>CANTUV010000039.1:26250000-27500000 GCA_947685225.1 Garcia nutans | reverse complement strand
TGGCTAACTATGGTTGAATATAGGGTTGGTCTTTTTAAGCCAAAGTGGGTTCACCTAATTGCCTTAATCATTTTGATGCCAAATTGAAATTTTTATGTAATCTTAAAATGCATTTCAAAGCAAGTTCTAGCAAATCATCAATCAAAGATGTTTACCCACAAAAAGAATAATAATTTGATGGCTCAATTTCTTACTAGGTTAAAGGGCAATGCTAGGAAAAAACTGACAAAATTGACAATAAGCACCAATTCTACTCAATTCTCAAATTCATGCTTCAAAAATTCAATGGTCATCAATCAACAATTTTTATAACAATTGAACTTTCTAAAACTCATTTATTCAACCAAAAACATTCAAAAACATTAACTAAACTTAAACAAAAATAACTTAAAAGTAAAAACACAAAACAAAAGTAAAAACACAAAACACCTAATGCACCCCACACTTAAAGATTCACATTGTCCTCAATGTGAGCATGCATACTACAGGGAGGGTTTAGATGAAACCTGATTTCCATCATTCCCATATGCGATGAGTAGGGCTCCTTCCACCCATAATGCAATTGGAGCCCATGACTGAGAGGATAAATAACATGTAACTTTGAAATGTACCCCCGATGAACGGCAACCCCTAAATAGTATTCCTTGAAGAGAACATGTCTCAAAGGGACATGTGAAGGTCGCCTCGGCATGATCCTCCCATGCTATAGGAACGTGGTAATAATCTTTGTCTTTGTGTAACATGGTTCTATCCATTGTATGCTCTTCTTCACCACCAAGAGTAGAGAAGTTGATTTTTGGGAACTCTTTAAGTTCAACCAAGTTTGGTTGAATCACTTCTTCATCCACTTTAACAATGTCAAGTCCCCTCTCAATAACCTCAGCATCTAAAACTAGCTTACACTCCTCAAGTTCTAAATTGGGCATTTCATGTTCTTCTTCTAAAGTCATAATCATCCTAATCTTATTTCCACTTTCTCCTTGGGAGTGCATATCATAGATGTTAGGAATTTGCTTACCTTGCTCCTCATCCTTCAAGCTACATGGAAATGGATTTGGTGGCCTATCAGGATTGGAAGATTCATGCAACTTTGGTGAGGTTGATGCCTCCAAATTCTCCTTCTCGTTTGATTGGCTCAACTCCTCAATGTTGAATTGTATTTCCTCGCCAATATCTTCTTGATTAGTGCCTGCATCCAAAAAATCACAAAATTTGTTATATATTACCTGTTCACTCCTCAAATTTGTGATTACCTTGACTTGCTCCAATTGGCTAGGAAATTCCTCTTCATGGTGTGCTTGGAGTTGATGTGCCAGTTGCCCAACTTGCATTTCCACCCTCTTCAATGATTCCTCCAAAGAATCAAACCTCTCATTGCTCACTTCTTGATTTTGTGTGCTAATTTGAAGGTAAGCATTCAAATCATCTTCCACTGTGGATTCCTCAAATTGATCATGGTTTGGTGAGCTAATTTGAATGAAGGCATTCAAACTATCTTCCAAAGTGGGATCCTTAAGTTTATCTTGATTTTGTGCGCTAGTTTGAATGAAGGCATTCAAACTATCTTCAAATGTGGGTGTCTTAAGGTAATTTCGATTTGAATATTGCTCTTGAGAGTAAGAGTCTGTAACACCCCCACATCCGGTACAAGCACACTACAAACACCACAATGTAATATACTTGCACTGAACATAGGGATGCTACGGTTTTCTTTAACCATCGAATCCATAAAAAAGATACCATAATTTTTATCATGATACATTATAGAAAATAAGTAATTAACTTGTAATATAAAACAAAATAGATATAAATACATTTACTTTATACGCAGCGGAATTTATAAAATAGTTACATATATGAAAACATTTAAATCCATATTTACAAATATACATATATTCACATTATAAACAATACTTTACAAAATATAAAGAAGTTATACATGATTGGCAGCTTTTCTCTGATCTTTAAGTCCCAAAATAAACTCTTTAATGTCTACTCTCACTCGGTCTCGAGGAACTCTCGGGTTCAACTCTGTCACCTGCGCGATCAACACTATCGCGCTAAGCCAACGGCTTAGTAGTACAAAGTATGCAAACATTATGCTTTAATGCAATGCAATATCATACACATTAATAAATAAACAACAATATAGTTGTAAAGATAATACCACACCTTTATATTTCATAACTCATACTCATATAAGCATATTACATTTCAAAGTCCTTTCAAGAATCTCATTATTCAATTATTTCAACATCAATAAATCACATTGAAACAAAGACAAGCATGGGCCCAAAAGACACTAATATGCCATTCAATTTTCAGAGTTAATGTTTTGGTTCAATCATCACATTTATCATTATCATAAACCCAACTAGGCTTCAAGGATTAGGTTCAACCAAGCTTCAAGGGGAACAAAGCATGCTAAGTATCAACCCAACTTGGCTTCAAGAACCAACCCAACCTAGCTTCAAGGGTTGTAACATCTCAATTAGGCTTCAAGGATCAAATCCAACCTAACTTCAAGAGATTGTTACTAATATTAGGCATGCCACCAACAACAAACTCTGAAAATGGAATAACACATTAGCCACACAATTCATTCATTATTTAATTATCATTTCCATTCTCAATTCTCATCATCATCTAGGCAAACATGCCTTATTTCTTTCAATTAAATCATCATAGCCAATCACAATGGCTTTACATCACATTTGAGTTATCATAGCCAATCACAATGGCCTCATATCATATCATGTCTCAATTCAAATTATAATATTTCCATTCTTATCAAAGCAATTCATCATAAAAGCATTCATATACATCATCAATACTCACATTGTGTCCCACATTATACACAATATAACATTATTCATAGATTTAGAATCTTCCACGTATATTTGTTTAGGTCATTCTTTGTATTAAATGTGTTTAGAGTGTTTATTTTTATGTTTAGGTGCAAGAAGACCTTTGAAGAATCAAAACAATGCAAGAAGAGCAAGGAACAATCACAGTAGCTAACACATTCAAGGGACACGGCCAAGCTTGTGGCCGTGTCTCTCAACACAAAATCAAGCCGAGGCAGACACGGGCAAGAGACACAGCCGTGTCTCTCCAAAAATCATCCAACATGGCCAAAAACTTACAATCAATTTCAACACTTATAAACACATCTCAAACACACCAAATCATAATAACAACAAATCCTAACTCACCTCAAACACAACTTTAAAGATAACAAAGAAAAACAAGAGAGTACTTACCAAAAATTAAGGCAATTCCACAAATCTCCAACTTAATCCTTTGATTCTTCCTTCAATTTGAAACTTGGAATAAACAAATCTCACTTTACTCTCTTGCTATGGAATGGCCGGCCAACATATGGGAAAGAGAAGAAGAAGAAATGAAGAAAAATCAAGTTATCTCTTTAAATCTCCACCATGTATTCCAAAACAAGAATTTACCTAAATACCCCTTTCCATTTGTTTTAACTCTCTTTTCACTTACTTGCCCATTTAGGTAATTTCACTATCACAAATAAATATCTTCTTCCCTTGACTCCTCTTTTTGACCAACATATATGTTATATATATTACCATATACCCAACATATACACTTTCTCTCTACACATTACTTTCCTTTTTAAACAATACCTAAACATTCTCTTTTCCATTTCTTTTCTTATCAACCTAACATATACACATAATTCAAACAAACAACAATTATATCCAAGGCACACATTGGGATATTACAATTCTCCCCCTCTAAAAAGAAATTTCGTCCTCGAAATTACCTGATATTAAGTCTGAAACAACTAAGGATACTGATCTCGCATGGTTTGTTCACTTTCCCAAGTTGCCTCTTCTTTTGCATGATTCTTCCACAAAATCTTCACAAGTGGCACTTTCTTATTTCTCAATTCTTTCACATCACGTGCCAAAATAGCAATTGGTTATTCTTCAAATGTCAGATCTGGACTCACTTCGATAGATTCAATTGGCAAAACATGAGATGGATCCGACCTGTATCTCCTCAACATAGAAACATGAAATACATTATGGATCCTGTCCAACTCAGGTGGCAAAGCAAGCCGATAAGCAACTGGTCCAATTCTTTCTAAAACTTCATACGATCCAATGAAACGAGGACTCAATTTCCCTTTCCGAACAAACCTCAAGATTTTTTTCCAAGGAGACACTTTCAAAAATACCTTATCTCCCACACTATACTCAATGTCTCTCCTCTTCAAATCTGAATAAGACTTCTGTCGATCTGAAACTGTTTTCAACCTCTCTCGAATCACTTTCACTTTCTCTTCAGTTTCTTTAACCAGATCAGGACCAATTATCTTACTTTTCCAAGCTCATTCCAACATAAAGGTGTCCTACACCGTCTACCATACAGTGCTTCGAATGGTGCCATACCAATGCTGGATTGATGACTGTTATTGTAAGAAAATTCCACAAGTGGTAAGAATCTATCCCAACCTCCAGAGAAATCAATGACACAGCTTCTCAACATATCCTCGATAATCTGTATCACTCTCTCTGACTGTCCATCTGTCTGCGGATGGAAAGCAGTACTGAAGTGTAATCGAGAACCCAAAGCACCATGTAAACTCTTCCAAAATCTTGAAGTAAATTGGGGATCTCGATCAGACACTATAGAAATTGGGACACCATGCAACTTCACAATCTCATGGATATACAGCTCAGCTAACCTCTCCAAAGAGTAATCCATCCGAACCGGAAGAAAATGAGCTGTCTTAGTCAATCTGTCAACAATCACCCAAATAGTATCATGCTTTCTTTGCGTCAATGGTAGACCAGATACAAAATCCATGGTTACTCTATCCCATTTCCATTACTGCTAAAGGTTGAAGCAACCCAGTTGGAACTTGATGCTCCGCTTTTACCCTCTGACATGTGAGACATTTGGATACAAACTCTGCTATGTCTCTCTTCATACCGGACCACCAGTAATACAGCTTCAAATCATGATACATCTTTGTATTGCCCGGATGCATAGCAAATACTGATTGACGGGCTTCTTCTAAAATAATTCTTCACAAATTAACATCATCAGGTACACACAATATGTTCTTAAACCAAAGACTCCCATCACTTCTCACAATAAAATCTCGACTCTTTCCATTTTGGCAATCTGAAATAATCTTTTGAATCTTCTCATCAGCCAATTGAGCCTCTTTAATCTGATCCAACAATACTGGTTTCAAATGCAACTGTGCCAACAATGCACCATCATCACAAGATACAAAACTGGCATGCAAAGCTCTCAACTCAACAAGCAACGAGAGTGAGAAAACAGTCAAACCTGCTAAAGACTTTCGACTCAAGGCATCAGCAACAACATTTGCTTTACCAGGATGATAATCAATCAAACAGTCGTAGTCTTTAATCAACTCCAACCATCTCCTCTGTTGAAGATTGAGCTCTTTTTGGACACCCAAATATTTCAAACTTTTATGGTCTGTATAGATAAAACACTTCTCCCCATACAGATAATGTCGCGAAATCTTCAGTGCAAACACAATGGCTGCCAACTCTAAATCATGGGTCGGATAATTGAGTTCATGCGGTTTCAATTGTCGAGAAGCATAAGCTATCACTTTACCTTCTTGCATTAGAACACAACCCAAACCACTATGTGAAGCAGCACTGTAAATCACATATGGTTTGCCTTCCACAGGTAAAGTAAGAACAGGCGCTTGAGTCAACATTTCTCTCAACTGTTCAAAGCTAGCCTGACACTGATCTGTCCACACAAATCTAACTCCCTTACGAAGTAATCTGGTAAGTGGAGTAGCTATCAAAGAAAATCCTTTCACAAACCTGCCAAACCTAGAAAACTTCTAACTTCAGTCACAGACTTTGGTGGACTCCAATTCAAAATAGCTTCAACTTTACTCGGATCAACTCTAATACCCTCTGCTGAAACTATATGACTGAGAAAAGTTACTTGGTCAAGCCAAAACTCACACTTCGACAGTTTAGCAAACAATTGCTTCTCTCTCAAAATTTACAACACAATTCGTAGATGCTTATCATGCTCCTCTTCATTACGCGAATACACCAAAATATCATCAATAAAAACTACCACAAACTGATCCAGATAGGGCCTAAACACCCTATTCATCAAATCCATAAAAGCTGCAGGTGCATTCGTCAGACCAAAAGGCATAACTAGAAACTCATAATGCCCATACCTTGTACGAAAGGCTGTTTTAGGAACATCTTCAGCTCTGACCCTCAACTGATGGTACCCTGATCTCAAATCAATCTTGGAAAACACTGCTGCACCCTTCAATTGATCAAAGAGATCATCAATTCTAGGTAAAGGATATTTATTTTTAATAGTCACCTTGTTCAATTGCCTATAATCGATACACAATCTCATAGTACCATCTTTCTTCTTCACAAACAACACAGGAGCTCCCCACGGTGAAACACTAGGGCGAACAAACCCTTTATCCAACAACTCCTGCAACTGCACCTTTAACTCTCTCAGTTCAGCTGGTGCCATTCTATAAGGAGTAATAGAGATAGGAGTGGTACCGGGCAATAATTCAATACCAAACTCCACCTCTCTCTCAGGCAACCCTGGCAACTCCTCTGGAAACACATCTGTAAACTCTGCAACTGTGGGTATACTATCAATTTGAGAACCCTTTACTCTAGTATCCATCACATGAGCAAGATAAGCGTCACACCCCTTTCTAATCAATCTCCTAGCTGCAACAGCTGAAACAAACAAGGATGCTAACTGTCCCTGCTCACTAGATACTATCACCTCTCTTCCATCACCAGTTCTCAAAGCAACAATTTTCTTTTTACAATCTACCATAGCTCCATGTCTAGATAACCAGTCCATGCCTAGGATCAAATCATATTCCTTAAAAGGAATTTCAATTAAATCTCTAAGGAACTCCTTACCTTGCACCACTACTACACTATCTCGGTGCACCTTACTAACAATCACACTATGCCCTAAAGGATTTGTCACCAATACATCAAATCCTAGGGATTCAGAATGCACATCAGACACAGGCAAAACAAATGCACAAATATATGAATGTGTGGATCCGGGATCAATCAAAGCAAGTACTGGAATACCAAATAAAGAAAAAGTACCAGCTATGACTGCCGAAGCATCTGGTTGTCTCTGCATCACATAAATCCTCTGAGAAGATCCAGCCTCCTCTGGTCTACTCTCCCTGGATGTAGAACCTCCTCTAGAACTGAACCCAGATCTACCTCCTCTACTGAAACTCCTGCCTCCTCGACCTCCCCTCATACTAGATCGAGAAGCTGCAGAATCAACCGGCATCTGCTCCTGCCTGCCAGGACAATCTCTAACAAAATGATCAGGCGATCCACATCTGAAACATACCCCTGCCACACCAGTTCTCCAACAAGTACCACCATGTGGCCTGCCATAATGAATGCATATGGGTAGAGTGGATCTCTGAGTCACTGGGGTCGGAGCACTCGCCACTGAAATTGTAGGTCTAGATCTTTGTCTCTGAAACTGTACTGACCTACCAGCTGGCCTCTGACTCCTACTAACCCGAGGAATGAAGCTTCCTTTACCTCTCTTAAAAGACGAAGACCCTGCCTCAAACTGGGGTCTTCTCACCTTGATCTCTTCCTCAGAAGCAGCCACTGCAATATTCTGAGCTCTCTCCACACTCCGAGCTGCTGCCACAAGCTGGGAAAAATCATGATATCTAGATCCAGCCACAAGACACATAATAGAGGGCCTCAATCCCTCCTCAAATCTCCTGCATCTATCAATCTCATCAGATATAATACCCCCAGCATAATGGCTCAACCGGATAAACTCAACCTCATATTCTGTTACGGTCTGATGATCTTGCTTCAAGCTTAGAAACTCCATTTTCTTCACATCTTTATACTCCCTCGGAGTATACTTCAATTCAAACTCTCTTAGAAAATCAGCATAGGACAATGTAGGTGGATCATCCATAGCATGAGGCACTGTCTTCCACCAATCATATGCGTCCTTCTGCAACAATGATCTTGCATAATCAAATCTTTCCTCTGGAGTGGCTTGCAACTGAACAAATATTCTCTGTACTTTATCTAGCCACTGCTCAGCTACAGTTGGATCAATAGTACCCAAGAAATCTTCTGCTCCATACTTTCGTAATTTGTCATAATGCCTCACTGATACCAAAGGCTGTGGGGGGTGGTGGCGGTGGTTGCACTGGTGCTGGCCTCAAAGCCTCTACCACATGCCTAAGCTAAACTGGTGGAACCTCCTCACCAGCTGGTCTCCCCGACACAGAAATAGGTACCTCTCCAGCACTATCCACTCTAGCTCCCTCTCTAACCTCATTAGGAGCTACGCTTTCTGCACTACCCTCAACATACTGACGTAAGTGAGAATCCATCACAACCTATGTCTGCAAACACAGCAGAATACATCTTATTAAAGATCAGAGACTGCCAATCCCAAACATGTATATTATTCAAAAACTAACTTTTTAAGTCAAAATACTCTTTTTCATACACTTCACCTAGGTTGAGAATCTCAAACCTAGGCTCTGATACCAAAACAATTGTAACACCCCCACATCCAGTACAAGCACACTACAAACACCACAATGTAATATACTTGCACTGAACATAGGGATGCTACGGTTTTCTTTAACCATCAAATCCATAAAAAAGATACCATAATTTTTATCATGATACATTATAGAAAATAAGTAATTAACTTGTAATATAAAACAAAATAGATATAAATACATTTACTTTATACGCAGCGGAATTTATAAAATAGTTACATATATGAAAACATTTAAATCCATATTTACAAATATACATATATTCACATTATAAACAATACTTTACAAAATATAAAGAAGTTATACATGATTGGCAGCTTTTCTCTGATCTTTAAGTCCCAAAATAAACTCTTTAATGTCTACTCTCACTCGGTCTCGAGGAACTCTCGGGTTCAACTCTGTCACCTGCGCGATCAACACTATCGCGCTAAGCCAACGGCTTAGTAGTACAAAGTATACAAACATTATGCTTTAATGCAATGCAATATCATACACATTAATAAATAAACAATAATATAGTTGTAAAGATAATACCACACCTTTATATTTCATAACTCATACTCATATAAGCATATTACATTTCAAAGTCCTTTCAAGGATCTCATTATTCAATTATTTCAACATCAATAAATCACATTGAAACAAAGACAAGCATGGGCCCAAAAGACACTAATATGCCATTCAATTTTCAGAGTTAATGTTTTGGTTCAATCATCACATTTATCATTATCATAAACCCAACTAGGCTTCAAGGATTAGGTTCAACCAAACTTCAAGGGGAATAAAGCATGATAAGTATCAACCCAACTTGGCTTCAAGAACCAACCCAACCTAGCTTCAAGGGTTGTAACATCTCAATTAGGCTTCAAGGATCAAATCCAACCTAACTTCAAGAGATTGTTAATAATATTAGGCATGCCACCAACAACAAACTCTGAAAATGGAATAACACATTAGCCACACAATTCATTCATTATTTAATTATCATTTCCATTCTCAATTCTCATCATCATCTAGGCAAACATGCCTTATTTCTTTCAATTAAATCATCATAGCCAATCACAATGGCTTCACATCACATTTGAGTTATCATAGCCAATCACAATGGCCTCATATCATATCATGTCTCAATTCAAATTATAATATTTCGATTCTTATCAAAGCAATTCATCATAAAAGCATTCATATACATCATCAATACTCACATTGTGTCCCACATTATATATAATATAACATTATTCATAGATTTAGAATCTTCCACATATATTTGTTTAGGTCATTCTTTGTATTAAATGTGTTTAGAGTGTTTATTTTTATGTTTAGGTGCAAGAAGACCTTTGAAGAATCAAAACAATGCAAGAAGAGCAAGGAACAATCACAGTAGCTAACACATTCAAGGGACACGGCCAAGCTTGTGGCCATGTCTCTCAACACAAAATCAAGCCGAGGCAGACACGGGCAAGGGACACAGCCGTGTCTCTCCAAAAATCATCCAACACGGCCAAATTTCCTTAGACTTGGCCGTGTCTCCCAAAAATTCTTTAGTTTGGCCGTGTCTCTTCCTTAGTTTGGCCGTGTCTCTCAAGAATAAAACCCTAAGCATAGCCAAATTTCTTTTGATTGAATTAAAACACATTATGCACAACATAACCTCATTCAAATGGATATAATCAATGTCATCAACACTTATTCTACATGTTCATCACAATATTCACATTAACAACACATTTAATCACTTACCACTTCATAACCCTTAAACCAACATCACTCTTATTCTTTCAATATCAACATCCACATAGCTTACCATCTTCAAACCAAAACCAACACCAATTTAACTTTGTAACTTACAATCAATTTCAACACTTATAAACACATCTCAAACACACCAAATCATAATAACAGCAAATCCTAACTCACCTCAAACACAACTTTAAAGATAACAAAGAAAAACAAGAGAGTACTTACCAAAAATTAAGGCAATTCCACAAATCTCCAACTTAATCCTTTGATTCTTCCTTCAATTTGAAACTTGGAATAAACAAATCTCACTTTGCTCTCTTGCTATGGAATGGCCGGCCAACATATGGAAAAGAGAAGAAGAAGAAATGAAGAAAAATCAAGTTATCTCTTTAAATCTCCACCATGTATTCCAAAACAAGAATTTACCTAAATACCCCTTTCCATTTGTTTTAACTCTCTTTTCACTTACTTGCCCATTTAGGTAATTTCACATATCACAAATAAATATCTTCTTCCCTTGACTCCTCTTTTTGACCAACATATATGTTATATATATTACCATATACCCAACATATACACTTTCTCTCTACACATTACTTTCCTTTTTAAACAATACCTAAACATTCTCTTTTCCATTTCTTTTCTTATCAACCTAACATATACACATAATTCAAACAAACAACAATTATATCCAAACTTCTAGGGCACACATTGGAATATTACAGAGTCTCTTTGCTAAGGTTGAAAAAAAATTCGAGGTAGAATGTGCTGCTGATTTTCCCAAGAAAAATTTGGTTGGCTTCCCCAGCTGGGATTATAAGGATTGGAATATGTGTCATTTCTACCCATTTGCTGGAAACCTTGGTAGTCATAATCTTCCTCTTGCCATTCTCGGTATCGTCCAAAACCCATTGAACATGTGTTTGCACTATGGCCTACATTGCCACATGCTGCACATATCTCTTGGCGTGGCATAGGTGCTCTTCCTCTTGCATTTAGCACCTTAAGTTGATTCGTCAATTCTGCTAATTGCCATGCCATTTCAGAATCATCATTCCTATTGTAAACTTCCCCGTGCCTTGAAAACTGCATCTTTACACAAGGCACTTAGAAACTTAAAGAAAACAAACAACAAACAATTCAAACAAACAATTTAAAAGAAAACAAACAAACAATTAAATTAAAAAAATCAAACTATTACTACTACGACAACCCTCCCCGGCAGCGGCGCCAAAAACTTGTTGCGCTCGAATTAAGTACTACTACAAAGCGTCACTCACAAGTATACGAGGTAGCTGTAGCAAAGGTGATCGCCCCAAGGTCGTTTCCCCAAGAAGGTGTGGTTCGTAATAGCTTGATTGACAATTTATTTAAATGCGAGAGTTTGTTGTTTAGGATGGTACGAGAATATTTTAAACCTAAAATTAACATGCGTAGGGTTGATGTGTGTGACGGGTGTACAAGATCAAATCAATTCTTGGGAAGATGCCTAGGGTCATAGGTCCATTCAATCAAAGCCCAATTCTCAATCATCCATTAACATAACATTGTAATTAATTTGTTCCATAAGGTTAATTAGTCAATTACCAATCCATTAGTTCTCACATTCATGAATTAGCAATAACCAATTATTACACATTATCAAATTAATGAAACCCTAGAACTTATATTTCTAATTCATTCATAGGGTGGTCGATTATATAGTTCCAATATCGGATTTCAGCTCTCGGTCCATCATCCAATATTCAAAGATCAATAGGTAGCTAATCTATCAACCTAGCATTTAATACAATACAATCAACCGATCAACAAGGAACATCAATGGAAATATCAAATCAAGACATTCAACCAAATATACTACAAACCCTAGGCATGGGTATTTAGCCCAACATCATCAATTTAACACATTCATTCAACTCAATATAAAACAAATACAAATTGTCCATTGCAATATCAATCTCTTAATACAACAACAACAATAAGAATGAATTAAAAGAGAGAATAGAAAAACCCCTTGTGAAGATGCCAAGAGTAGGATTGCTAGTCTTCCTCCTAGCTCCACTTGATGTATGATGAAGAACTCAAGCCCTCTTCAATGGTTGATTCCCCTTTGCAATATGGAATGGAGCTTTCTCAAGTCACCAAACCTTTGGATGGAGCTTTCTCAAGTCACCAACACTTCAATTGATTTTACCTTTGGAAGATGGAATGGAGCTTTCTCAAGTCACCAAACCTTTCATTGAAGCTTCTTCAACCTTCAAGAGCTTGTTAACCCAATTTATCCCAAAGAACCTCAAAGATCTTATCAATGGAAGATGGAGAAGGTGGAGAGGATGGAAATGGAGATGAAGATGAAGGGACAAGGGAGAGTGTCACTCTCTGCCTCTCCCAAACGTGTAGCAGAAATTGTTCAAGGACAAAAACAAGAACTCCCAAATTTCCCTCTTCTTCTCCTTTTTAATTCATTCAAAATACACACCCATGCCTTCCAACTCACACCATTTCACTTTGTTCCCCACTTTTTATTTGTTTAATATTTCTTTTGGCAAGCACAAGGCATTGTCTCCCACTTTGTTCCCCACTTCGTGCAAAAGAAATCAAATGTTTCAGGTGTGACACGGCCAAGCCAAGAGTTGCTTGGCCGTGTCTCTTGTTCTTTTCTTTCTTTCTTCTTTCTTTTCTTCTTTCCTTGTGGTCTCAAGGGGTGACACGGCCAAGCTAGTGGCCGTGTCATGTGGGTGTGTTTGCTTCTGCTTCTTTTCTTTCCTTCTTTGCTTGCTCCACTTGTCTTTGCAATGAAATGGGACATGACCAAGCTTGCTCTTGGATTGGCCGTGTCATGTGACACGGCCACAAGCTTGGGCGTGCCACTGAGTGTGTCTCCCTCTGCTTGCTTCTTTTCCTTCTCTTCTTTGGCTCAAGATGGGACACGGCCAAGCTTGCTGGCCGTGTCATGTGACACGGCCAGTGGCTTGGCCGTGTCACTGAGTGTGTCTCTTCCTGTTTCCTTCTTTTTTGCTCTTTCTTTGCTTTGGTCTTTGTTTTGCTCTTTGAATGAGACACGGCCAGAGGCTTGGCCGTGTCTCATGGCTGTGTCATGCTCTGCCCTCTTAATTCTTTGAGGGACATGGCCAAGCTAGTTTTGGCTTGGCCATGTCTTGTTTGGTTCATGCTTTTCTTGCAATGTTTTGATCTTCCAAGGGTGTTTTTGCACCTAAACCTAAAACAAACACTTTAAACACACTTAAAACAAAAATTAATCAAAACATTTACTAAAACACACATAAAATCATTCTAAAAACTAGTACAAAAATGATCTAAACACCAGCCTCGTGACCAAATGAACCAGCAGCCTGCAATAATTATGAAAATAGTCTGGAAAAGTTAAGAAGAAATAATTGCAATGAAAAAATGGTAAATGTAAACCTAAGAGGTAACAGCCCCGGGATGAGAGATAAACTCTCTTCCCTCTCTTTCATATTCCTCTTCATCATTGTTTTCTTCATCCCTCTTTCTTCCTCCTTGGAGACTCCCCGGATACCAATAAGAGACACATCAAAGTTCAAGAGCCACGCTCGAATAAATTGGATGTATGACAAAACTAGTGGACAAAGGTAAGTTTCAACATCACAGCCATTCCGAGCTAGCCGCCATGAATTCTCTAGCATTGATGTAATATTCAAAGTGTACATCGAATTGTTCATCGAAAGCCTCCATTGCTCAGGATGAAGGAACCAATCATACACCCTCTCCCCAAGAAACTAGCCACTAGACACAGGACTAGCAATGACTCGGCAGAAGTGCTGGTAAAGTAGTGCAACATTCATGAGAGGAGTCCAATTTGCCTACTCCTCAGCTTTCCACCAAGCCAAGTCAACCTACAATATTACAAAAGGTAAGTGGACTTTTATACAAATTTTAAGGCATACTAACACTATTTTATATGGTCCCAGGTTAAGCGACTCAAATGATGGCACTGGGAGTGCACATAATGGGAGCCGGGAACCACTGTATGATCTTTCAACCTTGGATACCCAACTCTCTCTCAGGAAATACTAGGCACCCTCATTCATGCAATAAGCCCATACCTGCAATAACAATGGCAATCAAATTCATACAAGTATACAAATGAATTGACAATGGTGGAAGACAGTACCTTAACAATAATCATAAAGCCAATGAAAGACTTTTTGTCCCTGCAAATCTTGTCACGACCATGATAAATACAAGAAAGGCCAACTTCATCCCAGCCGTAAAGTTATAAAAGATCCATATCAGCAAGGCCCTCAACAGTGATAAATGGATGGCAGATTCGATATTGCATAAAATGGTCAATCCAAGCAAGTATAGCAAAAATCCTTGAGCATATTTCTCGGCCATTTCTACACAAACTCGTTCGGCATAATCCGTTCAATGATTCCAAATCGATTCAATTTTTTATTTTGAATGGCTCTTTTAATGAAGGTTCCATACCTATTAACTATTGCATCTCGTCATGAGTTAGGATATCATTAATAAGAGGGACCGGAATGTCATAGTACTAAAAACCAGTTATGGCTACAAAATCAATTGAGCCAATGGTCATCTCTCCCACCGTGAGGTGGAAAGTATGATTCTTTTCCATCCACCGTTTTGATAATTCTTGAACCACACTCCTATCCATCAGGCATTCTTAGGATGGTAGTTGTAGAATAAAGTTTTTAAAACCACACTCTCAGATGATCCATTTTACCCGAGAAGGCATTGCATTGTACCATTGTCGGATTTTGTAAACACATCCTCTACCCCAGACGATGCAGTAATTTAGTTAACATCAAATCAGGTAAATAAATTATCTTATAAATGGTTAAAATTTTTCCCTTCTTTTTTCTTTTTTTAAAATCGACTATTATCATAAGTTACTATATACTACGATTTATTAATACTACTTTACTTACTAAACTTTTGCCTCAATCCATTCATTTATCTACTTTTTAATACTAAGTTACTTCTTAAATTTTACTATAGTGCTTATCTTCTTTTAATAACTAAATCATAGCTTAAAAACAGCTAAAAAATTAATCTTCTAAATAATAATTTTTTTTCATACATTCTTTCTTTTCTTAATAATTTTTGCTCATATATATAGAAAAATTTATGCTGCTAAAATATTAAATTGCGGTATAGTCAATCCTTATCTTAGTTTTTTTACTCGAACTGTGATGAAGTTGCATCCCAGCTAGAAGATCAACATTTCCATGTTCATGCTCTCGCATGAATTGTAACATCCCCTGACAATTCTCACATAAAATTATCAGAGAATGTTACTTGATATACTATCAGTACTCTAACAAATTCACTGACTAAGTTTTCTTTCAGAATGTTACTAACAAAAATCTCCAAATAATAATACAATCAGTATAATACAACACTTATAAATTCAACATTTAAACCAATCTCCAATATCTCCAATAATCCAATTATTAGTTATAAATCAGATAACCATCACAAGTTTGTCAAATCAAATAAATATATAATATATTGCTTTATTTGATAATCATTCACTAGAATCTCAAACTTCATCCTCTAAATACATATATTCCTTTCATGTTTACAAATTTGTACAATCTCTCAAATAGCCAAACTAAATTGTATATATACATTTCATAATTTATGAGTACAATATACAAAAGATCTCTATATGTACTATATATAATTTTTTGAGATCCTTAATTCCACTTCTTAACTTGCTCCAATGACCTGATACCTGTGTGTTAGAAAACAATTCTAACATGCTAAACAAAGCTTAGTGGTGCTTGTATAAACATATTTTGTCACTTAATATTAAAGAAAAAATACTTATGAAAATGTAGTAATAACACTTAGTTTTAAAAAATATTTCAATATATTAACTATTTTCAATAACAAACCAACATAATATTTTGATTACACAAAATAATAACTTTAACTTTTATAAAAGTCATCATGCTATACTATACTTTCGGTATTGCAACTTTTCTCTTTATGAATCATTTTATTTAAGACTTGTTTTCTCATTTGATAGCATTGCTCAGAATACGTTTATTTTATTTTTCAGTAAGTCTTACTTTTCAATTTCACATATAAGATAATTTTATTTAATCTATAATTTTCAGCACTTAATTTAGTACTATACATTGGAGCACTTTGTATCTTATATCATTATATACACTTTCAATCACTATAACACATAGAAAGTTATTGATCAATTTAATAACTTGAGCATAACATTTCTATTCAATGCATTAGAACTTTCACTTGTAAACATTAATATATACATTACTAATCACTTTCGTATTGTAACATAGTAAGTCAAATTTAAGTAATTGACTTACATTATTATTTTGCATTCCTTCCATTATTCATAACATCATATCCGCATATATTTTCAATTTAGATAACTTCATTAAATATGCCCATACATATTGAACTCAGATAATAGGTTTGGATCATAGGTTAATGTAGCAATTTTAATGCCAAGTCTCAAGAATATATATATAATGGCAATTATGCCCACTGTCACTGATGACACAATGTGTCCATTAATAGTATGAGATTCCCACTATCACTATGGCTATCCTTCCTCTGCTTAGCCATTTAATCCAAAGCTAGATCTAAAATCAGTATGATTTGGGCAATTCATTATTTTTTATTAACACTGAATTGTTTATATCATTTCAATGGTACAATACTTTTATCAACATTTAGTATTATATATATTTGTCACATATCTAAAATTTATCACTCTTTTCCATACTTTAAAACATACACATGAATTCTCAGCACAAAAGTAAGAAACATAAACATATTAGCCTCATACTAGGCTCTTATATCACAAAATACAAGCGAAAAACATTATCCAGATACCCCACGGCCATGGCATCTCAACCCCATGCCCATGGGATACAAAATGAAGCTGTCACATGCCTTTGTAGATCCCTAAGGTTGTGGAATTCAAGGGCCATGTCCGTGGCATTTAGTACGGCTCTGTTTTATAAAATTTTTTTAAAGAAATAACCTCACTCTCAACCCATGGTCGTGGCACTCAATTGCCACGCCTGTGGCATTGGTTTTGGGTCTATTTTCAGAGTAATTCTTCCTCCAACAGTCTTGACTTTGATACCATACCCATGGCACCTTTAAGCCACGCCCGTGACATCCCAAAATCATGTATTTTAAACTTTTAACTTTATTAAACACAAATATATTGAAGATCTGAGTTAAAAATCTACTAAGACCAATTTTTTGACATAAAAAGAGTTCATATCAAATAATTTACTAAAACTTCACTTAACCAAACTTTCAACCATCTAACATGGCTAAAAACATCATCAAACCACCCAGTTCTCTTAAGAGTTGAATTAAGAATCAAACTCATCACATAAAAAGCTATTTTTCACTCATCAATCTATTTAATCAATACTTTGAAGAAATATTTCATTATAAATAACTCAATTAATCAATTCAAACATTAAAACTCACAAAAATTCATATATTTACTAATTATAATACAAAAGCACATACCTCTTTCAATTTCCCTCTTATTCTCTCTTTTCCCTCTTTTTCTTTGATCACTTGCTGATAATCTCACCTTCTCTAGATTATTCTTTTAAAAACTCATAGCTAGATGTGATTTTCTCTTAAATTTTAGCCAAATTCTTGAAAAGAAGGAAGAAAGAAGGAGCTTTGGTAGTGTTGGTGATGATGATCATGGATGATGAAGCAAGAAGAAAGGAGAGAGTTCTACACACACACATGTCCACATATATATATATATATAATATGTTCAATCTAGTATGGTCAATTTCATCTTAGTTATGGTGCATCCTCACCCTTAGCTTTTGATTCAAATTCGATTTTTAGTCCAGTAAAACCATAAAAATAATTTTTTCAGTAAATTTTGAGATATACTATTCACTATTCTCTACTTATAGCATTTATCCACATTACTTTTATCACTATACATTATCAATTATCAATATTATTTAAAAATTTCCATGTTTAAAATCTTTACCATTATAATTCTCCTCCACTAAAGAAATTTCATCCTCGAAATTTACATTGTATGGTAATAAGCCATTTAATTTATAACTAATCTCACATAAAATCAATTATTTTATTAATTTACATAACTTTTATTTATGTCTGATATCAATCAATGTAACACTTTCAGAATAATGTTATTATAGAACTGTAGAAGATTTAGCTCTACACGCTTACACTATTTATGTTCAATTCAGTAATTACCTTTAATTCTCTTTAGATTTTTTTAAAATATAATTTATGACATTGCATTCCACTATTATATATATATATTTCTTTCTTTCTCTTATTTACTGAACTTTAAATCCTAGTTCTGGATAGCGGGTTACGGATGGCAAGTAAATGCCCACTGTATAAATATGGCCAAGGTCCACTATGGCATGAATGCCCATTGTATTTGATGACACAAAGTGTCCACTGAGAGAAAGGACCAAAGGTCTTCTATGACACAAAGAATTCATTGATGGCATAGATGTCAATATCACTAGGACATATATAAAAAAAATGTCCTCTATGGCACAAAGTGCCCACTTTCAATATGGGACATAAGTGTCCTCTATGGCATGGAGTGCCCACTTTCAATATGGGACATAAGTGTCCTCTATGGTGCAGAGTACCCACTTTCAATATGGCATAAAATGCCCACTATCACTTTGAACATTTACCCTTTAGCTAATCCGGAAACTAGATTTAACATTAGTATAATCAATCAATGCATTTATTTCATTGTTACAAATTATTGTCAATTATAATATCTTTTGGAATATAACACTTTCTCTTTGAAGTGTTTGTTTATTATTGTGAATTTATAAGATATAAGCAATTATTTCAAACACATTTATCATATGAACATGTATACACATTATATTTGTTATTGATTAGTTCGACTAATTTTATTTATTCATCAATTTTTATTTTTCAAATCACTTTCATTTTTCCACTGTAATAATGAAATCTAAAAAGATTTGCACTCTTACTTGTTTAATTTTTTTCTTAACATATTAAGAATTTACAATTAACATATTAAGAATTTATAACTATTCTTTCACTTTAAGAGTATATGTACATATATAATGTATTCACTATGTTTAATACACACACTCACACACACACACACATATATATATATATATTTCTAGCTTGATCCACAATACATCATTTCACTAGAAGGGTAAAACTACCTACAAATATCACTACATTCTTTCCTTTCCATATTATCAATTCCTTTCTTTCTATTGTATCAATTAGCATCAGTTAACTCTTTAACACTTCTATATATAATCTATAACCTGTCTTTAATCACCAAATAATGTTACTATCACGTATTTTATAAGTACACGATATGTAAATCTCACATTCTTACTTTCATTACTCAATCAATTCGTATATATACCTATTTGTTTTCTTTATCTTGCTCTTCAAATTATGTAAAATCATCAATGATTCATCAATATATCATTCTTCTCACCTTGCTTCGAAAATTATCTTATTTCTTCATGAATACTGTTAAATCTACTAGTCACTTGTAATCATCTTTTATCTTTTCTCTAACCTTACACTTATTTCAAACATCCAATTACATTTATCTATACTTTCCTCAAGTTTTCTTTACATCTAAGTTTCATCATTTAATGGATTGATTTCATTTCAATCTTATAAGCAATCTTTTGTTAATTATAACTGTTTCCAAGATGTATTCAATAATTCACTACTAATTCCACTCATAAATTCTACTTTGTGAAGGTATAAAAAGGTAAAAGTATGCATGAGCAAATGCATGATCGTACAAGTGATCATGCACATCACTATTGGGATTTATTTTCAAAGTTTGAAGAATAGAAATTTGCTCAAACATATGCATGACTATACAAATGATCATGCATATCTCTACTAGAATTTCATTTCATGATTTAATCAATAAGTTATCAATAATTCAACTCAAACAAATTGAGGAAATAGGATCCAACTCTTCAAAACACAATCAAATTCAAATCTAAACTTCCATAACCCTAAAATCTTTCAAAACCTTATTTTCTTCCACAACCTTATATCAACTTATAAATGATTCAATGATAAATTTAACCATTGTTTTAGTTAATAATCTATAAATACACATTAACATAATGTGAGAATAACTTTACTATCATAGAAATAAAGTTTTATACTCATATTTTTCACAATTATTCAATATATAATATCTTTCACTAGTAATAGTGTTTTATCAATTGACAAATCTCTTTTCATAATAAAAATCAAGATCAATTCAATAAATAGCAAAATAAGAATTGTATAAGCACTAATCTCTTTAAAAATACTCTTCCATCACTTTTCCTTTCAATATTTTTTTTGATGATGTTTTAGAGGACAATAGAAGGCACTAGAAATCTTTAAATAGGTTTTAGGACTTTTATCCAATATACTCACTTATACAATACTTTCGATGCATTCACTTTCTTTAATTAACTATCACTTCAATTCTTAACGTCAAAACATTATAAAAACAATTACTTTTGACACTTTAAAAGCCCATTATCCATATTTCACATCCAAATTACAGCTCGAATTCATTTCGAGCTATAAGGGTATTTTCATAATTTCTTACCTCTTTGAAATCCTTTCCAAACATACGGATATTATCCATACTCGGATTTAATGTTACTCTTATTAAGGCTTATTTAACCTTATCACTATCAGTTCCAAATGCTCAAGCTACAAATAATATCATAATCAATCCAATTTACACTCATATATTCACTTAATACAGAAAATCAATACTTAAAATTTTAAAACATGACAATTCTCGTTCTCGTAAAAAAATTCATTCTCAAAATTTATCTATCTGTCATAATTCATTCCTTAGATTCCAATAAATTATTACACTTCCACTGTTCTTCTTTGATATATCTCTTTAACTACTCATATCTTGTTTTCTTTTCACATCCTACTTTTTCACAAATAAGTCTACTGCACTCCAAACAATACACTATGAATTCTCAATCAATTCTTAGAAAATATTCTACTACCATAAACATATGAAATATCTATTGTATCAAACATATACCAACTTATTCGATTCACATAACTTAGAAAATTGCATTTCACTTCTCTTATAACTCCACATGCTAGAAACGCCTAAACCAGGCTCTGATACCACTAAATATAACATCCCCTGAAAATTCTCACATAAAATTATCATAGAATGTTACCCGATATACTATCAGTACTCTAACTAATTCACTGACAAAGTTTTCTTTTAGAATGTTACTAACAAAAATCTCCAAATAATAATACAATTTGTATAATACAACACTTATAAATCCAACATTTAAACCAATCACCAATATCTCAAATAATCTAATTACTAATTATAAATCAGATAACCATCATAAGTTTGTCAAATTAAATAAATATATAATATATTGCTTTATTTGATAATTATTCACTAGAATCTCAAACTTTGTCCTCTGAATACATATATTCCTTTCATGTTTACAAATATGTACTATCTCTCAAATAGCCAAACTAAATTGTAGATATACATTTCATAGTTTATGAGTACAATATACAAAAGATCTCTATATGTACTATAGATAATTTCTTAAGATCCTTAATTCCACTTCTTAACTTGATCCGATGACCTGATACCTGCGTGTCATAAAATAATTCTAACACGCTAAGCAAAGCTTAGTGGTATTTGTATAAACATATTTTGTCACTTAATATTAAAGAAAAATACTTATGGAAATATAGTAATAACACTTAGTTTTAAGAAATATTTCAATATATTAACTATTTTCAATAACAAACCAACATAATATTTTGATTACACAAAATAATAACTTTAACTATATAAAAGTCATCATGCTATACTATACATTCGGTAGTGCAACTTTTCTCTTTATGAATCATTTTATTTAAGACTTGCTTTCTCATTTGATAACATTGCTCACAATACTCCTATTTTGTTTTTCAGTAAGTCTCACTTTTCAATTTCACAAATAAGATAATTTTATTTAATCTATAATTTTCAGCACTTAAATTTAGTACTATACTTTGGAGTACTTTGTATCTTATATCATTATATACACTTTCAATAACTATAACACATAGAAAGTTATTGATCAATTCAATAACTTGAGCATAACATTTCTATTCCATGCATTAGAACTTTCACTTGTAAACATTAATATATTCATTACCAATCACTTTCACATTGTAACACAGTAAGTCAATTTTAAGTAATTGACTTATATTATTATTTTGCATTTCTTCCATTATTCATAACATCATATCCACATATATTTTTAATTAAGATAACTTCATTAAATATGCCCATACATACTGAACTTGTATCATAGATTTGAAGAACAGGTTAGTGTAGCAATTTTAATACCAAGTCTCAAGAATATATATATAATGGCAATTATGCCCACTGTCACTGATGACACAATGTGTCCATTAATGGCACGAGATGCCCACTATCACTATGGCTATCCTTCCTCTACTTAGCCGTTCAATCCAAAGCTAGATCTAAAATCAGTATGATTTGGGCAATTCATTAGTTTTGATTAACACTGAATTATTTATATCATTTTAATGGTACAATACTTTTATCAACTTTTAGTATTATATATATTTGTCACATATCCAAAGTTTATCACTCTTTTCCATACTTTTAACACATACACTTGAATTCTCAACACAAAAGTAAGAAATATAAACATATTAGCCTCATACTAGGCCTGTATATCACAAAATACAAGCCAAAAACATCATCCTTGTACCCCCCCACGGCCGTGGCATCTCAACCCCATGTCTGTGGGATACAAAATGAAGCTATCACATGCCTTTGTAGATCCCCACGGTCATGGAATTCAAGGGCCATGTCCATGGCATTCAGTACTGCTCTGTTTTATCAAAAGTTTTAAAGAAACAACCTCACTCTCAACCCCATGGTTGTGGCACTCAATTGCCATGCCCGTGGCATTGGTTTTGGGTCTATTTTCGGAGTAATTCTTCCTCAAATAGTCTAAATTTTATACCATGCCCATGGAACCTTTAAGCCACTCCCGTGGCATCCCAAAATCATGTAGTTTACACTTTTAACTTCATTAAACACAAATATATTGAAGATCTAAGTTAAAACTGTATCAAGACCAAATTTTTGACATAAAAAGAGTTCATATCAAATAATTTACTAAAACTTCACTTAATCAAACTTTCAACCATCTCACATGGCTAAAAACATCATCAAACCACCTAATTCAAACATTAAAACTCATAAAAATTCATAAATTTATAAATTATAATACAAAAGCACATACCTCTTTCAATTTCCCTCTTCTTCTCTCTTTTCCCTCTTTTTCTTTGATCACTTGCTGATAATCTCACCTTTTCTAGCTTATTCTTTTAAAAACTCATAGCTAGATGTGATTTTCTCTTAAATTTTAGCCAAATTCTTGAAAAGAAGGAAGAAAGAAGGAGCTTTAGTAGTGTTGGTGATGATGATCGTGGATGATGAAGCAAGAAGAGAGGAGAGAGTTCTACACACACATGTCCACATATATATATAATATGTTCAATCTAGTGTGGTCAATCTCATCTTAGTCATGGTGCACCCTCACCCTTAGCTTTTGATTCAAATTTGATTCTTAGTCCCGTAAAACAATAAAAATAATTTCTTCAGTAAATTTTGAGATATACTATTTACTATTCTCTGCTTGTAGCATTTATCCACATTACTTTTATCACTATACATTATCAATTATCAATATTAGTTTAAAAGTTCCATGTTTAAAATCTTGATCATTACATGAATTCTAGCAATTCAATGTTGGATCGAGGCCCCAATCTTGATGCATGTTGTATCCTCTCCATTTGCAAATATATGTATCAAAGTTTAAATGAAATGAATAAGGGCTACCGATTGTTTAAATAGACAAAAAAGAAAAGAAAAGACAAAGACGACAAAAAAAGCATTTCAAAACAAAGTAACATGAGTAAATATTAAATTTCAATTATTATCACTTTTTCAAAAACAACAGACATAAATAGTAAAATTCAATTATTATTGGTTTATCACATGCCTACAGTAAATATTTGTGTGTCTAAAAATATTTTTTGTATTTCTAAAATATTTTTTCACGCAGGGGGCAAGAGGATAGGTATGGTAAAAATAGCTAAATTTTTTGCATATTTTATAAATATCTTACTGACTACAATTAATTTTTGCAGATAACTCGAGTTCAGAACCTAAATTATTTTTTTAGTCCAAAACTCATCTCAGGTCTAGAACCCAAATTATTTTTTGAGTCCAGAACTCATCTCGGGTCTAGAACCCAAACTTTTTTTTAAGTCCAGAGCTCATCTCGGGTCCATAGCCCAAATTATTTTTTGAGTCCAGAACTCATCTCGGGTCCATAGCCCAAATTATTTTTTGAGTCCAGAACTCATCTCGGGTCCAGAATCCAAGTTATTTTTTGAGTCCATAACTCATCTCGGGTCTAGAATCTAAATTATTTTTTGAGTCCAGAACTCATCTCAGTTCCAGAACCTAAATTATTTTTTGAGTCCAGAACTCATCTCGGGTCTAGAACCTAAATTACTTTTTCAAGTCTAGAACTCATCTCGGGTTCTGAATTATTTTTCTAGTCCAGAACTCATCTCGGGTCCAGAACTCAAAACCAACTTGGGTCCAGAATTGAAATCATTTTTTAGTCCAGAAGTCAATTCAACCTCGGGTTTGGAATCCATTTTTGTTCTAAACCCAATCAATAAATTATGTTGCTTTTCGCTCTCTTTTGTTGTAATCCCAGATCGGTCAAACAGGAGACAAACTGTAGACCCCTAATTTTGGACCAAATCCAGTCTAGCACTAATTAAAAGAAGGTTAGGTCAAGTCTAAAAGTTTAAAATAGTCCGAAAAATTTTGCAAACTTAAAATAAGTTTTCTACAATATTAAAATATCAACACATAATAATATAATAGTAAATAGTAAATTATAATATTTATTTCGTTTTATAATATCAATATCATAATAAATAATAATAAAAGAAGAGAAAAGAAGAAAAAATACATAATATTTATTTTATAGCATTAATATAATAAATAATAAAGAAAAAGGGAAAAAATATATTATTTATTTTATATTATTTTATATATAATAATAAAATATTTATTTTATTTTATAATAATGTAACATCCTAAAATTTTTGAAAATTTCTAATTTTTGGAAAATTGGACTAAATAAATTATAATTTAAAAGGATAAATTAAATTAATGGTTTTAAATGAAAAATGAAGGGATTTTAAATGAAAAAGTGGAATATATATGTGATATATATGCAAAATATACATAACATATATAAAAGTCAACACTTTTTAAAAGAAAAGGGTATTTTGGTAATTAAATCTTATAAATTCAAAATTAATAAAATAATTCAAAAACAAATTAATTTTGAATGGAAGAGGGAAATTAGGACTTTTAATTTATTAAAAAATAATTAAATTATTAAATATTAAATTATTTTAATATATATATATGTGTGGTTAAAAAAAAAGATAAAAAGGAAAGAATATTAAAAGTCTTCTTCTTCTTCTTCTTCTTCTTCTTCTTCTTCTTCAAGAACGTGGCTTCCATGGGAATTTGAAGACCAAGGATTTTGCTTCTTCCATACTCCATAAATTGAACGAATTAACAAGTTTCAAGTGGATTTTTAGTGATTTCCACCAAAATTAGTAAGTTTCCATCTCTTTTCTTTGAATTCCATGGAAGATGAGATTATGTGAGAATTTGAATTTTTATGTAGTATGTTATAATTGTTGGAATTGGTGTGTATGATGTTATTTTGGGTAGTTAACAATGATTCTAAGGTTAGATTTAAGAGATGATGGAGTTTGGTTATAGAATGGTGAAGAGAGAGAATTTAAGGTTATGGATTTTTAGAATTTTGAAAACATGAACTTTAATTGTGCAAATTGATTCCAAATGAGTTGTTCATAAACAAGTATTTTAAAGTCAAATATTGGATTTGGTGGTGTTGGGTTGGAGTTTGAGAATGGAAGTGGAGATTTAGGGTTTTGGAAAAGTGGTTTTCCAAAGTGGTTGAATTGTGTGATTTTATTTGTTTAAGCATGTTGTTTAGTGTTAAAAGCGATGAATATAAGCTTCGAATGAGTAATGGATTGTGTTGGAATGGAAAACCTTCAATGGGGGAAGGTTATGCCATTTTTGAGATTTTGTGTATAAGAGTGTATTTTTATAATGTAAATGATTTAAATGTATTAAAATATGTTCTTAATAATATAAATAAACTTAAAACACTAATTTAATTGTAGTAGAATGGAATTCTAATGTTGAAGGAAAGGCTAAATTTTTGGAAATTTGTAGGAGTGATGTGTAATTATGGTTTAATGTTGGAAATGCCATTAAATGTGATACTAAATGATTATTTGTTATCACATTTGGTTTAGGCATTGAGGGAGGTTGATTTGCTTCATCCAAGTGGTGAAGGGCAAGTTGGAAAGATTGGATTGAAGGTTGTTTTTAGCTTGCTTTGGGTTGCTAGTGGAGGTATGTATAAACTTTGAATATATTGTTTATATTTGCATGACATTTGGGCTTAACACATTTTGGTTGAAAAATGTGTTAAGCTACTTGGTTCATTGATTGTGTATGAATAATCTGCTATGACATTTGTAATGTCATATATGTGTTAAATGCATTGTGAAAAGCCATTGATAATGGCTAATTTGTGTAACATGTGAAATATGCATATTATGTGAAAATACCCAAAGTAATTGGGTAATGTGTTGTGAATACAAAAATGAGATATTTGTAATAATGAAATGAATTAATATTGATAAAAATGAGAAAAGTGAGAAAAATGAGAAAGATGTGAAAAATGAGAAAAGTGAGAAAAAAAAGTGTGAAAATAAGGCAATGTGCCTAGATTGAATATGTAAAAATGAGAAAGAGATTAATAATGAGAAATATGAATAAATTGTGTGACTAGTATGTTATTCAATTTTCAGAGTTATGGGTTTGGCGGCATGCCTATGATTGCCTACGGGCTATACGCTGGAATGGTGAAAAGACTTGGTCGTAAGCCAGGCTAGCTGATAAATATGATGTTTTTGGGGTGAAAATATTGGGTCGTAAGCCTCAAAAACTGTAGCAGTCTAACCGGGTAGAGGACCAAGATACTGGGGCCCAAGGGTCTAGCCGGGTTGAGGTCCAAGAGACTGGGGCTGTTACATTATCCATGGATATATATATATATTGCCTATGGGGCTAGACACATGGTGTCATTATGGACCAAAGCAGTAACTTTGAAATTTGAATAGCATATTAAATCCTTTTTGGGCCCATGCTTGTCTTTGTTTTAATGTGAATTATGAATTATGATATAATTGAGTAATATAATGTTATGAGTTGTGCTTATGAAATATTTGAAAAATATAAGAAAGTGAATTGATGTGACATCTATATGCATTATGCATTTGATATTGCATTGAGTTATATTGTTATTATCAAAATTTGTACCACTAGGCTTCGGCTTAGCGCGATTGTTTCCATCGCGCAGGTGATAGGGTAGACCCAGTTGAGCCAGAGAGTTCTTCTAGACCAGGTCGGATCTAGACTTGTAGTTGAGCTTGTAGAGTAGCTATCGAGATCAGAAACACTGCCAACAACATTTATATATTTTTATGTTATTGTACATTTTGAGTTTTATGCATAATATATTATGTTTTGAATTTTACATATTATATATTATAAAGAATGTTTGGGTCAATGTATTTGAAATGGGATAGTAAGTGTGTTTTAAATTATATATATCTATATGTATAAATGTTTGAGAAACTTGGTGAAATTAAGAAGTATGGTTGAGATGGTGGTTGGAAATTATTTGGGAGTGTTTTCTTTTTGCAGGTTGAGTAATTGTTAAATTTTGGGATATCCAAAATTCAGACAAAACTTTGGCGAATTTTTCCCAGAGATTATTATATATATTATTTATTTTGGGTTCTTATAACAAGTAAATAATATTTATATTCTATTTAATTTTTATATATTTAGAATTTGAAATTTTAAATTGGAAATGTAAAAAAAATTAGTAAATCGGTCTGTGACATTTTTGTACCGTATATGCGTATTTTACATATGCTGGAAATATGTATTGTATGTATATAGGGTATAAGGATGTTACATTTGTTTTGGTACCAGAGCCTAGGTTTGAGGTTCTCGACCTAGGCGGGATGATAGAGAGCGAAAATGGGGGATTTGAAAAATAGTTTTTAATTGTAATACATCCATTGGCACTGGCAGTTTCTGATCTCTGATATAGTATTTTCTGCTTTGTTTGCAGATATAAGTAGTTATGGCGTCTCAGTCGCATCAGGCTGCTGAGAGTAGTGCAGAGAGTGTGGCTCCAGATGAGGGTAGAGATGGAGCTAGAGTTGTTTCTGCTGGTGAGGCATCTACTTCTATGCCTGTGAGACCAGCAGCTGATGAGGTTCCGCCTGGATGGGTATGGCATATGTTAGAGTTGTTGTGGCAGGCTCCAGTTCCGCAGCTGCCACAGCCGCAGTTGCCGGTGAGGCAGTATGATAAACTGAGAAAGTATGGGGTTGAGGACTTTGTTGGTACTATAGACCCTGCTGTAGCAGAGCAGTGGCTAGACCAGGTTCAGAGGATATTTATTCAGTTACAGGCCAGTCTAGAAGAGAAGTTTGATTATGACAGATCTCTTCTGCAGAGAGATGCATGTGATTGGTGAAAGACGGTTCCACATGCTCTGGATGATCCACTAGTCCTGACCTATAATGATTTCCTGTGGGAATTTGAGCAGAAGTATACTCTGAGAGAGTATAAAGATGCAAAGAAGATGGAGTTCCTAAGTCTAAGACAGGATACCAGGACAGTGACCGATTATGAGATCGAGTTTATCCGGTTGAGTCACTATGCTGGTGGGATCATTTCTGACGAGTTTGACAGGTGCAGGAGGTTTGAGGAGGGACTGAGACCCTCTATCATGTGCATCATTGCAGGCTCTTAGTATCAGGATTTTTCCCAGTTAGTTGCAGCTGCCGGGAGTGTTGAGAGGGCACAGAGTCTTGCAGTAGTTGCCAGGGTTGAGGAGACCAGAGTTAGGAGACCCCAAAGTGAGGTGATAAGAGCATTTTTGTACTTGTTTTTAGTATGATTATTATGTGTTTTTAGTTAATGTTTCATTTGATTTTTGTTTAAAGTTTGTTTTAAGTGTTTGTTTTAGGTTAGAGTGCAAAAACTCCCTTGGATGATCAAAACAATGAAGGAAGTGCATGAATCAAGTAAGACATGGCCAAGCCAATGCAAGCTTGGCCGTGTCCCTTAAAAGAATTCAAAGACAGTAGCTGACGCGACCAAGAGACACGGCCAAGCCATTGGTCGTGTCTCACCTAAAGAGCAAAACCAAGAAACCAAAGAAATGAAGGCAGAAGCTGACACCATCACATGACACGGCCAAGCCACTAGCCGTGTCACATTACACGGCCAGGAGCTTGGCCGTGTCACCTAAAAGAAAAGAAGGAAAGAAATGGCAGAAGGAGACACGGCCACCAAGCTTTGCCATGTTACCTGGGACAACCTTGAATAATTAAATTCTTTTGCAGACAAGTGGGGAACAAAGACTAGCTTTTGCCAAAAGTAATATTAAACAAAAGAAAAGCTTGCCTAATTTGAGGAAAAGAAAGATAAAACAAAGGGAATGTGGGAGACAAGGGAGTGTGGTGTGAGTTGGAAGGTATGGGCTGTGAGCTGGAAGGTATGGGTTATGAGCTTTGAAGGGAGTTAAAAGGAGAAGAAAATGAAGAAGAAAGAGGGGAGACGTGAAAAAGGGAGAAGGAGTCAATTGCTGGAGCAAAGAGGAGAGCCTTGAGCTGAGTCTGAAGAAGAAGATACATCCTATACAAAATCTAAACCAAGATTCAAGGATTCAAGTGAAGAAATACAAATTATTTGCCATGGATTGTTTGGTTTCTTTTAGTCATTTCCCTTGTTCTATTTGTAACACCCCTATATCCCGTATACGTACCAAGCATGCTTAAACGATCGTAAAATACGTATACTGAATATAGAAAATGCCACAGTTTAAAAAGACATAACAATTATCTTTATAAATAAGTGAAACAAATCTCAAACATTTAAAAGAAATCCAAAAGACACCATATATATATATAAACATTTATTAATTTACAGCGGAAGTTATTACAAATATGATATAAATCGAAGTTTACAAAACATAGAATATATACATGATTGGCAGCTCTTCTCCGATCTTTAAGTCCCAAGAATAACTCTTCACTGTCTACTCTCACTCGGTCTCGAGGAGCTCTCAGGTTCAACTCTGTTACCTGCGCGATCAAACACTATCGCGCTAAGCCATCAGCTTAGTAGTACAAAATATACCAACATTATACTTTAAGGCAAAGTAAAGTTACACATCTAAATCATAAAGTTAACATCACACCTTTATATTTCATAAACCATACACATAGAAACATATAACATTACCACATCATACTATGTTCAATGTCATAACAATATTTATATTACATCTTCATAGTTCCATTGATCTTACCATTTAAGAATCACATTATATACAAAGACAAGCATGGGCCCAAAACACTCTAATATGCCATTCCATTTTCAGAGTTAATGCTTTGGTTTTGTTATCACAATTATCATTATCATATACCCAACTAGGCTTCAAGGATTTAGATTCAACCAAGCTTCAAGGGGAACAAAGCATGCTAAGTATCAACCCAACTTGGCTTCAAGAACCAACCCAACCTAGCTTCAAGGGTTGTAACATCTCAATTAGGCTTCAAGGACTAAATCCAACCTAACTTCAAGAGAATGTTACCAATAGGCATGCCACCAATAACAAAACTCTGAAAATGAATAACGCATTAGACACACAATTCATTTATTATTTCATTCTCACATCTCATTATCAATTAGGCAAACATGCCTTATGTTCTTCCAATAGAATCATCATAGCCAATCACAATGGCTTCATATCACATTTGAGTTATCATAGCCAATTACAATGACCTCATATCATGTTATATCTCAAATCATATTATTCATATAGCATCATTGATACAACATTTCAAAAATACATTATTATTGAAATGTACATAATCAAACACATTAAACATCCATTAAAATGATCACCTTATTCTTAAATTTAGAATCCTCAATACACATTTGTTTAGGTCATCTTTGTTTTAAGTATGTTCAAAGTGTAAATACAAAAAGACCTTGGAAGGATTCAACAATGTGAGAAAAACAAGAAACAAATCACAGTAAGGGACACCCTCAAGGGACACGGCCAAGCTTGTGGCCGTGTCTCTCAACCAAAAGCAACAGAAGCAGACATGGGCAAGGGACACGGCCATGTCCTCTCCAAAAATCACCAAACACGGCCAAATTTCCATGGACTTGGCCGTGTCTCTCAAAAATATTTTAGGTTGGCCGTGTCTCTTCCTTGGTTTGGCCATGTCTCTTATAAACAAAAACCCTAACCATAGCCAACACTCTTTTGATTGAAATTAAGCACCTTATGCACAATACAATCTCATTCAAATGGATGTAATCCATGTTATTAACACATATTCATCACAATATTCACAATAACACTATAACAACCATACAATCAATCAATTACCACATCAAACCCTAAACCATCATCAATCTTCTTCTTTCAATATCAACATCCACTTAACTTACCATCTTCAAACAAAACCAACACCAATTCAACCTTTTTAACTTACAATCCATTTCAACACTTATAAACACATCTCAAACACACCAATTCATAATATCAACAAATCACAACTTATCTCAAGCACAACTTCAACAATAACAAAGGAAAATGAGAAAGTACTTACCTTAAATGAAGAAATTTCACAAATCTCCAACCAAATCCTTTGATTCCTCCTTCAATTTGAAACTTGAATAAGCAAATCTCACTTTTGCTCTCTTCCTTTGAAATGGCCGGCTATACCAAGAAAAGAAAAGAAAATGAAGACAATTCAACCTTCTTTTCTTCTTTAAATATCCACCAAGCAATTCCATCAACACAATTACTTAAATGCCCTTTTTCTATTTGTTCACACTTCCTTTAAAACTCTTGCCCTCTTAAGTAATTTCACTCATCCCAAATAAAAAAATATCTTCTTCCCTTGACTTTACACTTGACCAACATATATGTTATATATATTAACATATATACAACATATACATTCCATTAACACAATCATTTCCTTTGCTAAAACATATGTACATTTAATTCAAATCAAACAACAATTGAATTAAAACTTCTAGGGCACACATGGGGATATTACAATTCTCCCCCTCTAAAAAGAAATTTCGTCCTTGAAATTACCTGATATCAAGTCTGGAATAGTTGAGGATATTGATCTCGCATGGTTTGTTCACTCTCCCAAGTTGCTTCTTTTCTCCCATGATTCTTCCACAAAATCTTTACCAAAGGCACTTTCTTATTTCTCAACTCTTTCACATCACGTGCCAAGATAGCAACTGGTTCTTCTTCAAATGTCAGATCTGGACTCACTTCAATAGATTCAATTGGCAACACATGAGATGGATCCGACCTGTATCTCCTCAACATAGAAACATGAAATACATTATGGATCCTCTCCAGCTCAGGTGGCAAAGCAAGCCGATAAGCAACTGGCCCAACTCTTTCCAAAACTTCATACGGTCTAATGAAGTGAGGACTCAATTTCCCTTTCCGACCAAACCTCAAGATCTTCTTCCAAGGAGACACTTTCAAAAATACCTTATCTCCCACATTGTATTCAATGTCTCTCCTCTTCAAATCCGAATAAGATTTTTGTCGGTCAGAAGCTGTTTTCAACCTCTCTCGAATCACTTTCACTTTCTCTTCAGTTTCTTTAACCAAATCAGGACCAATTAACTTACCTTCACCAAGTTCATTCCAACATAGAGGTGTCCTGCACCGTCTACCATACAATGCTTCGAATGGGGCCATACCAATGCTGGATTGATGACTGTTATTGTAAGCAAATTCAACAAGTGGTAAAAATCCATCCCAACTTCTAGAGAAATCATTGACACAGCTTCTCAACATATCCTCAATAATCTGTATCACCCTCTCAGACTGCCCATCTGTCTGAGGATGGAAAGCAGTGCTGAAATGTAATCGAGAACCCAAAGCACCATGTAAACTCTTCCAAAACCTTGAAGTAAATCGGGGATCTCGATCAGACACGATAGAAGTTGGAACACCATGTAGCTTCACAATCTCATGGATATACAGTTCAGCTAATCTCTCCAAAGTGTAATCCATCCGAACCGGAAGAAAATGAGTTGTCTTAGTCAACCTGTCAACAATCACCCAAATAGCATCATGCTTTCTTTGTATCAATGGTAGACCAGATACGAAATCCATGGTTACTCTATCCCATTTCCATTCAGGCACTGACAAAGGCTGAAGTAACTTTGTTGGAACTTGATGCTTAGCTTTTACCCTCTGACATGTGAGACATTTAGACACAAAATCTGCAATGTTTCTCTTCATACCGGACCACCAATAATGTTGTCTCAAATCATGATACATCTTTGTACTGCCCGGATGCATAGCAAATACTGACTGATGTGCTTCTTCTAAAATGATCCTTCTCAAATTGGTATCATCAGGTACACACATTCTGCTCTTAAACCAAAGACTCCCATCACCTCTCACAATAAAATCTCGACTCTTTCCATTCTGACAATCTGAAACAATCTTTTGAATCTTCTCATTAGCCAATTGAGCCTCTTTAATCTGATCCAACAATATTGGTTTCAATTGCAACTGTGCCAACAATGCACCATCATCATAAGGTATAAAACTAGCATGCAATGCTCTCAACTCAACAAGCAACGAGAGCGAATAAACAGTCAACCCTGCTAAAGACTTCCGACTCAAGGCATCAGCAACAACATTTGCTTTACCCGGATGATAATCAATCAAACAGTCATAGTCTTTAATCAATTCCAACCATCTTCTCTGTCGAAGATTGAGTTCTCTTTGGACACCCAAGTATTTTAAACTTTTATGATCAGTATAGATAAAACACTTCTCCCCATATAGATAATATTGCCAAATCTTCAATGCAAACACAATGGCTGCTAATTCCAAATCATGGGTCGGATAATTGAGTTCATGAGGTTTCAACTGTCGAGAAGCATAAGCTATAACTTTACCTTCTTGCATCAGAACACAACCCAAACCACTATGTGAAGCATCACTGTAAATCACATATGGTTTATCTTCCACAGGTAAAGTAAGAACAGGCGCTTGAGTCAACATTTCTCTCAACTGTTCAAAGCAAGCCTGACACTGATCTGTCCACACAAATTTAACTCCCTTTCGAAGCAATCTGGTAAGTGGGGTAGTTATCAAAGAAAAATCTTTCACAAACCGTCGGTAATAGCCTGCCAAACCCAGAAAACTTCTAACTTCAGTCACAGATTTGGTGGACTCCAATTCAAAATAGCTTCAACTTTACTCGGATCAACTCTAATACCCTCTGCTGAAACTATATGACCGAGAAAAGTAACTTGGTCAAGCCAAAACTCACACTTCGACAGTTTAGCAAACAATTGTTTCTCTCTCAAAATTTGCAGCACAATCCGCAGATGCTTATCATGCTCCTCCTCATTACGTGAATACACCAGAATGTCATCAATAAAGACCACTACAAACTGATCCAGATAGGGCCTAAACACCCTATTCATCAAGTCCATAAAAACTGCAGGTGCATTCGTCAAACCAAAAGGCATAACTAGAAACTCATAATGTCCATACCTGGTCTGAAAAGCAGTTTTAGGAACATCTTCAACTCTGACCCTCAACTGATGGTACCCTGATCTCAAATCAATTTTAGAAAACACAGCTGCCCCCTTTAATTGATCAAAGAGATCATCAATTCTAGGCAAAGGATATTTATTTTTAATAGTCACCTTGTTCAATTGCCTATAATCGATACACAATCTCATGGTACCATCCTTTTTCTTCACAAATAAGACAGGAGCTCCCCACGGTGAAACACTAGGGCGAACAAACCCTTTATCCAACAACTCCTGCAACTCATCTTCAATTCTCTCAATTCAGCAGGTGCCATTCTATAAGGAGTAATAGAGATAGGAGTGGTACCAGGCAATAATTCAATACCAAACTCCACCTCTCTCTCAGGAGGCAACCCTGGCAACTCCTCTGGAAACACATCTGGAAACTCTGCAACTGTGGGTATATTATCAATTTGAGAACCCTTTACTCTAGTATCCACCACATGAGCAAGATAGGCATCACACCCTTTTCTAATCAATCTCCTCGCTGCAACCGCTGAAACAAACAAGGATGCTAGCTGTTCCTGCTCATTAGATATTAACACCTCTCTACCATCACTGGTTCTCAAGGTAACAATTTTCTTTTTGCAGTCAACTACAGCTCCATGTCTAGATAACCAGTCCATGCCTAGGATCACATCATATTCCTTAAAAGGCATCTTAATAAGATCTCCAAGAAACTCCTCACCTTGCACCACTATTGCACTATCTCGATGCACTTTACTAACAATCACACTATGCCCTAAAGGATTTGTCACCAATACATCAAATCCTAGGGATTCAGCATGCAAAGCAGACACAGGCAAAACAGATGCACTAATATATGAATGTGTGGAACCCGGATCAATCAAAGCAAGTACTGAAGTATCAAATAAAGAAAAAGTACCAGCTATGACTGCCGAAGAATCTGGTTGCCTCTGCATCACATAAATCCTCTGAGAAGAACCAGCCTCCTCTGGTCTACTCTCCTTGGATGTAGAACCTCCTCTAGAACTGAACCCAGATCTGCCTCCTCTGCTGAAACCTCTGCCTCCTCGACCTCCCCTCACACTAGGTCGGGAAGCTGCAGTATCCACTAACATCCGCTCCTGTCTCTCAGGACAATCTCTCACAAAATGATCGGGAGATCCACATCTAAAACATACCCCTACTACACCAGTCTTCCAACAAGGACCACCATGTGGCCTACCACAATGAATGCATATGGGTAAGGTGGATCTCTGCATCACTGGGGTCGGAGCACTCGCCACTGAAACTGTAGGTCTAGATCTCTGCCTCTGAAACTGTACTGACCTACCAGCTGGCCTCTGACTCCTACTAACCCGAGGAATAAAACTTCCTTTACCTCTTTTCACAGATGAAGACCCTGCCTCAAACTGGGGCCTTCTAACCCTGATATCTTCCTCTGAAGCAGCTGCAATAACCTGAGCTCTCTCCACACTTTGAGCTGCTACAACAAGCTGGGAAAAATCATGATATCTAGATCCAGCCACAAGACACATGATAGAGGGCCTCAATCCCTCCTCAAATCTCCTGCATCTATCTATCTCATCAGATACAATACCCCCAGCATAATGGCTCAATCGAATAAACTCAACCTCATACTCAGTTACGGTCTGGTTATCTTGCTTTAAACTTAAAAACTCCATCTTCTTCATGTCTTTATACTCTCTTGGGGTATACTTCAATTCAAACTCTCTTAGAAAATCAGCATAGGACAAGGTAGGCGGATCGTCCATAGCATGGGGCACTGTCTTCCACCAGTCATATGCATCATTCTGCAAAACTTATCTTGCATAATCAAACTTTTCCTCTGGAGTGGCTTGCAACTGAACAAATATTCTCTGTACTTTATCTAGCCACTGCTCAGCTACAGCTGGATCAATAGTACCCAAGAAGTCTTCTGCTCCATATTTCCTTAATTTATCATACTGTCTCACTGATACCAAAGGCTGGGGGGGTGGTGGCGGTGGTTGCACTGGTGCTTGCCTCAACAAATCAATCACCTGCCTAAACCAACCTGGCGGAACCTCCTCACCAGCTGGTCTCCCCGACACAGAAGCAGGTACCTCTCCAGTACTATCCACTCTAGCTCCCTCTCTAATCTCATCAGGAGCTATACTCTCAGCACTACCCTCGACTGACTGACGTGAGTGAGAATCCATCACAACCTATATCTGCAAACACAACAGAATACTTCTCATTAAAGATCAGAGACTACCAATGCCAAACATGTATGTTATTCAAAAATCCACTTTTTAAAATCAAAACACTCTTTTTCTTACACTTGACCTAGGTTGAGAATCTCAAACCTAGGCTCTGATACCAAAACAATTGTAACACCCCTATATCCCGTATACGTACCAAGCATGCTTAAACGATCGTAAAATACGTATACTGAATATAGAAAATGCCACAGTTTAAAAAGACATAACAATTATCTTTATAAATAAGTGAAACCAATCTCAAACATTTAAAAGAAATCCAAAAGACACCATATATATATATATATAAACATTTATTAATTTACAGCGGAAGTTATTACAAATATGATATAAATCGAAGTTTACAAAACATAGAATATATACATGATTGGTAGCTCTTCTCCGATCTTTAAGTCCCAAGAATAACTCTTCACTGTCTACTCTCACTCGGTCTCGAGGAGCTCTCAGGTTCAACTCTGTTACCTGCGTGATCAAACACTATCGCTCTAAGCTATCGGCTTAGTAGTACAAAATATACCAACATTATACTTTAAGGCAAAGTAAAGTTACACATCTAAATCCTAAAGTTAACATCACACCTTTATATTTCATAAACCATACACATAGAAACATATCACATTACCACATCATACTATGTTCAATGTCATAACAATATTTATATTACATCTTCATAGTTCCATTGATCTTACCATTCAAGAATCACATTATATACAAAGACAAGCATGGGCCCAAAACACTCTAATATGCCATTCCATTTTCAGAGTTAATGCTTTGGTTTTGTTATCACAATTATCATTATCATATACCCAACTAGGATTCAAGGATTTAGATTCAACCAAGCTTCAAGGGGAACAAAGCATGCTAAGTATCAACCCAACTTGGCTTCAAGAACCAACCCAACCTAGCTTCAAGGGTTGTAACATCTCAATTAGGCTTCAAGGACCAAATCCAACCTAACTTCAAGAGAATGTTACCAATAGGCATGCCACCAATAACAAAACTCTGAAAATGAATAACACATTAGACACACAATTCATTTATTATTTCATTCTCACATCTCATCATCAATTAGGCAAACATGCCTTATGTTCTTCCAATAGAATCATCATAGCCAATCACAATGGCTTCATATCACATTTGAGTTATCATAGGCAATTACAATGACCTCATATCATGTTATATCTCAAATCATATTATTCATATAGCATCATTGATACAACATTTCAAAAATACATTATTATTGAAATGTACATAATCAAACACATTAAACATCAAATAAAATGATCATCATTGATATATATACACATATATAATTCACCTTATTCTTAAATTTAGAATCCTCAATACACATTTGTTTAGGTCATCTTTGTTTTAAGTATGTTCAAAGTGTAAATACAAAAAGACCTTGGAAGGATTTAACAATGTGAGAAAAACAAGAAACAAATCACAGTAAGGGACACCCTCAAGGGACATGGCCAAGCTTGTGGCCGTGTCTCTCAACCAAAAGCATCAGAAGCAGACATGGGCAAGGGACACGGCTGTGTCCTCTCCAAAAATCACCAAACACGACCAAATTTCCATGGACTTGGCCGTGTCTCTCAAAAATATTTTAGGTTGGCCGTGTCTCTTCCTTGGTTTGGCCGTGTCTCTTATAAACAAAAACCCTAACCATAGCCAACACTCTTTTGATTGAAATTAAGCACCTTATGCACAATACAATCTCATTCAAATGGATGTAATCCATGTTATTAACACATATTCATCACAATATTCACAATAACACTATAACAACCATACAATCAATCAATTACCACATCAAACCCTAAACCATCATCAATCTTCTTCTTTCAATATCAACATCCACTTAACTTACCATCTTCAAACAAAACCAACACCAATTCAACCTTTTTAACTTACAATCCATTTCAACACTTATAAACACATCTCAAACACACCAATTCATAATATCAACAAATCACAACTTATCTCAAGCACAACTTCAACAATAACAAAGGAAAATGAGAAAGTACTTACCTTAAATGAAGAAATTTCACAAATCTCCAACCAAATCCTTTGATTCCTCCTTCAATTTGAAACTTGAATAAGCAAATCTCACTTTTGCTCTCTTCCTTTGAAATGGCCGGCTATACCAAGAAAAGAAAAGAAAATGAAGACAATTCAACCTTCTTTTCTTCTTTAAATATCCACCAAGCAATTCCATCAACACAATTACTTAAATGCCCTTTTTCTATTTGTTCACACTTCCTTTAAAACTCTTGCCCTCTTAAGTAATTTCACTCATCCCAAATAAAAAAATATCTTCTTCCCTTGACTTTACACTTGACCAACATATATGTTATATATATTAACATATATACAACATATACATTCCATTAACACAATCATTTCCTTTGCTAAAACATATGTACATTTAATTCAAATCAAACAACAATTGAATTAAAATTTCTAGGGCACACATGGGGATATTACACTATTTTTCTGATTTTGAACATGAACTAATTCATTCTCTATCTAGATATTGATGAACCCTAGCTTATTTTTATGGATTGAATAATCTCATTTAATTGAATCGTTTGATTGTGTTGTTTTATTCTTATGATGCTTAATTATTTATTTCCAATTGATAATAGCATGCTTATTGATTGGTTGCAATTTTCATATTATTGACTTGAGAAAGCTTGATATGAATTGAATACTCATAAGGGTTGAGGATTGATTGGAGTGCTAGAGATAGACTTATAAGATCCTTTGGTTTATAGTTCCTTATTCTTAATGCAAGATCTATTTAATTGTGTTTGAGAAGAGATTTCAGCACTCTACTTAGTGATTAGGGATCAATTCACTCGAGAGAAGTTTTAGTCTATGTTAAAGGAATGCCAATTCAACTCTATTATGTGATTTAATTGAATTGATTTTCATAAATATAATTGTGGCTAGGGGGATTCAATATCTGGATAGTATTTTTATCATCAATCCTTTTTACACAACATTTAATTTCCCTTTACTTTCAGTATTAAATTAGTTGTTTTTAATTACAAAACATCACAAAACTATTGATTTGCTAAACAACGGTTAGGATTTGCACTAGTACTTGACCTTATCCTGTGCACTTGCGGTATTGCTATAGCATTAGGCTCGCGGGAACCAAGTTTTTGGTGCCGCTGCCGGGGACAACGGTTTCAATATTAGTAATATAATCAAGACTGTTGATTTAGTTTTATTTTCATTTGTTTTTGACATTGGTTCTTGCTTGTTGACTATCATTTTAGGTATTTCTTCCTATTTATGGCCAGAGGTAGCTCATCCCAACTGTTTGAATTAGACCCAGAGCTAGAAAGAACATTGAGGAGAAAGCGGAAGGAAGAAGAGGAGGTAGTTTTGGAAGATTCAAAAACAAAGATAAATCTGGAAATTGAAGAAGAAGAAGAGTTTGAAGTGATGGAAACCAATGATGCTAGAGTTGTGGTGAAGTTTTTGAAGAAGTTGTTTTCTCGATTTGGTACACCAAAAGTAATTATAAGTGATAGGGGTACTCACTTTTGTAACTTTCAGCGAAAGTTTTGAAAAGATTAGGAGTTACACATAGTTTTGCTACTCCTTATCATCCCCAAACTAGTGGCCAAGTTGAGAACACGAATAGGGAGATTAAAAGAATTCTAGAAAAAACTGTACAGCGATCCCGAAAGGATTGGTTCGAGAAATTGGACAATGCTCTATGGGCTTTTAGGACTGCATTCAAAACTCCCTTGGGCACTACGCCATTTAGGTTGGAATATGGAAAAGCTTGTCATTTACCTATTGAAATTGAACATAATGCATATTGGGCCATAAAACATATTAACCTTGATCTAGCTTGTGCAGGTGAAAGGCAAAAATTACTGGTAAACGAGTTGGACGAGTGGAGATTGCAAGCTTATGACAATGCAAGAATGTATAAGGAACGTACCAATAGATGGCATGATGCTCACATTAAGGAACAGAAAGAGTTTCAAGCAGGAGTTTAGGTATTATTGTGCAATTCAAGGCTTCGTCTCTTTCCAGGTAAGTTGAAATCTCGATGGTCCGGTCTTTTTACTGTTAAGGAAGTTTTCCCCTACGGAGTGGTTGAAATAACTCAGCCGGAAAAAGGAGATTTTAAAGTCAATGGGCACAGGCTCAAACTTTACTTTAGAGGGGAAATACAGGACTTAAAAGGAGGTTTTACACCTCCAAGACTAGGGAAATTTGCCCTGAACGTCCAACTAATGCGACGTTAAAGAGGTGATGGGTGGGAGATAACCCACCATTTTATTCGTTCTTTGATTTTTATGTCTTTAATTCCTGTATTTTTTGTTTGTGAAAAAAAAAACAGGTTTCATCTAAACTCTCTCTTAGTTTATGCATGCTCACATTGAGGACAATGTGAATCTTTAAGTGTGGGGTGCATTTTGTGTTTTTACTTTTACTTGTTTTAGTTTAAGTATAGTTAATGATTTTCTTGATTTTCTTTGAATAAATGAATTTTGAAAAGTTCAATTGTTATAAATATTGTTGATAGATGACTTTTGAATTTTTGAAGCATGAATTTGAGAATTGAGTAGAATTGATACTTATTGTCAATTTTGTTGGTTTTTCCTTGCATTGCCTTTAACCTAGTGAGAAATTGAGCCATCAACTTATTATTCTTGCTGTGAGTGAACATCTTTGGTTGATGACTTGCTAGAACTTGCTTTGACATGCATTTTAAGATTACATTAAAATTTCAATTTGGCATCAAGATGATTAAGGCAATTAGGTGAACCCACTTTGGCTTAAAAAGACCAACCCTATTTTTAACCTTAGTTAGCCAATTTTGAGCCTATTCTGTTTATCCTTTTCTTTCTTTTTCGCAACACTACTAACTTTGAATCATGTTATTTTGTCTCTTACCCTTTCATTAGGTCAAGAGCATTTTAAGAGTGTTTATGACCAAGTGTTGTGTTGAATTAAGTGTGGGGTTAAATTTAGTAGGTTTAATATTGCAAAACAAAATATAAAAAAGAAATATAAAAAAATAATATAAAAAATAAAAAAATAAAAAAATCAAGTAAAAAGAAGAAAAATAATAAGAATAATTGTTGTTATTGTTGAAAGGGTTGGAATATGTTTGGAATAATCATTGCAAGATGTAATAAGTGAGTTCCCTTGAAAAGTTCTTTAATGTCAAGGGGTAGATAAGAGGAAGGTTTTTTGGGATCGTTGGGTTATACATATGATCGGTTACTTCATTCTTGAAGTGCTCTTGAACTTAATGATTAAGCTCACATTTCTTAAATGTCATGCCTCTGCCTTAACCCCATTACAACCCAATAAAAGACCTTTTGATTGATGCTTGATTGTAATTAGGTAGTGGAGATTTGATCGATAAGCAAGCCTATGGCAATAATCTGTCATTGATTGTTATGAGTGTAATCACAACCTTGATCAAACAATTTCTAAGAGTTGGTGAGGCAGTGACAAGCATAGGTTATGCTTGGAAAGCCACTTAATTGCTTGGGTATCGGTTTTGTTTGATTTGATATTGATTGTGGATTTAGGGATAGGGAAGTCTTGAAACATTTTTATAACTCTTGAACTTAACAAAATTTATCTTGTTTAGTTTGTTTTGATTTTAACCTTGCTTGGGGAGAAGCAAGGAATTAAGTGTGGGGTATTTGATAAGAGCATTTTTGTACTTGTTTTTAGTATGATTTTTATGTGTTTTTAGATAATGTTTCATTTGATTTTTATTTAAAGTTTGTTTTAAGTGTTTGTTTTAGGTTACAGTGAAAAAACTCCCTTGGATGATCAAAACAATGACGGAAGTGCATGAATCAAGCAAGACATGGCCAAGCCAATGCAAGCTTGGCCGTGTCCCTCAAAAGAATTCCAAGATAGTAGCTGACACACCCAAGAGACACGGCCAATCCATTGGCCGTGTCTCACCTAAATAGCAAAACCAAGAAACCAAAGAAATAAAGGTAGAAGCTGACAACATCATATGACACGGCCAAGCCACTGGCCGTGTCACATGACACGGCCAGGACCTTGGCCGTGTCACCCTTGGAAACAAAGAAAACAAATGGACAAAGCTAGAAGCAGAAGGTAACACACCCACATGACACGGCCAAGCCACTGGCTGTGTCACATGACACAGCTAGTAGCTTGGCCGTGTTACCTAGAAGAAAAGAAGGAAAGAAATGGCAAAAGGAGATACGGCCAGCAAGCTTGGTCGTGTCCCAAGCAAAGTGAGAGACACGGCCAGCAAGCTTGGCCATGTCAAAGACAAGTGGGGAACAAAGACTAGCTTTTGCCAAAAGTAATATTAAACAAAAGAAAAGCTTGCCTAATTTGAGGAAAAGAAAGATAAAACAAAGGGAATGTGGGAGACAAGGGAGAATGGTGTGAGTTGGAAGGTATGGGCTGTGAGCTGGAAGGTATGGGTTATGAGCTTTAAAGGGAGTTAAAAGGAGAAGAAAATGAAGAAGAAAGAGGGGAGACGTGAAAAAGGGAGAAGGAGCCAACTGCTGGAGCAAAGAGGAGAGCCTTGAGCTAAGTTTGAAGAAGAAGAAGATACAACCTATACAAGATCTAAACCAAGATTCAAGGAATCAAGTGAAGAAATATAAATTATTCGCCATGGATTGTTTGGTTTCTTTTAGTCATTTCCCTTGTTCTGTTTTTCTGGTTTTGAACATGAACTAATTCATTCTCTATCTAGATATTGATGAACCCTAGCTTATTTGTATGAATTGAATAATCTCATTTAATTGAATCATTTGATTGAGTTGTTTTATTCTTATGATGCTTAATGATTTATTTCCAATTGATAATAGCATGCTTATTGATTGGTTGCAATTTTCATATTATTGACTTGAGAAAGCTTGATATGAATTGAATACTCATAAGGGTTGAGGATTGATTGGAGTGCTAGAGATAGACTTACAAGATCCTTTGGTTTATAGTTCCTTATTCTTAATGCAAGATCTATTTAATTGTGTTTAAGAAGAGATTCTAGCACTCTACTTAGTGATTAGGGATTAATTCGCTCGAGAGAGGTTTTAGTCTAAGTTAGAGGAATGCCAATTCAACTCTATTATGTGATTTAATTGAATTGATTTTCATAAATATAATTGTGGCTAGGGGGATTCAATATCTGGATAGTATTATTATCATCAATCCTTTTTGCACAACATTTAATTTCCCTCTACTTTCAGTATTAAGTTAGTTATTTTTAATTACAAAACATCACAAAACTATTGATTTTCTAAACAACGGTTAAGATTTGCACTGGTACTTGACCTTGTCCTCAGTGGAATGATAACTCACTCACTACTTTATTACTTGGGCGACCCGTGCACTTGTGGTATTGCTATAGCATTAGGCTCGTGTGAACCAAGTTTTTGGCGCCGCTGCCGGGGACAACGGTTTTAATATTAGTAATATAATCAAGACTGTTGATTTAGTTTTATTTTCATTTGTTTTTTACACTGGTTCTTGCTTGTTGACTATCATTTTTGGTATTTCTTCCTATTTATGACCAGAGGTAGCTCATCCCAACTGTTTGAATTAGACCCAGAGCTAGAAAGAACATTAAGGAGAAAGCGAAAGGAAGAAGAGGAGGTAGTTTTGGAAGACGCAGAAACAGAAATAAATCTGGAAATAGAAGAAGAAGAAGAGTTTGAAGTGATGGAAGGAGCTGGGCCAAGAACAATGCAGGAGTTTGCTAAGCCCAATCTCAATGGAGCTGATTCTAGTATCCAGAGGCCGATAGTTGCTGCGAACAACTTTGAAATAAAGGCAAATGTAATTCAAATGGTGCAGCAGACTTGTTAGGTCGATGGGTTTCCTGATGAAGATCCTAATGCACATATTGAGAATTTTCTGGAGATATGTGACACATTCAAGATAAATAATGTCTCAGATGATGCAATTAGGCTGAGGTTGTTCCCATTTTCCCTTAGAGATAGACCAAAGAAGTGGCTGAAATCTTTTCCTCCAGGAACCTTCACCACATGGGGTCAGTTGGCAGAGAAATTCCTAGAAAAATACTTTCCACCGTCCAAAACTGCTAAGTTGAGGAATGATATCTCAACCTTTCTGCAGCAAGATGGTGAGACCCTTTATAATGCCTGGGAAAGATTTAAAGATTTGTTAAGAAGGTGTCCTCATCATGGACTTCCACTATGGCTTCAAATTCAAACATTTTACAATGGGTTGAATTACATAAGTAAACAATCCATTAATGCAGCAGCTGGTGGTACCATAAACAACAAGACACCTGAATAAGCAAGGGATTTAATTGAAGACATGGCTATCACCAATTGTAATATCCCTATTTGTGCCCTAGTAGTTTTGAGGTTGTTGTTATTTTAATTGGATTAAATGTATATGTTAAGTTGATAAGGAAAATTGGTGTAGAGAGAAATGTATATGTAGTGTATATGGTAATATATATAACATATATGTTGGACAAAGTGGAAAGTCAAGGGAAGAGGATATTTTATTGTTACTTGTGAAATTACTTAAAAGGGCTTGTAAATAATAGGAAGAGAAAGCATATGAGAAGAGGACATTTAAGTAATTTCCTAATTATTTTTGCTTGGTGGAGATTTAAAGAAGAAGCAAAGTTTGACTTTTACTCTTCATTGTCATTTTCTTTTCTTTTCTTTCTTGTGTGGCCGGCTCATCAAAGGGGCAAGAGAGCAAGAGAACAAGTGAAGGTTTTGTTGATTCTAAGCTCAAATTGAAAGGAGTTTTCAAGTATACAAGTTGGAATTTCAAGGAATTTCATGATTTGGTAAGTTTTCTCTTGTTTGCCATTGTTATTTTTTTGAAGTTATGTTTAAGTTGGGTTGTGGTTTGATGATGGTATGATTAAGGTTGTTTATGGTGTGAATTTAAGTGTTGAGATTGCTTGATAGATGAGAAGTTAAGTGGGTGTTGATGTTGGAAGTGGTTGTGTGGAGATTGTGTTAGGGTTTTGAGTTGGTAAGTGTTGGTTATGTTATGTTTGATTGATTATTCTTGTTAATCTTTGAGTTGGTTGTGTTTGTTGGTTTTAGAAGTGAATAATACCTAATTTCCGAAAGGGGCGGTAGCGTTTTGGATGCCACGCCCGTGGTCTTTTGGTAGCCATGGCCGTGGGGGTGTTGGCCACTTTTGGACAGAAGGGTTCTCAAAGCCACGACCGTGGGGGTTGAGGTGGCCACGGCCGTGGGCTTTGCTTAGTGATGTTGAGTTTTGTTTAGTGGTCTTAAGATTTAGGATAAGGTTAATAAGTGATAATGTTATAGAAATTGATGTGTTGCATCATTGTTTTGGGTTAGGTTTTGGAAGAAGTGATTTGCCCTAATTGTGAAGTGAAGAATCTTTGGAAGAAAGGATTGCTTAGAGTTGTGTGAGTGTGCATAAGGTAAGTACAAACTACATCATTGCATTCATTTATGAGATGTGGAAACTTAATATACATATGTGTTTGTTAAAGTGTTGAGAACATAAATGCATTGTTGAAACATATTATTATTGTTATGTGAATGTTGTGCTAAGCATGTGTAATGTATGTTAAGAATATTGGTTGTGTATATATTTGAGTAATAAAGTGTGGAAATAACATGATTGATTACTCATGATGTAAGTAAAATGGTTAAGGCATGTTTGCTTTTATGATAATGCAATGTGATTGGTTATGATGAATTAATTAATGTGATTTGAGATATGAAGTTGGAAATGTGAATGGTATGAGTTGTGAGGCCATGATTGTTGGCTATGATGATATAGTTGAGATATGAATGCCTAATGAATTGTGGATGGTAAAATGAGAAATGAATTGGGAATGAGATAAACTAAATGATTGTGTGCCTAATATGTTGATTCAACTTTCAGAGTCCTGTATTTGATGGCATGCCTATGAATCATTGGATAGGCGAAATGGGTGGCCCGTAAGCCGATTCCAATTGAAAAATACTTATGAATCACTGGATAGGTGAAATGGGAGGCCCGTAAACCGATTCCAGTTGAAAAATGTGAATATGGAATGATGGTGAAATGGGAGACCCGTAAACCACTTCCATTTGAAAAATTAGTAACAGTCTAGCCGGGTTGAGGATCTTCTCATGTTAATGGGTTGATGGTCCAAGAGACTGGGTCTGTTACGCTATCCATGGATAGAGATATGATATATTTTTCCTACGGGCTTGATGATGTGATATTGAATCAAAGCGGTGACTCTGAACTTTGAATAACATATTGGTTTGTGTGTTTTGGGCCCAATGCTTGTGTTTGTTTAAATGTAATTATTATTGGATGAAAGTAATGAGAAATGATATGATGTAATGTTATGAGAGATGTTCATGGTTTAATAAGTTAGGGTGAACAAGGTATGCGTGAAATGTAATGTTTACTTGAATTGTGTATACAACTTGATTGTGTGACATGAACATTGCATCAAAGCATCTTGATATTGTAGTTTGTTTTACTAAGCTGTTGGCTTAGCGCGATTGTGGTTCATCGCGCAGGTGTTAGAGAAGAACCCGAGTGTTCCACTAGACCGAGTGAGTCTAGACATTGAGGATTTGCCTTAGGACTTAAAGATCAGAGCAGTGCTGCCAACCATGTATAATTTCTTTATATTTTGTAAAGTAATGATTTTAATGTATATGTATACATGGTTGTAAACTTGAACTTAGATATTTCTATATATGTAAATACTTTATAATTTCCGCTGCGTACTAAATAAATGTTTATATTCCTTTTTATTTTCTATTACATGTTAACTACCACATTTCTTATATGGTACACAGAGAAAAATTGTTTGGTGTCTTTTAAAGAGTTAAATGGTTTAAGAAATCCGTAGCATTCCTATGTTTCATGTACGTATATTACATTGTAGTATTATGTAGTGTGCGTATATGAGATTTAGGGGTGTTACAATTGTTTTGGTATCAGAGCCAGGTTTGAGATTCTCAACCTAGGTAAATTATAAAGGAAAAGAATATTTTGATTTTAAAAGTTGGATTTTAACTAAAATACATGTTGGCATTGGCAGTCTCTGATCTTTAATAAGGTGTATTCGGTTGTGTTTGCAGATATAGGTAGTAATGGATCCCCATTCACGACAGTCTGTTGAGGGAAGTGCAGAGAGTATAGCTCCTGTTGAGAGTAGGGAGGGAGTTAGAGTTGAGATAGCTAGTGAGGTGCCTGCTTCAGTGTCTGGGAGACCAGCAGGTGATGAGGTTCCACCAGCTTGGTTTAGACATATGATAGAAGTGATGAGACAAGCACCAGTGCAGCCACCACCACCACCTCAGCCTCAAGTGCCAGTGAGACACTATGATAAACTAAGGAAGTATGGGGCTGAAGATTTTCTGGGTACTATAGATCCGGCTGTAGCGGAACAGTGGCTAGATAAAGTACAGAGGATCTTTATTCAGTTGCAAGCCACACCAGAGGAAAATTTTGATTATGCTAGGTCATTGTTGCAGAAGGACGCATATGACTGGTGGAAGACTGTGCCACATGCTTTAGATGATCCTCCTACCCTGTCTTATGCTGATTTTCTCAGAGAGTTTGAGTTGAAGTATACTCCGAGGGCGTATAAGGATGTGAAGAAAATGGAGTTTTTGAGTCTGAGGCAAGATTACCGGACAGTTACAGAATACGAGGTTGAGTTCATCCGGTTGAGCCATTATGCTGGTGGCATTATATCTGATGATATTGATAGATGCAGAAGATTTGAGGAGGCATTGAGGCCCTCAATCATGTGTCATGTGGCTGGCTCTAGGTATCAGGATTTCTACCAGCTAGTTGCAGCAGCTAGGAGTGTAGAGAGAGCCCAGGCCATAGCATCAGCTGCTTCTGAGGAAGAGGTTAAAGTGAGAAGGCCCCAGTTTGAGGCAGGGTCTTCATCAGTGAAGAGGGGCAGAGGGAGCTTTATTCCCAGAGTTGGGAGGAGTCAGAGGCCGGCTAGCAGGTCAGTGCAGTTTCAGAGGCAGAGACCGAGATCTGCAGTTTCTGTGGCTAGTGCACCGACTCCCTTTATTCAGAGATCCACTCCACAGGCATGTGAGCTTTGTGGTAAGATTCATGTGGGAGCTTGTCGGAGGGTTAGTAGACCAGGTGTGTGCTTTCGTTGTGGATCGCCTGACCATTTCATTAGAGAGTGTCCTGAGATGCAGGAACAGAGGTCAGTGGAATCTGCAGCTTCTCGACAGAGCTTTAGCAGAGGAGGTAGAGGAGGCAGAAGTTTTGGTAGAGGAGGTAGATCTGGGTTCATTCAGAGAGGAGGATCTTCAGCTAGAGACAGTAGACCTGATGAGGCTGGATCTTCCCAGAGAGTTTATGTGATGCAGAGACAGCCAGATGCTTCAGCTGTCATTGCTGGTACTTTCTCTCTATTTGGCATTTCTGTATTTGCTTTAATTGATCCAGGATCAACTCATTCATACATCAGTGCATCAGTTTTGCCTGTGTCTGAATTACATGCTGAATCCCTAGGATTTGATGTTTTGGTAACGAATCCTTTAGGGCATAGTGTGGTTGTTAGTAAGGTACACCGGGAATGTGCAATTGTGGTGCAGGGTGAAGAGTTTCCTGGTGATTTGATTGAGATGCCATTTAAAGAGTACGATTTGATTTTGGGTATGGATTGGTTATCTAGTCATGGAGCTGTGGTAGATTGTAAGAAGAAGTGTGTTACTTTGAGAACTAGTGGTGATAGAGTTGTGATGGTATCGAGTGAGCAGAGACAGTTAGCATCTTTGTTGATTTCAGCTGTTTCAGCTAGGAAGTTAATCAGAAAAGGGTGTGATGCCTATCTTGCTCATGTTTTAGATACCAGGGTGATAGGTTCTCAACTTGATAGTATTCCCACAGTTTCAGAGTTTCCAGATGTTTTTCCAGAGGAGTTGCCAGGATTGCCTCCTGAGAGAGAGGTAGAGTTTGGTATCGATTTGTTGCCAGGTACCACTCCTATCTCCATTACTCCTTATAGAATGGCACCTATTGAATTGAGAGAGTTGAAGGTGCAGTTGCAGGAGTTGTTGGATAACGGATTCATTCGCCCTAGTGTTTCGCCATGGGGAGCTCCTGTTTTATTTGTTAAGAAGAAGGATGGTACTATGAGATTATGTTTCGATTATAGGCAATTGAACAAAGTGACTATCAAGAATAAATATCCTTTGCCTAGAATTGATGATCTCTTTGATCAATTGAAGGTAGCAGCTGTGTTTTCTAAGATTGATTTGAGATCAGGGTACCATCAGTTGAGGGTCAGAGCTGAGGATGTGCCGAAGACAGCTTTTCGAACCAGGTATGGGCATTATGAGTTTTTGGTAATTCCTTTTGGTTTGACAAATGCCCCTGCCGCTTTCATGGATTTGATGAATAGGGTGTTTAGACCCTATTTGGATAAGTTTGTGGTGGTGTTTATAGATGATATTTTAGTGTATTCTCGTAGTGAGGAAGAACATGACAAGCATTTAAGGATTGTGTTACAGATTTTGAGAGAGAAGCAATTGTATGCTAAGCTGTCAAAGTGTGAGTTTTGGCTTGATCAAGTAGCTTTTCTCGGTCATATAGTTTCAGCAGATGGTATTAGAGTTGACCCGAGTAAAGTTGAAGCTATTCTGAATTGGAGTCCACCGAAATCTGTAACTGAAGTTAGAAGTTTTCTGGGTTTGGCAGGCTATTATCGACACTTTGTGAAAGGATTTTCTCTGATAGCTACTCCACTCATCAGATTGCTTCGGAAGGGAGTGGGATTTGTGTGGACTGATCAGTGCCAAGCTAGTTTTGAGCAGTTGAAAGAGATGTTGACTCAAGCGCCTGTTCTCACTTTACCTGTGGAAGATAAACCGTATGTGATCTATAGTGATGCTTCACATAATGGTTTGGGTTGTGTTTCAATGCAAGAGGGTAAAGTGATAGCTTATGCTTCTCGACAGTTGAAGCCGCATGAGCTCAATTATCCGACCCATGATCTGGAGTTAGCAGCCATTGTGTTTGCTTTGAAGATTTGGCGACATTATCTGTATGGAGAGAAGTGTTTCATTTACACTGATCATAAAAGTTTAAAGTATTTAGGAGTCCAAAAGGAGTTGAATCTTTGACAGAGGCGATGGTTGGAGTTGATTAAAGACTATGACTGTTTGATTGATTATCATCCAGGTAAAGCAAATGTTGTTGCTGATGCCTTGAGTCGGAAGTCTTTAGCAGGTTTGACTGCTTATTCACTCTTGTTGCTTGTTGAGTTGAGAGCGTTGCATGCTAGGTTCATATCTTGTGATGATGGTGCATTGTTGGCACAATTGCAATTGAGGCCAGTGCTGTTAGACCAGATTAAGGAGGCTCAATTGGCTGATAAGAAGATTCAGAAGGTTGTTTCTGATTGTCTTAAAGGAGAGAGTAGGGATTTTGTTATGAGAGATGATGGGAGTTTGTGGTTTGAGAATAGACTGTGTGTGCCTGATGATGATAGTTTGAGAAGGATTATTTTAGAAGAAGCACACCAATCAGCTTTTGCTATGCATCCGGGCAGTACGAAGATGTACCATGATTTGAGACAGCATTACTGGTGGTCCGGTATGAAGAGAGACATTGCAGAATTTGTATCTAAATGTCTCACATGTCAGAGGGTGAAAGCTGAGCATCAGGTTCCAACTGGGTTGCTTCAACCTTTGTCAGTACCTGAATGGAAGTGGGAGAGAGTGGCAATGGATTTTGTGTCTGGATTGCCTTTAACGCAAAAGAAACATGATGCTATTTGGGTGATTGTTGATAGGTTGACCAAGACAGCTCATTTTCTTCCAGTTCGGATGGATTATTCGCTTTAGAGGTTGGCTGAGCTGTATATCCATGAGATTGTGAAGTTACATGGAGTCCCAATTTCTTTAGTGTCCGATCGAGATCCTAGGTTCACTTCAAGATTTTGGAAGAGTTTGCATGGGGCTTTAGGTTCTCGATTACACTTTAGTACTGCTTTCCATCCTTAGACAGATGGGCAGTCAGAGAGGGTGATACAGATTATCGAGGATATGTTGAGAAGTTGTGTCATTGATTTCTCTGGAAGTTGGGACAGATTTTTACCACTTGTGGAATTTGCCTACAACAACAGTCATCAATCGAGCATTAGTATGGCACCATTTGAAGCATTGTATGGAAGAAGGTGTAGGACGCCTTTATGTTGGAATGAGACTGGTGAAGGTAAGATAATTGGTCCTGATTTAGTTAAAGAGACTGAAGAGAAGGTGAAAATGATTCGAAATATATTGAAAGCAGCTTCAGATCGACAGAAATCTTATGTGGATTTGAAAAGAAGAGATATTGAGTATAATGTGGGAGATAAAGTATTTTTGAAAGTGTCTCCTTGGAAAAAAATCTTGAGATTTGGTCGAAAAGGGAAGCTGAGTCCTCGTTTCATTGGGCTGTATGAGGTATTGGAAAGAGTGGGACCAGTTGCTTATCGGCTTGCTTTGCCACCTGATTTGGACAGGATCCATAATGTTTTCCATGTTTCTATGTTGAGGAGATACAGATCGGATCCATCTCATGTGTTATCAATTGAATCTATTGAAGTGAATTCGGATCTAACATTTGAAGAAGAGCCAATTGCTATTTTGGCACATGAAGTGAAAGAATTAAGAAACAAAAGAGTGCCACTTGTGAAAGTGTTATGGAAGAATCATGGGAGAGAAGAGGCAACTTGGGAGAGTGAGCAAGCAATGCGAGACCAACATCCTCAGTTGTTTCAGAGCTGATTTCAGGTAATTTCGAGGACGAAATTTTTTTTTAGAGGGGGAGAATTGTAATATCCCTATTTGTGCCCTAGTAGTTTTGAGGTTGTTGTTATTTTAATTGGATTAAATGTATATGTTAAGTTGATAAGGAAAATTGGTGTAGAGAGAAATGTATATGTAGTGTATATGGTAATATATATAACATATATGTTGGTCAAAGTGGAAAGTCAAGGGAAGAGGATATTTTATTGTTACTTGTGAAATTACTTAAAAGGGCTTGTAAATAATAGGAAGAGAAAGCATATGAGAAGAGGACATTTAAGTAATTTCCTAATTATTTTTGCTTGGTGGAGATTTAAAGAAGAAGCAAAGTTTGACTTTTACTCTTCATTGTCATTTTCTTTTCTTTTCTTTCTTGTGTGGCCGGCTCATCAAAGGGACAAGAGAGCAAGAGAACAAGTGAAGGTTTTGTTGATTCCAAGCTCAAATTGAAAGGAGTTTTCAAGTATACAAGTTGGAATTTCAAGGAATTTCATGATTTGGTAAGTTTTCTCTTGTTTGCCATTGTTATTTTTTTGAAGTTATGTTTAAGTTGGGTTGTGGTTTGATGATGGTATGATTAAGGTTGTTTATGGTGTGAATTTAAGTGTTGAGATTGCTTGATAGATGAGAAGTTAAGTGGGTGTTGATGTTGGAAGTGGTTGTGTGGAGATTGTGTTAGGGTTTTGAGTTGGTAAGTGTTGGTTATGTTATGTTTGATTGATTATTCTTGTTAATCTTTGAGTTGGTTGTGTTTGTTGGTTTTAGAAGTGAAGAATACCTAATTTCGGAAAGGGGCAGTAGCGTTTTGGATGCCACGCCCGTGGTCTTTTGGTAGCCATGGCCGTGGGGGTGTTGGCCATTTTTGGGCAGAAGGGTTCTCAAAGCCATGACCGTGGGGGTTGAGGTGGCCACGGCCGTGGGCTTTGCTTAGTGATGTTGAGTTTTGTTTAGTGGTCTTAAGATTTAGGATAAGGTTAATAAGTGATAATGTTATAGAAATTGATGTGTTGCATCATTGTTTTGGGTTAGGTTTTGGAAGAAGTGATTTGCCCTAATTGTGAAGTGAAGAATCTTTGGAAGAAAGGATTGCTTAGAGTTGTGTGAGTGTGCATAAGGTAAGTACAAACTACATCATTGCATTCATTTATGAGATGTGGAAACTTAATATACATATGTGTTTGTTAAAGTGTTGAGAACATAAATGCATTGTTGAAACATATTATTATTGTTATGTGAATGTTGTGCTAAGCATGTGTAATGTATGTTAAGAATATTGGTTGTGTATATATTTGAGTAATAAAGTGTGGAAATAACATGATTGATTACTCATGATGTAAGTAAAATGGTTAAGGCATGTTTGCTTTTATGATAATGCAATGTGATTGGTTATGATGAATTAATTAATGTGATTTGAGATATGAAGTTGGAAATGTGAATGGTATGAGTTGTGAGGCCATGATTGTTGGCTATGATGATATAGTTGAGATATGAATGCCTAATGAATTGTGGATGGTAAAATGAGAAATGAATTGAGAATGAGATAAACTAAATGATTGTGTGCCTAATATGTTGATTCAACTTTCAGAGTCCTGTATTTGATGGCATGCCTATGAATCATTGGATAGGCGAAATGGGTGGCCCGTAAGCCGATTCCAATTGAAAAATACTTATGAATCACTGGATAGGTGAAATGGGAGGCCCGTAAACCGATTCCAGTTGAAAAATGTGAATATGGAATGATGGTGAAATGGGAGACCCGTAAACCACTTCCATTTGAAAAATTAGTAACAGTCTAGCCGGGTTGAGGATCTCCTCATGTTAATGGGTTGATGGTCCAAGAGACTGGGTCTGTTACACTATCCATGGATAGAGATATGATATATTTTGCCTACGGGTTTGATGATGTGATATTGAATCAAAGCGGTGACTCTGAACTTTGAATAACATATTGGTTTGTGTGTTTTGGGCCCAATGCTTGTGTTTGTTTAAATGTAATTATTATTGGATGAAAGTAATGAGAAATGATATGATGTAATGTTATGAGAGATGTTCATGGTTTAATAAGTTAGGGTGAACAAGGTATGCGTGAAATGTAATGTTTACTTGAATTGTGTATACAACTTGATTGTGTGACATGAACATTGCATCAAAGCATCTTGATATTGTAGTTTGTTTTACTAAGCTGTTGGCTTAGCGCGATTGTGGTTCATCGCGTAGGTGTTAGAGAAGAACCCGAGTGTTCCACTAGACCGAGTGAGTCTAGACATTGAGGATTTGCCTTAGGACTTAAAGATCAGAGCAGTGCTGCCAACCATGTATAATTTCTTTATATTTTGTAAAGTAATGATTTTAATGTATATGTATACATGGTTGTAAACTTGAACTTAGATATTTCTATATATGTAAATACTTTATAATTTCTGCTGCGTACTAAATAAATGTTTATATTCCTTTTTATTTTCTATTACATGTTAACTACCACATTTCTTATATGGTACAAAGAGAAAAATTGTTTGGTGTCTTTTAAAGAGTTAAATGGTTTAAGAAATCCGTAGCATTCCTATGTTTCATGTACGTATATTACATTGTAGTATTATGTAGTGTGCGTATATGGGATTTAGGGGTGTTACACCAATTATCAGTGGCAAGCCCCAAGGGAACAAGGAAAGCTGAAGGTCATGGGTTCACACCAATTAGATCCTGTGGTGGCTTTGACAGCCCAATTGGAAGCATTGAATAAAAAATTTGATTCTTTGGCCTCTTCTTCTGGGAAAGTAATGCAGGTGATGTCTTGTGAATGGTGTGGGGGTGGACATCAAAGTCAAGATTGCCAAAGTGACAACATGTTTGCTAGGCAAGAGCAAGTAGATTATGTTGGAAATATGCCAAGGCAACAACAGAATAACCCCTACAGCAACACATACAATCCGAGGGGTGGAGAAATCATCCAAATTTCTCATGGAATAATCAAAATAACCCAAGACCTCCCCCTGGATTCCAGCAACCCCAACATCAATAAGCTTCCCTTCCAAGAAAGAGTAATTTGGAGGACATGATGGAGAAATTTATAGCAGCTTCTGAAACCAGGTTCTAATCAACTGAAACCACCCTAAGAAATCAGCAAGCTTCTATTCATAATCTGGAGAATCAGGTGGGGCAAATTGCCAAGTTGCTCAGTGAGAGACCACAAGGAAGTTTGCCTAGCAACACTGAGGCAAATCCTAAAGAGCAGCTTAAAGCAATTACACTAAGGAGTGGAAAAGAGATCAAGGATAATGTGGATGAGAAAAGAGGAGAAGTGGCAAAGAAAAGGGTTGAAAAAGAAGACGATCCTACTATCACTTCGGGAGAGAAAGCTGCAATAGGAAGTGAGAAAGAGAACAAGCCACAAGAAAGCAGCCCCATAATGAAGGAATACCGACTTAAAGTACCATATCCGGCAAGGTTGAATAAAGACAAGATTGATGCTCAGTTCGGTAAGTTTCTTGAACTTTTTAAACAATTGCACATTAATATTCTCTTTGCTGAAGCTTTGTCAAGTATGCTAAATTTTTCAAAGATATCCTTTCTAACAAAAGGAAACTTGAGGAAGTGTCTTTGGTCCATTTATCCGAAAAGAGTTCGGCAATTTTACAAAGGAGGTTATCTAAGAAGTTAAAAGATCCAGGTAGTTTTACCATTCCATGTTTAATAGGTAACCTTGAGGTTAAGAGTGCATTGGCTGATTTGGGGGCTAGCATAAGTGTTATGCCCTATAAAATGTTTAAAGAGTTAGGCATTGGTAAACCTAAACATACACTTATGACCATCCAACTTGCTGATAAGTCAGTAGTCCACCCTCGTGGCATTATAGAAGATGTGTTGGTAAAAGTCAGGGATTTCATTTTCCCCAATAATTTTGTTGTCATTAATATTGATGAGGATGTGGATGTTTCACTTATTCTTGGTAGGCCATTTTTAAATACAGCTCGTGCCCTTATTGATGTTCATGATGGCACATTAACTTTGAGAGTGGGTGATGAGAAAGTTATTTTTAGGATACATGATGCCATGAAACATTCACTTTCACTTGATGAGGCAAAATCATGCAATGAAGTTATTGAACATGAGACCGTAAATTGTGTTACTAACATTGTTTCCAAGGATCCCCTTGAGTTGTGTTTATTGCAGGAAGATGTTGAGGATCAAGAACCAATGGAGCAGCTTACTTTTCTTGAAGCAAGTAAATCATTCAATTGCTAGGCATATGAGACTATTGAGATGACAAAGGAAGAGAAGCCAAAACCATCAGTGATTGATCCACCCAACTTGGAACTAAAGCCCCTTCCGGATCACCTTGAGTATGGATTTCTGGCGAAGAAAAAGAAATTACCAATAATTCTGAGTTCCCACCTATCTTCTGAGCAGAAGGAAAAGCTTATCCAGTTGTTGTAGAAACATAAGAAAGTGATAGCTTGGAAGATAGTAGACATTAAGGGTATCAGTCCATCCTATTGCACTCATAAGATACTAATGGAGGATGAATTCAAGCCGGTCGTGCAACCACAACGGATACTAAACCCAACAATGAAAGATGTAGTGAAGGCTGAAGTGATAAAACTACTTGATGCAGGGGTTATATATCCGGTTTTGGATAGTTCTTGGGTGAGCCCAATCCAAGTAGTACCAAAGAAAGGAGGGGTGACGGTGGTTCCTAATGAAAATGATGAGCTAATTCCAACAAGAACAGTTACCGGTTGGAGGGCTTGCATAGACTACAGGAAATTGAATGATGAAACTAGGAAGGACCATTTTCCTTTACCTTTCATTGATCAGATGTTGGAGAGGTTATCTGGGCATGAGTATTACTATTTTTTTGATGGTCTTTCAGGCTATTTCCAAATTTTTATCGCCCCGGAAGACCAAGAGAAAACTACATTCACCTGCCCATATGGGACATTCGCATATCGAAGAATGTCATTCGGGTTGTGCAATGCACCTGTGACTTTTTAGAGGTGCATGGTGGAAATCTTTGATGAACTTGTTGAGAATATTATGGAGGTATTTATGGATGATTTCTCGGTCTATGACAGCTCATTTGATAGATGTTTGGAAAATCTTGAAAGAGTCTTGATGAGATGTGAGGAAACCAACTTAGTGCTTAATTGGGAAAAGTGTCATTTCATGGTTCAAGAGGGAATTGTGTTGGGACACAAAATTTCAAGCAAGGGCATTGAGGTGGATCAGGCTAAGGTATACACCATTGAGAAGTTACCACCACCCACATCTGTGAAGGCCATCAGAAGTTTTCTAGGACATGCGGATTTTTATCAGAGGTTCATTCAAGATTTTTCTAAGATAGCCCGTCCATTAACAAGACTCCTTGAGAAGGATGTAGATTATGTTTTTGATGAGGAATGTTTGAGACCATTCACAACTCTTAAGGAGAAATTGACCCATGCTCCAATCATGGTAGCTCCTAATTGGAATCTACCATTTGAACTAATGTGAGATGCAAGTGACTTTGCAGTGGGAGCAGTCTTAGGTCAATGCAAGGAGAAACACTTCCAGCCTATCTACTATGCAAGCAAAACCTTGAACACAGCTCAAGCTAATTACACAACTACAGAGAAAGAGCTGCTAGCTATGATTTTTACTTTTGACAAGTTTAGATCATATCTAATCTTGTCAAAAGTGATTGTTTATATAGACCATTCAGCATTAAGGTACTTATTTGCAAAAATCGATGCTAAGCCTAGGCTAATCCATTGGGTTTTGTTGTTGCATGAATTTGACTTGATGATTCAAGACAAGAAGGGAGTTAAAAATCTTACAACAGATCACCTTTCTCGCTTGAAGAATCCAACCTTGGAGAGGTTCGAAGAAGGGGACATTAATGATCACTTCCCATTGAGCAGTTGTACACCATGGTAAGTAAGGTAAGTAATTTAAATTTTGAAACACCTTGGTTTACAGATTTTGCTAACTATTTAGTTGTTAGGGAACTTCCTAAGGACTTAACTTATCAAGAAAAGAAGAAATTCATTTCTGATTTAAAGTATTATTTTTGGGAGGACCCCTTTTTGTTTAGATTATGTAAGGATCACATAATCCGACGATGTGTAGCATGGCCCGAAACAATGAACATTCTTAGTCAATGCCATGCTTGACCAGCTGGTGGTCATATGGGAGCCAATAGGACTACTCAAAAGGTACTAGAATCAAGATTTTATTGGCCCACTTTGTTTAGGGATAGCAACGAATTTGTGAACTGCTGTGATCGATACCAAAGGACTGGAAATATTTCAACTCGTGATGAGATGCCCCAAAATGGGATTTTAGTTTGTGAAATCTTTGATGTATGGGGGATCGATTTTATGGGACCCTTTCCAAATTCCCTTGGTAACAAATATATTCTTGTAGCTATAGACTATGTATCTAAATGGCCTGAAGCCAAGCCTTGGCAACCAATGATGCTAGGGTTGTGGTGAAGTTTTTAAAGAAGTTGTTTTCTCGATTTGGTACACCAAAAGCAATTATAAGTGATAGGGGTACTCACTTTTGTAACTTTCAGCTTGCGAAAGTTTTGAAAAGATTAGGAGTTACACATAGGTTTGCTACTCCTTATCATCCCCAAACTAGTGGCCAAGTTGAGAAAACGAATAGGGAGATTAAAAGAATTCTGGAAAAAACTGTACAGCGATCCCGAAAGGATTGGTCTGAGAAATTGGACAATGCTCTATGGGCTTTTAGGACTGCATTCAAAACTCCCTTGGGCACTATGCCATTTAGGTTGGTATATGGAAAAGCTTGCCATTTACCTGTTAAAATTGAACATAATGCATATTGGGCCGTAAAACAGATTAACATTGATCTAGCTTGTGCAGGTGAAAGGCAAAAATTACAGGTAAACGAGTTAGACGAGCCGAGATTGCAAGCTTATGACAATGTGAGAATGTATAAGGAACGTACCAAGAGATGGCATGATGCTCACATTAAGGAACAAAAAGAGTTTCAAGTAGGAGATCAGGTATTATTGTATAATTCAAGGCTTCGTCTCTTTCCAGGTAAGTTGAAATCTCGATGGTCCGGTCCTTTTACTGTTAACACTACAAAAATATTTGACATTTGCGACGGAAATCTGCGACGGACATGTTTCCGTCGCAAATTTGCTACGGATCTGCGACGGATTTGAGATGGAAGGACAAGTCAGAGGAATTTTGAGAAATTGGTCGCAAATCCGTCGCAGATCTGCGACGAAAATCATTTCGTCGCAAATAATCGTCGCAAAAGTTGGCGCGGAAACTTGGCGCGAGAGAGAAAACACTAAAAAAACCAATTTGCAACGGAGATCTGCTACCGTCTATTGCCGTCGCAAATTTCACTATAAAAATATTCGGCATGTGCGACGGACATGTTTCCGTCGCAAATTTGCTACGGATTTGCGACGGAAGGATGAGTCAGAGGAATTTTGAGAAATTGGTCACAAATCCGTTGCAAATCCATCGCAAATTTACAATCATCTTAAGTGCATGAAATTCAACCTTTTATTTACAATCATCTTTAATTGTAATAATATTCTTTATTCATTAGATAATATAATTTTTTTTTACTGTAAGAAAGAAATAATTTCAAATTGTATAGAAATAATCTCATTTTGAATAAATATTTAATTCAATAAAAATTAATTTGTTATAAATTTTAATTTATTATAAAATTATGCAAATATATATTACAATCTATTAACAAAACTTAAAACGACATTACCTCACAAAAAAAATAAACATAACATGACATAAAACGATATCGTTTTATATTTCGAGGGCGGTCAGAGAACAGGAGGCATAAATACAAACAAATGAGGGAGACAAAATAATACGAAATTGTAATTCGGTCAATCAGCGATTAGGGTTTGGGAAATCGAATCTATTAATCGAAAAGGAGAAGATGTTAGAGGTGGTGTTGAACGATCGATTAGGGAAGAAAGTGAGAGTGAAGTGCAACGAGGACGATACAATCGGCGATCTCAAGAAACTGGTAGCGGCGCAAACCAGTACCCGAGCTGAGAAGATCCGAATTCATAAGTGGTACACCATCTACAAAGACCATATTACTCTCAAAGATTACGAGATTCATGATGGAACCCAGCATTTACTAATGCATTATCTTTTCTTGAAGCTATGATTCGAACCTTCTGATGTGCAACCCAGCATCTTGGTGCACGACGTAGATCCATACAAAGAAGAACAAAAGAAAGAGTTGTCGAAGAAAATTGATCACCGCCGGCTTTGTGATTAAACAATTTCATCGAACTCTCAGTTTCAACATTAAATTACTGTTATTGGCGAAGAGACGAAAGCAGTAACAGTATCAATTCGAGGTAGAGGTTTTCAGAATTTTCACTAAAATTTTCTAGGTTTGAAGTTTCTATTTGCTGCTATTTTATATGTGATTGTAATTTTGTTTTTTGATACTCCCCGAAATGTTAGGGTTTCTGATCTATTTGAAGTTAGTTTCAATTTGCCTGCAGATCTATCTATGCTCTTTTTTCTTTGTTATTCACTGGAGATTATAAACACGATCATATCTTTGTAAAATTTGTTGTCTCATTTATTCTAATTGGTCTTGCTTTCCTTTTATTAGTCTCTGATTCAATCAGATTCTCATCAGTTGTAGAGACATCAGTACCCATTGAAGAGAATCCTAAAACAGAGTCTTCACCTGCTCTTCCTTTGCCTATTGAAGAGCAGAGTACTAATGATTTTGCAACAAATCAAACCCAAAATTCAAATGATTTTACGGCTAATGAAACCCAAACTTCGCAGACTGGTATGTAAAAATATTCGTTTTTACTTTCCTGAAATGGGTTGTTTCTGCTTTTCTTTCTCTTGCTTTCTCAGTTACCATTTATGGATTATTAGTATGGCATCGCTGTTGGATAATAAAAATTAACTTACGGGTATTGGAAAATTTTATTTTCTAGATTTGGTATTTAGTAGAAATTGGTTTTGGATATTTGGTTGGGTCTAATTTGATAAGCAAATGTCATTGCAGAAGAGTGTGACTTGTTCAATGGAGAATGGGTACCAGACCCTTCAGGTCCATTTTACACTAATCAGAGTTGTCTTGCAATTGAAGGCCATCAAAACTGTATGAAAAATGGAAGGCCTGATTCAGGATACCTCTATTGGAGGTGGAACCCACAAGGGTGTGATCTTCCCAAATTCAATCCAAAGAAATTTCTAAATCTGATGAGGAATAAATACTGGGCCTTCATTGGTGATTCAATTTCTCGTAATCATGTGCAGTCTTTACTTTGCATTCTTTCTAAGGTAAAAATTTCAAGTTTTTAAAGAAATTTCCTACATATATGCTTACCCTTTAATTTCCCTCCTTTGCTTCTGTTTCAAGTGTTAAATCTTGTTTGGATCTACTAGTTCCCTTTCTTTTTGTAAATTAAGGTCATTAAATGGTTTTATAATGATCAAATCTATGCCTTTTTCTGCTGTTTCTGAACAACTGCAAAAGTATATGACTCTAAAGAAAAAAGAGAGAATGGAGTAGAACCAAAGTTTCATTAGATCCAAAATAAAAAATTGGTTACTCTATGAACTGAACATCAAATGTGGTAGGGACTAATGACGTTTGTGGGTCATCTCATGATTAAGAAACTTACGTACTCTTTCAAGGGACCTTAAACTCTCCTTATTAGTGATTTATTGTCTAAAATTTGGGAATTTCAAATGCCATATGTTTAAGCATATGGAGATTATCAATGAACCATCAATCTTGAATTTTTATGGAATACAGCTGCTAATCTTAACATTTAGTGTACTGGTTTAATTAGGAGGTTCTCATGTCTCTTTCCAAGCTGGTTCACCTACCAGACATCAATAAGATTTAAGGGGTCATTTGACTCATTTTAATCTCTTTCTTCTCAAGAACTTCAATGATTATGTATATACATTTATATAATTCTTGTTGGTTAATCCATATACCTGTTAGTATTAACTAAAATGGTGATTTTTACTACTTATAAAACTATATAGAAAACCAAGCAGTCTTCCAAGAAAATAAATTTCTTGTTTTGGTTTCAATTTAAATTATTCAATATTCATTCCAAAAACGAAAAAGACGAAAGATTTGGGTCCCAAACCAGAGTTAATATGCCATGCAAGGAATAAGTATATATTTCATACCCCATAGTCACACCCATTGTAATTAAAACTGTGTGTAGTTCTGTGACCTACCATACATATAATGCAACGTACTTGATGTATAAGTTTGAAATTTTGTGCTGTTACTGAGAATGTTATATTATGCTACTTTGGAAGTTTTCAATCAGATGTTTTAGTTATTGTGGTATAGGTGGAACAAGCTGTTGAAATATATCATGACGAAGAATACAAGTCCAAAATATGGAAATTTCCAGCTCACAACTTCACACTTTCAGTCATTTGGGCTCCATTTCTTATCAAAGCAGATATTTTTGAAGACATTAATGGAGTTTCTTCTTCAGAAATCCAGCTTCATTTAGATGAACTCGATAATAAATGGACTACCCTTAATATTTCAACATAAATTTTTGCAGGATTTAGGAAATTTGGTTTTGTTTACTTCTTGTGAATTGTGTATTAATTAGTTACTTGTCAATTAAAAATTTACTTGTTAACATGCTTTTTTATGAATATTGCTTGTGAATTGTGTGTATTGGCTACTGGATTCTTTTGACTCTAACGTTGTTTTGTATTTCTTTTTTAGGAAAGCTTTCAGAAATTGAAAGCATCACAATCTACAGAAGAGGCAAATGGAGAGGAAGTTCAATCTTGTACTAAGGATGATGATGATTTATTTGTTGAAGCGGCAAGAGGAACAAAGAAGGCCAGATTATATGGGTTGGGGAATTTAGCGATTTCTCACATCTTTAAGGGCAGTGGAAGTACATCTCAACAAGTGAATGAGAATATGTTAACTGAGATACGTGATGAGATAAGCAATAAAGTCAGTCATATAGAGAGCAAATTAGAGACCAAAATTGCAGATATGACTCGATTTTTGGTTAAGAACCAGACTTGGATTCAGAATATGTTACTAGGACAGCCAACTGAACCTCCTAGATGGGCTCCAACAGAACCAACCCCACCAGCAGAAGATCAAGTAACAGCATAACATCCAGATGATGACTAGTGTATGCCTTCGGCTTAGTTTTTACTTTTGCAAGTGTTCATACTTTAATACTTTGAAATGTTTAAAACTTATATATTGTAATGACTTTTGAATTATGTTAGTTTAACTAACTATTGCATTTTATATAAATGAAAATTGGTGTAAATTTAGATTTATGTAATTAAATTGTAAATATTATTACTACAGGTGTGTATTTTATATATAAAATCCATATAATGACACAAAAATTGTAAATTCATTGCATCTGCGACGGCATCTGCGATGTAATTTGCGACAGAAAACACCACGACATATATACTCCAGAACATCTGCGACGGCATCTGCGACGGAATTTGCGACGGAAAACACCACGGCATATATACTCCAGAACATCTGCGACGACCTTTGTGATGGATTTGCGACGAGTTTTGCGACGAAATCTGCAACGACAATCTGCGACGGATTTGCGACGGTTACTGTTTGCCCGCGAAAATTTGAGTGGCAAATTTGCGATCGCCTAGTGGTCGCAAATCGGTCGCAATCTGCGACGGCCCGTCGCAAAATTAAAAATTGCGACGCCTTTTTTATTAACGAATCGTATCCGTCACAGATCGGTCGCAAATCTTGATTTGCGACGGATCTGCGACGGATTCTGTCCGTTGCAGATAGCATTTTTTTTTTGTAGTGTAAGGAAGTTTTCCCCTACTGAGTAATTGAAATAACTCACCCGGAAAAAGGAGATTTTAAAGTCAATGGGCACAGCCTCAAACTTTACTTTGGAGGGGAAATACAGGACTTAAAGGAGGTTTTACAACTCCAAGACTAGGGAAATTTTCCCTGAACGTCCAACTAATAAGACATTAAAGAAGTGCTGGGTGGGAGACAACCCACCATTTTATTCGTTCTTTGATTTTTATGTCTTTAATTCCTGTATTTTTTGTTTGTTAAAAAAAAATAAGTTTCATCTAATCTCTCTCTTAGTTTATGCATGCTCACATTGAGGACAATGTAAATCTTTAAGTGTGGGGTGCATTTTGTGTTTTTACTTTTACTTGTTTTAGTTTAAGTATAGTTAATGATTTTCTTGTTTTTCTTTGAATAAATGAATTTTGAAAAGTTCAATTGATAGATGACTTTTGAATTTTTGAAGCATGAATTTGAGAATTAAGTAGAATTGATACTTATTGTCAATTTTGTTGGTTTTTGCTTGCATTGCCTTTAACCTAGTGAGAAATTGAGCCATCAACTTATTATTCTTGCTGTGAGTGAACATCTTTGATTGACGACTTGCTAGAACTTGCTTTGACATGCATTTTAAGATTACATAAAAATTTCAATTTGGCATCAAGATGATTAAGGAAATTAGGTGAACCAACTTTGGCTTAAAAAGACCAACCCTATTTTTAACCTTAGTTAGCCAATTTCGAGCCTATTCTATTTATCCTTTTCTTTCTTTTTCGCAACACTACTAACTTTGAATCATGCTATTTTGTCTCTTACCCTTTCATTAGGTCAAGAGCATTTTAAGAGCGTTTATGACCGAGTGTTGTGTTGAATTAATTGTGGGGTTAAATTTAGTAGGTTTAAGATTGCAAAGCAAAATATAAAAAAGAAATATAAAAAAATAATATAAAAAATGAAAATAAAAATAAAAATAAAAAAATCAAGTAAAAAGAAGAAAAATAATAAGAATAATTGTTGTTCTTGTTGAAAGGGTTGCAATATGTTTGGAATAATCATTGCAAGATGTAATAAGTGAGTTCCCTTGAAAAGTTCTTTAATGTCAAGGGGTAGATAAGAGGAAGGTGTTTTGGGATTGTTGGGTTATACATATGATCGGTTACTTCATTCTTGAAGTGCTCTTGAACTTAATGATTAAGCTCACATTTCCTAAATGCCATGCCTCTACCTTAACCCCATTACAACCCAATAAAAGACCTTTTGATTAATGCTTGATTGCAATTAGGTAGTGGAGATTTGATTGATAAGCAAGCCTATGGAAATAATCTTTCATTGATTGTTATGAGTGTAAACACCACCTTGATCAAACACTTTCTAAGAGTTGGTGAGGGAGTGACAAGCATATATTATTCTTGGAAAGCCACTTAATTGCATGGGTATCGGTTTTGTTCGATTTGATATTGATTACGGATTTAGGGATAGGGTAGTCTTGAAACATTTTTATAACTCTTGAACTTAACAAAATTTATCTTGTTTAGTTTGTTTTGATTTTAACCTTGCTTGGGGACAAGCAAGGAATTAAGTGTGGGGTTTTTTATAAGTACATTTTTGAACTTGTTTTTAGTATGATTTTTATGTGTTTTTAGTTAATGTTTCATTTGATTTTTATTTAAAGTTTGTTTTAAGTGTTTGTTTTAGGTTAAAGTGAAAAAACTCCCTTGGATGATCAAAACAATAAAGGAAGTGCATGAATCAAGCAAGACATGGCCAAGCCAATGCAAGCTTGGCCGTGTCCCTCAAAAGAATTCCAAGACAGTAGTTGACACGCCCAAGAGACAGTGCCAAGCCATTGGTCGTGTCTCACCTAAAGAGCTAAAACCAAGAAACCAAAGAAATGAAGGCAGAAGCTGACACCATCACATGACACGGCCAAGCCACTGGCCGTGTCACATGACATGGCCAGGAGATTGACCGTGTCACCCTTTGAAACAAAGAAAACAAATTGAAAAAGCTAGAAGCAGAAGGTGACACATGACACGGCCAGGATCTTGGCCGTGTCACCTAGAAGAAAAGAAGGAAAGAAATGGCAGAAGGAGACACGACCAGCAAGCTTGGCCGTGTCCCAAGCAAAGTGAGAGACACGGCCAGCAAGCTTGGCCGTGTCACCTGGGGCAACCTTGAATAATTAAATTCTTTTGCAGAAAAGTGGGGAACAAGGACTTGCTATTGCCAAAAGTAATATTAAATAAAAGAAAAGCTTGCCTAATTTGAGGAAAAGAAAGATAAAACAAAGGGAATTTGGGAGACGAGGGAGAGTGGTGTGAGTTAGAAGGTATGGGCTGTGAGCTGGAAGGTATGGGTTGTGAGCTTTGAAGGGAGTTAAAAGGAGAAGAAAATGAAGAAGAAAGAGGGGAGATGTGAAAAAGGGAGAAGGAGCCAACTGCTGGAGCAAAGAGGAGAGCCTTGAGCTGAGTTTGAAGAAGAAGATACATCCTATACAAGATCTAAACCAAGATTCAAGGATTCAAGTGAAGAAATACAAATTATTCGCCATGTATTTTTTTGTTTCTTTTACTCATTTCCCTTATTCTGTTTTTTTTGGTTTTGAACATGAACTAATTCATTCTCTATCTAGATATTGATGAACCCTAGCTTATTTTTATGGATTGAATAATCTCATTTAATTGAATCATTTGATTGAGTTGTTTTATTCTTATGATGCTTAATGATTTATTTCCAATTGATAATAGCATGCTTATTGATTGGTTGCAATTTTCATATTATTGACTTGAGAAAGCTTGATATGAATTGAATACTCATAAGGGTTGAGGATTGATTGGAGTGCTAGAGATAGACTTACAAGATCCTTTGGTTTATAGTTCTTTATTCTTAATGCAAGATCTATTTAATTATGTTTGAGAAGAGATTCCGGCACTCTACTTAGTGATTAGGGATTAATTCACTCGAGAGAGGTTTTAGTCTAAGTTAGAGGAATGCCAATTCAACTCTATTATGTGATTTAATTGAATTGATTTTCATAAATATAATTGTGGCTAGGGGGGATTCAATATCTGGATAATATTATTATCATCAATCCTTTTTGCACAACATTTAATTTCCCTTTACTTTCAATATTAAATTAGTTGTTTTTAATTACAAAACATCACAAAACTATTGATTTGCTAAACAACGGTTAAGATTTGCACTAGTGCTTGACCTTGTCCTCAGTGGAACGATAACTCACTCACTACTTTATTACTTGGGTGACCTGTGCACTTGCGGTATTGCTATAGCATTAGGCTCGCGCGAACCATGAGGTAGGCTTTTCAGAGGTTTAGTAGGAGTTAGGGGAAGTTTGGCAGGTCAGTACAGCAGCAGAGACAGAGACAGAGACCTGCAATTTCAGTGGCTAGTACTCTGACCCCAGTGGCTCAGAGACCTACTCCACCTACTTGCGTTCACTGTGGTAGAGTACACGGAGGTGTCTATTGGTGGAGAGATGCTTTGGGAGTGTGTTTTAGATGTGGTTCATCAAACCATTTTATCAAAGATTGTCCTAAGCCACCAGAGGTTAGGCAGGAAGATAATGCATCTTCTTGACCCAGTGTCAAAGGGGGTCGTGGTGGCAGAGGTTTTAGTAGAGGTGGTCGCCCTGGGTTTAGTCAGAGTAGAGGCTCTACATTCGGAGGCAGTAGGCCAGATGAGGCTGGGCCATCTCAGCGGGTTTATGTGATGCAGAGGCAGCCGGATGCTTCAGCCGTCATTGCGGGTACATTTTCTTTATTTGGTATTTCAGTCCTTGCTCTATTAGATCCTGGATCTATGCATTCATACATAAGTGCATCCATCTTACCTGTGACTGAGTTGCATTCTGAGTCCCTAAGATTTGATGTCTTGGTGACAAATCCTTTAGGGCATAGTGTTGTGGTGAGCAGGGTGCACCGAGATAGTCTAGTTGTTGTTCAGGATGAGGAGTTTCTCAGTGACCTAATTGAGATGCCTTTTAGGGAATATGATCTGATTTTGGGCATGGATTGGTTATCCAAGCATGGGGCTATGGTAGACTGTCAGAAGAAATGTGTTACTTTGAGAACACGGGATGGTAGGGATGTTATAGTATCTAATGAGCAAAGGTATCTTTCATCTATGTTTGTTTCAGCTATTTCAGCTGGGAGAATGATTCGGAAGGGATGTGAGGCTTATCTTTCTCATGTTGTAGATACTAGAGTAGTGGGATCCCTGCATGAAAGTATACCCACAGTTGCCGAGTTTCCAGATGTTTTCCCTGATGAGTTGCCGGGGGTACCTCCTGAGAGAGAAGTGGAGTTTGGTATCGATTTGTTGCCTGGCACCACTCCTATCTCTATTACCCCTTATCGGATGGCACCTGCTGAATTGAGAGAGTTGAAGGTGCAGTTGCAAGAGTTATTGGATAAAGGGTTCATCTGCCCTAGTGTGTCCCCGTGGGGAGGACCTGTGTTGTTTGTGAAGAAGAAGGATGGCACCATGAGATTGTGTATTGATTATAGGCAGTTGAATAAGGTGACCATCAAGAACAAGTATCCTTTGCCTCGGATAGATGATCTCTTTGATCAGTTGAAGGGAGCAGCAGTATTCTCTAAGATTGATATGAGATCAGGGTACCATCAGTTGAGAGTCAGAGATGTGGATGTACCCAAGACAGCTTTTCGCACGAGGTATGGGCATTATGAGTTTCTGATGATGCCCTTTGGATTAACGAATGCACTAGCAGCTTTTATGGATTTGATGAATAGGGTATTCAGACCATTTTTGGATCAGTTTATGGTAGTCTTCATTGATGACATTTTGGTGTATTCGCGTAATGAGGAGGATCATGATAGACATTTGCGGATCGTATTGCAGACTCTAAGAGAGAAGCAGTTGTATGCTAAGCTATCTAAGTGTGAGTTCTGGCTCAATCAGGTAGCTTTTCTTGGTCATGTGGTTTCAACAGAGGGTATTAGAGTTGATCTGAGTAAAGTTGAGGCTATTTTGAATTGGAGTCCACCGAAGACTGTGACAGAGGTTAGAAGTTTTCTGGGATTGGCAGGCTACTATCGTCAATTTGTGAAGGGTTTTTCTATAATAGCTACACCACTCACCAGATTACTTCGGAAAGGAGTTAAATTTGTGTGGACAGATCAGTGTCAGGCGAGTTTTGAGCAGCTGAGGGAGATGTTGACTCAAGCTCCTATCCTTACCCTGCCTGTGGAAGGTAAACCATATGTGATATATAGTGATGCTTCACATAATGGTTTAGGTTGTGTTTTGATGCAGGATGGTAGAGTCAATTCTTATGCCTCTCGACAGTTGAAACCACATGAGCTGAATTATCCAACGCATGATTTGGAATTAGCAGCAATAGTCTTTGCCTTGAAGATTTGGCGGCATTATTTGTATGGGGAAAAGTGTTTCATGTATATAGATCACAAGAGTTTGAAATACCTGGGAGAGCTGAATCTTCGGCAGAGACAGTGGTTAGAGTTGATTAAAGACTACAACTGTTTGATTGATTATCATCCTAGTAAGGCAAATGTTGTTGGTGATGCCTTGAGTCGAAAATCTTTGGCAGGTTTGACTGCTTATTCACTCTCGTTGCTTGTTGAGTTGAGAGCGTTACATGCTATATTTGAATTGTCTGATGATGGTGCTTTGATGGCTCAGTTGCAGTTGAGGCCAGTCTTGTTGGATCATATTAGAGAGGCTCAATTAGCAGATGAGAGAATTCAGAAAATTGTGTTGGTTTGTTAGAAAGGGGAAAGTCAAGACTTTTATGTGAGGGATGATGGAAATCTATGGTATAGAGATAGATTGTGTATTCTTAATGATGCAGAATAGAAAAGAATGATATTAGAGGAAGCACATCAGTCACTTTTTGCTATGCACCCTGGGAACTTTTTGCTATGCACCCTGGGAGTACCAAGATGTATCAGGACTTGAAGTGACATTATTAGTGGTCAGGTATGAAGAGGGACATAGCAGAGTTTGTATCCAAATGTCTCACTTGCCAGAAAGTGAAGGCTGAGCACCAAGTTCCTTCACGATTGCACTAACCTTTATCAGTGCCAGAGTGGAAATGAGCACTAAGTTTCTTCAGGACTTGATGGATTTTGTGACTAGACTGCCTTTGACCCAGAAGAAGCATGATACAATCTAGGTGATAGTTGATTGGATGATGAAGATAGCTCATTTTCTTCCAGTTCGGATGGATTTTTCTCTTGAGAGGTTGGCTGAGCTGTATATCAATGAGATAGTCAAGTTGCATGGAGTCCCAGTTTCTTTGGTGTAAGATTGAGATCCCTGGTTTACTTCAAGGTTTTGGAAGAGTTTGCATAATGCTCTAGGTTCTGATTGCATTTTAGTACTGCTTTCCATTCTCAGACAGATGGACAGTCGGAGAGAGTGATACAGATTTTGGAGGATATGTTGAGGAGCCGCATCATTGATTTTACCGGGAATTGGGATAGATTTTGCCATTAATTGAATTTGCTTATAACAACAGTCATTAGTCGAGTATTGGGATGACTCCTTATGAGGCTTTATATGGCAGGAGATGCAGGAAACCTTTGTGCTGGGATGAAGTTGGAGAAGGTAAACTGGTTGGTCCCGATTTGATTAAGGAAACAGAGAAAAAAGTGAAGGTGATTCGGGGTCATTTGAAAGCAGCTTCAGACCAATAGAAATCCTATTCAAATTTAAAGAGAAGAGACATAAAGTTTAGTGTGGGAGATAAAGTGTTTCTAAAGGTGTCTCCATGGAAGAATATTTTGAGATTTGGCTGCAAAGGGAAGTTGAGTCCTCGTTTCATAGGACCATATGAGGTGTTGGAGAGAGTTGGTCCAGTGGTTTATAGAATAGCTTTTCCGCCTGAGTTGGATCGAATACATAATGTTTTTCATGTTTCGATGCTTTGGAGATATAGGTCTGACCCATCTCATATCTTGTCAGAGGAGTCCATTGAGGTGAATCCTGATCTGACTTACGAGGAAGAACCATTGGCGATTTTGGCATGAGAGGTTAAAGAATTGAGGAATAAGAGGGTGCCACTTGTGAAAGTCCTTTGGAGGAATCATGCCACTGAGGAGGCGACATGGGAAAGTGAGCAGGCGATGCAGATTCAGTTTCCCCATTTGCTCCAGACTTGAGGAAAGGTAATTTCGAGAACGAAATTTGTTTTAGGGGGAGAGAATTGTAACATCTTAAAATTTTTGAAAATTTCTAATTTTTGAAAAATTGGACAAAATAAATTATAATTTAAAAGGATAAATTAAATTAATGGTTTTAAAAGAAAAATGAAGGAATTTTAAATGAAAAAGTGGAATATATATGTGATATATATGCAAAATATACATAACATATATAAAAGCCAACACTTTTTAAAAGAAAAGGGTATTTTGGTAATTAAATCTTATAAATTCAAAATTAATAAAATAATTCAAAAACAAATTAATTTTGAATGGAAGAGGGAAATTAGAACTTTTAATTTATTAAAAAATAATTAAATAATTAAATATTAAATTATTTTAATATATATATGTTTGTGTGTGTGGTTAAAAAAACAAGATGAAAAGGAAAGAATATTAAAAGTCTTCTTCTTCTTCTTCTTCTTCTTCTTCTTCTTCTTCTTCTTCTTCTTCAAGAATGTGGCTTCCATGGGAGTTTGAAGACCAAGGATTGTGCTTCTTCCATACTCCATAAATTGAAGGAATTAACAATTTTCAAGTGGATTATTGGTGATTTCCACCAAAATTAGTAAGTTTCCATCTCTTTCCTTTGAATTCCATGGAAGATGAGATTATGTGAGAATTTGGATTTTTATGTAGTAAGTTATAATTGTTGGAATTGGAGTGTATGATGTTATTTTGGGTAGTTAACAATGATTCTAAGGTTATATTGAAGAGATGATGGAGTTTGGTTAAAGAATGGTGAAGAGAGAGAATTTAGGGTTATGGATTTTTGGGGTTTTGAAAACATGAACTTTAATTGTGCAAATTGATTCCAAATGAGTTGTTTTGATTCATAAACAAGTATTTTAAAGTCAAATATTGGATTTGGTGGTGTTGGGTTGGAGTTTGAGAATGGAAGTGGAGATTTAGGGTTTTGGAAAAGTGATTTTCCAAAGTGGTTGAATTGTGTGATTTTATTTGTTTAAGCATGTTGTTTAGTGTTAAAAGTGATGAATATAAGCTTGGAATGAGTAATGGATTGTGTTGGAATGGAAAACCTTCAATAGGGGAAGGTTATACCATTTTTGAGATTTTGTGTATAAGAGTGTATTTTTATAATGTAAATGATTTAAATGTATTAAAATATGTTTTTAATAATATAAATAAACTTAAAACACTAATTTAATTGTAGTAGAATGGAATTCTAATGTTGAAGTAAGGAAAGGCTAAATTTTTGGAAATTTGTAGGAGTGATGTGTAATTATGGTTTAATGTTGGAAATGCCATTAAATGTGATACTAAATGATTATTTGTTATCACATTTGGTTTAGGCATTGAGGGAGGTTGATTTGCTTCATCCAAGTGGTGAAGGGCAAGTTGGAAAGATTGGATTGAAGGTTGTTTTTAGCTTGCTTTGGGTTGCTAGTGGAGGTATGTACAAACTTTGAATATATTGTTTATATTTACATGACATTTGGGTTTAATACAGTTTGGTTGAAAAATGTGTTAAGCTACTTGATTCAATGATTGCGTATGAATAATATGCTATGACATTTGTAATGTTATATATGTGTTAAATGCATTATGAAAAGCCATTGATAATGGCTAATTTGTGTAACATGTGAAATATGCATATTATGTGAAAATACCTAACGTAATTGGGTAATGTGTTGTGAATGCAAAATGAGATATGTGTAATAATGAAATGAATTAATATTGATAAAAATGAGAAAAATGAGAAAAATGAGAAAGATGTGAAAAATGAGAAAAGTGAGAAAAAAATGTGAAAATAAGGCAACGTGCCTAGATTGAATATGTAAAAATGTGAAAGAGATTAATAATGAGAAATATGAATAAATTGTGTTCCTAGTATGTTATTCAATTTTTAGAGTTCTGGGTTTGGCGGCGTGCCTATGATTGCCTACGTGCTATACGCTGGAATGGTGAAAAGACTTGGTCGTAAGCCAGGCCAGGTGATAAATATGATGTTTTGGGGTGAAAAGACTGGGTCATAAGCCTCAAAAACTGTAGCAGTCTAGCTGGGTTGAGGACCAAGATACTGGGGCCCAAGGGTCTAGCCGGGTTTAGGTCTAAGAGACTGGGGCTGTTACATTATCCATGGATATATATATATTGCCTACGGGGCTAGACACATGGTGTCATTATGGACCAAAGCAATAACTCTGAAATTTGAATAGCATATTAGATCCTTTTGGGGCCCATGCTTGTCTTTGTTTTAACGCGAATTATGAATTATGATATAATTGAGTAATATAATGTTATGAGTTGTGCTTATGAAATATTTGAAAAATATAAGAAAGTGAATTGATGTGAAATCTATATGCATTATGCATTTGGTATTGCATTGAGTTATATTGTTATTATCAAAGTTTGTACCACTAGGCTTCGGCTTAGAGCAATTGTTTCCATCGCGCAGGTGATAGGGTAGACCCAGTTGAGCCAGAGAGTTCTTTTAGACCAGGTCAGGTCTAGACTTGTAGTTGAGCTTGTAGAGTTGCTATCGAGATCAGAAACACTGCCAACAACATGTATATATTTTTATGTTATTGTACATTTTGAGTTTTATGCATAATATATTATGTTTTGAATTTTACATATTGTATATTATAAAGAATGTTTAGGTCAATGTATTTGAAATGGTAGAGTAAGTGTGTTTTAAATTATATATATCTATATGAATAAATGTTTGAGAAACTTGGTGAAATTGAGATGTATGGTTGAGATGGTGGTTTGAAATTATTTGGGAGTGTTTTCTTTTTTCAAGTTGAGTAATTGCTAAATTTTGGGATATCCAAAATTCAGACAAAACGCTGGCGAATTTTTTCCAGAGATTTTTATATATATTATTTATTTTGGGTTCTTATAATAAGTAAATAATATTTATATTCTATTTAATTTTATATATTTAGAATTTGAAATTTTAAATTGGAAATGTAAAAAAAAATTAGTAAATTGGTCTGTGACATTTTTGTACCATATATGCGTATTTTACATATGCTGAAAATATGTATTGTATGAATATAGGGTATAAGGGTGTTACAAATAATATAATAATATAATGTATTAAATAAATAATAATTTGATAGAGACCCGACCCGACCTGATGAATCGGCAGCCCACGGCCTGTGGCGAATTGACAAGCCAATTTTGAGGCAGGGCCTGTGGCGAATTGCTTGCCAATTCGCCACAGGCCCTATCTAGCCACTGACTATTAACTTTACCATTTGCTTATTAGTCTCGAATTTTAGTGTAGATTTTGGATTAGTGTTAGGTAATGCTTGTTTAGCTATAAATAAGTGAGTTTAACACAGAATTTGGGGAGCAATTTTTTTTATTAAACTGACAAAGAAAATTTTTGTAGCAAAAACAAAAGCGAGGAAAAAAAATATTCTAAAGGTAGTAGCATACTGCCTTTGTTTCTTCTCAGCCAGAATTCAAGCCATTCAATTGTGGTGGAGCCTTTAAACACAGGTGCAATTTTCTAACTCAATTCTTTTAACTAGCAGTTATAATTGTTTTTCAAAACATCATCACGGTAGTTTACTTATCTAAAATATTGCTTAGTTCATAACTTGAATTTACTGAAACCCTAGTTGCATGTTTATAAATCAAAAGCATAAACTATTTGTTTCATCCAACAAATTCATCTCATATTTATTAATAGTAATGATTAATTTCAATTACCAACTTTAATTCAATATCCAAAACCCTAAATTATTTTCCAAAGTTCTAAAGCCCTAATTCAATATCCAAAACCTAAATTATTTTCCAAAGTTCCAAAACCCTAATTCAATATCAAAAACCCTAAATTATTTTCCAAAATTCTAAAAATCCTAATTCAATATCCAAAACCCAAATTTATTATTTTTCAAACATTAATTTTAAAAAACCCCAGTATTATTCTCTAAACCCTAATTTATTATTTCCCAAACCTTAATTTTAAAAACCCCCAGTATTATTTTCTAAACGCTAATTCTATTTTCTCAAAACCCTAGCTTTGTTTTTTAAAAAATCTTAAAACCTCAACTTTGTTTTCTAAAACCCTAAAAATCTTAATTCATGTCACTAAAAACCTAGTTTGTGTATTTATTGTTTAATATAATATTTAAGTGTATATTTAATTATTTAACTTGTTAATACATATTTATAATGAGTGATTTATTGATGTTTTATGATGGATGATTTACTTTTCTTATCATAAATGTTTGAATGGTTTAATTCATTTCATTAATTATTTTAATGTTGATTATTTTAGTTTCAATATGCATAATCAAATCTTTCCTCTAGAGTGGCTTGCAACTGAACAAATATTCTTTGTACTTTGTCTAGCCACTGCTCTGCTACAGCTGGATCAATGGTACCTAGAAAATCTTCTGCTCCATACTTCCTTAGCTTATCATATTGTCTCACTGATACCAAAGGCTATGGGGGTGTTGGCGGTGGTTGCACTGGTGCTTGTCTCAAAGCCTCTACCACATGCCTAACCTAAACTGGTGGAACATCCTCACCAGCTGGTCTCCCCGACACAGAAGCAGGTACCTCTCCAGCACTATCCACTCTAGCTCCCTCTCTAATCTCATCCGGAGCTATACTCTCAGCACTACCCTCGACTGACTGACGTGAGTGAGAATCCATCACAATCTATGTCTGCAAACACAGCAGAATACTTCTCATTAAAGATCAGAGACTGCCAATGCCAAACATGTATATTATTCAAAAATCCACTTTTTAAAATCAAAACACTCTTTTTTCTTACACTTGACCTAGGTTGAGAATCTCAAACCTAGGCTCTGATACCAAAACAATTGTAACACCCCCGCACCCGGTACAAGCACACTACAAACACCACAATGTAATATACGTGCATTGAACATAGGGATGCTACGGTTATCCTTAACAATCAAATCATTTCAAAAGATACCATAATCTTTATCATTATACATTATAGAAAATAAGTAATTATTTGGTAATATAAAAAACAGAATAAATATAAATACTTTTACTTAATATGCAGCGGAACTTATAAAATAGTTACATATATGAAAACCTTTAAATCCATATTTAAATAAATATACATATATTCACATTATGAACAATACTTTACAAAATATAAAGAAGTTATACATGATTGGCAGCTCTTCTTTGATCTTTAAGTCCCAAAATAAACTCTTCAATGCCTACTCTCACTCGGTCTCGAAGAACTCTCGGGTTCAACTCTGTTACCTGCGCGATCAACAATATCACGCTAAGCCAACGGCTTAGTACTACAAAGTATGCTAGCATTATGCCTTAGTGCAATGTAATGTCACACATTTTATTACTCAAATCAATATCATAGATGAAAGGCAAACAACATACCTTTATATTTCATAAACCACACATATAAACATATCACATTTCAATATCTTTCCATGTATCTTATTAGTCAATCATTTTACCATTCATGAATCACATTAAACAAAGACAAGCATGGGCCCAAGACACACTAATATGCCATTCAACTTTCAGAGTTAATGCTTTGGTTTTGTTATCACATTTATCATTATCATAAACCCAACTAGGCTTCAAGGATTTAGGTTCAACCAAGTTTCAAGGGGAACAAAGCATGCTAAGTATCAACCCAACTTGGCTTCAAGAACCAATCCAACCTAGCTTCAAGGGTTATAACATCTCAATTAGGCTTCAAGGATCCAATCCAACCTAACTTCAAGAGAATGTTACCAATAGGCATGCCACCAATAAGAAAACTCTGAAAATGAATAACGCATTAGACACACAATTCATTTATTATTTCATTCTCACATCTCATCATCAATTAGGCAAACAGGCCTTATGTTCTTCCAATAGAATCATCATAGCCAATCACAATGGCTTCACATTAGATTTGAGTTATCATATTATATCTCAATTCATAATATTCACCTAGCATCATTAATATACCATTTCAAAGTACATTATTCATATAACACATTACCATTTACAAGAGTCACAATGCATAATACATAACCTTGTTCATATAGTATCATATGCATTATCAAATGTAAGTTCAAACTCAACCATATAAGAAGAGCAAGGAAAAATTACAGTAACCAACACACTCAAGGGACACGGCCAAGCTTGTGGCCGTGTCTCTCAACCAAAAGCCTCTTAACCAAAAGCAACATAAGCCAACATGGGCAAGGGACACGGCCGTGTCCTCTCCAAAAATCACCAAACACGGCCAAATTTCCATGGACTTGGTCGTGTCTCTCAAAAATATTTTAGGTTGACCATGTCTCTTCCTTGGTTTGGCCGTGTCTCTCATGTATACAAACCCTAACTATGGCCAACTCTCTTTTGATTGAATAAAAACACAATATACACAACATAAACTCATTCAAATGGATGTAATCAAAGTCATTAACACTTATTTTGCATGTTTAACACAATATTCACATTAACCATACATCAACAATCCATTTAATCATCTACCATTTCAAAACCCTAAAACCAAACATCACTCTTAACTTATCATCTTCCAACCAAAACCAACATCAATCCAACCTTTTTAACTTATAATCAATCTCAACACTTATAAACTCATCTGAAACACACCTACTCATAATCTCAACACATCACAACCCACCTCAAACATAACTTCAAAAATAACAAAGATAAACAAGAGAGTACTTACCTTAAATGAAGAAATTTCACAAATCTCCAACCAACTCCTTTGATTTCTCCTTCAATTTGATTCTAGCATCAAGAACACCTCTCTTGCTCTCTCTTCTCTTGGATAGCCGGCACACAAATGAGAAGAAAAGAAAAATAAACACAAGTCAACTTCTTTTCTTCTTTAAATATCCACCAAGCAATTCTAACAAAGCAATTACCTAAATGCCCTCATCCAATTAACTTAACCTTTGTCACTTATATGCCCATTTAAGTAATTTCACATGTCACAAATAAATATCTTCTTCCATTGACCATCCCTTTTGACTAATGTATATGTTATATATATAACCATATACCCAACATATACACTTTCTCTCTACACATTACTTTCCTTTTTAAACAATACATAAACATTCTCTTTTCAATATCTTTTCTCTTTTAAATCAACATATACATTCAATCCAATTAAAACAACAATAATATTCAAAACTTCTAGGGCATACATTGGGATATTACAAGATACCCCTCATGCCTATAAAATTTATTAAATGTGACATTTTCACAAGCAATATAGACATTAGAAAAATTAGGATCACTTGTATACAAATATTTAATGTGTTCAAATCCTAAAAATTTGGTGCTCAAGGTAGAGATTAAAGCATACCTTCTAGATAAAGCATATGCAACTATGTTGTCTTTACCTTGCTTATATTGGATCACATATGGAAATGTCTCAATGAATTCCATCCATCGAACATGCCCCTTATTCAACTAGCCTTGCACCTTCAAATGCTTGAGTGATTCATGATCAGTGTGAATCACAAAATCCTTAGGTAGTAGATAGTGTTGTCATACGTCCAATGCCCTCACCAAAGCATAAAGCTCCTTGTCATATGTTGAATAGTTAAGTTGAGCTCCATTCAACTTCCCGTTAAAATAGGCAATGGGACGCCTTTCCTGCAACATAATAGCACCTATTCTCACACTATATATAACTCCCATAATTTTATTAAAATATAATGAAATAAATAATTTATAAGGATGATTGAAGTGTTGGAAGGTGGGAAAGATAAAATATATATGTTAAATATACCTAACATATAAATGTTATTAGTAAAGGTTAAAATGATAAAAAGCCAAAAAGGTAAAAGTTAAAAGTTAAAATAATAATAATAATAAAATAATAAAGAATAAAATAAATCAAAATTAAAAATGATTTTGGATAGTGAAAGATGATGGAAATTTAGATGTTTATTAAATATTAATTAATTAATTAATATATATACATGGCTATGAATTAAAGAGAGTAAAAATTTAAAAAAAACAACAACTTTATCTTCTTCCTTTCTTCCCCAATTTTTCCAATTTCTTCATGGAAGTATAAGGGAGGATTTTGTTCTTCTTTCATATCAAATGTTCCAAAAAATTCAAAAAATCAAAGATAGTTTAGAGGGAAATACAAGAAATAGGTAAGTTTTCTTGGATTTTAAAGTAATTTATCTTAAATTTTGAATATGTAAAAAATGAGTTTTTGATGGAGTGTTAAATAATTGTTTAAATGATATGGAATGATGTTATTTTGGTGTGTAGACAATGATTTTATGGTTAAATGGTTCAAGTAGTTAGGGTTGATAGTAGTTTGGGAGAGGAAGAGGTGAAATTAGGGTTTCCATAGGAATTTGTAAAGAACGTGTGTAAATTGAATATAAATTTATTAAATTATGTTAAAATGGGGTTCTAATGATATAATGGAACTTAAAACATGAATTAGAATTGATTAGAATCTAAAATTAAAGTGCATTAGCGCAAAAATTTGAAATTTCAAGGGAATGTGCTAAAATAAGTTTTATTAGTTAAAATGTATAGAAATTTAATTCTAATAAATTATTTAAACTCATAATGTAAATAGGAGTTGAGTAGATTGGATTTTCCATATCAAGTAGTGAAGAGCATTGAGCGAGCTTGGTGGTGGGTGGAGATTTGGCTTATATTGTAACAATTGTGAGGTTAATACATACTTTGGTAACCATTTTATTAATTGCATTATTTTAAACATAACACATTACATATGGATGAATATGTTATGTTACTTGAACATTGGTGTTTGTGTGTGTTAAGCACTGTTTGAAGTAATAATGCATGTGTAATATCCCGATTTTTGATGCTCTTTGGAGCAATAAATGTGAGATGAATATGTATCATAGATGTAATATATATGTATATGTTATATATATTTGAAGTACATTTGAAGTAAACATGATATGCATAGGACATATACATATACCTAAGATATACATCACATATATGTTGTATATAATAATTAAGGAATGGGTGAATAGTGACTTATTATTATATTATATATATAAATAAGGACGGATTGAAAGAGAAGAGATTTCTCCTTTCTTCTTTTTCTTTGAACGTGGAATAGAGAGAGAGAGAGAGAGAGAGAGAGAGAGAGAGAGAGAAGGGCTATCTTCTTCTTCCATACATTAAGGATTGAAGGGATTTCAAGAGATTTAAAGGTGAATATTGAAGGTTTAGCAAGAATTCAAGTAAGTGTTTATCTCTAAGCTTATTTTTATATGATTTCATATATATGTAAAATATGGTTAATGAGAGAAAATGATGATTGATTTAATAAGATGATAATTATGAGATGTTGGAGTTATATATGTGTTGAATTGATGAGTAAATCATGGGTATAAACTAAAGTGATGAATAAGGGTTGAATAGAGATGGGTTTGGGATTATGTAAAAGCATTTTTTAATTGCTTATTTTGGGTATGTATGAAGTTGTTTTGAGTAGTTAATAATAATTTTTAAGGTTAGATTGAAGAAATGGTTGATTTAAGTTGAGTTTGGAAGTGGTTGTATTGAAATGGTTGTGTGTACAAAATGCAAGAATTTCACGACCATGTCATTGGGTGTATCAACGATGCTAAGTTTCAATGTTGATGACACAACCAGTAACATGGCCATATCTCTGAGCGTGTCGTAGCTACTATGAGGCAAAACAATTGACATGACTAGTAGCATGCCCGTGTCATTGGGCATGTCAAAGCTTCTGTGAGAGTGGGTTAATGACACGGTCATTAATACGTCCGTGTTGTTGGGCGTGTCACTTGAGAATAATTCTTTTCTTTGTCTTTCATTTGTAATTCTTATTTAAATTATTTGATGTTGAGAATGCCTAAGAATTTGATATTAAATGGTTGTTTATAATCACATTTGGTATAGGCATTGAGATGAAATAGTTTGCCCAACCCTAGTATTGAAGGGTAACTTGGAAGAAAAGGTTAGAGAGAGTTTCGAAGCTTGTTTTGGATTGCTTTCTAAGGTAAGTACAAACTTTTGATAATTCAAATATGTTGGCATTAAATTGGGCTTAACAAATTTTGGATGGAGAATGTGTTAAGCTATTTGTTACCTGAACATTGTGTTCTGACATGCAAATCATTATACATGCATTATGAAAGCAATTGACAATGGCTAGATCGAATAAATGTGAAAAATGTGTATAAAGTGTGGAAATGACCCAAAGTGTTTGGGTAATGTGATTTTGTTATGAAATATCATACATTGTGATGAAATGTGATAAGTTGAAATGAAATGGCATTGATATGAATGAGAAAATGAGGCAATGTGTCTAATTAATAATGAGAAAAGAGGCAATGTACCTAATTGATTATGGGAAAATGAGAAAGAAATTGATGATGAAAAATATGAAATAGTTGTATGCCTAGTACGTTATTCAATTTTCAGAGTTCTATATTTGGATGCATGCCTATGAGTTTATCCTCAATATTTGCCTTCGGGGCTAGACGCTTGACGTCACTGTGATATGATTTGCCTTCGGGCCAGACGCTTGACGTCACTGTGATATGATTTACCTTCAGGGCTAGCTTTTGAGCATCACATTATTTGCCTTTGGGGCTAAACACATGGTGTCATTATGGACCAAAATAGTAACTCTAGGATTTAAATAGTATATTATTTGTTTGGGCCCATGCTTGTTTATGTACTTGTATGAATTATTGAGTGATGAAAGCATATGTTTAAAAGTGAGCTTAGATGCCACATTATAACATAGCATATAAGTATTCTTCATTGGCATTATTTTGAAGTATTATTATTATCAAAGTTTGTACCGCTAGGCTTTTAGCTTAGCACAATTGTAACTCATTGCGTAGGTGACAAGGGTGATCCGGTAGAGCCTGAGAGATCTACAAGACCTTTGTGTTTGTTAAGCTTGAAGTATTTTTGCTACAACAACATCAGAGCCACTTTGCCAACATGTATATGTTTCATGTTATAGTATTTTTTGATATTATGTATATCATATTATGTTTTTGGAGTATATATATATATTGTAAATTATGAAGAATATTTTGTATAAATATTTTGAGGAATGAGGAAATATGAGAATTTTTATTAAATTGAGTAGTGATATTTTTATATTGTATATGCATATTTTATATATACTAGATGTGTGTATTATACGTATATAGGGTATAAGGGTGTTACAGATGAATTAAATAAATTATGGCATGTTAAGCCATTAAAAAAATGGCTACTAGCGATGATATGTACAAAATATAAAAAGTGCTAATTTTGCACTACAATGTGGAATTTGGCCACATTTACAATGTGAATAGCAATAATGATGATTATGAATGGAAATTTGGAAAAAGAATATGAAATGTATAAAAATATGGAAAAAGTGGAATATGGTGAATGTGAATTGCATTCCCTTATATAATGTCTAGTTCCAAAATGTAACATCCTAAAATTTTTGAAAATTTCTAATTTTTGAAAAATTGGACAAAATAAATTATAATTTAAAAGGATAAATTAAATTAATGGTTTTAAAAGAAAAATGAAGGAATTTTAAATGAAAAAGTGGAATATATATGTGATATATATGCAAAATATACATAACATATATAAAAGCCAACACTTTTTAAAAGAAAAGGGTATTTTGGTAATTAAATCTTATAAATTCAAAATTAATAAAATAATTCAAAAACAAATTAATTTTGAATGAAAGAGGGAAATTAGAACTTTTAATTTATTAAAAAATAATTAAATAATTAAATATTAAATTATTTTAATATATATATATATATATATCTGTGTGTGGTTAAAAAAACAAGATGAAAAGGAAAGAATATTAAAAGTCTTCTTCTTCTTCTTCTTCAAGAACGTGGCTTCCATGGGAATTTGAAGACCAAGGATTTTGTTTCTTCCATACTCCATAAATTGAAGGAATTAACAATTTTCAAGTGGATTATTGGTGATTTCCACCAAAATTAGTAAGTTTCCATCTCTTTTCTTTGAATTCCATGGAAGATGAGATTATATGAGAATTTGGATTTTTATGTAGTATGTTATAATTGTTGGAATTGGAGTGTATGATGTTATTTTGGGTAGTTAACAATGATTCTAAGATTATATTGAAGAGATGATGGAGTTTGGTTAAAGAATGGTGAAGAGAGAGAATTTAGGGTTATGGATTTTTGGGGTTTTGAAAACATGAACTTTAATTGTGCAAATTTATTCCAAATGAGTTGTTTTAATTCATAAACAAGTATTTTAAAGTCAAATATTGGATTTGGTGGTGTTGGGTTGGAGTTTGAGAATGGAAGTGGAGATTTAGGGTTTTGGAAAAGTGATTTTCCAAAGTGGTTGAATTGTGTGATTTTATTTGTTTAAGCATGTTGTTTAGTATTAAAAGTGATGAATATAAGCTTGGAATGAGTAATGGATTGTGTTGGAATGGAAAACCTTCAATGGGGGAAGGTTATGACATTTTTGATATTTTGTGTATAAGAGTGTATTTTTATAATGTAAATGATTTAAATGTATTAAAATATGTTTTTAATAATATAAATAAACTTAAAACACTAATTTAATTGTAGTAGAATGGAATTCTAATGTTGAAGTAAGGAAAGGCTAAATTTTTGAAATTTTGTAGGAGTGATGTGTAATTATGGTTTAATGTTGGAAATGACATCAAATGTGATACTAAATAATTATTTGCTATCACATTTGGTTTAGGCATTGAGGGAGGTTGATTTGCTTCATCCAAGTGGTGAAGGGCAAGTTGGAAAGATTGGATTGAAGGTTGTTTTTAGCTTGCTTTGGGTTGCTAGTGGAGGTATGTACAAACTCTGAATATAATGTCTATATTTGCATAACATTTGGACTTAACACATTTTGGTTGAAAAATGTGTTAAGTTACTTGGTTCATTTATTGTGTATGAATAATATGCTATGACATTTGTAATGTCATATATGTGCTAAATGCATTGTGAAAAGCCATTGATAATGGTTAATTTGTGTAACATGTGAAATATGCATATTATGTGAAAATACCCAAAGTAATTGGGTAATGTGTTGTGAATGCAAAAATGAGATATGTGTAATAATGAAATGAATTGATATTGATAAAAATGAGAAAAGTGAGAAAAATGAGAAAGATGTGAAAAATGAGAAACATGAGAAAAAAAATGTGAAAATAAGGCAATATGCCTAGATTGAATATGTAAAAATGAGAATGAGATTAATAATGAGAAATATGAATAAATTGTGTGCCTAGTATGTTATTCAATTTTCAAAGTTCTGGGTTTGGTGGCATGCCTATGATTGCCTACGGGCTAAATGCTGGAATGGTGAAAAGACTAGGTTGTAAGCCAGGCCAGCTAATAAATATGATGTTTTTGGGGTGAAAAGACTAGGTCGTAAGCCTCAAAAACTGTAGCAGTCTAGCGGGGTTGAGGACCAAGATACTGGGGCCTAAGGGTCTAGCCGGGTTAAGGTCCAAGAGACTGGGGCTGTTACATTATCCATGGATATATTGCCTACAGGGCTAGACACATGGTGTCATTATGAACCAAAGCAGTAACTTTGAAATTTGAATAGCATATTAGATTTTTTTGGGGCCCATGCTTGTCTTTGTTTTACTGTGAATTAGGAATTATGATACAATTGAGCAATATAATGTTATGAGTTGTGCTCATGAAATATTTGAAAAATATAAGAAAGTGGATTGATGTGACATCTATATTCATTATGCATTTGGTATTGCATTGAGTTATATTGTTATTATCAAAGTTTGTACCACTAGGCTTCGGCTTAGCGCGATTGTTTCCATCGCGCAGGTGACAGGGTAGACCCAGTTGAGCCAGAGAGTTCTTCTAGACCAGGTCGGGTCTAGACTTGTAGTTGAGCTTGTTGAGTTGCTATCGAGAATAGAAACACTGCCTGCAGCATGTATATATTTTTATGTTATTGTACATTTTGAGTTTTTTGCATAATATATTATGTTTTGAATTTTACGTATTGTATATTATAAAGAATGTTTGGGTCAATGTATTTGAAATGGGAGAGTAAGTGTGTTTTAAATTATATATATCTTTATGTATAAATGTTTGAGAAACTTGGTGAAATTGAGAAGTATGGTTGAGATGGTGATTGGAAATTATTTGGGAGTGTTTTCTTTTTTGCTGGTTGTGTTTTGATAAATTTTGGAATGTCCATAATATAGACAAAACTCTGGTGAATTTTTCCCAGATATTTTTATATATATTATTTATTTTGGGTTCTTATAATAAGTAAAGAATATTTATATTCTATTTAATTTTTATATATTTAGAATTTAAAATTTTAAATTGGAAATGTGAAAACTTTTTATTAAACCGGTCTGTGACATTTTGTACTGTATATGCGTATTTTACATATGCTAGAAATATGTATTGTATGCATATAGGGTATAAGGGTGTTACACAAAAAATTATTTTCGGATTGATTTGGCATTGCCATACGCCTTTAGGCAAGACGCGCTGGTGTCACAGTTATGATACGTGCTCGAGTGAGATACGCTGGTGTCACAGTTATGATTATGCAATTGGGCGAGATAGTTTGTGTCATTGATATTGAGATAAGCCAAAATAATATTCCTAGAGTTAGACCAATATATAAGGATTTTTGGGCTCAATGTGAGTGGGTGATTGGTATATTGATAAAATATATGTAATTTTCTTATCATTGAAGCATAATGCATTTTCTGGTGTTTATTTAAATGTAATTTGTTATTATTATCAAAGTATGTACTGCTAAGCGAGTGGCTTATCACATTTTGTTTATTGCACAGATGATAGGGTTGATAGAGTCTGCTAGACTAGACCAGGTTTAGGACTTGGGGTGTTACTTGAAGTGTCTTTTTCCACAAGAATAAAAAGCCAGCATATCACGTCGTATACTCTTAATTTTTTACCAAGTCTAGTCCAATATTTTAAAATGGTTCAAAATAATTCTTTTAATATTTAATATTTATTTTAATATAATATTTATTAATTAATATATTAAAAGAAAAAATTTTAAATATTTATTTTAAATATAATATTTATTTTAAATAATAAAAAATAAAAAATAAAAAAAAAACCGGACGAATCTGCGAATAGTGGCAGCGCGCGTCAGCAGCGGCTGGCAAGCCAGCGAATTACACGCCCAGCATGCAGGCCCCAGCATCCCTCACCCACGGCAGGCCCAATCCTCGCCCAGCAACTGTTGCGCTCGAATTAACTCTACCACAAAGCGTCACTCGCAAGTATACGAGGTAGCTGTAGCAAAGGTGATTGCCCCAAGGTCGTCTCACAAGGAAGCTAAAGTGACTAATTGATTATCAGATTTTAAATAACAAGTAATGAAGAAATTTAAATTGCTAACAATTAAAGAAAACAGATTGATTAAAGTTTAAAACAAATAAAAGTAAATTGAATTGATGATTTGATTCACTTAATAGAATGGTCTAGGGTTTGCACTTCTCTACTACTGATATGTATGAACGGTTATTCCACTTAACTAATTTAATTTCAAAGATTAAATCTCAAACAACTTAATTAATTGAGTCAAGGAAAAAAGCTCTCGCATTCAAACCTCTTACAACTAATCTTGTTATAATTAAAACAATCTTTTTAATAGGTTATATCTCTAATTCACCTAAGTCCTTAATTGAATTGTTCCAGTATTAGACTTCATCTCTCAATCCATCATCTAATACCTAAAACACACAATTGGTGGCCAATCAATTATATGTTAACAATATTTCATTCAATAAAGGCTAAAGAAATTATTAGCTAAGAGAATAACCAATTCATACAATCATAGCAGATCCATACAAACGCTAGACTAGATCAAATTAGTTCATAATGCAATCAAACATATTCATCTCATTAATGTTCAAAGAAATCAAAATAGACATGATAATATCCATTCAATGAAATTAAAGAGAATAAGTTCGAGAACAAAACCAAGTTACAACTCCTTGAAGCTTCTAAAGAATCTCTTGTTCAAATCTTGCAAGAAGGATATATCAATGGCATGAACAATCTAATCTAGCTAGTTTTAATCCAAAGTGTAATTAAAATCAAAGAAAAACAAAGTTAACAAAACCCTAATCTCTTTGACGGCTCTATTCTCTCTCAAAATCGCCAACAGTCCCTCAAACCCTAGCTTCTTTTTCCTTTTATATGAATCATCCGTTTAAAATCCGCTGCGTGTTTGTTTGCCTGTGTTCGCTTCTGCTTGCTTCTCTTCTTTTTCTTCTTTAGTTGAGTGACACGGCCAAGTCAGAGGTGACTTGGCCGTGTTGCACCATTTTGGAGGGACACGGCCACAAGACTTGGCCGTGTCCCTTGCTTGTGTCTGCCTCTGTGAATTTTAAGTCTTCTTTGCTTTGGATGTAGGTGAGACACGGCCAGGTTGGAGTGACTTGGTCGTGTCTGGGCTTCTTTGGAGGGACACGGCCACTGACTTGGCCGTGTCCCTTGCTTGTGTCTTCAACTGTGACTTGCTCTTCCTCTTTAGCTTGGTATGGGACACGGCCAGTGACTTGGCCGTGTCCTCTGCCTGTGTCAGCTACTACCTTTTTTCCTCCTTCAATTTGCTTCCTTGCCTTTTTTAACCTAACACAAAACTTAAAACAAACTCTAAACAACAAGTAAATAGAAAATAACCAACACAACATAAACACAATACTAAAGACTAGATCAATAACGACATAAACATTGAAATAAACTAAAACTACCAAAATTAATGAAAACACCAAACAAACCGATTAAAACTAACAAAATACCTCAATAAGACAATAATTATCATAATAAACAAGACACAAAACTATAACAAAAACTAATAAAACAGCAAAGCTCGTAGCACAGCCCGCCAACGCTCGCAGCACCCCTCCTGATCCTCGCAGATCTCACCCCAGTACCATGTGGATCCTCGCAGAGCTTGCCCCAGCACCATGTCGATCCTTGCAAAGCTCACCCCACCGCCCCAGCGTATAGTCCCCAGTAGCCCAGGGCCCTAGAAATTCTCGCAGCTCGCAGGCCCATGTGCCAACGCACCTGCCAGTTTTGCCCAAACCTTGTTTAGCTTAGTTTTGTGATTTTTTCTTTAACAATTCTATATTTCCTTAACCAAATAACATTAGGTTTTTATTTTCCTATAAATAACACGTCAAAAAGATGAAAAATGACTTTTGCAATTTTTCAGGGATTGGGAATTTTGCAATTTTTCAGTGACTTTTGACTTTTAGCAATTTTTCAACAATTGGAACCTTAACTTCAGCAATCAACCCTAGCAAGGAGCCAACAACAAGAGACGATGCAAGGCAGCAAGTAGTCTTCTATATTGGTGTTAAGCTCATCCAGAATTTCATCAACAATTTTGGTGGAGCCTTCAAATGTAGGTAAGTTCTCTAAATTCAATTTATTAAATCAATAATCACCTCAACTTTTCAAAATATCATCACAACAAATTGTTTACTCAATTACTTTTGATTTATTTCATACAGTAAGCATAAGTTTTTAATTTAAATTAATAATATAATCATCAAAATACTAATCCAATTTCTCAAACCTTAATTCACTCAAACCCTAAATTTTGTTTTCACCTAAAACCCTAATTAATTCCTTTTTACTTAATTTTCACAGTAGCTTAAATCTTTTAAATAATAATAATAATGTTAATTCTATTTTCCAAATCATCACAGTAGCTTATTCTTTTCAAATATCTAAGCTTTAATCTTATTTTCATAAACTTCAATCTTATTTACTTAACCCTAAACCTTAATATTATTTTCATAAAACTTCCAAAATCCTAAAATCTTAATTTTTAAACCAAGAACTCTCTAAACCCTAATTTCACTTAAGAAACCCTAATTGAAGTATAAAACCTAAATTTGTGTATTTATTGCTTTATTTAAGTTAGATGCATGTTTATTATATGATTTTATGGATGGTTTATTTAATCTATGATGAATGATTTATTTTATGATGAATGGTTGATTGTTTTCATTGGCTTATTTTGGTTTCAAAAATTGTAAGAGGTATGATTCCATGTTATGGGTACCTCATTAGTTAAGCTTCATGTAATTTAAATTATTTTTATATTTTAGAATTAATGTAAAGGATACGTTTCCACCAATTGGTGGGTATCCTATTTTATTCATTTTCTTTTGGACTTTGAACAATTGTAAAGGCATGTTTCCATCCATGGATGGGTACCTAATTAATTATTTTATTTGAACTTGTCATGTTTATTAATAAAGTAATTATTTATTTCTTATGATTGCATGTAAGTATGGATGATATCATTATATTTGAGAATTTTATAATATCAAGACCTGAAAAGGAAGCCGGTTGTAATGAACTGGGCGCTGTGGGGGTGCTGAATCATTCTCACCTTCCCCACGCGTACCTAACTTTCCAAACCCATAAAGGGGTTGGAGATTCCTTAGGAATCGAGTCATCTACCCCTTTCTTTTTTTTGACCCGTCCGGGTGACAACTCTATTTTTCTCTGAATTTAGGCCCGTGTTCTTTAAGGCCCCGAGCCTAATAGTACCAAAGTCGCAAAAATCATTCCACATGGGAGTGAGGGCAAAAATCCCCGCTCACAGTGGTGACTCCACTAGGGATAAGAGAAGTTGATTCCATTAGTCTTTATATTATTTTATTCTTTCTTATTATGATATTAGACATTGCATCATTTAGATTGCATTTGTGTACGTGAGTTAGGACACCTGTGTCATCCGTAGTGTGCTATTTAAGGGAAACCATACTTTCACTCAAGGTATGGAGATCGAGCATGACATAACCACTCATAGCCTTGTACCTTTTGGTATATACTTGCTATGGGAGCCTAAAACCTTTCAACCCAAAGACTTAAACTCATGTAATTGACCTAGTTATTTTCCTTAGATTTTCACCCCAAATGCTTGTTGTTTGACTATAGTTAATTTATCTTGGTTTAAATCATGGCTTATTTGGTTTGTTCTTTTTCTAATATGACCTACCTATATTGTAAGCTAAAAAATAATTTTTTCCTTTAAAATCCAAAAGACCAAATCTCAAATTTTTAAAATTTTCAAGTGGGTCTTTCAATATAAAATCTTTCAAGGTGGGTCAAAATCTTCTTCCACCTTATGGCCTAAAACTTTCAATGCCCAAAAGCTTTGCAACAAAATTATCTTTCATCAAAGATTACAAAAGAGAGCTTACATATTATTTAGGTCAATTATAAAATACCAAAAATCAATTGTGAGCCTAGTCTATACCAATAATTATTAATCATGGGCTTGTTTTTGGCATGAAGCATTAGTTACTTTTTCTAAATAAAGAAATCTATTTATGATAAAACTATTAATTTTGCTTTAAATTCAATATAGCATAAAAGCTATTTTAGTTGAGATTCAATGGATTAAAGCCTAATTAATGGGAATTATCATGGACTGACTTCTATGTTTGAAAATATGACTATTGGTTAAATCACCCAAGGGAATTTTTTGAGAACAAAATATCCCATGTTGGTATTTTGTTGACCATATACCTAGGAAAAGAGACTCACCATTCGTGTGTGGAAGTTATAAGGTTGTGTGAGCGAGATTTTTGCCCCAACTCTCGGTGGAATGGTTCTTGCAACTTCGGTACTGTTTAGGCTCGAGGCTTTAGAGAACACGGACCTAAGTCCGGAGAAAATGGAGTCACCACCCGGACGGGCCAGGAAAAAGAAAGGGGTGGATGACTCAATTCCTAAGGAATCCCCAACCCCCTAATGGGTTCAGAAAGTTAGGTACATGTGGGGAAGGTGAAAAATGGCCCGGCACCCCCACAACGCCCGGTTCATTGGAACCGGCCTCCTTTGCAGGTCTTAATATTATAAAATTCTTAAATGTAACAATATTATCCATATTACACATAATAATTAAAATAAAGCCTCGATATATTGAAAATCAAAATAATGTCCAAGCAAAACAAAGAAATGGACACCCATCCGAGGATGGAAACATGTCCTTACATCCCATGCCTAAATAGGACACCCTCCGAAATGTAGAAACATGTCCTTTACATTAGTTCTAAAATAGAAAAGCAATTTAAATTACATGATATTTAACTAATGATGTACCCACCAAGTGGAAACATACCACTTACAACATTTGGAAATCTAAATAAATCGATAAAAGTAAATAACCATTCATCATAAATAAATCATTCATCAAAGGTACCAAATATCAATAGAAGGTAAACATCCATCCATGATAAATTAGATAAACCAAACATTGAACTTAAATAAATTAAAGCATATAAAATAAATCAAAGCATAATCAAATATAGAATTGAATAAGGCAAATAAAAATATAAAATATGGCTACTGTTTCCATTTAGGGTTCTTTATTTCATGTGTTTAGGGTTTTAAAATTTGTGGAATTAGGCTACTGTGAGTTTTTAAAGAAATTAAAATAGATTAAGGTTTTATGTTTTAAAAGGTTAATAAAATTCTTTGCTTAACCAAATTAGTGTTTGAATGGTGAAATCATGAAACTAGGGTTTGGACACTTTAAAATACTTAGATTTATGGTTTACGGTTATTCATTGAATTATGGTTTCAAGCTTACTGTATAAAATTATAACATTTATGTTTATATGGTTTTTAAAGTTTTTAAAGGATTAGGGTTTAAGGTTTTAAAACATTGGAAAAAAATTAAGGTTTTGATATTTTGAAGAAACATAAAAAGTAATTTAGGGTTTTTTTGAAAATAGAGAAAACGATTTAAAATTTATAAAAACAAAGAGACAATTTAGGGTTTTTGGGGACAGAAGGAATAAATTAGGTTTTTGAGGTTTTAGGGAAACAGAAGGATGATGGTTAGTGTTTTAGAATGATTTAAGATTTTTTGGAAAAACAAAGAAACAGATTAAAGTTTTTAAAGGTATCTAGAAATAGGGGAATTCTTCTAAGGTTTCTGGAAACAAATATCAAATTATTACATCTTCAAAGATTGAAGTTTTGAGTGTGTAATTTTATGAATTAAATAAAGGACCAAGCTACTGTAAGAAACAAAAGAAATTAAGAATTCAAACCTTCGTTCGTAGGTTACACCAAAATTGCTTCTTGGATGAATAAAAACAAAGACAAGCTTTGCTATCTTTGAATTGCTTGAATTGTTTGTTTCTCTCAAAAAACGAAATCAGGTTGATTCACTGCCTTTCCTACTTAGTTTTGGATCCAATTTTTTATCCCAATTTCTTCCATTTATGTTGTTTTTGGTCTTATTTATAGAAGAATTTTAGGGTTCATTCCTAGTTATTCACGGAACATAATATTGATAAGAAAAGGAAACCGAAACCTAATTGCATTAGGTTTCGGAAAAATTTGTGTAGAAAAAATTTCGCTAGCGAAAAAATTGCTGCGGAAAAATTGCACTGGAGAAAAAATTTTGCCGCAGTTGGCTGCTACAGGGGCGAGGGACTGGCCTGCAGGCCATTTCGCTAGCAGAAAAATCCTGTGGGCGAAATGGCCCACGGCCATCGTCCCGCGCGCTGTTTTTTCGTAGCCGATTTTTCCGTCGCCGATTTTTTTATTTTTATTTTTATTTTTGATTTTTATTTGTTTATTTTTATTTTTTATTATTAAAAATTAGATACTAAAGCAAAAATTATTTAATTAAGATAACAAAAATTATTTTGGACTATTTAAAATATATTAGACAACACAAAAATTATTTTGGACTAATTAAAATATATTGGACCGGACTGGGTCAAAAATTAAGGGTCTACAGGTTAGAAGGAACGTCCTAAATTATCTTTGTTTGTTTGTTGTTTGTACATTCATGCATACATGCATACACACATTGTATAACATGTCATTGATCCTTTCTAACTCACAGACCTAAAATATAGCAGTTCAAGAGCATACAATGACACCACCTACAACAGTGATTTTGATTCAAGTGCTTTATTAGGAGGATGGATGCAAACCAGCTAAGGGATATAGTCGATGAGTCTGTCAAAGCTAGTATAGCCAAGCAACGAGATCATTTGGCTAAAATTATAAAGACCCAATTGATTTAAATTCTGGAGATCATCAATAATGCTAATGATGTAACACCCTTATACCCTATATACGTACAATACATATTTTCAGCATATGTAAAATACACATATACAGTACAAAAATGTCACAGACCGGTTTACTAAATTTTTTTTAAACATTTCTAATTTAAAATTTCAAATTCTAAATATATAAAAAATTAAATAGAATATAAATATTCTTTACTTGTTATAAGAACCCAAAATAAATAATATATATATAAATCTTTGGAAAAAATTCGCCACAGTTTTGTCTGTATTTTGGATATCCCAAAATTTATCAAAACACAACCTGCAAAAAAAGAAAATACTCCCAAATAATTTCAAATCACCATCTCAACCATACGTCTCAATTTCACCAAGTTTCTCAAACATTTATACATATAGATATATATAATTTAAAACACACTTACTTTCCCATTTCAAATACATTGACCCAAACATTCTTTATAATATACAATACGTAAAATCTAAAACATAATATATTATGCATAAAACTTAAAAAGGTACAGTAACATAAAAATATATACATGTTGCTGGCAGTGTTTCTGATCTCGATAGCAACTCAACAAGCTCAACCACAAGTCTAGACCCGACCTGGTCTAAAAGAACTCTCTGGCTCAACTGGGTCTACCCTGTCACCTGTGCGATGGAAACAATCGTGCTAAGCCGAAGCCTAGTGGTACAAACTTTGATAATAACAATATAACTCAATGCAATACCAAATGCATAATGAATATAGATGTCACATCAATCCACTTTCTTATATTTTTCAAATATTTCATGAGCACAACTCATAACATTATATTGCTCAATTGTATCATAATTCCTAATTCACAGTAAAACAAAGACAAGCATGGGCCCCAAAAAAATCTAATATGCTATTCAAATTTCAGAGTTATTGCTTTGGTCCATAATGACACCATGTGTCTAGCCCCGTAGGCAATATATATATCCATGGATAATGTAACAGCCCCAGTCTCTTGAACCTCAACCCGGCTAGACCTTTAGGCCGCAGTATCTTGGTCCTCAACCCGGCTAGACTGCTACAGTTTTTGAGGCTTACGACCCAGTCTTTTCACCCCCAAAAACATCATATTTATAAGCTGGCCTGGCTTATGACCTAGTCTTTTCACCATTCCAGCGTATAGCCCGTAGGCAATCATAGGCATGCCACCAAACCCAGAACTCTGAAAATTGAATAACATACTAGGCACACAATTTATTCATATTTCTCATTATTAACCTCTTTCTCACTTTCACATATTCAATCTAGGCACATTGCCTTATTTTTCACATTTTTTTCTCATTTTTCTCATTTTTCACATCTTTCTCATTTTTCTCACTTTTCTCATTTTTATCAATATCAATTCATTTCATTATTACACATATCTCATTTTTGCATTCACAGCACATTACCCAATTACTTTGGCTATTTTCACATAATATGCATATTTCACATGTTACACAAATTAGCCATTATCAATGGCTTTCACAATGCATTTAACACATATATGACATTACAAATGTCATAGCACATTATTCATACACAATCAATGAACCAAATAACTTAACACATTTTCCAACCAAAATGTGTTATGTAATATCCCAAAATGTGCCCTAGAAGTTTTAATACAATTGTTGTTTTATTTGGATCAAGTTTATTTGTGTTTAATTGGAAAAGAGAGAATAAATGAAGAGAGTGTATATGTTGTGTATATGAAAATATATACAACATATACACAAGTCAATGAGAAAGTCAAAGGAAGAGATTAATTATTGATTAATTATGTTTAAAGGATTAATTAATTATTTGTATTTGGGTTAGAGTAAGTGGAAGAAGATATTTTAATATATTAATATTATTTTGCTTGGAGGAGAGGGTTTTGAGGAGAAGTTTTGACTTTTGCTTTCTATCTTTTCTTCTTTCTTTCTTCCCTTGCCGTGGACCATTTTCTTTCCTTCTCTTCTCTTTGCTTTTCTGTGTTGTCCGGCCATCAAGAAGAAAGAGAGCAAGATAAAGATTTGTTCTTCCAAGTTCAAGATTGAAGAGAGTTTTCAAGAGATCAAGTTGGAGGTTTGAGAGTTCTTCATCATTGGTAAGTCTTTTCCACTTGATTCTTTGATTTATGTGGGTTTGTGAGTTGAAGTTGTGTTTGAGAATGTGTTTGGTTTGATTGTGTTGGGTTTAAGAGTATTTGGTTAATTTGATTTTGGATTTTGGGGTTGGATTGAAGAAAAGAGTAAGTTGGTTGGTATAGGTTGAGTTGTGGTTATGTTTAGAGTTTTTGATGATGTTTGTGATTTGTGTTTGATGTGTGTTTTGGCTTGTTTTGGTGTTGTTGCAAGTTTGAGATGGTTTTTGGGTACGTTTTGTTAAGTTTGTTTGAAGAGGATGTTGGTGAAAAGAAGTGTTTTGTTGGGTGCTTTGTGGTTTTGGCCGAAATCTGAGTTTTTGGCCTGACACGCCCGGGAGCACGTCCAGAGTTTTAGGCGTGTCAATTGTGTTGGAGGCAGTATGTTTGACACGACCAGTAACACGCCCGTGTTATTGAGTGTGTCATAGCTACTGTGAGATTGGAGAGTTTACACGACCATGAGCACGCTCACATTGTTAGACGTGCTGATATTTTTAAGAGAGGCAGAATGTAATACACGCCCAGTGACACGCCCGTGTTTCTGAGCATGTAAAAGCTTCTGTGTTGTGGAGTTAGGGCACGGTCAGAGACACGCCCGTGTGGTTGAGCGTGTCATGTTTAGGGTTTGCCCTAGTTAACTCTTAATTTGATTATCTCATGTGTATCCTTAAGTAAGTGTATGTTATATTTGTTGGATTAGGTCTTGAAGAAGGTGATTTGTCATTGATTTAAGAAGTAAAGAATATTGGGAAAGGGAGTGTTTAGAGTTGTGTGAATTGTTATTGAGGTAAGTACAAACATTTCATTATTACATTGCTAATTCATATGAATATTATACTTTGTTATGTATTATCAATGATGTTACATAAATGATGTGGATTGAGATGTGATGGAATGTAAAGCCATTGTGATTGGCTATAATGACTTTAATGAGGCATGTTTGCCTAATTGATAATGAGAATTGAAAATGGAATTGATGATGAGATAATAAATGAATTGTGTGTCTAATGTGTTATTCTATTTTTAGAGTTTTGTTGTTGGTGGCATGCCTTCTATTAGTAACAATCTCTTGAAGTTAGGTTGGGCTTGATCCTTGAAGCCAAGTTGGGTAGAAGTTTAACATGTTTTACTCCCCTTGAAGCTTGGTTGGGTCTAGTCCTTGAAGCCTAATTGGGATGTTACAACCCTTGAAGCTAGGTTGGGTTGGTTCTTGAAGCCAAGTTGGGTTGATACTTAGCCTGCTTTGTTCCCCTTGAAGCTTGGTTGAACCTAATCTTTGAAGCCTAGTTGGGATAATGATAATGATAAATGTGATAACAAAACCAAAGCATTAACTCTGAAAATTGAATGGCATATTGGTGTATTTTGGGCCCATGCTTGTCTTTGTTTAAATATGATTATCTTTCCATCTATGAAGTTGTATTGATTATTAAAATGTATGATATTGCATTGCATTAAAGCATAATGCTAGCATACTTTGTACTACTAAGACGTTGGCTTAGCGCGATAGTGTTAATCGCGCAGGTGACAGAGTTGAACCCGAGAGTTTCTCGAGACCGAGTGAGAGTAGACATTGAAGAATTTATTTTGGGACTTAAAGATCAGAGAAGAGCTGCCAATCATGTATAACTCCTTTATATTTTGTAAAGTATTGATTTTAATGTATATATATGTATAATTGTAATTATAGTTTTGGGAGTATTCATATATGTAAATATTTTATAAATTCCGCTGCGTATTAAGTAAATATATATATATATCTATTTTGTTTTATATTATAAGTTAATTACTTGTTTTCTATAATGTATAATGAGAAAGATTATGGTATCATTTTGAAATGATTTGAAGGTTAAGGAAAACCGTAGCATCCCTATGTTCAGTGCACGAATATTACATTGTGGTGTTTGTAGTGTGCATGTATCGGATGTAGGGGTGTTACATGTTAAGCCCAAATGTCATGCAAATATAAACAATATATTCAAAGTTTGTACACACCTCCACTAGCAACCCAAAGCAAGCTAAAAAGAACCTTCAATCCAATCTTTCTAGCTTGCCCTTCACCACTTGGATGAAGCAAATCAACCTCCCTCAATGCCTAAACCAAATGTGATAGCAAATAATCATTTAGTATCACATTTAATGGCATTTCCAACATTAAACCATAATTACACATCACTCCTACAAATTTTCAAAATTTTAACTTTTCCTTACTTCAACATTGGAATTCCATTCTACTACAATTAAATTAGTGTTTTAAGTTTATTTATATTATTAAAAACATATTTTAATACATTTAAATCATTTACATTATAAAAGTACACTCTTATACACAAAATCTCAAAAATGGCATAACCTTCCCCCATTGAAGGTTTTCCATTCCAACACAATCCATTACTCATTCCAAGCTTATATTCATCACTTTTAACACTAAACAAAATGCTTAAACAAATAAAATCACACAATTCAACCACTTTGGAAAATCACTTTTCCAAAACCCTAAATCTCCACTTCCATTCACAAACTCCAACCCAACACCACCAAATCCAATATTTGGCTTTAAAATACTTGTTTATGAATCAAAACAACTCATTTGGAATCAATTTGCACAATTAAAATTCATGTTTTCAAAACCCCAAAAATCCATAACCCTAAATTCTCTCTCTTCACCATTCTTTAACCAAACTCCATCATCTCTTCAATCTAACCTTAGAATCATTTTTAACTACCCAAAATAACATCATACACACCAATTACAACAATTATAACATACTACATAAAAATCCAAATTCTCACATAATCTCATCTTCCATGGAATTCAAAGAAAAGAGATGAAAACCTACTAATTTTGGTGGAAATCACCAAAATTCCACTTGAAACTTGTTAATTCCTTCAATTTATGGAGTATGGAAGAAGCAAAATCCTTGCTCTTTAAACTCCCATGGAAGCCACGTCCTTGAAGAAGAAGAAGAAGAAGAAGAAGAAGACTTTTAATATTCTTTTCCTTTTCATCTTTTTTTTAACCACATATATATAGTAAAATAATTTAATATTTAATTATTTAATTATTTTTTAATAAATTAAAAGTCATAATTTCCCTCTTCCATTTATTTTATTAATTTTGATTTTATAAGATTTAATTACCAAAATACCCTTTTTCTTTTAAAAAGTATTGACTTTTATATATGTTATGTATATTTTGCATATATATCATATATATATTCCACTTTTCATTTAAAATCCCTTCATTTTTCATTTAAATCCATTAATTTAATTTATCCTTTTAAATTATAATTATTTTTATCAAATTTTCCAAAAATTAGAACTTTTAAAAAATTTTAGGATGTTAAAATTCTCTCCCCCTAAAACAAATTTCGTCCTTGAAATTACCTATCCTCAGGTCTGGAACAAATGGGGAAACTGACTCTGCATCACCTGCTCACTTTCCCATGTCGCCTCCTCAGTGGCATGATTCCTCCAAAGGACTTTCACAAGTGGCACCTTCTTATTCCTCAATTCTTTAACCTCTCGTGCCAAAATCGCCACTGGTTCTTCCTCGTAAGTCAGATCTGGACTCACCTCAATGGACTCCACTGACAAGATATGAGATGGGTCAGACCTGTATCTCTGAAGCATCGATACATGGAAAACATTATGTATTTGATCCAACTCAGGCAGCAAAGCTAGTCTATAAGCCACTGGACCAACTCTCTCCAACACCTCATATGGTCCTATGAAACGAGGACTCAACTTTCCTTTGCGGCCAAATCTCAAAATCTTCTTCCATGGAGACACCTTCAGAAACACTTTATCTCCCACACTAAACTCTATGTCTCTTCTCTTTAAATCTGAATAGAATTTCTGTCGGTCTGATGCTGCTTTCAAATGACCCCGAATCACCTTCACTTTCTCCTCTATTTCCTTAATCAAATCGGGACCAACCAGTTTACCTTCTCCAACTTCATCCCAATACAAAGGTGTCCTGCATCTCCTGCCATATAAAGCCTCATAAGGAGTCATCCCAATACTCGACTGATGACTGTTGTTATAAGCAAATTCAATTAATGGAAAAAATCTGTCCCAATTCCCGGTAAAATCAATGATACAGCTCCTTAACATATCCTCCAGAATCTGTATCACTCTCTCTGACTGTCCATCTGTTTGAGGATGGAAAGCAGTACTAAAATGCAATCGAGAACCCAGAGCATTATGCAAACTCTTCCAAAACCTCGAAGTAAATCGGGGATCTCGATCCGATACTAAAGAAACTATGACTCCATGCAACCTAACTATCTCATTGATATACAGCTCAGCCAATCTCTCAAGAGAATAATTCATCCGAACTGGAAGAAAATGATCTTTCTTCATCATCTGATCAACTATCACCCAGATTGCATCATGCTTCTTCTGAGTCAAAGGTAGTCCAGTCACAAAATCCATTGTCACTCGCTCCCATTTCCACTCTGGCACTAATAAAGGTTGGAGCAACCCTAAAGGAACTTGGTGCTCAACCTTCACTTTCTGGCAAGTGAGACATCTGGATACAAACTCTGCTATGTCCCTCTTCATACCTGACCACCAATAATGTCGCTTCAAGTCCTGATACATCTTGGTACTCCCAGGGTGCATAGCAAAAAGTGACTAATGTGCTTCCTCTAATATCATTCTTTTCAATTCTACATCATCAGGAATACACAATCTATCTCTGTACCATAGATTGCCATCATTCCTAACATAAAAGTCCCGACTCTCCCCCTTCTGACAAACCAACACAATTTTCTGAATTCTCTCATCTGCCAACTGAGCCTCCCTAATATGATCCAACAAGACTGGCCTCAACTGCAACTAAGCCATCAAAGCACCATCATCAAAAGATTCAAATCTAGCGTGCAACGCTTTCAACTCAACAAACAACAAGAGCGAATAAGCAGTCAAACCTGCCAAAGATTTTCAACTCAAGGCATCAGCAACAATATTTGCCTTACCAGGATGATAATCAATTAAACAGTCGTAGTCTTTAATCAACTCTAACCACCGTCTCTATCAAAGATTCAGCTCTTTCTGAACACCCAGGTATTTCAAACTTGTGTGATCCGTATAAATGAAACGCATCTCCCCATAAAGATAATGTCGCCAAATCTTCAAAGCAAAAACTATGGCTGCCAACTCTAAATCATGCGTTGGATAATTCAGCTCATGCGATTTCAACTGTCGAGAGGCATAAGCAATGACTCTACCCTCCTGCATCAGAACAGAACCTAACCCACTGTGTGAAGCACACTGTATATCACATATGGTTTACCTTCCACAGGCAGGGTAAGGATAGGAGCCTGAGTCAACATCTCCCTCAGCTGCTCAAAACTCGCCTGACACCGATCAGTCCACACAAATTTAACTCCTTTCTGAAGTAATCTGGTGAGTGGTGTAGCTATTATAGAAAAACCCTTCACAAATCGATGATAATAGCCTGCCAATCCTAGAAAACTTCTAACCTCTGTCACAGTCTTTGATGGACTCCAATTCAAGATAGCCTCAACTTTACTCGGATCAACTCTAATACCCTCTGCTGAAACCACATGACCAAGAAAAGCTACCTGATCAAGCTAGAACTCACACTTAGACAGCTTAGCATACAACTACTTTTCTCTCAGAGTCTGCAATACGATCTGCAAATGCCTATCATGATCCTCCTCATTACGCGAATACACCAAGATATCATCAATGAAGACCACCACAAACTGATCTAAATATGGTTTGAATACCCTATTCATCAAATCCATAAAAGATGCTGGTGCATTCGTCAATCCAAAGGGCATCACCAGAAACTCATAATGCCCATACCTCGTATGAAAAGCTATCTTGGGTACATCCATATCTCTAACTCTCAACTGATGGTACCCTGATCTCAAATCAATCTTAGAGAATACTGTTACTCCCTTCAACTCATCAAAGGATACTTGTTCTTGATGGTCACCTTATTCAACTACCTATAATCAATACACAATCTCATGATGTCATCCTTCTTCTTCACAAACAACACAGGCGCTCCCCATGGGGACACACTAGGGGGGACAACCCCTTTATCTAATAACTCCTGCAATTGCACCTTCAACTCTCTCAACTCAGCAGGTGCCATCCGATAAGGGGTAATAGAGATAGGAGTGGTACCAGGCAACAAATTGATACTAAACTCCACTTCTCTCTCAGGAGGTACCCCTGGCAACTCATCAAGGAAAATATCTGGAAACTCGGCAACTATGGGTATACTTTCAAGCAGAGATCCCACTACTCTAGTATCTACAACATGAGCAAGATAAGCCTCACATCCCTTCCAAATCATCCTCCCAGCTGAAACATCTGAAACAAACATAGATGAAAGATACCTTTGCTTACCAGATATCATCACATCCCTACCATCACGTGTTCTCAAAGTAACACATTTCTTCTGATAGTCTACCATAGCCCCATGCTTGGATAACCAATCCATGCCCAAAATCATATCATATTCCCTGAAAGGCATCTCAATTAGGTCACCGAGAAACTCCTCATCCTGAACAACAACTGGACTATCTCGGTGCACCCTGCTCACCACAACACTATGCCCTAAAGGATTTGTCACCAAGACATCAAATCCTAGGGACTCAGAATGCAATTCATTCATAGGCAAGATGGATGTACTTATGTATGAATGTGTAGATCCAAGATCTAATAGAGCAAGGACTGAAATACCAAATAAAGAAAATGTACCCGCAATGATGGCTGAAGCATCCGGCTGCCTCTGCATCACATAAACCCGCTGAGATGGCCCAGCCTCCTCTGGATGTAGAGCCTCCTCTCTGACTAAACCCAGGTCGACCACCTCTACTAAAATCTCTACTACCATGACCCCCTCTGACAGTGGGTCGAGAAGCTGCAGTATATGCCTGCCTAACCTCTGGTGGCTCGGGACAATCTCTGATAAAATGGTTTGATGAACCACATTTAAAACACACTCCCGAAGCACCTCTCCACCAGCAGACACCTCCGTGTACTCTACCACAATGAACGCAAGTAGGTGGAGTAGATCTCTGAGCCATTAGAGTCGAAGCACTAGCCACTGAAACTGCAAGTCTCTATCTCTATCTCTGCTGCTATACTGACCTGCCAAACTGCCCCTGACTCCTACTAAACCTCTGAAAATGTCCCCCTCGGCCTCTCTTCACTGATGAAGACCCTCCCTCACTCTGGGGTCTCCTAACTCTGGTCTCCTTAACCTTGGCAACTGCTGCAAGACTCTGTGCCCTCTCAACACTCCTGGCAGCTGCAACTAACTGGAAAAAATCTTAATACCGAGATCATGCAATGATGCACATGATAGAGGGTCACAGTCCCTCCTCAAACCTCCTGCACTTGTCAAATTCATCAGAAATGATCCCACCAGCATAGTGACTCAACCGGATAAACTTGATCTCATACTCGGTCACTGTCCTGGTATCCTGTCTCAGACTCAGGAACTCCATCTTCTTTGCATCTTTATACTCTCTCGGAGTATACTTCTGCTCAAATTGCCACTGGAAATCATTATAGGTCAGGACTGGTAGATCATCCAAAGTATGTGGAACCATCTTCCACCAATCATATGCATCTCTCTGCAGAAGAGATCTGGCATAATCAAACTTCTCTTCTGGACTAGCCTGTAACTGAATAAATATCCTCTAAACCCGGTCTAGCCACTGCTCTTCTACAGCAGGATCTGTAGTACCAACAAAGTCCTCAGCCCCATACTTTCTCAGTTTATCATACAGCCTCACAGGAAACTGTAGTTGCGGCTGTGGCTGTGGCAGCTGCGGAACTAGAGCCTGCCTCAACAACTCTACCATATGCCATACCTAGCCAGGCGGAACCTCATCAGCTGCTGGTCTCACAGGCACAGAAACAGATGCCTCACCCGCAGATACATCTCTAGCTCCATCTCTACCCTCATCTAGAGCCACACTCTCTACACTACCCTCAGCAGCCTGATGCGGCCGAGACGCCATAACTACCTATATCTGCAAACAAAGCAGAAAATACTATATCAGAGATCAGAAACTGCCAGTGCCAATGCATGCATTACAATTAAAAACTATATTTCAAATCCCCCATTTTCTCTCTCTATCATCCCACCTAGGTCAAGAACCTCAAACCTAGGCTCTGATACCAAAACAAATGTAACACCCTTATACCCTATATACATACAATACATATTTTCAGCATATGTAAAATACACATATACAGTACAAAAATGTCACAGACCGGTTTACAAAAATTTTTTTTAAACATTTCCAATTTAAAATTTCAAATTCTAAATATATAAAAAATTAAATAGAATATAAATATTCTTTACTTGTTATAAGAACCCAAAATAAATAATATATATATAAATCTCTGAAAAAATTCTCCAAAGTTTTGTCTGTAATTTGGACATCCCAAAATTTATCAAAACACAACCTGCAAAAAAAGAAAATACTCCCAAATAATTTCAAATCACCATCTCAACCATACTTCTCAATTTCACCAAGTTTCTCAAACATTTATACATATAGATATATATAATTTAAAACACACTTACTTTCCCATTTCAAATACATTGACCCAAACATTCTTTACAATATACAATACGTAAAATCTAAAACATAATATATTATGCATAAAACTCAAAAATGTACAATAACATAAAAATATATACATGCTGTTGGCTGGCAGTGTTTATGATCTCGATAGCAACTCAACCACAAGTCTAGACCCGACCTGGTCTAGAAGAACTCTCTGGCTCAACTGGGTCTACCCTATCACCTGCACGATGGAAATAATCGTGCTAAGCCGAAGCCTAGTAGTACAAACTTTGATAATAACAATATAACTCAATGCAATACCAAATGCACAATGCATATAGATGTCACATCAATCCACTTTCTTATATTTTTCAAATATTTCATGAGCACAACTCATAACATTATATTGCTCAATTGTATCATAATTCCTAATTCACCATAAAACAAAGACATGCATGGGCCCAAAAAGGAACTAATATGCTATTCAAATTTCAGAGTTACTGCTTTGGTCCATAATGACATCATGTGTCTAGCCCTGTAGGCAATATATATATATATATATATCCATGGATAATGTAACAGCCCCTGTTTCTTGGACCTCAACCCGGCTAGACCCTTAGGCCCTAGTATCTTGGTCCTCAACCCGGCTAGACTGCTACAGTTTTTGAGGCTTACGACCCAGTCTTTTCACCCCAAAAACATCATATTTATCAGCTGGCCTGGCTTACGACCCAGTCTTTTCACCATTCCAGCGTATAGACCGTAGGCAATCATAGGCATGCCATCAAACCCATAACTCTGAAAATTGAATAACATACTAGGCACACAATTTATTCATATTTCTTATTATTAATCTCTTTCTCACTTTCACATATTAAATATAGGCACATTGCCTTATTTTCACATTTTTTTCTCACTTTTCTTATTTTTCACATCTTTCTCATTTTTCTCACTTTTCTCACTTTTCTCATTTTTATCAATATCAATTCATTTCATTATTACACATATCTCATTTTTGCATTCACAACACATTACCCAATTACTTTGGCTATTTTCACATAATATGCATATTTCACATGTTACACAAATTAGCCATTATCAATGGCTTTTCACAATGCATTTAACACATATATGACATTACAAATGTCATAGCACATTATTCATACACCATCAATGAACCAAGTAACTTAACACATTTTCCAACCAAAATGTGTTAAGCCCAAATGTCATGCAAATATAAACAATATATTCAAAGTTTGTACATACCTCCACTAGCAACCCAAAGCAAGCTAAAAACAACCTTCAATCCAATCTTTCTAACTTGCTTTTTACCACTTCGATGAAGCAAATCAACCTCCCTCAATGCCTAAACTAAATGTGATAGCAAATAATCATTTAGTATCACATTTAATGGCATTTTCAACATTAAACAATAATTACACATCACTCCTACAAATTTTTAAAAATTTAGCCTCTCCTTACTTCAACATTGGAATTCCATTCTACTACAATTAAATTAGTGTTTTAAGTTTATTTATATTATTAAAAACATATTTTAATACATTTAAATCATTTACATTATAAAAGTACACTCTTATACACAAAATCTCAAAAATGGCATAACCTTCCCCCATTGAAGGTTTTCCATTCCAACACAATCCATTACTCATTCCAAGCTTATATTCATCACTTTTAACACTAAACAAAATGCTTAAACAAATAAAATCACACAATTCAACCACTTTGGAAAATCACTTTTCCAAAACCCTAAATCTCCACTTCCATTCTCAAACTCCAACCCAACACCACCAAATCCAATATTTGGCTTTAAAATACTTGTTTATGAATCAAAACAACTCATTTGGAATCAATTTGCACAATTAAAATTCATGTTTTCAAAACCCCAAAAATCCATAACCCTAAATTCTCTCTCTTCACCATTCTTTAACCAAACTCCATCATCTCTTCAATCTAACCTTAGAATCATTTTTAACTACCCAAAATAACATCATACACACCAATTCCAATAATTATAACATACTACATAAAAATCCAAATTCTCACATAATCTCATCTTCCATGGAATTCAAAGAAAAGAGATGGAAACTTACTAATTTTGGTGGAAATCAACAAAAATCCACTTGAAACTTGTTAATTCTTTCAAATTATGGAGTCTGGAAGAAGAAAAATCCTTGGTCTTCAAACTCCCATGGAAGCCACATCCTTGAAGAAGAAGAAGAAGAAAAAGACTTTTAATATTCTTTTCCTTTTCATCTTTTTGTTAACCACATATATATATATATATTAAAATAATTTAATATTTAATTATTTAATTATTTTTTAATAAATTAAAAGTCCTAATTTCTCTCTTCCATTCAAAAATAATTTGTTTTTGAATTATTTTATTAATTTTCAATTTATAAGATTTAATTACCAAAATACCCTTTTCTTTTAAAAAGTGTTGACTTTTATATATGTTATGTATATTTTGCATATATATCATATATATATTCCACTTTTTCATTTAAAATCCCTTCATTTTTCATTTAAAACCATTAATTTAATTTATCCTTTTAAATTATAATTTATTTTATTAAATTTTCTAAAAATTAGAACTTTTGAAAAATTTTAGGATGTTATAAATGAGGCATCCCCCATTGATGTAAAAAAGAAGGGAAAGGGAACATTAATGAGGAACAAGTTCACTTATAGAGATCAAATGGAAAATGAGGGGTCAATCCCTATTCCACAAGACTAGTCAAACCATGTGCTGTCTAAGTAGAGCAATAAGGGCGGATACCACCCCAGTGGACAAAATTAAAGGGAAAGAAGAGGTGTTGATAAAAATGCAACAACTGAACCAGCAAAGAAGTGTAAATTTTTAGACTTGGGGGAACCTTTGTCAAAGACATTAGAAAATCTAATGAAGATGGATTCGCTACAACTATTAGCTCTTCGACCCTTGTTGAATCCCTTACCATCAAACTTCGATGCATATTCCTTCTGTCAGTTTCATTAAATGCAAAGGCATGAGATGGATGAATGTGCTCATTTAAGGCATGAAATCCAAGATTTGATCTACAGTGGAAAGTTGTTTGAGCCTGATAAGCCCAATACCAAGAGCAATCCTTTGCCTAAATTTGGAAGATTACCTCCACCAGCAAACTTCATGGTAGGAGGAGGATTGGAGGAAGATCTTGTCTTATCCTCTTTGTAAGGTGAGAGTACTGAAGATGTGAAGAGAGAAGAAGCTCAGCTCAATGGACTTCCCTTAGCTTGAATGTTGCTCTTTTATTTTGCTTTCTTTAATATTTAATTGGAACAATTATGTTTTTAAAATTAACTGTGTTCGAATAAATTATTTTCATTAAATTTTTTATGGTCTTTGTTCATTTTGGTGCTCAACCAATGATGAATCTAGCTTGAGTATGCATCATGATCTGAATGACTTTACTATGTGAGGGAGTTATTCTATAGCAATGAAGTTGTGTATACTTACTTAGAGAGGGCTCATACATAATTACGAGTATCTAGGTCCTAGTCAATCTTAGAATATGCTTTGACGGACTTTCGAGGCAAAATTGAACTCTGCTTATTTAAGAGAGAGATGATCTAGGCATTGTTTAATGAGCCAACAACTAGTATCAACTCTATTGACATCAATCCCTAGTTGTCCCTTTAAGCCTTCATGACATTTAGTTTGCTTTTTTATTGGCTTAAAGACCCAATAACCTACCCTAAGCTATTGTTACACTTATGACAAATCTGATGATCACTAAAGGGAAGAGGCAAGAAGATTAAAGAAAGGAATGTATAGTCAAGACCATAAGGATAGTTAAATTTCTCAAGACTATAATGATAGTTAAAGGACACTTGAATTAGACCTAACATCACAGGCTTATTCAGGACTGAAGCAGACTTATGCCACTCCACTCATCCATTATCAAAAACACAAATTGGTGCAAACAAGACAACTATTTTAGAGATAGAACCAAAAAACAAAAAAAGAAGAAAAAAGAAGAAAAAAGAAGAAAAAGAAGAAAAAAAAAAGAAGAAAAATGGTTCAGAAAGCCAACCAAGTTCTCTTTTACCTAAAGCAAGCAGAAGACTTCCACTTAGTTTATAAGGATAGTTTGACTTGAATTGGTCCAACCCAACTAGAGATTCAATCAAAATCAGGAAAAGGAGAAAGATCGTCTAGTGTTTGAAAGTCCTGTACTTGACAATCCTACAGAGGAAAAGGACAAAATGATGAAATGCCAAAAGAAAAAAAAAAGAAGAATAAGAGAAGAGAGAGAGAAGAAAGGAATGTGGGTATCAAACTTTTTGCAAAGGCAAAGATTGTCCCAATCAAGATCCAGATTAATGCCAAGAAGATGGGAGAACATTCAAAGCTATGACTTTTCATCCTCCCAATTGCCTAAGGTTCCAACAAAAAGTGTGTAATATGAAGATTTGTCTGTAGTGTCACATTAGCTCCAATTTACAATTGGCCTCCGCTTAAACCATGTCCCTTATAGACCTCATTTCAAGCATATCAAAGACTTGTTGATCTTTCTTGGTAGGTAAAGTCTATTAGTGGAGATAGTTTGGATAAGCTTGCATATGAGATAGACAATATTCAAACTCAATGAAACCTTGGCCAAGTAATGTGTATGTGCCTATCTGAAGTGTAAAAATTCTTGTTTAAATATAAATGATTCCCAAGTTTAGTACAGTAATTAGGGTTGTCATGTTATAGATATGTTAATTTAGAAAATCGAGTCTTGAGGTATAATGACACTAATTTGACAAAGCCAAAATATGATTTTAAAAAAAAGATTTAAAAAGATTTAAAAAAATGTGTGTTTTTGTCATACAAAGCCTTCAAGTTAAGGGAAGTATGTTGAACTGTCAAACCTCGAAGGAAACAATGGGCAAAAGAGGGCTAATGAAAGAATCTCTTGCAAGGTCATGTCATAAAGCAGTTATCAACCAAACGAATATCTCCCATGTCTTTGGCTACCATGCTTGGGGCCTCCACTACTCATTTTTCAACATCTTAAAGATAAAAAGCCATAAATGGGAAGCCTTTTGTCATTCCAAGGCAAGACCTGAACGAGCATCTGGAAAGAACCAATGAGAAAACTTTAGTTGATCACCTTGGTCTATGAGTCAATGGAACCGCTGTAAGTATCATCCATGCATATCATGCATACATAAGCATATGACACTGCATTTTTGTCTTGTGTTCCTTGTCAAAGTGAATAGCAAACACCCTGTGAAGTAAAGAATCAAAAGAAAATATTGAATCAGGGAGCATGAAAGGCCCATTACTTAAGAAATATCCAGTCATTTTACAAAAATGGAGATTCATACTCATACAAGGAACTAGACAATACACAAACATCAATCAAAGCCTACATAGGAACAAAATTATTGGTTTGAGCCTACACAGGGGAGCAAAGTTTCTCCTTTTAATTTTTTGCATTTATGCGTTTATAAAATATTTTCAAACTCACTTTAAATATTTTGCCATGCAGGGGGCAAGGAGAAGATATAAAGGCCAGCTAAAAAATTGTTGAATTTTTTTTGCAAAAGGAAGATCAAAAAGAAAAGACAAGAAGAAAGGGGAACCCCCAAATGAATGTGAATGCAAATAACAAAAGATCAGGATAAAGGTCCAAGAATAGAAGATCAAAGCTAAAGTTGAGGCAAGACAAAGATCCATCCTCAAAAGTGAGGAATCAAGATGTAGACCAATCCAGCTAAAAGAGTTGAAGTCAATACATATCCAATTTAAAGGGTGAAAACCCAGAGTTCAAGGATGATCATCCAACTTGAAGGGTAAAGACCCAATGTCCAAAGGATAAAGATCCAGCTTGAAGGGTAAAGACCTGATCTCCAATGGATAAAGATCCATGTTTTAAGGGTAAAGACCCGATCTCCAATTGATAAAGATCCATGTTTTAAGGGGTAAAGACTTGATATGAAATGGATAAAGATCCATTTTTGGTGGGTAAAGACCCATAATCCATTAAAGAATGGAACAGCCAGTTAAGGCAGAATTCTCAACTAATAAAAGATCAATTTTGTATATATTTTTTATGATGTTTTTGTTAATTTTAAGTTAATTTTCATTCTAATTTGTACTTAAGTTTGTTTGAAGTTGTTGATTTAGGTTGAAGAATATTCGATGGAGCCATTTGATCAAAATTGGTGGAATTTGTGGAAAAAATTAGGTGACACGACCAAGCTAGACATGTCTTCGCCGTGTCCCTCATCAAAAGAAGGAGAAACCAAAGGAAATCATGTGACACGGCCAAGCTAGACATGTCTTGGCCGTGTCTCTCATCATTAGTGAAGAAATTGAAGAAGCCATGAGACACAGCCAAGCTCCACATGTCTTGGCCTTGTCCCTTAAGAAATCTAATCCAGAAGCGAACACGGTTGTGAGACACGGCCAAGTCACTGGCCGTGTCTCACCAAAGGAACAAAAGGCAAAGAAAGGAAAGAAAGAGGCAGAGACTGACACCATCAATGACACGGCCGTGTCTTTGGCCGTGTCTCACAAGGTCAAAACACTCAGTAAGGGACACGGCCAGGAGCTTGGCTGTGTACCAAGAAAGAAAGCCATGAGACACGACCAAGCTCCAAATGGCTTGGCCGTGTCACCTTGGATCACTTAGCTTGCTTGCATGAGGTGTTAGCTGTGGTGTTTTAGTGGGTGACAAAAAGAACAAAAAGGAGTAAAAAGAGGGAGGAAATTATGGAAGAAACATATAAAGAAATTGGAAAGTGGGAGACAAACAATCATGGTGTCTTAAAAATTCAAAATGGAAGGGAATGGAGAGAAAAATAGAATGGATTGAATATATTTTTAGTGGACATTCTCTACACACATCGTGTGCTTCATCTTCTTCCTTGGTTCTTGCTTGAGAAAGGAAGACACCTTTCTCTCATCTTCATTCACCATTTCCTTTTACACATCAAGAGTAAAAACAATTGTTGGATTTGAAGTAAGTGCTAGTTCTTAAGAGGCTTGATTGGAGAGTTGAGAACTTGAGAGAGCTATCATCCATCCTTCAAGAAGAGAGCCATTTGTTCAAGAGAGCTGGAAGTTCATCATCACACATCAAGAGGGAGCTACGAAAGAGACAAGGAGTCTGATTTTTAGCATCTTCAAAAGGGGTTTTTCTAACTCTTTCTTTTAATCCATTTCTTATTTATTGTTGTTGTATCAAGAACATTAATATTGCAATGAATAACTTTGATTTGGTTTATATTGAAATGAGTATTTGTTTAAAGAATATGATGAACTAATTTACTCATGCTTTGGGTTGTAGTATATTTGATTAAATGATTTGATTTGATGATTCCATTGATATACCTTGTTACATGTTGATTGCATTGAAATTAAAGGTAAATTGATAGATTGGCCACCTATTGATTACTTAATATTGAATGACGGACCGAGAGGAGAAGTTTAATATTGGAACTATGCAATTGACTACCCTAAGAATGAATTAGAAATATAAGTTCTAGGGTTTATTAATTTGCTAATGTAAAATAATTGGTTGTTGTTAATTCAAAAATGTGAAAACTAGTGAATTGATAATTGGCTAATTAATATTAAGGAACAAATTAAGGCACAAGGTTATATTAATGGATAATTGGATAATTAAACATTTGATTAAATGGACCTACAACCCTAGCCATCATTTCCATAATTAAATTTCTCTTGCATAAAATCACTCATTTTCATTTCTAAGGTTAATTACAATTCACCAATCCAATCACACAATCGAGTTTATTATTTCATGTTAATCGAACTATTACATGCAAGTCCTTCCTTGGGAAACGACCTTGGGGCGATCACCGTACTACAATAGCCTCGTATACTTGCGAATGCCGCTTTGTGATAGTGTTAATTTAAGCGCAACAAATTTTTGGCACCGCTGCCGGGGAAGGCAATTTTTGTGATAGTTTGATTGTTTTAATTTATTTGTTAAATGGTTTAAAGTGTTCTTTTTGAATTGCTTAGGTACTTTATGCACGGACGAAGGTCTCAAGGAAACGAACTTGTTCCATTTATAGACAACATCCATAGACTTCCAAGATCTGAGGGACCAAATCCGTTTGAGCAAGAAAGGGAAAATACCAACGAGCAGTTTGAGGAGAACATAGAAATAGAGATAAGTGATGCACAAGAGCCACCTATGAAGGAGTTTGCTCGACCGATCATCGGAGTGACCACATCTTGTATCTGGTTGAGCAACGCAGCGAGAAATTATGAACTCAGAAATACTCACTATAGTATGCTGCCATCCTTCCATGGACTGCCGAATGAAGATCCTCTCAACCTCATTCGAGATTTTTACTCAACATTGCATACGTTCCCTTTGCAAACACTAACAGAAGATGAACTCAAGTTGAGATGTTTCCCATATAGTTTGAAGGACAAAGCAAAGGTGTGGTTGATGACCCTACCGGAGAATTCTTTAACCACATGGACAGAAGTTTACAACAAATTTATGGGAAAGTTTTATTCACACCAAAAGACCAAGGAGCTTAGGGGGAGTATTGCAACTTTCACCCAATTTGACGGAGAACCGTTTCACGAGGCATGGGATCGCTTCAAATCATTATTATTTCAGTGCCCTCACCATTACTATCCACAACAGTTGCTCAATCAATTCTTCTATGATGGGCTAACTCAACAATGTCAAAACACAGTGGATAATGCAGCAGGGGGAGCAATGGGTGAAAGAACAGCTGCAGAAACAGTTACATTATTCGAAATGTTGGGGGAAAATTCCCAACAAAAGAGTATTGGAGAAAGGAGAAGAGGAGAACACGAGATAAGTGCAAACTCAGAAATGGCTAGGCAAATTGCAGAACTGACAAAACAAGTAAAATTGTTGAATGCCAAAGGGAACTTGTCGGGAGCAAGCCAAGAGTCATGCGCATCGTGCGGTCTTGTAGGCCATCAAGCAAACGTGTGCCCCTCAAATTTTGATACATTTCAAGAGGAGCAAGAACAAGCTTTTGCTTTTGAAGGGTTTCAACAAAGGGGTAGGAATGACCCATATTCAAATTCTTATAACCACGGTTTGAGGAATCACCCCAATTTTTCGTGGAAGAATCAACAACATGCTCCACCTCAACAGCCTTTCCAACCACATCAAAGAGGTCCCCAATTTCAAGGGCAGCCCTCAAATCAAGAGTAGGTCAAGAAACCTTCATTTGAAGACAATTTGAATGCTTTCATTCAGGTGAGCACTCAAAATCAAGAATTGAACAATAAGCGGTTTGACTCTTTAGAAGCATCGCTTAAGAAGGTTGAAACTCAAGTGGGTCAATTGGCTAATCAACTTCAAGCCAATCAAAAAGGGAAATTCCCAAGCCAACCGGAGCAGGCCAAAGCAATCACCATTTTGAGAAGTGGTAAGGTACTTGATAATAAAATCGGTGATAATAACATTGATAATTCTTTTGATGCAGGTACAATGCAGGATAATGGCAAGGAAATGCAAGAAGAAAAAGTTGAACCAAATGAGCTTAAGGAGGATAAAGAGGAGGCATCCGCTGCACCAAAGCTGCACAAATCTCCAAATCCATACAGACCACCAATTTCGTTTCCCAACAGGTTAAAAAATGAAAAGCATGATAAGCAATTTTCTAAAATTTATAACATGCTTTCGAAGGTAAGTATCAACTTACCCTTACTAGAGGTAATAAAGAATATGCCATCTTATGCCAAATTCTTAAAAGAACTAAACACTAAGAAGATAATGTATGAGTTGGATGAGAAGGTGATAGTTTCGGAAGTAACAAGTGCTATTTTACAACATAAGTTACCTCCTAAACTAAAAGATCCTGGAAGCTTTATAGTTAAAATCTCTATGGGGAATGGGAAAGAGACTATTGGCATGTGTGATCTCGGAGCTAGTATTAATTTGATGCCATACTCAATTTATTTAAAACTAGATCTTGGGGAACTCAAACCGACCAAAATGGTTTTGCAACTAGCAGATAGAAATCTTAGATACCCTAAGGGAATCGTAGAAGATGTTCTAGTTAAGGTAGGAGGTTTGATTGTACCCGTTGATTTCATTGTCTTAGACATGGGGGGAGAAATCCCACGGGATGCCGAGCATGCAATTTTGTTAGGGAGGCCTTTTATGGCCACAACTAACACTTTAATTGATGTTAAAAATGGAAAACTGACTATGACCGTTTTGTGACAACCTGTAGAATTTTCAATTTTTAACACCTCCCCCATTCCCACTAGTGCTTTATATGAAGATTGCTCTTTCATTGATTTTATTGATAATGTTGTTCAAGAAGTTTTCTTGTAGGAAAATGGCGAACACAAGCTAGAAAGGGCTCTAAAATTGCAGGAAGAAGCAGAGATTTCCAATGAGGAGAATAAAGAAGACAAACCCATTTTGGATGATGAGAGTATTAAGGAGGAATTTGAAGTTGAAGAAGAACAAATTCAACTACAAGGGGTTGAACTTAAGGAACTCCCCAAACATTTGAAATATATTTTTCTTGGGGAGAATAATTCTCAACCAGTGATAATTTCTGCTACCTTTACCAGTGAAGAAGAAGATAAGCTTGTAACAATGTTGAAAAAATTCAAGAAAGCTATAGGTTGGGGATTGAGTGACATTAAGGGTATTAGTCCCTCTATGTGCATGCATAAAATCATATTAGAGGAAGGGGCTAAACCGGTGAGAGAGTCTCAAAGGAGACTAAACCCTAACATGAGCGAGGTTGTTAAAAAGGAGGTCCTTAAATTACTGGATGAAGGGGTAATTTACCCTATTGCTGATAGTGAATGGGTTAGTCCCATTCATGTTGTGCCTAAGAAAACAGGGCTGACAGTGGTCCAGAATGATAAAGGAGAGTTGGTACCAACACGAACACAAACTGGGTGGCGGATGTGCATAGATTATAGGAAATTAAATAAAGTCACCAAGAAAGATCACTTTCCTTTGCCATTTATTGATCAAATGCTTGATAGATTATCTGGACATGCTTTTTACTGTTTTCTTGATGGTCTTTCAGGTTACTACCAAGTCTCGATAGCACTGGAAGATCAACCAAAGACTACATTTACTTATCCCTTTGGGACATTTGCATTTCGAAGGATGCCATTCGGACTTTGCAATGCACCGGGAACATTTCAAAGGTGTATGCTTTCCATATTTTCTGATATGTTAGACAAGTGCATTGAGGTGTTCATGGATGACTTTTCTGTTTTTGGTAATTCCTTTGATGATTGTTTGGAAAAGTTGACTCTAGTACTTAAAAGGTGTATTGAATGTAATCTTACATTGAGTTAGGAAAAGAGTCACTTTATGGTTGATCATGGAATTGTTTTAGGGCATGTTATTTCCCATGAAGGGATTTAGGTAGACAAGGCTAAGGTTGAATTAATTGTGAACCTACCTCCACCCACATCAGTTAAGGGAATTAGAAGTTTTTTGGGACATGCAGGATTTTATAAAAGGTTTATAAAAGATTTTTTCAAAATTTCACGTCCTTTGTGTCATTTGTTAGGAAAAGATGTCCCATTTGTTTTTTATGAAAAGTGCTTAGAATCTTTTAAAATTTTGAAAGAAAAACTAACTTCTGCCCCTATAATTGTTGCCCCAAATTGGGATTTGCCATTTGAAATTATGTGTGATGCATCGAATTTTGCCATTGGAGCTGTTTTGGGCCAAAGAGTGAATAAGTTGATGTGTGTGATTTATTATGCAAGTTTATCTTTAAACGATGCACAAGTAAATTACACAACCACTGAGAGAGAAATGTTAGCTGTGGTGTTTGTGCTAGACAAATTTAGATCTTACTTGATAGGTTCTAAGGTCATAGTATTTTCTGATCATACGGCCTTGAAATACCTGTTGACCAAACCACAAGCTAAACCTAGGCTCATTAGGTGGGTGTTAATGTTACAAGAATTCGATGTTGAAATCAAAGATAGGAAAGGAAGTGAAAATGTAGTGGCCGACCATCTTTCTAGACTAAACTCTTGTGAAGATAATGTTGAAATTGCTTGTGAAAATGCTTTCGAAAAATTTCCGGATGAACACTTGTTTTCCTTAACTCAAGCACCATGGTATGCTGATATTGCTAATTATCTTTCTTGTGGTGTAGTGAGAAAGGATTTGAGCTTCCAGGCAAAGAAGAGATTCCTGCATACATGTAAGTATTATTTTTGGGATGAGCCTTACTTGTTTAGAATTTGCAGGGATGAAGTGATAAGAAGATGTGTGCTGGAAGAGGAACAAAAACAAGTGCTACAATTTTGCCACAATTTGTATTGCGGGGGATATTTTGGAGGAAAAAAGACCGCCGAGAAAATTCTTCAAAGCGGTTTGTATTGGCCTACTCTTTTTAAGGATGCTTATCATTTTTGCATAAGATGTGATCAATGCCAAAAAGTAGGAAACATTAGCAAACGGAATGAAATGCCCCTTAATATTTTTATTGTGGTTGATATTTTTTATGTATGGGGAATGGATTTCATGGGGCCATTTCCCAAATCCTTTGGTTTTGAATATATTCTTCTAGCAGTGGATTATGTGTCCAAGTGGGTTGAGGCAATCCCCACTAGGACCAATGATGCTAACATTGTGTTAAAATTTGTGAAGGAGAATATTTTGAGCAGGTTTGGAACCCCCAAGGCGATAGTGAGTGATAGAGGAAGCCATTTTTGCAACAAATGGTTTGAAATGTTGATGACCAAGATGGGCATCCGACACAAAGTGGCAACTCCATATCATCCCCAAACATCAAGGCAAGCTGAGATTTCAAACAAGCAGATCAAGGGGATTTTAGAGAAGACAGAGAGCACAACTCGGAAGGACTGGTCAATCCGACTCTTGAAAGCATTGTGGGCTTATAGGACTGCTTATAAAACCCCATTGGGAACGAGTCCTTATAGGTTGGGCTTTGGCAAGGCATGCCACCTCCCGGTGGAATTGGAGCACAAGGCTTATTGGGCAATAAAGACCACAAATATGGACTTAGGTGAAGCAAGGGAGCAAAGAATGCTTCAAATTTCAGAGCTTGATGAGCTTCGGAATGAAGCCTATGAGAGTTTGAGGATTTTCAAGAAAAAGACCAAAGCTATTCATGACAGGATGATTCTTCGAAGGACTTTTGAACCGGGAATGAAAGTCCTCCTCTTCAATTCAAGAATGCGGTTGTTTCCCAGAAAATTGAAGTCATGTTGGAGTGGACCCTTTCAAATCACTCAAACATTCCCCTATGGGGTTGTTGAGTTGCTTAATTTAAAAACCAATGAGACGTTCAAGGTCAATGGACAAAGGGTGAAGCCCTACTTTGAAGAAATCGACATTGCAAAAATAGTGGAAAGCATGGTGTTCATTGACGAATGATGCAACAATTTCCAACTATACAACATTAAAGAAGCGCTAAATGGGAGGCAACCCATCGGTTTGTATTTCTTTTCATAATTATAATTTTATATTTTGCAATTTTAATTTCATGTTGAGTTAAATAAAACGGAATGGGTACTTTGATCGGTTTTTATTTTTCTTGAATGTGTTTCAGGGTTAAACCAAGAAGAAGATTGCATTTTTGTGATTTGGTGACACAAATAAACCAATTAAAAAAATTCAAAACCAATTTGGCAGTGAGAGACATGGCCACTTGACACGGCCAAGCCACTGGCCGTGTCAAGCAAACACCAAAAGACACAGAGGCAGACACGGCCAGAGGTCCTGGCCGTGTCCTTTGCCATGTCAAGCAAACACCAAAAGACACAGAGGCAAACACGGCCAGAGGTCCTGGTCGTGTCCTTGGCCGTGTCACACAGACACGGCCAAGCCTCTCCCAGTGTCACTCCAATTGTCCTGCAATCTTATTTTGTCCAGTAATAGACACGTTCAAGGGACACGGCCAAGCCACTGGTTGTGTCCCTCGAAAACCATCAGACACGGCCAAGCTTCACCAAGCTTGGCTGTGTCACCTAAATTTTTAGTTTTAAAAACACGAATTTCGCCCAGTCCCTCATTTTAAATCCCTAAATCCCTCTCTCCCTCTCTCTCTCTCTCTCGATCTCTCTCGATCTCTCTCTCTAAAAACTCCATAGCGACTTCCTTAAACCTCCAAAATCATAGTAAATCTTTCATTTTTCTTAACCAAAACTGATTTAAACTCATCCACTTCTCTTCTTTTCTCATTAAAAGGAAATTAAAACCGTGAAATCTTTATTTTCACCAAATCATCAACATGACAAGAACAAAGATGGTGTCTCACCACAAAAGGAAGCGACCTCCACCTTCAGCTCTATCTTCATCATCGTCATCACCAAGGAGAGCAACTCTTCTCACTCGGGGTTTCTTTTCGACGAGGTATGTTAACGAAGAATCCCTCGATGCTCTTCATATTAAAGATAATTTTTATAGATTTGTTCATAACCTTGGGTGGGAGAGATTTGTTTCCCTTAGACCTTTGCAATTTGAAGAGCTGACATTGGAATTTTTAACCTCCCTTAAGGTTGAAAGAAATGACAAAAAGATTTACATTAGGTTACTTTTTAAACTGCTTGGGAGACCATTTGTCCTTAAAATTGAGCAATTGAGCGATATATTTGGTTTCCATCAACAAGGGGAATAATGTGTGCCTAAGAGTTTTAAACAACAATTCGCATGGGGAGCTTTGGGCTCGGGAACTTATGTGGCCAAATCGGCCAAAGCTACAAAATTTGCAAATCCCGCCCTAAGGTACTTACACCGGTTTATGGCATGTGGATTCTTTGCAAGAAAAGAGAGCACAGGGGTTGTAGAACTAAGCAAACTATATTTTTTAGACTATGCTATCAATGTCGTACCTGTTTGTACTGGCTATTGGTTAGCCGATGTGTTTGACAGTGTGGCAAATAAAAAGAGGGGTGTCATTTGCATCGAAGGATTAGTTACAATTTTAGCAATGGCACTCCTTGATGATTTTGACCCGAGCCATTGCCGGATGACTAAGATCTCGGGGAGTGATTCATTAGATCTTGCCACCCTTGAGAAGATGCACATGGTTTCAAGAAAAGGAGGGGCTTATGTTATGGCTTCAGCTGAGCCAGAGGTACCGGCGGGCCGTCAAAAGAGAACACGAGTCAAGGAGGATTCGACTCGGATTCTCTAGATTTAGATGAAGATGCTCCAATCCCGGACAATCAGGAGATCCTTAATAGGATTGAAGCATTGGAAAGCAAGGTTGACCATAACCATGCTACATTCATGGAACAAATGGACCTAATCAATAGTAACCTTGCTAAAATTCTGAGCCTCCACCCGTCAGCTGCATCATCGTCCCATCCTCCATCACCGTAGATCCTATCATCTCCAAACTTTTGAAAACACTTGTTATTTTCTTATTTGTAGTTATTTCATATTTTTGTTGTTATGGTTTTTAATGTTAACTCTTTATATTGTGTTTATTTTATATATTGTATTTTGCTCTTAACAATGGTTGTTTGTGGATGAAAAGGTAGCACTTGCGTCACAAAGGATCGATGGAAAAACAGGTTGTACCTTAACTTTTTTCTTTAATATCATTGTTTCCATTGAGGACAATGTAAAACTTAAAGTGTGGGGTGTGTGCTAAGCCTTTCGTTCATGAATATAAATTGTCTATTTTCGTAAGTGTTTTTATTTTGTTATTTTCGTAAGTGTTCTTGTTTTGTTAAGTTTTGTGTTTTGTTTTATAATTGATTTTGATGGATATTGAGAAGTTCAATTGTTATAAGAATGTTGATAGATGACTTTTAAATTTTTGAAGCATGAATTTGAGAATTGATTAGAGTTAGTACTTATTGTCAATTTTGATGGTTATTCTTTGCATTGCCATTAAACTAGTGAGGAATTGAGCCATCAACTTATCATTCTTTTTATGTGTGAACATCTTTGATTGATGAATTACTAGAACTTGCTTTGACATGCATTTTGAGACTACATAAAAATTTCAATTAGGCATCAATATGATTAAGGCAATTTAGGACAACCCATTTTGGCTTAAAAAGACCAACCTTACATCCGACCTTAGTTCGCCAACTTTAAGCTTATTTCATTTTTCCCTTTTTTTCTTTTTCACAACACCATCGGCTTGAACCATTATATTTTAACTTTACCTGTTCATTAGATCAAGAGCATTTCAAGAGCATTAATGAGTGTTGTGCTGAATAAAGTGTGGGGTTGAATTCAATGGGCTTTAAATTACAAATTATTGTATTCTTTAGACCCTATTATAAAAAAAATAATAAATAAGGGAATGAATAATGAAAATCAAAATAATAGTTGATGTTCTTGTCGGAAGGGTTGTAATGAGTTTGGAAATCATCTTTGCTAATTAAACAAATGGAGTTCCTTAAAAGCACATAAATGTTTAGTGCTAAGTGATTGAGATGAATTGTGAGATTGTTGATCATGCTACATTGCTTGCTTCATTCTTGAAGTACTCTTGACCTAAATGAACTAACTCACTCTTCCAAATGTCATACCTTTTCCTTAGCCCCGTTACAACAAAATAAAAGACCTTATGATTGATGCTTGATTGTGATTAGGTGGTGGAGATTTGATTGATAAGCAAGCCTATAGTCCTAATCTTTCATTGAATGTTGAGAGCTTAAACACTATACAATTAAACACTTGAGAGGTTTTGTGAGGGAGTGACAATTTTGGTATGCATAGATTGACCATTAAGTTACTTGAGTACCGATTATTCTTAATTCGATTATGATTGCGGATTTAATAAGATGGGAGTCTTAATGCATTCTTATAACTCTTGAACTTAAAAATATTTATCGTGTTTTATTTGTTTTTATTTTAACTTTGCTTGGGGACAAGCAAAGGATTAAGTGTGGTGTAATTGTTTAGATCAATTTTGTATATATTTTTTATGATGTTTTTGTTAATTTTAAGTTAATTTTCATGCTAATTTGTACTTAAGTTTGTTTGAAGTTGTTGATTTAGGTTGAAGAATATTCGATGGAGCCATTTGATCAAAATTGGTGGAATTTGTGGAGAAAATAAGGTGACATGGCCAAACTAGACATGTCTTGGTCGTGTCCCTCATCAAAAGAAGGAGAAACCAAAGGAAATCATGTGACACGGCCAAGCTAGACATGTCTTGGCCTTGTCTCTCATCATTAGTGAAGAAATTGAAGAAGCCATGAGACACGGCCAAACTCCACATGTCTTGGCTGTGTCCCTCAAGAAATCTAATCCAGAAGTGAACACGGTTATGAGACACGGCCAAGCCACTGGCCGTGTCTCACCAAAGGAACAAAAGGCAAAGAAAGGAAAGAAAGAGGCAGAGACTGACACCATCAATGACACGGCTGTGTCTTTGGCCGTGTCTCACAAGGATAAAACACTCAGTAAGGGACACGGCCAGGAGCTTGGCCGTGTCCCAAGAAAGAAAGCCATGAGACATGGCCAAGCTCTAAATGGCTTGGCCGTGTCACCTTGGATCACTTAGCTGGCTTGCACGAGGTGTGAGCTGTGGTGTTTTAGTGGGTGACAAAAAGAACAAAAAGGAGTAAAAAGAGGGAGGAAATTATGGAAGAAACATATAAAGAAATTGGAAAGTGGGAGACAAACAATCATGGTGTCTTAAAAATTCAAAATGGAAGAGAATGGAGAGAAAAATAAAATGGATTGAATATATTTTTAGTGGAAATTCTCTACACACATCGTGTGCTTCATCTTCTTCATCTTCTTCCTTGGTTCTTGCTTGAGAAAGGAAGACACCATTCTCTCATCTTCATTCACCATTTCCTTTCACACATCAAGAGCAAAAACAATTGTTGGATTTGAAGTAAGTGCTAGTTCTTGAAGATTAGGGTTTTAAGAGGCTTGATTGGAGAGTTGAGAACTTGAGAGAGCTATCATCCATCCTTCAAGAAGAGAGCCATTTGTTCAAGAGAGCTGGAAGTTCATCATCACACATCAAGAGGGAGCTACGAAAGAGACAAGGAGTCTGATTTTTAGCATCTTCAAAAGGGGTTTTTCTAACTCTTTCTTTTAATCCATTTCTTATTTATTGTTGTTGTATCAAGAACATTAATATTGCAATGAATAACTTTGATTTGGTTTATATTGAAATGAGTATTTGTTTAAAGAATATGATGAGCTAATTTACTCATGCTTTGGGTTGTAGTATATTTGATTAAATGATTTAATTTGATGATTCCATTGATATACCTTGTTACATGTTGATTGCATTGAAATTAAAGGTAAATTGATAGATTGGCCACCTATTGATTACTTAATATTGAATGACGGACCGAGAGGAGAAGTTTAATATAGAAACTATGCAATTGACTACCCTAAGAATGAATTAGAAATATAAGTTCTAGGGTTTATTAATTTGCGAATGTAAAATAATTGGTTGTTGTTAATTCATAATTGTGAAAACTAGTGAATTGATAATTGGCTAATTAATCTTAAGGAACAAATTAAGCCACAAGGTTATATTAATGGATAATTGGATAATTGAACATTTGATTAAATGGAACTACAACCCTAGGCATCATTTCCATAATTGAATTTCTCTTGCATAAAATCACTCATTTTCATTTCTAAGGTTAATTACAATTCACCAATCCAATCACACAATCGAGTTTATTATTTCATGTTAATCGAACTATTACATGCAAGTCCTTCCTTGGGAAACGACCTTGGGGCGATCACCATCACTACAATAGCCTCGTATACTTGCGAGTCTACTTTGTGATAGTGTTAATTTAAGCGCAACACCAGACGGGCAGGTAAAAGAAAGGGGTGGATGACTCGATTCCTAAAGGATCCCCAACTCCTTAATGGGTTTGGATAGCTGAGTACGTATGGGGAAGGTAAGAATGACCCAGCACCCCCATAACACCCAGTTCATTGGAACCAGCCTTCTTTTCAGGTCTAAAAATTACTAAATTCTTGGTTATTACAATATTACCCATACTACACACAATTTAAAAGAAATAAACATCCATTACTTTATTAAGATAAAGGCAAACAAAATAGGTATCCATCCAAAGATGAAAATATGCCTTTACAAATGTCCAATGTCCAAAAAAGAAATAAAGTAAATAAAATGAGACACCCACTATAGACGGAAATGTGTCCCTTATAATAGTCTCAAAATTCTTAAAAGATAAATTAAATTATGTAATAAAAATCGAGGCACCCATAAAGTGGAAATGTGCCTTTTACAATTTGAGAATTCAAATAAATAATTAATCAAATAATTTAAACCATTCAAGCATGATAATAAATAAATAAATGTAAAATATCCATTATAAACAAAATAAAATAAACCATCCATCATAAAAGCATGTAACAAATTAAAAAAAAAAACAAAAAAACAAAACTAAGGTTCAAACCATTAAATAAACAAAATTAGGGGTTTTGAGCTTTAAAAATTGGGGTTTCTGGAATTTAGAGTTTTGGCTTGGAAATTAGAGTTTTAGGTTTTGAGATTAAGGTCTTTGTTTTATAGATTAGGGGTTAGGGTTTAGGAAATTAGGGTTTGGAAATTAGGTTACTGGACATTAGGGTTTTAGGAATTAAAGGATCTAGATATATGGGTTACTGAATATTAGGGTTTGGAAATTAGGTTGCTGGATAATAGGGTTTTGATTAAGGTTTATGTTCATGTTTAGGAAATTAGGATTTCTAGAGCTAGGGTTTAGGAAATTAGGGTTTCTAGAGCTAGGGTTTAGGCAATTAAGTTTCTAGACATTAAGATTTTGGGGTTCTAGTTATTTAGAAAACAAGGGTTTAGAATATTAAGTTTTAGGAGTCTTTAAAGAAACAGAATTTAGGGTTTTGAGTTTTGAGTTTAAACAAATAGGGAATTAGGTTTTATAGAAAATAAGTTATCTAAGTTGTGTTATTTAGATTGGATTCATAATTTTAAAATACTAGAACATGTAAAAATACCAAATGTAGCTACTGGATGAAACAGTATATTAATTGATTCATGGTTATTAAAATTTATGCAAAGTCACAACTCAAATTAATTGGCTATTAGATCAATTAACAATCAATATTCAATATCTTTAAAGAAAAGTATAGGTGCTGGATATTAAAATAAATTGAGTTTAGAAAGTAAAAACCTATGTTGGAAGCTCTACCAAATTGAGAGAGTATCGATTCAAGCTTATTGCCTGCACCAATCTAGAGTTCCAATCGAGCCAAGTGTGTTGATTCCTTGAAACTGTTTGTAAATTGTCTTCTATATTGCTATTGCCTCCCCAAAAGACCAAATTCCTTAATTTGACAATTAATTGCCTTTTTATAGGTCATATTAGGGCATCCCATAATCCTTATTAAATTTGGATACATTAAACCTACACGGCTTTGAAGAGTCCAAATATGAAAACCGCGCAGCATCAGGCCAATGTCAATGCTCCTACCCATTTTAGCATAAGCAGTCACTCATATCAAATTGACATGTACCAATTCGATATAAGTTGTATGCTCATATCGAATTGGCTCATTGGGCTAAGGCGATCCGACCGAATGATTTTTTAAATGCAACACTCACAATAAAATCAAATAAAATCAATGCAAATATTAAATAACTATAATTGATTCATTTTGGGCCTTGTTTTTATACTTGGACTTGAGCCAACCTTTAAATGAAAATAATATTTGGATTAGTACCAAAATTAAGGGTCTATAGGGAACGTCCGATTTATAGATAAAACTCTGACAATTTTTTTGCTAGAGATTTTCTTTTAAAATTGCATTTTTTAACAATTATATACTATTATAAATGTGTAATTTTATTTATTAAATTAATAAAGAAGATTTTTTAATAGGAAATATTGTGACATTCTTGTATTCTATATATGTATTTTACATATACGGGGTGAATGTATTGTATGTATATAGGATATAAGGGTATTACACCAAAGGTATCACATTCAATTTCAAATGCTTTATCAAAGTTAGGCAAACATAAGATAGGAGCTGAACACAATTTTTCTTTAAACAAATTAAAAGGATGCTCATATTTTTTAGTCCGTGTGAAATTCACATCCCTCTTAACTATGGTAGTTAAAGGAACTGTAATTGTGCTAAAATCTTTAACAAACCTCCTATGAAAACTAGATAGTCCGTGAAAACTCCCAACTTCTCCTATAGAGGTAGGTCTTGGCCATTCTTTGATAGTCTTAATCTTTTCATCATCAACAACAAGACCTTTTTTACTAACAATGAACCCTAAAAAGACAAGTTTATTATAACAAAATGTGCACTTCTTAGCGTTACTATACAATTTGTCTTGACTTGACCTAGATGGCTCCATATGTGTATCCATGAAACTTTGAACATAGGCTTATAAGATATCCTTCATCTTCTTGGCTCTTTGTCTTGTGATTGGTCCAGTAGGAATCTTCAAGATTTGTGTTCCAAGTTTTTCATCTATAGGTTTCATAGCCACACTCACATCATCTTGACTTGTTGTAGAACTTGAAAGATCTTGATGGAAGGATAGATATTTTTTATTTGATCAGATAATGAAGGAATTTTGGATGAAATTCTTGATTTGATCAGAGAATGAAGGAATTTTGGATGAAATACTAGTAGCAATGAGGTAATGAGACTTGTATGGAGGCCCAAAATCCTTTAATCATATTCTTCGTGAAGCCAACAGTGTGGCTGATTCACTTGCTAAATCTAGAGCTTCAAGAGATAGCAACCTTGAAGCTTGGTTGGAATAGAGTGTGTCACTATTTAGATATTATGAATTTATCTCTCTCATCATTTATAAAGGTGCATTCAATCTTGTTATTTAATTGCATATTGCTTTTTTACTCTTACGGTGGCCTAGATTATTTATTGTTGCTGCTTCACTTTGTTCCACATTGTTGCGAATATTATCATCACTTATGTATCATTAAATCTACTTCTCTTGGTTGCCATTATAATATATCATTGGCTATTAATTTTCTAAAGTCACAATGTACGGGCAACCTAATCCTACACTCACATAATGTTAGAATAATCATCTCTCTCGCTGAGTGTAATATCCTCATGTATGCCCTAGAAGTCTTGGTTATGTTGTTGTTATTGTTGATGTTGTTGTTAGTGTTGTTGTTGTTATATATTGGATTGAATATATGTGTTAAATTGTAAGAGAAAAGAAATGGGAAGAGAATGTATATGTATATGTGTTTTGGAGAAGAAATTTAGGGTTTAGAGACAAATGTATATGTTGTGTATATGATGATATATATAACATATAGATTGGTCAAATATAGAGTCAATGCAAGAAGATATTTTTGTGGAATGTGCAATTACATATAAGGGCTTAGATGAGACAAAAGGTTAGTTAAATGGTGAAGGGTGTTTTAGTAATTGCAAGGTTAAAAACACTTGATGGATATAAGAAGCCAAATTTGACTTTGCTCTTCATATTTTCTTCTTCTCTTCATGTGTGGCCGGATTCTCCATAGACAAAGAGAGAAAGAGAGGTGATCTTGAGGTTTGAAGCAAATTGAAGAAGGAATCAAGGGTGTTGGTTAGAGATTTGTGGAATTCTTCATTTAAGGTAAGTTTTCTCTTGATTTCTCTTGTTCTATTTGGAATTTTGTTTGAGTTTGATGGAGTGTGTTTGTGTATGGTGTGTGTAAAAGTGTTGAAATGGAATTAAAGATAAGAAGCTAGGTTGGTGTTGGTGATGGAAGAGTAAGAGTTGTGTTTAGTGAATTTTTTTTCTGTTTTACAATTAGTAAAGGCTGTGACTTGTATGATTTTTAATTAATTATAGAAAAATGTTCTTGAAGTGAATTTTTGATATGTTGTGCCTCTATGAGTCTAGAATGACCGAAAAATATGTTGATTCGATTTTGGAATGGTTATGAGTTTAGAAAGATTATTTTTATTAGACCTGTTCCAGCAGGTACCTTAACTGAGACAGCTATATTTCGGGATTTTTAATAAAATGTATAAAAATCATATCCAATTGAATTTTGGATATGTTTTTTCTTAGTGAGTCTAGTATTTGAGAAAAATAATTTGGAACCACGTTGATTGAATTTGATTTATGGAATTCACAAAGTTCAGAACTTCTGCCAGGATGCAGGGCAATTGGGGCAGTCTGGTTAGGTGAACTATTTGACCAAGATTTTGTGTTCAGTTTGATCTGAAATTTTAAAGGAATGATTTTAAGATACAAAACTAAATTCTGTAAAAAGTTTAGAATTTTTAGTCAAGTAGATTATTTTATACAATTTTTCAAAATAAGGATAAAATGGAGTCTAAAACCAGAATGTACTATTCATATGGTCATTTTGCTAATATTCCTTTTGGATTAGATTGTGAAGAGGTTGAATTGCCCTAACCGTGTCCCTCAAGTGGCTGCCCGTGTCCCTCAATTGTGTGGGTTAGGGTTTTAATTCTTTGTTCTTCTTGCATTGCTTTGGTTCTCCAAAGGTAGGTTGGTCCTTAAACCTAACCCTAAACACTTTAAACACACTTGAATCAATGAATGATATAATCAAATGCATGTGTAAGGTCCTAAAACTATGAATCATATCAATTGTTCTTTGCCCTAATTGCATTGTTGAGATTGAACAATGTTATGTTATGTATTGTGAATGGTAATGTGTTTCATGAGTAATATACATTGAAATTGAAATGTATATCAAAGATGCAATGATAATTTAAATAAGACATGATATGAGACAATGCCATTGTGATTGGCTATGATGATGATATTGAAAGAAAGAAGGCATGTTTGCCTAAATGTGATGAGAATTTGAGAATGGAAATGGTAACTATATAATAAATGAATTGTTTGTTTAATATGTTATTCAGTTTCAGAGTTCTGGATTTGGGTGGCATGCCTAAGAAATGATGAAAGGTAACAGTCTTGCCGGGTTGAGGATCTCCTCATATGTGTTGAGTTGATGGTCCAAGAGACTGGGTCTGTTACACTATGAGAATTGTGAATATGAGATATATGATTTGTAACAGTCTTGCCGGGTTGAGGATCTCCTCATATGTGTTGAGTTGATGGTCCAAGAGACTGGGTCTGTTACACTATCCATGGATAGAGATACATGTATATACATTGCCTACGGGCGTGATTATTGTGACTATGAACCAAAGCAGTAACTCTGAACTCTGAATATCGTATTAAATACTTGTTGGGCCCATAGGTGTCAAGGTTATATGAATGTCTTAAATAATGTTATGAGTTAATGAAATGAGATGTTGTTTATTGAGTATGATTGATTAATGTTGAATGTGGAAAGATGTTGAAATGTGGTATGCTCATATGACTATGATTTGTGAAATGCATAATTATGTGGTTAACTTTATATTTATGATGTTGATCTTATCAATAACATATGTGACATTGCATTACATTAAAGCATACCATTAGTATGTTTTATCTTACTAAGCCGTTGGCTTAGCGCGATAGTGTTTAATCGCGCAGGTAATAGAGTGGATAGAGTTGAACCCGAGAGTTCATCAAGACCAAGTGAGAGTAGACCTTGAAGAATCCATTTTGGGAGCTTAAAGATCAGAGCAGACTTGCCAATCATGTATATTTCTTTATATTTTGTAAAGAAATGTTTAATATGTAAATATGTACATATTTTATAACTTCCGCTGTGTAATATTTAAATGTATATATATATATAACTAATATGTTTTGTTTTATAAGTAAATGATCTACTTTTCTATAATGTATAATGATAAGGGTATTGTATCAAGTTTAAAGTGTTTTGAATGTTAAGAAAACCGTAGCATCCCTATGTTTGATGCACTTATGCTACATTGTTGTAGTTGTAGTGTGTGGGCATTGGATATGGGGGTGTTACACTTTACCTTCTTGCATCAAAACACATCCTAAACCATTATGTGAAGCATCACTGTAAATCACATATGGTTTATCTTCCACAGGCAAAGTAAGAACAGGTGCTTGAGTCAACATCTCTTTTAACTGCTCAAAACTAGCTTGGCACTGATCTATCCACACAAATCTAACTTCCTTTCGAGGTAATCTGGTGAGTGGAGTAGCTATCAAAGAAAAACCTTTCACAAAGCATTGATAATAGCCTGCCAAACCCAGAAAACTTCTAACTTCAGTTACAGACTTCGGTGGACTCCAATTCAAAATAGCTTCAACTTTACTTGGATCAACTCTTATACCATCTGCTGAAACTACATGACCCAGAAAAGTAACTTGATCAAGCCAAAACTCACACTTCGACAGCTTAGCATACAACTGCTTCTCTCTCAAGATCTGCAACACAATCCGCAAATGCTTGTCATGTTCCTCTTCATTACGTGAATATACCAAAATATCATCAATAAAGACCACAACAAATTGATCCAGATAGGGCCTAAACATTCTATTCATCAAATCCATGAAAGCTGCAGGTGCATTCGTCAATCCAAAAGGCATCACTAAAAACTCATAATGCCCATACCTTGTGCGAAAAGCCATTTTAGAAACAGGTGCATTATGTCGAATGCTGATCAATCCTTCTATTGATCTTGATTTGAGCATTTGCAACTCTTTGAGTACTAGGATTGTCCCTATAATCTTGATAGGTAGAGTTATTCTAATAACTTTGCTAATGTATGAATTAGTGCACTTGTGTCTGTAATTCCTTTGTATTTTTCTATTATTTCTTATAAGGTCTTGTGGTTTTTTCACATACTTATGGAACACTTAGCAAATTGGGTAAGTATGGAGTTTGGTTTATTTTGGGTAGTTTACATTCCACAAGTATGTTTTTCCCCATTCATGAATAAAAATTAAATAAAGAAGATTATTCTATCAAAAAAAGACTTATATGCGCTTTCTAGGTGTGTTTCTCAGCATGTTTTTTTCTAAATTGAGGTGTATTGAAAAAGTGAAAAGGATCCAACATATATAGGCACGTTGATCGAGGTGATGGGTAACCAAAGGGCAATTGGGCAGTCGCCTGCAGGGCAATCACCAATTACTAGAAAGGCTGGCTAATGCAAGCATAGGCACCAAGCCCATGAAAAGAAACTTTAAAGACCCAAAACTAAATAAGAGGCTGAATTCAATGGCTGGAATGTTGATTATGGAAGCATTAGAGGAGAATTAACTTAAAAGAAATATATTTTGTAATTTTCAGATTAGGGCATAATTGACCTTTGAAGATTTATCTGAGAAATTTGAAGATCTTAGAGTTCTAGAATGAGAAACAATTATTCATGGAATTTATAGCAGACAACTCAAGATTTCCATAATGGGCTTATTTGTATAGATCCGAGTTTGTTTGGGCCTCCAAACAACTATTCAAATTCAAACATGGAAACTAAATCGAAATTCAGGTTGCAGTAAGTTTTCTGTTTGAACCAGTTTAATTCAAATGGCCATAACTCGAGCTTCTAAAGCCTAAATTGAGTGATTCAAAGGCCCAAATTCATATATACTTCCAGGCCTACAATTATTATAAGGATCCAAGCCTAGATTCGGAATTTATCATATAGATAATTGGCTTTCAATTTTCTGCATGAATTTTAGTTTAATTCTATTTCCTTATTTAGTTAGGATTTAAATAATTTATTAAGATTTCTTTTATCCTTTTGTAACTAGGTTTAGGGTTAATTACTAAAGGCTATAAATACCTCTTATTTCATATTGTATTTAGATTGTTGAATGGAATTAATAAAAATTGAGAACTTTTGTTCTTGGATAGATTTCATCTCTTGTTCTTGGTTCTTCTTGAATCAAGGTTTTCTATTTTCAAAGTTAATTACTTTGTGATAGATTAATTCCAAGGTTCTCTTTCACAGGTTGGAATTAGGTCAAGGACTTGGCAAGAATCTGATATGGCTTTCCAAAGAGTCGCTTCCAAGCATAAAGGTGAATGGGTCTTCGGTTCATATACTGGTGGTTCACATCAGTTTGGTATCATAGCTTAGGCTCTAAATCAGGTTCCCAATCTATCTATTTACTCTATCTATCTTCTTTTTTTATTGTTCTTTTTGTTCTTGTGTCTTTCTTGTTTGAAATTCTTGATAAAAAAATTTTTTTTTTTGTTACCTTTGTGTATACCCTTAATTTTTTACCCAATCCGGTCTGTTATTTTACTTAGTCCAAAACAATTTTTGTGTTATCTTAATTAAATAATTTTATTTTAGTATTTATTTTTTTATAATTTTTAAAAAAATAATAAAATAAATATAAAAATCGACGACGGAAAAATTCGTCGCCGAAAAACAATGTTGGACAAAATGGCCATGGGCCATTTTGCCCGCAGGAGTTTCCTGCGGGCGAAATGGCCTGCAGCCCCGCCCCTCATAATTTTTTACCAGCGCTTATAGCCCCTCGCAGCCCGCAACAGTTTTTTCGCAAGCGAAATTTTTTCGACGTAATTTTTTCTGAAGTCAAATTCTATTTGGTTTTGGTTTCCTTTTCCTAATTAATGATAGTTTTCATAAACAAATTGAATTAATTATCTAAATTTCCTATAAATAAGACTAAAAACAACACAGAAAGGGGATAAATTTTTGGAGGACAATCGGGAAAAAAAAGAGAAAAATCTTAATAAAGGGACTTTGAACAAGAGAACAATCGGACTTTGGATTGAGACTTGGACTTTGAAAAGGAAGAAAAATTGATCGGACTTGGCAGTCATCTAATAAGCAATTTTTGGTGGAACCAACGTACGAAGGTTTAAATCTCTAATTACTTTTATTTTCTTACAGTAGCTTTGTTTTTGTTGGATTCCTAAGATTATACACACAAAACCTTAATCTATAAATCTGTAGTAACATTGATCTTCATTTCAAAAACCCTAAAAAAATATTCTTATGTTTCCAAAAACCTTAAGAACCCTAAAAACACATTTCTGTTTCTTCAAAACCTTAAAACCCTAAATTTATTTCTTCTATTTCCAAAAGACCTTAATTCGTTACTTTTCTGTTTCCAAAAACCTTAAACCGTTTTGCTTATTTCTAAAAACTTTATAAAACTCTAAACTGTTTTCACAAATCTTAAAACCAAACATATTTTCCAAGACACCAAAAATCCTAAATTGTTTTATTAATTCCCAAAACCCTAATCTCTATTCCAAAAGTCAGTAGCCTTATTTTTTAAGCATCAAAAGCTTTAACCCTAATTAATTCTTCTTTCCAAAATCACACAGTAAGCATTATTCTTTTAAAAATAACATTAGTTTCTTCCAATTTCAAAACCCTATTTTCTAAATCTTAAACCTTAAAATCTTAATTTTCAACACCGAAACCTACAATCCTAAAAGCCAGTTTTCAAAATCTTCGGGGTCCAGGCCCCGACCCCGGAAGGGGCGCTGCCCCCTTGATCCCCTCCCGCTAACCGGCTAGCAGGACCGCTATGTGGGCTCGGGTCAATATTTATTTAAGTATTATAAATCTTTATGTTTAACTTCCTTTATTATTCAAAATACAAACCTAAACCCTAGTTTGATTCATGAAACCCTAATCCCTTTCAATTCTTTTAAAACCTACAGTAGCCTAAACAAATAACAATAATAATATCTTAAGATTCCAAAACCCTAAAATATTAATTAAACAACTTTAAATAGAAACAGTAAACCTCAATTTGTATCTTTACTTGCTTTATTTTTAGACTTGATTATGTAGTTTATTATATGCTTTGATGGTTGATTTATTTAATTTTAATGCTTGATTTATTTAATTTGGCGTGGATGAATGTTTATTATTTGATTGATATCTTTGATGAATGACTTATTTATGATGAATGGTTATTTACTTTTATCAATTTATTTTTGATTTCCAAATGTTGTAAGAGGTATGTTTCCACTTTATGGGCACCTCATTAGTTAAATATCACGTAATTTAAATTGCTTTTATTTTGGACCAATGTAAAGGACATGTTTCTACCTTTCGGTGGGTGTCCTATTAGTTTAGACATGGATGATGTAAGGACATGTTTCCATCCTTAGATGGGTGTCCATTTATTTGCTTTCTTTGAACATTGCTTTGATTTTTAATATAACGATGCTTTATTTCAATTGTTGCATGTAATATGGATGATATTACATCCATATTTTTTATGCTTTATTTTTTATTTCTTTTTCCCAGCCCGTCTGGGTGGCGACTCCATTTTCTCCGGACTTAGGTCCGTGTTCTCTAAGTCCCCGAACCTAAACACTGCTGAAGTTGCAAGAACCATTCCACTTGGAGTGGGGGCGAAAATCCCCGCTCACAGTGGCGACTCCACTGGGGATAAGAGTAGTTGATTTCGTTGGTCTTTATATTATTTTTGTAACACCCCCACATTCAGTACACACACACTACAACACCACAATGTAGCATATGTGCACTGAACATAGGAGTGCTACGGCTTTTCATCAACATTCAAAATATTTGTATATATAATACCATCATCTTTCTCAATATACATTATAGATATATAAATACATTTAAGTAGTACACAGCGGAAGTTATAAAATAGGTACATATATGAAAACATTTGAATACATATTTACAATTATACATATATTTACATTATAAACAAAAACTTTTCAAAATATAAAGAAGTAGTACATGATTGGCAAATCTCCTCTGATCTTTAAGTCCCAATATCCACTCTTCAATGTCTACTCTCACTGGGTCTCGAAGAACTCTCGGGTTCAACTCTATTACCTGCGCGATTAAACACTATCGCGCTAAGCCAAGGGCTTAGTAAGACAATTCATGCTTATGTTATGCTTTAGTGCCATGCAATGTTTCATATATGTATTAGCAATTCAACATCAATGATGCACACTCAATCAATAAAGATCATATTCAACAGACAATATTCCGTAAATAGTCCATTTCATCATTTAAGTAATATTAACATTTCATTACATTAGAACATCATTTATGATATATATAAAACCTAGACACCTATGGGACAATCAAGTACTTAATACGATATTCAGAATTCAGAGTTACTGCTTTGGTTCATAAACACCATTATCAAGCCCGTAGGCAACATATACATATATATATCTCTATCCATGGATAGCGTAACAGACCCGGTCTCTTGGATCATCAACTCATCTAATTCGAGAAGATCCTCAACCCGGCAAGACTGCTACAATTCAAATATCTCATAATATCAATTATCATTGTGTAACAGACCCAGTTTCTTGGACCTCAATTCAACTCAATTTGAAGAGATCCTCAACCCGGCAAGACTGTTACCTTTCATTAAATAGGCATGCCTCCAAAACCAGAACTCTGAAACTGAATATCATATTAAACATACACTTATTTCATTATTCTCTTTATCAAACTCTTTCTCAATCTTCCTCATCAATTAGGCAAACATGCCATACATCATTCAATTATATCATCATAGCCACTCACAATGGCTTTATATCACATTTCACATCTAAATTCATATTTTGCATATAGCATCTCAACATACATTATTCATAACACACACATTATCATTTACAAGATTCACATTACATATAACATACTATTGTTCAATCTCAACAATGCAATTAGGGCAAAGAACAATTGATATGATTCATAGCTTTGGGATCTTCCACACATGTTTGATTAGGTCATTCTTGTGTTTGAAGTATGTTTAAAGTGATTATGTTTAGGTTTAGGACCAATACAACCTTTGAAGAATCAAAACAATGCAAAAAGAACCAAAAATAAAAACATTAACCAATACATTTGAGGGACACGGGCAGCACATTTGAGGGACACGGCCAAGCTTGTGGCCGTGTCTCTCAACCATAAAATCCAGTAGCCAACACGGGCATAAGACACGGCCGTGTCTCCCAATCCAACTTGGACAGTAGCAAACACATTCAAGGGACACGGCCAAGCCAGTGGCCGTGTCACCCCAAAACCTATCCAACACGGCCAAAATCCCTCCACCTTGGCCGTGTCACCCAAATTTCTCAAGTCTTGGCCGTGTCTCTCATTGATTCTAGCCGTGTCACTCAAGAACACAACCCTAATCAAAACCAACACTCTTCCAAATGCATTTTCACACCCTTTGCACAACAATAACTTCATTCAATTGGTTTTAATCAATGTTATTAACACATATCTTACATATTCATCACATTAACCACTTAAACAACACATAAACATTACATTAAAACATTCACCAATACTAAACCCTAAAACCAACTTCCCACTTGATCTTTCACAATCAACCTTCACATATCTAACCATATTCACAACCAAATTAATACCAACTCAATCTTTTAACTTTAAATCAATTCCAACACTTACAAACACATATCAAACCCACCAAATCATCACATCAACAAATCACAATTCAATTTAGACATAACCTCAAAATTAACAAAGGAATTCAAGAGATTTCTTACCTAAGATGAAGAAATTCCACAATTCTCTTGTCAAATCCTTTGATTGCTTCTTCAATTTGCTTCTAGCACCATGAATACCTCTCTTGCTCTCTCTTCTCTTCAATGGCCGGCCTCTTCAAGAAAGAAAGAAGAAAATGCACAAGTCAAACACCTTTTCTTCTTTTAATCTCCACCATGCATTCCACTTCAAGCAATTACTCAAATACCCCTCATCATTTAACTTAGCTTTTGTCTCTTATAAGCCCAATTAAGTAATTGCACATTCCACATAAAATATCCTCTTGCATTGACCAACCCTTTTGACCAATGTATATGTTATATATATCATCATATACACAACATATACCACTCTCTCTAAACCCTAAATTCTTTCTCAAAACACATATACACAAACATCTTTCCTCATTTCTTTCCCTTGCAATATAAAACAACAACAATAACAACAACAACAATATAACCAAGACTTCTAGGGCATACATGAGGATATTACAATTTTATTCTTTCTTATAATGATATTATCCATTGCATCATATTAGATTACATCGTGTGCGTGAGTTAGGACGCCTGTGTTACCTGTGTTATGTTATGTAAGGGATACCATACTTTCACTCAGGGTATGGAGATAGAGCATGGCATAACCACTCATAGCCTCGTACCATTTGGTATATACTTGCTATGGGAACCTAAGCCTTTTAACCCAATGACTAAAGCTCATGTAATTGGACTAGTTACTTTCCTTAGGATTTTACCCCAAATGCATGTTGTTTGACTATGGTTAATTTGTCTTGGCTTAAATCATGGCTTATTTGGTTTTCTCTTTTTCTAATATGACCTAAGTACATTGTAAGCTCAAAATAAATTTTTCTCTAAATCCAAAAGACCAAAGCTATTTTCAAAATGTTTTCAAAATGGTCTTTTTCCAAAACAAGTTAAAAATTTTGCTCATAACCCAAATACAAAGCCCAAAATATGTTTTTTCTAAAATCTTTTTACAATGGGCTTAGAAACAAAATTATTTTCATCCAGCCCTTTCTTACAAAGAGCTTGCAAATTATTTAGGTCAATTATGAAATACCAAAAATTAATTGTGAGCCTAGTTTATACTAAGAATAATTAATCATGGGCTTGTTTTTGGCATGAATCTTTAGTTATGTTTTCAAGTGAGAAATCTATTTATAATAAACCTCTTAATTTAGTTTTAATCCAATATAGCATAAAAGCTACTTTAGTTGGTTAAATGGATTAAAACCTAATTAATGAGAATTATTATGAACCGATTTCCATTTTTGAAAATATAACTATTGGTTGAAACGTCCAAGGGAATTATTCAAGAGCAAGATACCCCATGTTGGTATTTTGTTAACCATATACCTAGGAAAAGAGACTCGCCATTCGTGTGTGGATATTATAAGGTTGGAAGGAACGTCCTATTTGTCCTTGTTTGTTAATTGTTCGTGCATACATGCATACATTTGCATCTCATATCATTGATCCTTTCTGGCTCTCAGCCCTGAATTACGATAGTTCAAAAGCTTACGACAATCCGACCTACGCCGGAAGCGAAGAATCTAGCAATGACTCAATCACTTGCTCAGCAAAAGCAATGGAGCCCAAACAAATTCAAAGAATGGTGGATGAAGCCCTCGATGCCAAGATGGAAGAAATAAAAGAGGCCTTAGCTGAGACCATGAAGAATCAATTGGCTGCAATTTTAGGAAATCATGCCGAAGCATCCGCTAGCACTAAGAAGCCAAAGGACAAAGGGAAGACTAAAGTTGGTGAAGTAGTTTTTGATGAGGTTAAGGTGATCATTGATGATGATGATGATTGGGCTCAATACAACTAAGATCCTCAAGACAAAAAGGAGTCGAAGGTTGTTGAGAAGGAAACTATTAAAAAGACCGACACGTCTGATGTTGAGAAGATGATTGCTAATTTAGAAAAGAAATTTGAGAAGAAACTGAAAACCGAAGAGGTGTCCGAAATCGACAAAGTATTTGAACAAGATGGAGAAGTTCCATACAAATTCAAGATGCCATCTTTTGCGAAGTTTGATGGAACCAAAAATCCTCATCTCCATGTGAAGCAGTACATCACTGCCATGCAGTCTGCCTGAACTACTAAAGCTCAAACTCTGAGATATTTCATGCTCTCATTGAAGAGTGATCTACAAATTGAAGAGTGGGAAAGGGAGAAGAATCGCTTTTCGGCAAAAAGGAATGAGAAAGGGAACTACCAGTCGGGCAATAAAAGCACATAAAAAGAAGTTGATGTTAATGCCACTAGTCAAGAAGGAATAAGGCAGTTTTCAAAATTAGGGAAGCTAATGTCTTGGGTTCTCAATAAGCTACAAAAGAAGGGATTGTTACAACCCTTGACTCCTCATCCTTTGCCTAATCCTCTTCCACCTAACTTTGATACTAATGCATTTTGCCAATTCCATCAAAGGCCTAGACACGAAATGGACAATTGCATAAAATTGAGGCATGAGATCCAGAATTTAATTGATAATGGCAAGTTGCCTGAGCTGGACAAGCCCAATACCAAAGGTAATCCATTTCCAAGGTTCAACAGGGTGCCACCACCAACAACCTTCATGGTAGGAAAAGGATTAGAAGAAGATTTTGTTTTATCATCCTTTCAAGATGGAAATATTGAAGATGTGAAAGGAGAAGGAGCTTAAACTCAACAAACTTTCCTTAGCTTGAATGTTGCTTTTCAATTTTACTTTCTTTAATATTTTGGAACTATTGTGTTTTTCAATTTAAAGTTGCTTGAAATAAATTACTTTCATCAAAATTTTTGTTGGTCTTTGTTCATTTTGGTGCTCAACCAATGAGGAATCTAGCTTGATAATTCATGAATTAATATATCTAGGCATCATGACTCGAATGACTTTACTAGGTGAGGGAATTACTCTATAGCATTGAGCTGTGTATGCTTACTTAGAGAGGGCTCCTGCATAATTACCTTTGTCTAGGTCCTAGTTAGTCTTAAAACATGCTTTGACAAATTTTCGATTGAACTCTGCTTATTTAAGAGAGAAATGATCTAGGCATTGTTTGGTTAGCCAACAACTTGTATCCACCCTATTAAATATCAATCCCTAGTTGTCCCTTTGAGCCTTCATAAAATTTTAGCTTTCTTTTCATTGGCATATAATCCCAACAACCTACCCTGAGCTGTTGTGATACTTTTGACAAGTCTCATGATCACTAAGGTAAAGAGGCAAGAAGATCAAAGAATGGAATGCATAGCCTGAACTGTAAGGATAGTTGAAGTTCTCAAGACCATAAGAGTAGTTGAAGTTCAACTGAATTAGACCAAATATCACAAATCAAGTCAAGACTGAAGCAGATTAATACCACTCCACTCATCCATTATTAGAAATATAAGTTGGTACAAACAAGACAACTCTATTAGAGCTAGAACCCAAAAAAAAGGAAAAGAAGAAAGAAAAAAAAAAGAAAAATAATAAAGAAGAAACAAAAAAGAGAAAAAGAAAGAAAAGAGGACAAAAGTAAAAAACACAAAAAAAAGAAAGAAAAAAGAGGAAAAGGCGTTTCAAAAAGCCAACTGAGTTTTCTTTTACCTAAAGCAGTAAAAGGCTTCCATTTGGTTTATAAGGACAGTTTGGCTTGAATTGGTCCAACCCAACCAAAGATTCAATCAAAATCGAAGAAAAAGGAGGAAGACCATCCAGTTTTTGAAAGTTCTGTACTTGACAGTCCTATAAGGAAGAAGGACAAAATGATAAAATGCTCAAAGAAAGGGAAGAGTAAGAAAAAGAAAAAGAAAGAAAAGGGAGAAGAAGAAAAGAAACGAATTTGGGTACCAAATTTTTGGAAGGGCAAAGATTGTCCTAATCAAGATCTAGATTAATGTCAAGAAGATAGAAAGAACTTGGAGTCTAGAAAGATTGCTTCCAGATGCCTAAAGTTCAAACAAGAAATTTGTAGTGTGAAGGTTTGTCCATTGTGTCACATCGGCTCCAACTTATAAATGGCCTTCATTTTAACTCGTGTCCTTTATAGACCCCATTTCAAGCCTATCAAAGACCTGTTGATCTCTCTTGGTAGGTAGAGTCTATTAGTGGAGATATTTTGGATAAGCATGCATATGAGATAGACAATATTTAAACTCAATGAGACCTTTGGCCAAGTAATGTGTATGTGCCTATATGAAGTGCATTCTTGTTTAAATAGAAATGATTCCCAAGTTTAGTATGGTAACCAGGGTTGTCATGTTATAGATATGTTAATTTGGAAAATCAAGTCCTGAGGTAAAATGACATTGATTTGACAAAACCAACTTTTGATTTCAAAATCAAAATTCAAAGTTGAAAATTCCAAAAAAAAATTACAAAGCCTTCAAGTTAAGGGAAGTATGTCAAATCATTGAACCTCCAAATGACACATTGGGCAAAGGAAATGATTATTGGCAAGGTCATGAAGAAGCTACCAACTAACATACTGAATCATAATTTGAAATGGATGTATCTCTGCTGTTTGGGGCCTCCATTTATTCATATTTTCAACATTTCAAAGATAAAAGCCATAAATGTGAAGCATCTTGTCATTCCAGTGCAAGAACTGAATGGGCATTTCAAAGGAACCAATGAGAACTCTTCTGCTGATCACCTCGGTCTGTAAGTCAATGGAACGACCGTAAGTATCATTCATGCATATCATGCATACATGAGCATATCACATCACACTTTCTTGTCTTGTATTGTCTATTCTTTATTAAAGTGAACAGCAAACACCCTGTGAAGTAAACAATCAAAAGAAGATATCAAATCAGGGGGGCATGGAAAGCCCATTGCTTGAGAAAGTTCCAGTAATTTTGCAAAGAGAAGAAATGTGTGATTTTGTGAAGAACTAGACAACAAGAACATCAATCAGAGCCCGCATGGAAAAATCATGGGTTTGAGCCTACACAGGGGGCAAAGTTTCTCCTTTTCATTTTTTTGAGTTTATATACCAAACATTTTTTAGCTGACTTGTAAATATTTTGCCATACAGGGGGCCAAGGAGAGGATATGAAGGCTAGATAAAAATGGCTGAATTTTTTACAAAAGTGCAAAGGAAGAACAAGAAAGAATGAAAAAAGAAGAAAATTAGAATTCTCAAAAGAATGAAGATACGAAAGACAAAAGATCAGTCCAGCTAAAAGAGCTGAAGCCAGGGTAAAGACCCGACCTCCAATGGATAAAGATCCATGTTTCAAGGGTAAAAACCCAGCCTCCAATGGATAAAGATCCATGTTTCAAGGGTAAAGACCCGATTTTCAATGGATAAAGATCCATGTTTCAAGGGTAAAGACCCGATTTCTAATGGATAAAGATCCATTTTTCAAGGGTAAAGACCCGATCTCCAATGGATAAAGATCTATATTTCAAGGGTAAAGACCCGATTTCTAAAGGATAAAGATCCATGTTTCAAGGGTAAAGACCCGATTTCCAATGGATAAAGATCCATTTTTCAAAGGTGAAGACCTGATTCCAAGGATGAAGATCCAATTTCAAGGGTAAAGACCCAATGTCTAAAGGATGAAGATCCATTTTCAAGGGTGAAGACCCGATCTCAAAGGATGAAGATCCATTTTCAAGGGTGAAGAACCACAATGCATAGAACAGCCAGAGCGGTCAGACTTCTCAACCGATAAAAGGTTAGTCAAACTCAGTCTCAGGTCCAAGCAACCCATTTTTGGGGTCCAGGTACCCAAATTAAATCCAATCTCGGGTCCAAGTACCCAAATCAAATCAATCTAGGGTCCAAGTATCCAATCCCGGGTCCAAGTACCCAAATTCAATCCAATCTCGGGTCCAAGTACCCAAATCAAATTTAATCTTGGGCCTAAGTACCCAAATCCAATTCATGCTCGGGTCTAAGTACCCAAATCAAATTCAATCTCGGGTCCAAGTACCCAAATTCAAATCAATCTCGGGTCCAAGTACCCAATCTCGGGTCTAAGTATCCAATCTCGGGTCCAAGTACCTAAATTCAATCTAATCTCGGGTCCAAGCACCCAAATTAAATTCAGACTCGAATCTAAGTACCCAATCTCGGGTCTAAGTACCCAAATCAAATCAATCTCGGGTCCAAGAACCCAATCTCGGGTCCAAGTACCCAATCCCGAGTCCAAGTATCCAATCCCGAGTCCAAGTACCCAAATTTAATCTAGTCTCGGGTCCAAGCACCCAAATTGAATTCAGTCTCGGGTCCAAGTACCCAATCTCGGGTCTAAGTATCCAATCCCGAGTCTAAGTACCCAAATTCAATCTAATCTCGGGTCCAAGCACCCAAATTCAATTCAGTCTCGGGTCCAAGTACCCAATCTTAGGTCCAAGTACCTAAATCAAATCAATCTCGGGTCTAAGTACCTAATCCTGGGTCCAAGTACCCAAATTCAATCTAGTCTCGGGTCCAAGTACCCAAATCAAGTTCAGTCTCGGGTCCAAGTACCCAAAATAAATTCAAGTAACCATCTCATCAAAAATTAAGTCTTATTGCTTTTCACTCTCTTTTACTAAAGTCTCAGATCGTTCAAGCAGGGGGCAAAATGTAGACCCTTAATTTTTTACCCAGTCCGGTCCGTTATTTTATTTAGTCCAAAATAATTTTTGTATTATCTTAATTAAAATTTTTAAAAAATTAATAATAATAAATATAAAAAATAAATATAAAAAATAAATATAAAATCTGCGACAGAAAAATCGGTGATGAAAAAATTTGTCGCCGAAAAATAGTGTTGGACGAAATGACCGTGGGCCATTTCGCCCGCAGGAGTTTCCTGCGGGCGAAATGGCTCGCAACCCCACCCCTTGCAATTTTTTGCCAGCGCTCGTAGCCCCTCGCAGCTCGTAGCAATTTTTTTTCCAGCAAAATTTTTCCGACGCAATTTTTTCCAAAACCAAATTCTATTTGGTTTCGGTTTTCTTTTCCTAATAAATGATAGTTTCCATAAACAAATTGAATTAATTATCTAAATTTCCTATAAATAAGACTAAAAACAACACAGAAGGGGGAGGAATTTTTGGAGGACAATCGGGAAAAAAAAAGAGAAAAATCTTAATAAAGGGACTTTGAACAAGAGAACAATCGGACTTTGGACTGAGACTTGGACTTTGAAAAGGAAGAAAAATTGATCGAACTTGGCAGTGGAACTTTAGATTTTGAGAGGAACAAGCAAGCAAGCAATCAACGATTTATCAAAGGCACCAACCTTGCCTTTGTCCTTGTTCATCCAAGAAGCAATTTTTGGTGGAACCAACATACGATGGTTTAAATCTCTAATTACTTTTATTTTCTTAAAATAGCTTTGTTTTTGTTGGATTCATAAGATTATACACACAAAACCTTAATCTATAAATATGTAATAACATTGATCTTCATTTCAAAAACCCTAAAAAGTATTCTTATGTTTCCAAAAACCTTAAGAACCCTAAAAACACTTTTCTGTTTCTTCAAAACCTTAAAACCATAAATTTATTTCTTCTATGTCCAAAAGACCTTAATTCGTTACTTTTCTGTTTCCAAAAACCATAAACTGTTTTGCTTATTTCCAAAAATTTTATAAAACTCTAAACTGTTTTAAAAAATCTTAAAACCAAACATATTTTCCAAGACACCAAAAACCCTAAATCATTTTATTAATTCCCAAAACCCTAATCTCTATTCCAAAAGTCAGTAGCCTTATTTTTTAATCATCAAAAGCTTTAACCCTAATTAATTCTTCTTTCCAAAATCACACAGTAAGCATTATTCTTTTAAAAATAACATTAGTTTCTTCCAATTTCAAAACCCTATTTTCTAAATCTTAAACCTTAAAATCTTAATTTTCAACACCGAAACCTACAATCCTAAAAGCCAGTTTTCAAAATCTTCGGGGTCCGAGCCCCGACCCTGGAAGGGGCGCTGCCCCCTTGACCCCCGCCCGCTAACCTGCTAGTGGGACCGCTATGTGGGCTCGGGTCAATATTTATTTATGTATTTTAAATATTTATGTTTAACTTCCTTTATTATTCAAAATACAAACCTAAACCCTAGTTTGATTCATGAAACCCTAATCCCTTTCAATTCTTTTAAAACCTACAGTAGCCTAAACAAATAACAATAATAATATCTTAAGATTCCAAACCCTAAAATATTAATTAAAGAACTTTAAATAGAAACAGTAAACCTCAATTTGTATCTTTACTTGCTTTATTTTTAGATTTAATTATGTAGTTTATTATATGCTTTGATGGTTGATTTATTTAATTTTAATACTTGATTTATTAATTTATCGTGGATGAATGTTTATTATTTGATTGATATCTTTAATGAATGACTTATTTATGATGAATGGTTATTTACTTTTATCAATTTATTTTTTATTTCCAAATGTTGTAAGAGGTATGTTTCCACTTTTTGGGTACCTCATTAGTTAAATATCATGTAATTTAAATTGCTTTTATTTTGGACCAATGTAAAGGACATGTTTCTACCTTTCGGTGGGTGTCCTATTAGTTTAGACATGGATGATGTAAGGACATGTTTCCATCCTCGGATGGATGTCCATTTATTTGCTTTCTTTGAACATTGCTTTGATTTTTAATATAACGATGCTTTATTTCAATTGTTGCATGTAATATGGATGATATTGTTATATTTAAGAATTTTACAATATTAAGACCTATAAAGGAGGCCGTTCCAATGAACCAGGCGTTGTGGGGGTGCTGGGCCATTTCTCACCTTCCCCACACGTACCCAACTTTTTGAACCCATTAAGGGGTTGGGGATTCCTTAAGAATCGAGTCATCCACCCCTTTCTTTTTCTCGGCCCATTCGGGTGGTGACTCCATTTTCTCTGGACTTAGGTCTGTGTTCTCTAAGGCCCCGAGCCTAAACAATACCGAAGTCGTAAGAACCATTCCACCGAGAGTGGGGGCAAAAATTTCCGCTCACACTTTGTGTCATTTTGTTTGTTGATTGTGTTTTTTAATCCAAAATTTTCAATTTTCTACTTCTTTGTGATTGTGTTGCTTATGGGAATTTTGGTCCTTACCACCAACCTTGACAAGAGACTTGAGAGGTAAAAGGCAAGAGTGTGAGCTCATCTAGAGAAAAGCCATATATTGAGTACAAACACGAGTGAACTTGAGTAAACATCAAACTTGAGTGAAACATGTGAGGGAGTGAAGTGAGAAACTATCTACACATACTTTCTTATTTTACTAACCTTTTGTTACAGCTCATATTGAAATTCTAAGATGAGTGGAGAAGCTAGAATAACTCAAGAGCTTGTTGATCGGATGGATGCAATGGTTTAATCTATGGAAATTTTAAGTAAGCGAGTAAGAAAAATGTCTAAAAGAATGTATCAGATTGACCATTCACTAGCAAGTAAGAAGCCAACTAATACTCCTATTCCACATACTAAGTAATTTTTGAAGAGAGCTCAAGTAGATGATTATGATGATTGATTTGCTTATTCACCACAAAGATGGAGCAAGCCTCATAAGATTTCTATAGATCATAAAAGGGAGAAAATTTTAGAGGATTGTCTTAAAATACTTCGTGTTCTAAATGAAGAAGCAAAAGCATCCAGGCTTTCAATAAAGGAGCCAAAGATTAAGGAAAGATTGATGATGAGATTGAAGAAGTGTTAGTATATGCTGAAGATCTAAACCAAGACAAAGAATTGCTCCCACTGGAACTTTCTAATGAAGACTCTTTGCTATCTTTGGGAGATGAAGAAGTTGATATCCCTGACAAAGAAGAAGGTGTGATTCAAGAAGGAAGAAGCTGAAGAAGAGGACTTGATTCAATACACTACACATGAGGTTGAGGAAGAAAGAGATGTGCAACAAGTGGAAGTGGAAGAAACTAAAGACTTGAGCCATCTCTAAGTGCACCAAATTGAAAATGTTCAAGAAATTGCTCTTGAAGAGCTTCACAATGTTGATGCTCTTGTATTGTCAAAAACTTCTCTAATCAATTTTGTTTTGCCTCAAGATTTCTTTAATGAGGTTTCAGCAGGATTTCAAGTTCACCATGTACTTCACATTCTTGGTGTTTGTAAAGAAGAAAAACAACAACCATGTACAAAATTGATTATCTTTCTTCAACATGTCAAGGTTAGAGGACGAGTTCACACCAAGGGAAGGAGGGCCTTGCCAAGAGAAACTCTATTCTCCTATACTACCTTGATGCATGATTCGAGGATGAATAATTTTAAAAGAAAGAGAGAATGACGTAAGTAGACCCTTGATTTTGGCCCTAGCTAGCCAGATCCTAAGCAAAGAAGGTCTAAGTCATGTTTGGTCTATTCTTAATAAGCTTAAACCTATTCTAAGCTTTTAATTAGATTGATCCATGTTTATAAGGCCTAAAATAAGTATGGTTCAATTTTTTTAAAGCCCTAAAATGGTTCGATTTGAGTTTCAGACAAGTTTGGTTCGATATGGATCATGCCATATCGAATTAGGCTTGTCTAATTCAATATGGATGGTCCATATCAAATTAGAGCATGCCATATTCAATATGGACTATGTCCATATCGAACTAGGGTGATCCTAATTCGATATGGTGGTCCATATTGAATTAGAATCACTCTAATTCGATATGGACCTTGCTCCATATCGAATTAGTTGATTTCCAATTTGATATGGTGGTCCATATCGAATTGGAATCACTCTAATTTGATATGGACCTTGGTCCATATCGAATTAGTTAAATTCTAATTCGAAATGGGGCTTATCCATATCGAATCAGACTTTCTAATTCGATATGGACTTTGCTCCATGTCGGATTAAACTTGTTTTAATTCGACATGGTCATGAATTCCCTTGGATTCAAAATGATTTAATTAAATATGCTTCAGAGAAACTGTATTTAAAGAGGAAATTAAGGCTCGATCATAAGGTTTTAACCTAATGTATTTACTATAAATATAGGAGGAAAAGAATAGAGAAGGGATGAGCAACACATCAATTAACATGAAGCAACCAAGTAATTATCAATGATTATCAAAATAGAAAGAACAACCATCAAACATAGAATACTATCAAACAAGGCAGTAGCTACAATCTTGATTTAGTTCAACTAAGAGTTCCAGGTTGGTGCAAGCAAAAGTTTGGATCAATGTTTAATTATTGGTGGAATCAACAAACGAAGGTATGTTCTAAAAATTTAATTCACTTAAACTCAATATAAGAAGCTTTGGTGATGTTTTTAAACATTGATCATATTTGTCCTTCATCCAAAATAATTCGAGTAGCTTAGACATATCCAATATATATTCATCAGTATATAATCATTAGTTTAAATACGTCCAATAGCCATGTCCCATGCAAATATTTATCAAAAATCAATATTAAAATGGCTTTAAAGTTTTTTACAGTAACTAAACTTTTGCTAAAATTCTAATCTATTTTTCAAATACCAAAATGCTAAATTTGTTTTTTCAAATGCCAAAATCTTAATTTAGTTTTCTAAAACCCAAAACCCTATTTTGTTTTCTGAATACCAAAACCCTAATCATGTTTTATAAAACTAAAACGTAAATCCCAAATCTCAAAACCCTAATCCTAAACCTGTAAAATCCTAAAATCCTAATTTCCAAAATCAAAATCCTAATTTCTAAATTAAAATCCTAAAACCCTAATTTCTAAATCAAAACCTTAATTCCAAAATTAAAACCCTAAAAACCCTAATCTTGTTTTCAAAACACTAAAGTCCTAATTTTCATTCATAAACCCTAAAATCCTAATCCTTATACTAAAACCCTAATTTTTATACTAAAACTCTAATTTAATCATAAAAATCTTAAAACCATCTATAAACCCTAATTTAAGATGTAAATCCTAAATTTGTATATTTGATGCTTAATTTAAATATTAAAACCTAGATTCAATTATTTCATGTTTATGATGAATGATTTATTAATTTTTATTTGGTATGGATGATTTATTCTATTTTTGCTTATGGAGAGTGTTTGAATGATTTAATTTCATTTGATTAATTATTTAAGCTTCAAAGATGTAAGAGGTATGTTTCCATTTTATGGATAAATCATTAGTTAAGTTTAATATAATTTAATTTATTTTGAGTTTTGGATTAATGTAAAGGGCATGTTTTCACCAAATGGTGGGTGTCCTATTTTATTTAGTTTTGGACATTGGACAATTATTGTAAAAGCATGTTTTCATCTTTGGATAGATGCCTATTTTGATTGCTTTACTTTAATAAAGGTGATGTGTAACACCCTTATGCCCTATAAATATATAATACACACACACCCAAAATATGTAAGATACGTGTATACAGTATAAAAATATCACAATCCGATTTAATAAAATTTCTTATATTTTCACATTACTTAAAACATTTATACAAAACATTCTTTATAGTTTACAATATATATATATTTGTACTCCAAAAAAAACATAATATGATACACATAATATCAAAAAGCACTGTAACATAACACATATACATGCTAGCAAAGTGGCTTTGATCTTGATGTAGCAAAGACTCTTCAAGCTCAATAAACACAAGCCTAGTCCTGACCAGGTTTAGGTCTAGTAGAACTCTCCGGCTCTACAGGACCACCATGTTACCTATGTGATGAGTTACATTCAAGCTAAGCTAAAAGCCTAGCGGTACAAACTTTGACAATAATAAAACTTTAAACAATTCCAATGTAGAATGCTTATATATTATCTCATAATGTGGCATTCAAGCTCATTTTTAGACTTATTCTTTCATCAATTAATAATTCACACAAACACATACATAAGCATGGGCCCAAACAACTAATACATTATTCAAATCTCAGAGTTACTGTTTTGGTCCATAATGACACCATGTGTCTACTATAGCAACCCAACCAGCACTGGCTTATAGTCCGGCCATTTCACCATCCCAGCTTCAAAGGCCCACTACATGCTAATTCATAGCATGATTTATTTACTTGGCCCAAGGCTTACGACCCAGTCTTTTCACCTTAGTACCATTTCTTTGAGAATAACCTCATAGGCATGCTGCCAAACATAGAACTCTGAAAATTGAACAACATACTAGGCACACAATAATTTCATATTTTTCATCATCAATTTCTTTCTTATTTTCCCACTTTTCTTATTCATATCAACATCTTTTCATTTCAACTTATCACGTTTCATCATTTCATCATAATGTAGGATATTCCATAACAAAATCACATTACCCAAACACTTTGGGTCATTTTCACATTTTGCACATAATTCACATTTTATTCAATCTAGTCATTAATAATGGCTTTTCACAATGCATATAATCCAAACATAACAATTTATATGACATAACACCATGTTTATGAATGTTCAATGTATCAAATAGCTTAACACATTTTCCATCGTAAATGTGTTAAGGCTATTCTAATGCCAACATATCTAAATTATCAAAAGTTTGTACTTACCTTAAAAAGCAGCCAAAAATAATCTTCAAAACTTCCTCCAACCTACTCTTCCAAGTTGTCCTTCAATACTAAGGTTGGGCAAACTATTTCCTCTCAATGCCTATACCAAATGTGATTATAAACAACCATTTAATATCACATTCTTAGGCATTCTTAACATCAAATCATTTAAATAAGAATTACAAATGAAAGACAAAGAAAAGAATTATTCTCAAGTGACATATCCAACAACACGTGTGTGTTAATGACTGTGTCATTAATCCACTCTCACAGAAGCTTTGACATGCCCAACAACACGGGTGTGCTTCTGGCCATGTCAATTATCTTATCTCACAGTAGCTACGACATGCTCAGAGACATGGCCGTGTTACTGGTAGTGTCATCAACATTGAAACTCAGCACTGTTGACATGCCTAATAACATGGCCGTGTAACTGACCGTGTTAAGCAAAATTTCTGCATTTCGTACTCTCAACCATTTGAACACAATCATTCCAAACCCAACTTAAATCAATCATTTCTTCTATACAACCTTAAAATCATTATAACTACTCAAAATCAACTTCATACATACCTAAAATAAGTCATTAAAACATGCTAAAACACAAACCCAAAACCAATATATCATTCCCAAACTCATCTTTGTACAACCCTTAATCATCACTTCAGTTTATATCCATGATTTACCCATCAATTCAACACATATATAACTCCAATACATTATAATTATCATCTTAATCAATCAATCATCACTTTCTCTCATTAACCATATTATACATATATGAAATTATACAAAAACAAGCTTAGAAATAAACATTTACTTGAATTCTTGCTAAACCTTCAATATCCACCTTCAAATCTCTTGAAATCCTTTGTAAATTTGGTGAAAATATGAAAAACTCACTCTCTAGCCACGTTCAAAGAAGAAGAAGAAGAAGAAAGAAAGAAAATATCAAATATATATAACATATACATATATATTACATGTATAATGCATATTCATCTCATATATACTATTCCAAGGTTGTAGACCCTTAATTTTGACCCCAATTTGATACGGTCTTAATTAAAGGATGCCAAAATAAATTTGATCCGACTTTAAAATATTTAAACTAGTTTACAACTTTTAAAGAAGTTGGTTCGGATTAAAAAGGCATAAATTCAATTATAAAACCCTAAAACTAAGTCTTTTTTAGAAGGTCCAGTCCAAAAAATTAAAAAATACGAATTCAAGTTCAAAGGCCCAAGTGACATGAGCCTTGGCTCATGTCGACCTGGAGGCCCCAAGTCGACATGAGCATTGGCTCATGTCGACCTGGATGTCCCAGGTTGACATGGCTTTGGTCCATGTCGACCTGGGCAGCCCAAGGTCGACATGAGCATGCCTCATGTCGACCTGGGTAGCCCAAGCTCGACGTGAGGTTGGTCTCATGTCGACCTAGGGCAACCAGGTCAACATGGGTTCAATAACTTTCCTAATTCAACTAGAATTTGTTTTATGGACTTATTAATATTAGGTTAAGGATTCTGAGTGAGGTGAGGGCCTATAAATAATAACGTTTCAGAATTCAGAATGGGGGATGAACATTAACAGGGGACAGCAAGGGAACATTAACAAGATAGCAAGAAACATTAAAGAGAGATGGCAACAAACAGAGAAGATTAGCAGCAAACATTCATCATTCATAAATCCATCAAAGACAGCAATGTTGTCTTTGTTCATTGTTCATCCAGAAATCAATTTGGTGGAACCAACGAATGGAGGTTTGATTTAATTCTTTAATTTGTTTGAATTCACAGTAGTTTCATCCTTGAGTTACAACTAATTTGACTATCCAGTATATACATTCCCTTCTATAAATATCATTAGAAGTTTGAAGATTAAGCAGTTGTTTAGGTAAAGTAGTTAACTTAAACCTCGTAGTCTTGATTACTTGATTTAAACAACATAATTCGAGTTCAATGTTCATATAATCACAAAACATTATCAAAACCCTAATCTAATTGCCCAGTTGCTAAAAACCTTAATCTGCTTTCCAATTTCAAAAACTCTAAATTGTTTTATTAATTCCTAAAACCCTAATTATTTTCTTAATTTTTCAAAACCTATATTATTTTATTAATTCCCAAAACCTTAATTGTTTTCATAATTTTCCAAAACCTTAAATTGTTTTATTAATTCCCAAAACCCTAACTGTTCTCTTAATTTTCCAAAACCCTAAAAATTTTTCTAAATTCCAAACCTAAATTTATGAAATCTATTTTCCAAATTCAAAACACCAAAGCCCTATTCAAATTATAAAATGTCAGAATCCTTTAATTCCAGAAAACCTAAAACATTAACAATAGTTGCTTAATTCCCAAACCTAGGCCCAGACCCTAATTCCAATAACTTAATTCCTAAACCCTAGTTTCATAAAAACCATAAAATTTCTTAAACCCTAAATTTCATAATCCCAGCAACCTCAAAAAAACCCTAAACCCTAAATGATGAAACCTCAATTTAAATCCTAATTTCAAAAACCCTAATTCCAAAAACCCTATTCTAAGATGAAAATCCTAAATTTATATATTTATTACTTTATTTAATTTTAGATTTGATTTTGTAGTTTATTATATGTTTTGATGATTGATTTATTTAATTTCAATGCTTGATTTATTTAATTTATCATGGATGGATATTTTCTTTATTATTATAATTATTATTTGTTTATTTTGGTATTAAAGTTGTAAGAGGTATGTTTCCACTTTTTGGGTACCTCATTAATAATTTTTTATGTAATTTAAATTGCTTTTATATCTTGGACCAATGTAAAGGACATATTTCCACCTTTTGGTGGGTATCCTATTTAGTTTAGACATGAACGATGTAAGGACATGTTTCCATCCTCGGATGGGTGTCCATTTATTTGCTTTGTTTGGACATTGCTTTGATTATAATATAATGATGCTTTATTTTAATTGTTGCATGTAATATGGATAACATTGTTATACTTAAGAATTTTATAATATTAAGACCTGCAAAGGAGGCCGATTCCAATGAACCGAGCATTGTGGGGGTGCTGGGTCATTTCTCACCTTCCCCTTACGTACCCAACTTTCTAAACCCATTAGGGGGTTGGGGATTCGTTAGGAATCAAGTCATCCACCCCTTTCTTTTTCCTGGCCCATTCAGGTGGCGACTCCATTTTCTCTGGAATTAGGCCTGTGTTCTCTAAGGCCCCGAGCCTAAATAATGCCGAAGTTGCAAGAACCATTCCACCGGGAGTGGGAGCAAAAATCCCCGCTCACAGTGGCGTCTCCACTGGGGATAAGAGAAGTTGATTCCATTGGTCTTTATATTATTCTATTCTTTCTTATAATGATATTATCCATTGCATCATATTAGACTGCATTGTGTGCGTGAGTTAGGACGCCCGTATTACCCTTGTTGTGTTATGTAAGGGATACAATACTTTCACTCAAGGTATGGAGATCGAGCATGGCATAACCACTCATAGCCTTGTACCATTTAGTATATACTTGCTATGGGAACCTAAGCCTTCTAACCCAAAGACTAAAGCTCATTTAATTGGCCTATTTACTTTCCTTAGATTTTACCCCAAATGCATGTTATTTGACTATGGTTAGTTTATCTTAGTCTAAATCATGGCTTATTTGGTTTGTTCTTTTTCTAATATGACCCAAGTACATTTGTAAGCTCAAAATAAATTTTTCTCTAAATTCAAAAGACCTAAACTATTTTCAAAGCTTTTCAAGATGGTCTTTGGACATAAAACTTTTCTAAAAATAAGTCAAAAATTCTTTTGCTCATAACCCAAATACTAAGCCCAAAATCTATTTTTTTCTAAAATCTTTTTACAATGGGCTTAGAAACAAAATCATTTTCATCCAACCTTTTCTTACAAAGAGCTTGCAAATTATTTATGTCAATTATGAAATACTAAAAATCAATTGTGAGCTTAGTTTATACTAAGAATAATTAACCAAGGGCTTATTTTTGGCATGAATTATTAGTTACTTTTTCAAGTGAGAAATCTATTTATAATAAACCTCTTAATTTAGTTTTAATCCAATATAGCATAAAAGCTACTTTAGTTGGTTAAATGGATTAAACCCTAATTAAAGGAAATTATCATGAACTGATTTCCATTTTTGAAAATATAACTATTGGTTGAAACGTCCGAGGGAATTATTCAAAAAAAAAAACAAGATACCCCATGTTGATATTTTGTTGACCATATTACCTAGGAAAAAAGACTCGCCATTCGTGTGTGGATGTTATAAGGTTGGAAGGAACGTCCTATTTGTCCTTGTTTGTTTATCATTTGTGCATACATGTATACATGCATCACATGACATATCATTAATCCTTTCTGGCTCATAAACCTATAATACAGTAATTCAAGAGCATACAATGACACCGCCTACAACATTGATTTTGATTCAAGTACTTCATTGGAAGGATGGACGCAACCAGCTAAGGGACATAGTCGATGAAGTTGTCAAGCTAGGATGGCCGAGCTACGAGATCAGTTGGTTGAAATTATAACGACCCAGTTCATTCAAATTCTGGAGATCATCAACAATGCTAATGAGGCATCTCCCATTGACATAAGAAAGAAGGGAAAGGCAGCATCGACGGGGAATATGTTCACTAATAGAGATCGAATGAAAAATGAGGGATCAATCCCTATTCTACAAAACCAGTCGAATCATGTGTTGTCTAACTGGGCAATAAGGGCAACTACCACCCCAATGAGCAAAATCAAAGGAAAAGAAGAGGTGTTGAGAAAAATACAGGAAATGAACCAGCAAAGAAGCGTAAATTTTCAAACTTGGGGGAACCTTTGTCAAAGATGTTGGAGAATCTAATGAAGAAGGGATTGTTACAACCCTTGACTCCTCATCTTTTACCTAATCCTTTTCGGCCGAACTTTGATGCTAAAGCATTTTGCCAATTCCATCAGAGGCTTGGACATGAAACGAACAACTATATGAAATTGTGGCATGAGATCCAGAATTTAATTGATAGTGGAAAGTTGCTTGAGCCTAATAACCCCAACACTAAGAATAAGCCTCTACCTAAAATTGGAAGGTCGCCACCTCTTACAACTTCAATAAGCCTCTGCCTAAAATTGGAAGGGCGCCACCTCTTGCAACTTCATGAAGAGTTTTATCTTGTCATCTCATCATGATAGAGAAGCTGCTAAAGAGGATGTACTACTAAACAAGTTTAGATTAACTGTGGATGATGAAACACCGGTCCTTAATGATGAAAAAAATCCTTGCCATTGATATGTCTAAATAGATGGAGTATCTTCGACTTCAACTCAACAAACTTTCCTTAGCTTGAATGTTGCTTTTTAACTTTTCTTTCTTTAATCTTTAATTGGAACAATTATATTTTTCTGTTTTTGTTTGAATAAATTACTTTCATCAAAATTTTTGCTGGTCTTTATTCATTTTGATGCTCAACCAATGAGGAATCTAGCTTGATATTCATAAATTAATGTATCTAGGCATCATGATTCGAATGACTTTACTAGATAAGGGAATTATTCTATAGCATTGAGTTGTGTATGCTTACTTAGAGAGGGCTCCTGCATAATTACTTTTGTTTAGGTCCTAATCAGTCTTAGAACATGCTTTGACAAACTTTCAAGGTGAAATTGAACTCTACTTATTTAAGAGAGAGATGATCTAGGCATTGTTTGATGAGCCAACAACTAGTATCCACCCAATTAAATATCAATCCCTAATTATCCCTTTGAGCCTTCATAAAATTTTAGCTTTCTTTTCATTGGCTTACAAACCTCAACAACATACCCTGAGCTGTTGTGATACTTTTGACAAATCTTATGATAATTAAGATGAAGAGGCAAGAAGATCAAAGAAAGGAATACACAATCAAGATCATAAGGATAGTTGATATTCTCAAGACCATAAGGGTAGTTGAAGTTCACCTAATATCTCCAATCTATCAAGATGACATCAGAGTAACAAATGATTTATCCCTGTTAAAGAGGATTTATGTCATTTCACTTATCCATTATTAGAAACTCAATTCGGTACAAACAAGACAACTCTTTTAGAGCCAGAACAAAAAAAAAGAAGAAAAGAAAAGAAAAAAGAGAAAAGAGAAAGAAAAGAAAAAAAAAAGAAAAGAAAAAAAGAAAAGGATAAAAGGATAAAAGAAGAAAAATAAAACCCAAAATGGTTTAGAAAGCCAACCAAGTTCTCTTTTACCTAAGACAGCCAAAGGCTTCCATTTAGTCTATAAGGACAATTTGACTTGAATTGGTCCAACCCAACCAAAGATTCGATCAAAATCAGAGAAAAAGGAGAAAGGTCACCCAGTTTTTAAAAGTTCTGTAATTGACAGTCCTACAAGGAAGAAGGACAAAATAATAAAATGCTCAAAGAAATGGAAGAGTAAGAAAAATAAAAAGAAAGAAAAGGGAGAAGAAGAAAAGAAATGAATTTGGATACCAAACTTTTTACAAGGGCAAAGACTGTCCTAATCAAGATCCAGATTAATGCCAAGAAGATAGAAAGAATTTAGAGTCTAGCAAGATTGCTCCCAGCTGCCTAAAGTTCAAATAAGAAATTTATAGTGTGAGGGTTTATCCATTGTGTCACATCAGCTCGAATCTCAAAATGGCCTTCATTTAACCCGTGTCCCTTATAGACCCCATTTCAAGCCTATCAAAGACTTGTTGATCTCTCTTGGTAGGTAGAGTCTATTAGTGGAGATAGTTTGGATAAGCATGCATATGAGATAGGCAATATTCAAACTCAAATGAGACCTTTGGCCAAGTAATGTGTATGTGCCTATCTAAAGTGCAACAATTCTTGCTTAAATAGAAATGATTCCCGAGTTCAGTATGGTAACTAGGGTTGTCATGTTATAGATATGTTAATTTGAAAAATCAAGTCCTGAGGTAAATTGACATTGATTTGGCAAAGCCAACATTTGACTTCAAAATCAAAATTGAAAATTGAAAATTCAAAAAAAAATTCAAAAAAAATTTTAAAGCCTTCAAGTTAAGGGAAGTATGTCAAATTATCGAACCTCAAAGGATACATTGGGTAAAGAAAAGAATTATTGGCAAGGATGTAAAAAGTTACCAACTGATGTGCTAAATCCTAGTATGAAAAGGATGTATCTCTGCTGGTTGGGGCCTCCATTTTTCATGTTTTCAATATCTCGAAGATAAAAGCTATAAAACCGAAGCCTTCTGCCATTCCAGTGCAAGACCTAAACGGACATCTGGAAGAAATCTATGAGAACACTTCAGCTGATAACCTTAGTCTGTGAGTCGATGGAACCATTGTAAGTATTATTCATGCATATCATGCATACATGAGCATATCACATGGCACTTTCTTGTCCTGTATTGTCTATTCTTTGTCAAAGTAAATAGTAAATAGTAAACACCCTGTGAAGCAAAGAATCAAAAGAAGATATTGAATCAAGGGGGCATGGAAAGCCTATTGCTTGAGGAAGCTCCAGTCATTTTGCAAAAGAAAAAATACATGTTTATGAAAGGAACAAGACAAAATACAAACGTCAATCAAAGCTTGCATGGAAAAAATCTTTGGTTTGAGCCTACAAAGGGGCAAAGTTTATCCTTTTCAATTTTTTGAGTTTATATACAAAACATTTTCAAACTCACTTGCACATATTTCTCCACACAGGGGACAAGGAGAAGATATGAGGGCCAACTAAAAATAGTTAAATTTTTGCAAAAGGAAGAACAAAAGAATGGAACAACCAGTTAAGCCAGAATCCTCAACTGATAAAAGGTCAGTCAAATCCATTTAGGATCGAGTATCCAAATCCAATTTAGGATAGAGCATCCAAATCTAGTTTAGGATTGAGTATCCAAGTCCAGTTTAGGATCGAGTATCCAAATCCAGTTTAGTATCGAGTATCCAAATCTAATTTAGGATCGAGTATCCAAATCCAGTTTAGTATCGAGTATCCAAATCTAATTTAGGATCGAGTATCCAAATCCAGTTAGGATCAAGCATCCAAATCCAGTTTAGGATCAAGTATCCAAATCTAATTTATGATCGAGTATTCAAATCCAGTCAGGATCGAGATCTAATTTAGGATCGAGTATCCAAATTCAGTTAGGATCGAGTATCCAAATACAGTTTAGGATCGACTATCCAAATCTAGTTTAGGATCGAGTATCCAACTCCACTTTAAGATCGGGTATCCAAGTCCATTTTAGGATCGAGTATCCAAATCCAGTTAGGATCGAGTATCCAAGTCCACTTTAGGATCGAGTATCCAAATTCAGTTAGGATCGAGTATTCAAATCTAGTTTAGGATCGAGTATCCAAATCCAGTTAGGATCGAGTATCCAAGTCCATTTTAGGATCAAGTATCCAAACCCAGTTTAGGATCTAGTATCCAAATCCAGTTTAGGATCGAGTATCCAAATCCAGTTTAGGATCGAGAATCCAAATTACCCTTAAGTCCAGAACTTATCCCGAGTCCAAGTACCCAAATAAAATCCAAGTATCCATCCTCATCCTCATTTGCTCAAAGTAATGTTGCTTTTCACTCTCTTCTACTGAAAATCTCAGGTCATTCAAGCAGGAGAAAAACTGTAGACCCTTAATTTTGACACCAATTTGATACGGTCCTAATTAAAGGATGCCAAAATAAATTTGATCCAACTTTAAAATATTTAAAATAGTTTATAACTTTTAAAGAAGTCGGTTCGAATTAAAGAGGCATAAATTCAATTACAAAACCCTAAAACCAAGTCTTTTTTACAAGGTCCAGTCCAAAAAATTAAAAAATGTGAAATTAGTTCAAGTTCAAAGGCCCAAGTGACATGAACCTTGGCTCATGTCGACCTGAGGCCCCACATGAGCATTGGCTCATGTCGACCTGGATGTCCCAGGTCGACATGGCTTTGGTCCATGTCGACCTGGAGGCCCTAGTTCGACATGAGCATGCCTCATGTCGACCTAGGCAGCCCAAGGTCGACATGAGCATGCCTCATGTCGACCTGGGTAGCCCAAGGTCGACGTGAGGTTGGTCTCATGTCGACCTAGGGAAACCAGGTCGACATGGGTTTAATAACTTTCCTAATTCAACTAGAATTTGTTTTCTGGACTTATTAATATTAGGTTAAGGATTCTGAACGAGGTGAGGGCCTATAAATAATAACGTTTCAGAATTTAGAAAGGGGGATGAACATTAAGGAGGAACATTAACAGGGGACGGCAAGGGAACATTAACAAGATAGAAAGAAACATTAAAGAGAGATGGCAACAAATAGAGAAGATTAGCAGTAAACATTCATCAGTCATCAATCCATCAAAGACAGCAACACTGTCTTTGTTCATTATTCATCCAGAAATCAATTTGGTGGAGCCAACGAATGGAGGTTTGATTTAATTCTTTAATTTGTTTGAATTCACAATAGTTTCATCCTTGAGTTACAACTTATTTGACTATCCAGTATATACATTCCCTTCTATAAATATCATTAGAAGTTTGAAGATTAAGAAGTTGTTTAGGTACAGTAGTTAACTTAAACCTCGTAGTCTTGATTACTTGATTTAAACAACATGATTTGAGTTCAATGTTCATATAATCACAAAATATTATCAAAACCCTAATCTAATTGCCCAGTTGCTAAAAACCTTAATCTGCTTTCCAATTTTAAAAATTCTAAATTTTTTTATTAATTCCTAAAACCCTAATTGTTTTCTTAATTTTTCAAAACCTATATTATTTTATTTATTCCCAAAACATTAATTGTTTTCATAATTTTCCAAAACCTTAAATCGTTTTATTAATTCCCAAAACCCTAACTGTTCTCTTAATTTTCCAAAACCCTAAAAATTTTTCTAAATTCCAAACCTAAATTTATAAAATGTATTTTCCAAATTCAAAACACCAAAGCCCTAATCAAATTCTAAAATGTCAGAATCCTTTAATTCCAGAAAACCTAAAACACTAACTCTAGTTGCTTAATTCCCAAACCTAGGCCCAAACCCTAATTCCAATAACTTAATTCCTAAACCCTAGTTTCATAGAAACCTTAAATTTTCTTAAACCCTAAATTTCATAGTCCCAGCAACCTCAAAAGAACCCTAAACCCTAAATGATGAAACCTCAATTTAAATCCTAATTTCAAAAACCCTAATTCCAAAAGCCCTATTCTAAGATGCAAATCCTAAATTTATATATTTATTACTTTATTTAATTTTAGATTTGATTTTATAGTTTATTATATGTTTTGATGATTGATTTATTTAATTTCAATGCTTGATTTATTTAATTTATCATGGATGGATATTTTCTTTATTATTATGATTATTATTTGTTTATTTTGGTATTAAAGTTGTAAGAGGTATGTTTCCACTTTGTGGATACCTCAATAATTAATTTCTATGTAATTTAAATTGCTTTTATATCTTGGACCAATGTAAAGGACATATTTCCACCTTTTGGTGGGTGTCCTATTTAGTTTAGACATGAACGATGTAAGGACATGTTTCCATCCTCGGATGGGTGTCCATTTATTTGCTTTGTTTGGACATTGCTTTGATTATAATATAATGATGCTTTATTTTAATTGTTGCATGTAATATGGATAATATTGTTATACTTAAGAACTTTATAATATTAAGACCTATAAAGGAGGCCGATTCCAATGAACCGAGCATTGTGGGGTGCTAGGCCATTTCTCACCTTCCCCACACGTACCCAACTTTCCGAACCCATTAGGGGGTTAGGGATTCCTTAGGAATCGAGTGATCCACCCCTTTTTTTTTCCCGGCCCGTTCGGGTGGCGAATCCATTTTCTCCAGGCTTAGGCCCGTGTTCTCTAAGGCCCCAAGCCTAAACAATGCCAAAGTCTCTAGAACCATTCCACCTGGAGTGGGGCAAAAATCCCCGCTCATAAAGGTGTATAAAAAAATCAGGATATTACATGATGGATGTTTATTTCTTTTAAATTATGTGTAATATAAATAATATCATAATAATCAAGAATTTAATAATGTTTAGACCTGAAAATGAGGCCGGTTCTAATGAACCGGGCATTATGGGGGTGCTACCTTCTCCATATGTGCCCAACTTTCCAAACTCATTAAGGGTGTTGGAGATTCCTTAGGAATTGAGTCATCAACCCCTTTCTTTTTCCCGGCCCGTCTGGGTGGCGACTCCATTTTCTCAGGATTTAGGCCCGTGTTCTCTAAGGCCCTGAGCCTAACAGTGCCGAAATCACAAGATCAAATGAAAAATTAAGGGTCAATCCCTATTCTACAAGACCAGTTGAACCATGTTCTGTTTAAGTGGAATAATAAGGGTAGCTACCACCCCAGTGGGCAAAGTCAAAGGGAAAGAAGAGGTGTTGAGAAAAATGCAACAACTAAAACAGCAAAGAAGCATAAATTTTCAAACTTGGAGGAACCTTTGTCAAAGATGTTAGAAAATCTAATGAAGATGGATTTGCTACAACCATTGGCACCTCGACCTCTACACAAGCCTCTGCCGTCAAATTTTGATGCCAAGGTCTTCTGTCAATTCCATTAAGTGCAAGGGCATGAGACAGATAAATGTATTCGATTAAGGCATGAGATCCAAGATTTAATTGACAGTGGAAAGCTGCCTTAACCTGATAAGCCCAACACTAAGAATAATCCTCTGCCTAAATTTGGAAGGGAACCACCGCTTGCAACCTTCATGATGGACGAGAGTTTTATCTTGTCATGTTGTCATGATATGGATGGAGAAGCTGCTAAAGAGGAGGTGTTACTAAGCCAGCTTGGACTAACTATGGATGATGAAGCAATGATCCTTGATGATTGAAAAATCCTTACCCTTGATATGCCTAAATAAATGAAGCATCTTCGACTCCAACTCAATAAAACTTCCATTGGCTTATTTGGTTATTTGTTTTATTTTCTATCTTTGATATTTTCTGAAACAATTATGTTTTTCAAATTAAGATTATTTGAATAAATTACTTTCATCAAATTTTTGTTTATATTGGTATTTGTTCATTTTGGTGCTCAACCAATGACGAGTCTAGCTGGATAATCATAAATTTGTATATCTATGCATTATAATTCAAATGACTTTACTAGGTGAGGGAGTTGTTCTATTGCATTAAGTTGTTGTATTAGAGAGGGCTCCTACATAATTATCTTTATCTAAGTCCTAGTCGATCTTAGAATATTCTTTGACAAACTTTTGAGGAGAAATTGAACTCTGCTTATTTAAGGGAGAAATAATATAGGCATTGTTTGGTTAGCCAAAAACTAGTATCTATCAATGTTAACATCAATCCTTAGTTTATCCCCTTGAGCCTTCATGATATTTTAACTTGATTTTCATTGGCTTGTAAACTCAATAACCTACCCTGAGCTATTGTGAGACTCATGACAAGTCTGATGATCATTGAGTTACTAAAGAGAAAGATTAAAGAAAAGGATGTACAGCTAAGACTATAAAGATAGTTAAAGGTCACCTAAACTATACCTAATATCACAGAATGACATAAGGGCAACAAAGTATTCATCCTCATTAAAGTAGACTTATCTTACCCCATTCATAGCCAGAAGCATAAAATGGTACAAATAAGACAACTCTCTTAAAGCTAGGGCAAAAACAAAAAATAAAAAAAAACAAAAAATAAAAAGAAGAAAAAATAGAAAAGAAAAGAAAAGAAAAAGAAGAAAAATAAAACCCAAAAAGGTGATTCAGAAACCAACCGAGTTCTTTTTTTTACCTAAAGCAGGCAAAAAACTTCTACCTAGTTTACGAGAATGATTAACTTGAATTGATCTAGTCCAGCCAAAGACTTAAATACATAGGGGAAAGACCATCTTTCATTTTATCCAACATAGCTCCAGGTTCGCAATTTTTAAAATTATATAGTTGATATTCTAAAAGGGAAAAGGACAAAAAGAAAGAGGAAGAAAAAGGGTGGTCTAAAGATCAAGATAGTACTGAATGGATCCATATTTTTGTAAAGAAGAAGGAAGGGCATTCAATATTTGTATTTTCATTGCGTCAGAAGATAAAAGTGATACCCAGAAGGTGAAAATGGTTCCAACAAGAAGATTGCAGTATGAAGGTTTGTCAGCAGTGTCACATCAGCTCCAATCTAAAAATGGCCTTCATTTAACCCATATCCCTTATAGACCCTATTTCAAGCCTATTAAAGACATGTTGATCTCTCTTGATAGGTAGAGTCTATTAGTGGAGATAGGTTAGATAAGCATGCATATGAGATAGACAATATTTAAACTCAATGAGACCTTTTGCTAAGTAATATGTATGTGCCTATCTGAAGTGCAGTAGTTCTTGCCTAAATGGAAATGATTACCAAGTTTAGTATGGTAACTAGGGTTTTTATGTTATAGATATGTTAATTTGGAAAATCAAGTCTTGAGGTACAATGACACTGATTTGACAAAGTCAACATTTGATTTTAAAAAAATTATTTTCTTGTTGCATAAACCTTCAAGTTAAGGGAAGTTTGTTGTACCATCGAACCTCAAAGGACACATTAAGCAAAATAAAGGATCATTTGCAAGGTTATGAAGAAGCTACCAAGTGGCGTACTAAATCAGATTTTGAAATGGATGCATCTCTGCTGCTTGGGCCCCCACCACTCATTTTTCAACATCTTGAAGATGAAAGCCACAAATGTGAAGTCTTCTACCATTCCAATGCAAGACCTGAACAAGCATCTGAAAAGAATCCATGGGAGCACTTTAGCTAATCACCTCAATCTGTGAGTTAATAGAACCACTGTAAGTATTATTCATGCATATCATGCATACATAAGCATATCACGTTTTTTTTTTTTGTCTTGCATTGTCTATTCTTTGTCAAAGTGAACAACATATACTTTATAAAGCAAACATGAAGCAAATATGGAATCAAGGGGCATGGAAGGCCCATTGCTTGAGGAAGATCTAGTCAATATGCAAAAATGGAGATGCATCTTTGTGCAAGGAACTAGATAAAATACAAACATCAATCAGAGCCTACATAAGAACGAAATCATTGGTTTGAGCCTACACTGGGGGAAAAACTTTCTCTTTTCAATTCTTGATTTTATACGTGTATAAAATATTTTCAAACTCACTTTCAATATTTTGCCACATAGGGGGCAAAGAGTGGATGTGAGGGCTAGCTAAAAAATAACTGAATTTTTTGCCTAAATTTTTTGCAAAAGGAAAAACAAAAGAAGAAAGTAAGAACCCTAAAAGAATGAAGATACTAAATGATCATTCCAGCTAGAAGATAGATGCCCAAGGATGAAGACCTATTTTGAAGGGTGAAGACCCAATGTCCAAAAGATGAAGATCCATCTTGAAGGGTGAAGACCCGATGTACAAAGGATGAAGATCCAATTCAAAGGGTGAAGATCCAATGTCCAAAGGATGAAAATTCATTTTGAAGGGTGAAAACCCAATATCTAAGAATGAAGATCCATTATGAAAGGTGAAGACCTGAAGCAACTGACTAGAAGAAAGCCAGAACTCTCAAATGACAGAAGGTCAGTCCAACTAGAAGAGGTGAAGTCAATCCATTGAAGAATGGAACCTATTGGCTAGAAGAAAGACGAAATTCTCAAATGACAAAAATACGGTCAAGCTAGAAGAGCTAAAACCCAACCTATATTGAATTTGTTGAAGTATCTTGACGGCCCAGTTTTTCTTGATATGATATCCATGTTTGTTTCTAGTGAGATATTAGAATCACTCACTATCCTATCAAGATGTCATAGTCGCTCTATGATTTTCATCAGGATATTAGAGTCACTCGATGACTGTTTGATGGTTTTGATCGGGATACTAGAGTTGCTCGATGATTGTTTTGATTTACCAAGATACTAGAGTCACTAGGTAGATTTCATTGGGATATTAGAATTGCCCAATGATCCGTTGAGATATTAGAGCCACCCAAAGGTTTTGTTGCTTGATCATCATGATATTATAGTTGCCTGATGAACCCATTGGGATATTAGAATTGCCCAATGACCCATTGAGATATTAGAGTCGCTTAGTGGTTTTTTGTCACTTAGTGGATTTCATCGGGATATTAGAGTCGCCCAATAATCCATTAACAAATCAAATCTAGTCCCGGGTCTAAGTACCTAAATCAAATCCAGTCTCGGGTCCAAGTATCCAAATCAAATCCAGTCTTGGGTCTAAGTATCCAAATCAAATCCAGTCTCGAGTCTAAGTACCCAAATCAAATCCAATCTCAGGTCCAAATACCCAAATCAAATTTAGTTTCAGGTCTAAGTACCCAAATCAAATTATATCTCGGGTCCAGAACCCAATCCATTCTCGGGTCCAAAACCCAACCAATCCAGTCTCGAGTCCATAACCCAATCAATCATATCTCGGGTCCAAAATTCAAACCAGTTTTGGGTCCAGAACCCAATCTAACCTCTGGTCCAAAACTCAAACTAATTTCGAGTCTAGAATCCAATCCAATTTCGGGTCCAGAACCCAACCGATCATATCTCACATCCAAAATCCAACCGATCATATCTTAAGTTCAGAACCCAATCCAATCTCATGTCTAGAACCTAACAAAACTAATCTTGGGTCTAGACCCCAAATCAATCCTCGAGTCTAGAACCCATCCTTAACCAAAATCAGCTCGAAGTCATGTTGCTTTTCACCCTCTGAATAAACTCAAGATTGTTCAAGCAGGGGACAAACTATAGACCCTTGATTTTGGCCCTAGCTAGTTTGATCCTAAGTAAATAAAGTCTAAGTCATGTTCGGTCTATTCTTAATAAGCTTAAACCTATTCTAAGCTTTTAATTAGATTGGTCCAGCTTTATAAGGCCTAAAATAAGTCTGGTTTAATTTTTTTAAAGCCCTGAAACAGTCTGAGTTTGAAGCAGGTTTGGTTTGATATGGATCATGCCATATTGAATTAGGCTTGTCTAATTCGATATGGATAGTCCATATCAAATTCGAACATGCCTAATTCGATATGGACCTTGCTTCATATCGAATTAGTTAAATTTTAATTCAATATGGGGCTTGTCCATATCGAATTAGACTTTCTAATTTGATATGGACTTTTTTCCATGTCGAATTAAACTTATTTTAATCCGACATGGTCATAGTTTTTCTCGAATTCAAAATGATTTAATTTGATATGCTTCAGAGAAACCATGTTTAAAGAGTAAATTAAGGCTCGGTCATAAGGTTTTAACCTAATGTATTTACTATGAATACAGGAGGAAAAGAACAGAGAAGGGATGAGCAACACATCAATTAACATGAAGTAAACCAGCAATTAGCAAGGATTATCAAAATAGAAAGAACAACCATCAAACATAGAATACTATCAAACAAGGCATTAGATACTATCTTGATTCGGTTCAACCAAGAGTTCCAGATTGGTGCAACCAAAAGTTTGGATCAACATTTAATTATTAGTGAAATCAACAAATGGAGGTATGTTCTCTAAATTTAATTCACTTAAACTCAATATAAGAAGCTTTGGCAATGTTTTTTATAAACATTGATCATATTTGTTCTTAATCCAAAATAATTCGAGTAGCTTAGACATATCCAATATATATTCATCAGTATATAATCATTAGTTTAAACACGTCCAATAGCCATGTCCCGTGCAAATATTTATCAAAAAACAATGTTAAAATGGCTTTAAAGTTTTTTACAGTAACTAAACTTTTGCTAAAACCCTAATCTTTTTTTCAAATACCAAAACCCTATATTTGTTTATTCAAATACCAAAATCTTAATTCAGCTTTCTAAAACCTAAAACCCTATTTTGTTTTTTGAATGCCAAAACCCTAATCATGTTTTATAAAACCAAAACATAAATCCCAAATCTCAAAACACTAATCCTAAACCTATAAAATCCTAAAATCCTAATTTCTAAAATCAAAACCCTAATTTCTAATTTAAAATCCTAAAACACTAATTTCTAAATCAAAACCCTAATTTCCAAATTAATACCCTAAAAACCCTAATCTTATTTTCAAGACTCTAAAACCCCAATTTTCATCCATAAACCCTAAAATCCTAATCCTTATACTAAAACCCTAATTTTTATCCTAAAAACCCTAATTTAATCATAAAAATCTTAAAACTATCTATAAACACTAATTTAAGATGTAAACTCTAAATTTGTATATTTGATGCTTAATTTAAATATTAAAACTTAGATTCAATTATTTCATGTTTATGATGAATGATTTATTAATGTTTTATTTGTTATGGATGATTTATTCTATTTTTGCTTATGGAAAGTGTTTGAATGATTTAATTTCATTTGGTTAATTATTTAAGCTTCAAAGATGTAAGAGGTATGTTTTCACTTTGTGGGTACCTCATTAGTTAAACTCAATGTAATTTAATTTATTTTGAGTTTTGGATTAATGTAAAGGGCATGTTTCCACCAAATGGTAGGTGTCCTATTTTATTTAGTTTTGGACATTGGACAATTGTTGTAAAGACATGTTTCCATCCTTGGATATGGGTACTTATTTTGATTGTTTTACTTTAATAAAAGTGATGGATGTTTATTTCTTTTAAATTTTATGTAATATGGATAATATCATAATAATCAAGAATTTAATGATGTTTAGACCTAAAAAGGAGGCCGGTTCCAATGAACCAGGCATTATGGGATTGTTAGGTCATTCTCACATTTCCCATATGTACCCAACTTTCTGAACCCATTAAGGGGGTTGGGGATTCCTTAAGAATAAATTCATCCACCCCTTTCTTTTTCCCAGCCCATCCGAGTAGTGACTTCATTTTTTCCTGGTTTAGTCTCATGTTCTCTAAAGCCCTGAGGCTAACAGTGCCGAAGTCGCAAGAACCATTCCACATGGGAGTGGGGGAGAAAATTCTCGCTCACAATGGCGACTCCACTGGAGACAAGAGAAGTTGATTCTGTTAGTCTTTATATTATTTTATTCTTTCTTATTATAATATTATCCATTGCATCATTTAGGTTGCATTTTATGTGTGAGTTAGGACGTTCGTGTTACCCGAGTTATGTTATGTAAGGGATACCATACTTTCACTCAAGGTATGAAGATCGAGCATAGCATAACCACTCATAGCCTTGTACCATTTGATATATACTTGCTATGGGAGCATAAAATTTTCAACCCAAAGACTAAAGCTCATGTAATTGGCCTAGTTACTTTCCTTATATTTTTATCCAAATGCTGATTGTTTGACTATGATTGATATACCTTGGTGTGAACCATGGCTTATTTGGCTTGTTCTTTTTTCTAATATGACCTACTTATGTTGTAAGCTCAAAATAGCTTTATTCTTTTTAAACCCAAAAGACCAAAATTATTTTCAAAATTTTTCAAGATGTCTTTGGACATAAAACCTTTTAAAGATGGATCAAAAAAAAATTTTTCTCCTCATGGCTCAAATACAAAGCCCAACATTCATTTTTTACAATGGCTCTTAAATATTTTTAAAAGATGATCTCAAGACTATTTTTTCATGCAAACTTTTATCATAACCTTTTTTCTTAAATAGGCTTACAGCTATTTAGGTCAATTATAGAATATTAAAAATTAATTATGGATCTAATTTGTATTAAGAATTATTAATCAAGAGCTTGTTTATGACATGAATTATTAGTTATTTTTCCAAATGAGAAAATCTATTTATGATAAACTCTTTAATTTGGTTTTAATCCTAAATATACCATAAAAGTTGTCCCTTTGTTGACCTAATGGATTAAGACTTAATTAATGAGAATTATCATGGACCGATTTTTAAGTTTAAAAATACAACTACTAGTTAAACTGTCCGAGTAAATTTTTCAAAAATAAGATATCTCATGTTGATATTTTATTGACCATATACCTAGAAAAAAAGACCCGTCATTCGTGTGTGGAAAATATAAGATTGGAAGAAACATCATAATTATCTTTCTTTATATGTTACTTGTACATCCATGCATACATGATGGTGGGAATTTGATATCATTTTTAACCACATCCCATAAATTAAAAGATTATAGATATCCTTTCATTTTCATAGCTCATGATTGATAATTTGTCCAGTGAAAAGGATAGATGCAATTAAAGAAAAAGCCATTTTAATTGAAGGGGCTCTAACTAGCTTTCTCTCTTATTTTTCACACAAACCAATGATCAAAAAAAAGCTTTAATATCATATTAGAAATTTAGAGGAAGTTCTAAATTCTATTAACACATAAAAAGTTTAAAAGTAAACAAAGCCTCTTATAGGATACACCAAAAAATAAACTAAACTAAAAAAATAATTGAAAAAATCTACTAAATATTTTAATAACAGCTACCAATATTTTCTAGAAACAAACTTTGACTCAATTAAATCTTAATCAACAATATTATAAAATTAAACTCTAATTAATTATTCAACACAGATTATATGGCAATTTCTGATTTGGTGAAGAGCAAAATTGAAAATTATGAAAATCTATATATGTGTTTTTTTAGAGCTATGGTCCATAATTGAACATGTGTTATTTTAATTTCTTTAAAATTGCTTCAATAGAGAAAATGTATACAGCTACCCAAGGATTATATCAATTAAAAGAGGTAACTCATCATATCACTAAAATCAATTTTCATGTGAAACACCATATTTTTATGCTAATTCACTTTTTTTTATTCTCATTATATTTATCATGGCGAATTTTATTGTAATCAAAATAATATTTATTTTTTGTTTAATTAAATCCCAACACCATGAGTTATCTAAAAAAATTGTAAACTATGGTAAAATAAATTAAAATAAAGGAAGAGGTAAAAAAACTAATAGTAATAAGCAGCAAAGTTGATCATTAAGTGGCTATTAGGCCAAAAGAAAATCAGGCATCATCTTCACTTGGATTCTGCTTCCTCAATTCCTGCAATTGATTTGTCACCATCACTTTGCCTTTTTTTATTTTTTGAAAACAACAACCATTTGACCATCAATTCTTATCAAATCTTATATTTAACCGTCCTTTTTTTTCCTTTTTTTAAGCTGAAGTCTTCATTTAAAAGATCCTGGGGTGGGTGCCACTAAATTTAAATTTGTGTTTCTGTTCTTGTAACAGTAACTTTAATTGTTAGTTTTTTTTTTTATCAGAATTCAATTGTTAGTTAAATAATATATATGAATTGATATATTTTCTGATTCCGAATTTTAGTCGGAAGTTTTGTAATGCAATTTTAGAGACAATAGTAGTGTGTGTGTCCTATGCATTAAAACTAATTAAAAATAAAGGATATTCTTAAATGGTTAGACAACGGGTGATCAGAATGACCAAAATTTACTTTTTATTATTTAAATTTATTTTTATTCCCTTTTTTAAGTTTTTAAATTTCAAATTTGAGTTTTAAAATTTTATTCTATCTCTTAATTATTACTTTAATTTTCTAAGAGAAATAATTTAATAAGTTTATCTTTTTAAAATATTTATTATTTTTTAAAATATAATTAATTAATATATACATAACTTATATTAATTATAAATTTTAAACACACACACATATTCAAAGATCATATTATATATGCTCAAAATTTTTATTTGATTTATAATTTGTCAAAACGTATTGATGAGCTTGAGCATCACTTCAAATACAATGCATCTAATGTATTCCGAATTATCAATTTCAGTGAAAATGCAAAACATAGGAGATTAAAAATAAAAAAATTAAATTAAAATTTATATATATAAATAATGTATATATCAAATTTTGTCTCAATTGAGTTTTTTATTTTTTTTATTTTTTTATTTTTCAGCATAATTTTCAGTCAATTAATTATTTTTTTATTCTATTAATTAAAAATTATATATTAGAAATAATAGATATATCTTTTAATAAATTTGGTACATCGAGTATTAGAAATTATGAAGAAGAAGAGGAGGAGGAGAATAATATCTCTACTATATTGTTCACTTTTTTTTTTAAAATTTGAATTGAGACATAGATAAATATAATTGTTCACACTTTTTAAATTTTGAATTAAGATATAAACAAATATAACATAGTCAATCATAATATAGCTAATTACATGAATTTATATTTATAATATGGTCAATTACTTTAAATTAAATTTATTATATAGCCAATCATATGAATTTATACATATAACATAGTTATTAATTACATTAAATTAAACTTACTGCGTAGTTAATTATATAAATTTATACGTATAACATTATCAACTACATTAAACTAAACTTATTATATAGCTAATTACATGAATTTATACTTAGAATATAGTCAATTGTATTGAATTAATCTTATTATGTAGCCAATTATATGAATTTATACTTATAACATAGTCAATTGCATTAAATTAATTTTATTATGTCACTGTTTTAAAAATAATTTTATTATGTAGCCAATTATATGAATTTATACATATAAAACAGTCAATTATATTAAATTAATTATATTATGTAGCTAATTTTATAATTTTATAATTATAGCGTGATCAATTACATGAAATTAATCTTATTATTTAATTAATTATATAAATTTATACTTATAATACAATTAATTATATTAAATTAAACTTATTATGTAGTAAATTTTCTAAGTTTATACTTATACTGTAACCAATTGCATAAAATTAATCTTATTATGTAGTCAGTTACATGAATTTATATATATAACATTGCTAATTACTCTAAATTAATCTTAATGTGTAGTCAATTACATAAATTTATATTTATAAAATTAGTCAATAATATTAGTTATGTAGCCAATTACATGAATTTATACTTATAAAATAATCAATTACATTTAAATAATCTTATTATGTAACCAATTAAATAAATTTATATATATAATATAGTTAATTACATTAAATTAATATTATTATGTAGTCAACTATATGAATTTATAATTATAACATAGTCAATTATATTAAATTAATCTTATTATTTAGTCAATTATATGAATTTATACCTATAATAAAGTTAATTATATTAAATTAAATTTATTATGCAACCAATTATATGAATTTATATTTATACTGTAGTCAATTATATTAAATTAATCTTATTATATAGTCAATTATATAAAATTATACATATAATATAATCAGTGATATAAAATTATATATTAATAAATACATTAAAATAATAATTATATTTTTAAAATATATTATTCAATTAAAAATAAATAAATAAAAATATCAACATATAATATATTTATACTCATATTTTATTCGAAAATCAATATATGATTAATAAATATTTAACTTTTAAAGTATTATAATTAAGTTTTATATAATTTTAATATATTTTTTAAATCTTGATAAAATTTATACTCATACTTTCTATAATTGATTGAGTTTTTTTATGAATATTATTTAACATAGTTACTAAATAATATTAATTAATTACACATTAGATATTACTAATTACTATACATTATAGCTATTATATATAAATAACGTATAAGTGTTAAAAAATCATACTTTTACAATGTTAGATATTAGATTTTTCATAAATAAATTAAAAAAATTATGTGATAATATAATTAAAAAAATTAGTCACAAAGAATCAAATATATATTTTTTTACCACACATATGAGTGCTCTACTATTTGATTTATGTATAACAACAAGTATAATTATGTTTAAGTAATCAATTTTTTTTTACTTTCTTTTTTAAGCTTTTTATTCTTTTTTTACAATTTTTTCATTTGTTTTTTATTATATTTATTTTTTTATGTTTTTATCCTTTTATTTTTTTATTTTTTATTATTTAAAAATAAATAATTTAAAATATTTTAGATAGACAAACTTATTAATTATTAGTATTTTGATAATATTGAAATTGAAAAATGTAAATTTTTAATGTACATCATTTAATATGAGTACTTGGAGGGAAATAAGCTATTTGCTTTAGAGCCAAAACTATTATCTTCTCATATAATTTGGCCAAACTAAGCCAAACTCTGGCCATCTCAGTTTGGCTTAGGGGTGGATATCGGTTGGGCTAAGAGTATATTTCAGCTCGACCGAATTCGTATATATACTAAAAAATTAAACTGAATTCGATCGAACCTATATATATTTTCGATCGACCCGTAAATTTTCAGTTTCGGTCTGGTTAAACTGAATTATAATATATATAATATATATTATAAATATATCAAACATATAAAACATTACATATAAAAAATTTATAATCGGGTTGGTTTGGGTCGGGTCGAGTTGGGTTATGTAATATATATTATAATTTATAAAAATATATATAATATATATGTGTCACTCGGATTCGGATTAAATAAAAAAAATAAATCTCAACCCGACCATTCGACCTAACCCGAATTTTTTTAAAATTATAAACTAGATTTTATCCGTGTATACAATATAAACCGACTAAACTTGACCAAAATACACTCGGTTTGGTCGGGTTCAATAAATTTGCACACTCCTAGTCTAGCCAACTTGATTTTTTCAAAAATAAAACCATTAAAGCTTAGTAAAGCCAACATTCTCAATGTCCAAAGCCTAATAAAAATACTCTTTCCATTTCATTTTAAGTGTCATATAGAAATAATGTGTATAGACTAAAAAAATAATTAGTCATTATTAATTTTTTAAAAATTTTATTATAATTTAGTTATATACTCTTTTCTATCTTTCTCACCCACTTATTCTCTTTTATTAATTAATAGGGATAATATTAAAAAAATTTAATTAATATTCTCTTAAATTTTTAAAAGTGACACTTTTTTTAAAAATTGACACTTAAAATGAAATAAAAAAAATATACGACACTTGAAATGAAACGAAATGAGTATTAAAATTTTAAAAATACTATATGAATAAAAAAAATACTATATGAATCAAATTGATCCAGATCAAAAATATTTTATATATTAATTGTATTAGAAAAATAAATATTCAAATTTTATATTTATTATTAAAATAATAATAAATATAATATTATAATAATTATTTTTTAAATATAATTAATATATAAAATAATTTTAATTCGGATGAATTTAATCTATTTAATATTATTTTTAAAATTTGTAGGAAAGAATTACTGTCAAAAGGCCCCACCAATTCAGAATCTCAAGGTCACACCACTCACCAAAGCTTCATAATTTCATTCTTTTGAGGTTTCCTACTACCTTACAAACTTATAAACAAATAGCATTTACTTAAAAAATACAAAAACAATAAAGACGTCATCCATTATCATATATACAAAAAGGGTTAGGTAATTCATGTCATAGTATGGGTAAAATGTGATAGTTTGTTGTATTATATTTTATATTATTAAACATATATAGATATTATAGATATCATCAAATATTAAATTATTGAGAATTCACTAGTTAAATATTTTCGAGAAAGCCTTTAATCAGTTTTAAATCATGTTTTCCTCTTAATAAGTGTGAACCTCGATTTTCCACCCGAAAAAGATTCGGATAAAAGTTCACTCGTTGTCGGGAGTCGCCATTCAATTTATTTTGTTCAAAGGGAAAAACTAAGAAAATCCTTGTTTGACTCCAATTAATGCATCCAATGTAAAGGTTTCTAATCTACGAACCCAAGGAGGATTCGGGGACTATGTCATGTATTTGATTAATTTACCAATTTAGAAATGAATCCAAAAGGAACACAGAAAGGAAGAAGAATAGATTGTTAGTAAATTGCGGACTTGTTATTTGAGGTGAATCTCAAATATGCCTACATACTCTCGTTTTTTTATGAGAGATCAAAGCCCATGTAGTTCGGAAAAGCCTATTTAAAGGCGATGAAAATTATGCTTCATGCATGTGTGTGTGTGTATGCTTCGTGCATTTGTCGGACTTTTTGCCAAAATTGTTAATTTTAGCACTTAGTGCAAATTTGTGAAATTTAGGTACTTTGTACCAAAATAGTGCAATTTAGGCATTTGGCCAAAAGATTGATTTTAATTGTGAAATTTAGGTACTTTGTACCAAAAAGATACAATTTAGGCTACGTGCCAAAAAGTTGATTGATTCGCGGCTTCATGCCGAAGTGTTGATTGATTAGTTAATTAGGCCTTAGACCTAAAAGGATTAGGTCTTTGACCGAAAAGAAATTAAGAAGAAGATAAGATGCTTTATGATATGCTTGAATTGACAAATGATGAATTATCATACTACCTTGTTTAGGGTCCTTCCACTTCGAAGTTCCAGGTCTTGTTTTCTTAGATCTTGAAATATGATTCTTAATCCCTGCCACACAAGGTTAGATTCTTGCAAATAAAAGTCCAATAAGAGTTTTTAAGCGTGAAAAGAATTCGACAGCATGAGGCCCACCCGAAAAAGTCCAATCCCCTTTTTTGAAAGTTTAGCAGCATTTTATTGGCGAAATTCGGGCTGGACGGCGCGGTTCACCCCAAAACCGCACCGAAATCCGCATTTTTTCGTTCAAACTGATTTTCTGGAAGCTGCGGACCTCCAAAAATTATTCCGAGACCATACCTGTGATCCTTGCGTCGCCCCGAACATTTCAAGTACCATATCGATATATTTCCGGTGAACTTTACCGCGGACCTTCGGTCCGACTCGGTTGTCTGCAGTCTGAGAAAATTGGCTTCCCGAGCCTCAAAATTCGAGTGTTCACAATAAGTTTTAGACCATGCTCTCTTAAATTAGATTATTTTAGATATTTTTACCATTTAACTCCCAAAAAAAAAAGAAGGAATAAACACTTCTTTTCATTCACTATTTCTATTTATTTCTCTTTCTTTTCTCTTTTTATTTTTTTCATTTCATTTTTGGTCTTTTTTCATTCTCTTATTTTTTTTCTTCATATGAATTCTAAATATGTTATTATTCTCTACTTTCTTACTCTTTGTCTCGCTTTTTAACTATCATTATTATACTTACAAACAATAAATTTTTAGTTTTAGTTATTATTTCTAAAAAAATATAAGAATTTTTGTAATATTAATACATTCTAATTTTCCTTTTTTTTTTATTGCCAATGCAAATATAATATATTTGATAGCTTAAATAATATGTAGTCTATGAAAAAAGTAAAATTTTTTGTTTCTAACATAGTTTTTTTTTTTTGAAATTTTTCCTTTTTTAACATATCATTTAGAAGTTTATTATTTATTTTTTGAATATATTTATTGTAGTTTTGATTTACTTGAAATATTATTTTGTTTAAATATTTTTTTTTCAGATATGCATGGTCATCTCCATAATACACATATTGCATTATATGGATATCATATTAAACATTGATTAATTAAACATGACCATGAATGTTATGGACATGACCATAATACTTATATGTTCACACGATCATACCTATATAAGACACTGTAGTACTCCATTTATATAGATCTCATACTAAATATATATTAATTAAATATGAACATATATATTAGGATATGACTGTGCATATCACCTAAACACATTCATATATAATAATTGTATGTTCACACGACCATGTCTATGTAAAATATTTTAACATTTTATTTGTATAGATTTAATATTAAACATATTAATTAAATATGACCATATGTATTATGGACATGATCATGTATATATGTAAAATAAAAATTTTATTTAAATAAAATCGTGCTTCAAGTAAATTATAATCCACTAAATTCATTTAGAAAATAAACAATCAACTTCTGAATAATATGTAAAAATGAAAAATATTTCATAAAAGAAAACTATGTTAAAAAATAAAAACTTTACTTTTTCGTAGAATACATATTATTGAAGATACCAAATATAGTGTATCAACATTTATAATAAAAATTAGATAAATTAGAATTTACTAATATTGCAAAATTTTTTATTTTTATGTTTCTTAAAAAATAATAGTTGAAATTAACAATTTATTGTTTATAAGAGTAATAATAATAATTAAGAATGATACGAAGAGTAAGGAACATAGAATGATAGCAAATCTAGAATTTACCTGAAGAGAAAGACGTCAAGAGAATTAAAAAAGAATGAAAATGAAATGAGAAAGAGAAAGAAATAGAACTAGTGAATGAAAAAAGTGTTTATTCCTTTTTTTAGTGTCAAATGGTAAAAATATCCAAAATAATCTAATTTAAGAGAGCATGATCTAAAACTAACTAAAAGTTTCTCAGGGTAATTAACCGTTGAATTTCCTAAATTCTTTTAACAAACAAAATTTATATAAAATATTTTAAAAAGTGACAATACTTTTAGAAATTTTTATTTTTTATATTTATTTTACAATTTTTTAATTTTAAAAATATTTATTTTCAGTAATATATATTAAAATATTTTCTGTTAAATTTAAAAATAAATGTTCTTAAAAATTTTTAAAAGTTAAAGTATATTTTTTAAAAAAATTAATATAATAAATGTCATGTATTTTTGAAAAATATATATAATATATGAAAAGGACAGAGAAAGTATATTGTATGAAAGAAAAAAAGATGATAATTTAATTCAATTTCCTATAAATGTTAGATTCAATTCGAAAAGTATTTAAAATTAAATTAGATTTTAATATATATATATATGTGTGTGTGTGTGTGTAATATTTATTTTAACTTTTAAATATTAAATATATATATATATGAGAAAACAAATTAAAAATTAAAAGAAAAGAAAAATAGATTCACAAATGTGTGTGTATATATATATATATATAAAGAAACTCACATGATACCGATGCCTTGCCCAATTGTGGATTTTTTTTTACATGGGGTGGTATTAATTAAAAGTGTGGATTTTTTATTTATTTACTATATGGTTTGATATTGATAAGTGTTGGAGATTTGCATTTATAATGGATATGTACCTTTTGTATTTGGGGTTGCATCAGCACCGCACCGCACCCCACTCTATTCTCAATTACTTTTTTTCATATATATATTTTTCCTTTTTTGAGAAATCACTCTAATCTCTCTCTCTCTCTCTCTCTCTCTCTCTTGTAATATTATACAATGAACAAGGATACAATGAATAAGAAAAATCGATAGTGAATCAATTGCGAAAAAAAATACACTTGCCAACTATAGTATACTTTGACGTGCGATTTGCGATTTCATGTTATTATGGCACTAATCATCTAAATCCAATAAGAATTTTTTTCATATTACTTAATAAGTTAATTAACATACTTGTATTATTATTATTATTATTATTATTATTAAATAATCATTTCAAATTATAAAAATTGCAAGGACTTGGATTTTGCATTTGCAAAAAAACAAAACAAAAGGAAATAAGATAAATAAGATTTAATTGATAACCTCGTCCCAGATTTTAAGTACTTGACTATTTTATTATTCCTTTTCAATCCTCCCATTCGTAAATTTAGACTGCTGGCGTTGATCTTGGACGCAAATTTATGCATGCAAATTTTTAAATTCTAAAAGCTAGGTAAAGCTGCTCTGATTTTAGAATGGCAAGGGTTTGTGAAAAAACTTGATCTGAAGATCCAAGTCATAAAAACGGTTGAAAGATTTGTCTACAAAGGCAAAAATTGGTTCAGTTCCCTACTAGTTCAAGGTTAGATTGCAAGGCCATATTAATGCCAAGTGAAAGCACCTTAGTAACATAAGCACACCGCACCAAACATATCAAGATTTTGGCAAATATCCATAACATTGCCAGTTAGTAGTCATAAACAGGTTAAACGCATTACTTACAGAATGCACCAAATGGCTGCCGAGCCAACTGAATAAAAAGCCTAAGTGCAGGGCTATCTTCTATGACCAAAGACAAACTAATAGAGATTAACCTACTGCACTGTTTTAACTCCTAAACAGAAAAGGAGCATCAAAATACCAAAAAAACCATGTACACAGACTATCTTTCAAGTTTCCTTTTTACATCAGTAGATGCTGGCTCTTAGGCCTTAGCAGAAGAACATGGAGTTGCATACTTTCTCCTCCAATTTTGGGAGCTGAGGGACAGGAACAGCTCCAGCAGAGGTTACACCACCATGGCTTGAGGATGTCTCCGAAGTATCTTCAAATTTCATGAACTGACTCATCTGAGTAGCAGCCAGGTGAGCATAGCATATTGGTGCAACTGCACAAACAAATAAAAAATAGATATGCATAAACATTATATGAGCTGGGAAAAGATATCACCACTCATTTCAATGGTGACAGTTTAAGGTATTAGCAAAATGCTCCAGATACAACGTATTACTGATCACATGATAACCCCTTGTTTTCTAACATATTCCATGTTACCCAACCGACAGGCTAAAATTTAGTGCCAAAGAAGACCGTCGCACAGATTCAAGAAGCATATCCTCAATGAAATTATCCAATCAAAATAAAAACCAGTGCAATCAAAATAAAAACCAGTGCATAAAAAATATTTACCTACAGAAATGGCAGTTGTGCTTCTCTGATACCTGCAATTATTAGCACAAACACCATTCAGAGCAAAAAAAAAAAATCCTCAAGATCTTGAACTGCACCATTGCCATTCATTCAGCAAACATAAATTTACTCACACATATGATAAAGAGTGTACAAGTTCCTGAAGATCATCTGCTGAAAAGCCAACCTCATCCAACAAAACATGATAGTGAGTTGGCCGTGTAGTTCCCTGACAAGACATGGGTAAAGAATATAATGTGCTATTAATAGATACCACAGGAATGCCAACAAGCCAAACAAACAGAAAAGACATTAATTGTGAAGTAAATGCAGTCAACAAGGTCACTCGTGAGCATACAAACATTAGTTTCCAATAAAATATGCAAACCTGTCAAAATCTTCAAATAATTTGCATCCATCCCACCAGTAATTTCTGATGCAAAAGAACAATGGGAGAGAGGGATTCCTATCTTTCTATGTTCCAATCAAATTTTCATTGAAAGAAAGTCTTTCTTGACTCAAGTACTCAATTTCCAGTCATGACATTAAATAAAGTAAATTGAACCCTGTATACAACTTGAAAGTTGCAAGGATACAGAAGTGGCAACACAAACATCATCAACCAAATTCAAGTAAAAAACCAAAGCATTAGTGTTGATACTCACAATCATTCCTGCATGTGCACAAAGATAGAAATCATTGTTCTTTGGATGACAGACTCTATTGTCGATGATAGTACCTGCAAAAACATAGGTAGTACAAAATTTATCCCTATAACATATCTTTAGAACTACTGGAAGGATGGACAAATCATCTTAAAGGCTTACCAGGTGGAACATTTTCAGGAGCTCCAGGCTGGAAGAATTTTGTATGATGGTTTTTCTGTGCAACAATAACCACAAACTTGGGGGACCATTTCTCATCAAGAAACTTGCACGCCTACAAAATTGAAGAGTCCACTTAATCAAATTACTAAAGGAACTTTATCTTGCAATGCAACTCGTCATTTGATCCATTTCAATATTCAAACCTCAATTATCTGATCCAGTTCAATGTTCAACACTTGATTGAATTGAGATTCACTGACACCATCCCTGTATAAACACATTTATCAGAAACTAGATAGATTTAAAGCAAGCATTGAACTAACATGAACAATAGCTAATACGGAAGCTGAAAAGCTAGAAAGGTTTTTGACAGATCGTACAAGCTTGAAGTTTTTATAAGAATGGCCAAACAAAAACTACATTTTTCAACCAAATATTTTAACCTAATAAGTAGCAGCACAATCACGCTCATGGTACACCCAGTCATTTCAATGCAACAAATGTTTGAGTTCATGAAACAAGTATCATCTACCAATGTGAACACATAACAATCAGAAAAAAAAAAATTGCATTAGATCAAATCTTGTCCAAAAAAAAAAAAGCAGATGGATTAAGATATTTGCCCCCTAAAATTATAAGTTCCCAGAGACATGGTTTATGACAAAACTTGTTCCATTTAATTAGACAATATGTTGATCTCTTGCCAAAATTTTTCCCTTTTCTTTTTTCTTCCATGAAATGGAACGTTCAAAGAGAATACCTTTACTGGGGCTAAAAATGAAAGGAAGGCATAGTATATGCTCATCTATAGCCAAATAATGAAAATAATACCTGAATATGATGATCTGTTCAGGTTTCCTTTTTCCAGAACTTGTATAAAAGTCCAACAGAAGCTCCCTGGAGGGGAGAAGAAAAAAGGAAAGAGGATGAATCACACAGGCATTCAGCGACCAGCTAAATATGCAACCATAAAAAAAATACTAGAACACACCACTATATAAATTCTGCAATCTTATAATTTAAAAAATTCACATAACCAACCAACACTTGACAACTAGTTATTAATATTAAAAATTCACCTAACCATCCCTTCATCCTCGGTGTCAGACACTCGCTTAACTAAAGAGTCTATCATTTCCACCTTTGGAGACTGTGTGCGCACAGATGCCCTATAGCGTGAAATCAATGGCCACTGCCTTGAACTAACTACCTAAAAATTTTACAATGATATATCAGAACAAATTTCACACCATCTCAAAGCTAAATTTTTTGAAAAACGTTTCTTTGAACTCTAGAAGTAGAGTGACAAATAAAAACAATAAAGTACCGCAGCAATTGACGGGACATCAGAATGCCCAGGAGATCCATGTGATACATCCATCCCAAGGATTATTGTGGGAACCTTGGAAACAAATGGAATAGAAGGAGAATGCTCAACTGCCAACATTGAATTTAGTCCACCGAGCTGCAGTAAACACAATAAACTATGAGGCCGCTTAACAACCACTACAATAATGATAATGAAAGCCTCACATCTAAAAAGTAGTTAAAAAATTGGCTATTAAATAAAGCACACAAGTATCATGAGAAAAAAAAAAAAGGTAGTGTCCAATACTCAACCTTTGCATTGATCTTCAACAAAACATTAGTCAGATACTGGTCATTAACCCTTTGAGGAGCTGCGCACTGTGTGAAAATTCCAAACTCTGAAAGATTTTTCTTCTTCCAAGGACCTTGGAGATTCAATTCATTTTCAGTAACCAAAATCAACAAAAAGGAAAAATTCATAATTGACAAAGTGAGAAAAGATAAACTACCAACCATATAAGTCAGAGTTTTTCCTCTCTGGCAGTAAACATAAAAGGAATTTTGGAGCACCAGGAAGCCTAGACTGGATCTCTTCAAACATCTTCTCCACCCTAACAGTGGGCGGCGCACGCCTAAACTGATGATTCTCCTCAATAACATCAAAAGGTTGCTCTATAGGCTAAAAAATACAGACAAATCAGTAAATAGATAGATTATGTCGATAATTAATAAACAAAAGGTGACTTACAATTCCTTTCATATCTGCACATTTTGTCAGATCTCGGATTAGGTTACGTATGTCACAACGTGCTGAGAAATTCACTACAGCCCATCGCTCAATCTTACATGGCTCCACAAGTTTCTTCAGAAGAATTCCATCACATTGTCAGAAAGGACAACAAAACCAAAACCAAGGGGAGAGGGAAACAAGCACCTTGTTATTAAAGTTCCAGCGCCCGTTCCTGGGGAAGAAATCTTCGCCATTGCCTACTTTTAGCTGTTAAAATAAACAAATAGTAAGCATCATCGTAAAATCAGGCAACAAAACATGATGGATCCTATCATTACAAGAAGGCATAACAAAAAAAAAATTTGGCACTCTAGCAAGTTACATATACCCTAGGGGCTGGTAAAACACGGCCTTCAACTTGAGCAAAACTTGTACCAATTGAAACGCCACATTGTTTTAGCATTGGTTCAGAATCATAATTACTGCATTTCAGGGCCTGCAACAAAATTGTCGAATGGGAATAAACTTCCAATAGTATAAAACACAGGTCAGCAAAATTCAGGGAAGCCACCTACATTTGATAAAGTACTCATCCTTTCTTGAGGCTTTTGCCGCGACTTCTCAACCAAAGAAGCTCTTTGAAGTGTATTGAGAGCTTTAGTGTACCGTTGCAAGGACACCAAAGAACAAAGCTAAAAGAAAACAATAGTAATAGAAACCAAATGAACCATTGCCATAATGGTACAAATAAATAGTACAAAAAACTGTTAAGGTAAACCAAATAGCACACCTCAATTGGAATATAAGTAGGGCGCTTTGGCTTCCCAACATTAATGCATGGCAGATCAGCAGAATAGCGCAGGTCTATGTTGCGATGATTAACAAAATAATCATAAACAGTTAATTCAACGGGCTCACCAGCGTTCTTTTGCTTTAACTCAAATCTACACATGTCAAAACCAGCAAGAGCTCTAAATGTCAGATATTGCAATTTTTTTTAGTAAAGCATAGATAGAAGGACACATACATATATAAGTAAAACAACACATAGCAACAGTAATAAGAAGTTTACGTCTGCTCTTTGCAAGATTTCTCACTCAAACCAGTTATCCTGTACTCCAGATTGGAGGGGCTTGCTTTGATTCTCAGATTCTTCAGAGTTCTTTTTGCCTGACCACGTTCCACTGAATTAAATCAAACTCCAAAAGCGTAAAAGATAAATCGCACATGAAGACTGACCAAAATCGTTGGTTACCTTAGCCCAGTCTAGTTGAAAGGGATCTCTTGCATTTTGGTTAGCAATTAGAAAATCCACAACAGGACCAGGCTGAATTATCATGGTGGTAGATACGTCTGAAGAGAAAGACGACTAGTGAAAACCCACCCAAAAAAGCAACAAAACAATGCAGTAACTAAAACATTTATAGTACCAATATTCAGAGACAAGCCTCCTTGAGTGGTTCTAAAACTCGAATGGAACCCTCTGCAGCCCAGAACACCACCTCCAACATCTGTAAAATTCCTAGGATCATTGTGAAAGAAATTCTGGCGAACAAGGAGGCATCCCCTGCGGTAAACAAAAAATTAGAATAGAAGCAGCCAGCGCCCCTCGCAGATTAAAAAAAATAATCAGAACCCAAAATGCTTTATTACTGTTTGGCTGCATGTTGACGCAATATAATGTCAAGAACCCTTATAGCCTCTTGTGAGTTCTCTGACTCCTGTCCACGAAGAGCATTAGCAATTGCTTGCATGGGTATTTTGGCAGCAAAGCTAATCTCTACCCTGAATGTTTTGGAGCGATATGGTCTACGCATCCTCTTCCGATCACTCTCATTTGGGCTACCATGGCCATCGGGACTTGCATTGGTATTGCCATTATTCCTGTTAGAGGAGATATCTTCAAGTACAACAGTGAACTCAAGCTTGTTACGAGGAAGTGACCCAACAGTGAACAAACTCTTTTCCCCATCATATGCAAAGTGCTTTCCACCCAACTCACTTTCATAAGTTTCTTGTACTCGATCAATCACTTTTCGTCCAACGCCTTTCCCATCGACGGGACGTCCATCTTCATAAGAAAGAGCAACCTTTTCAAACAATCACAATGTACACAGTATATAAGTTGTACGAAACATGTGCAAGGGAAGAGATCAACGATGAAACGGTGAGACTCTTCTGAAAAAAACAAATATAGCAACAAATAAAAGTTGTACTAAACATGTACAAGACAATTAGGAACAATTAAGAAGAAATCGAAGAACATACACTATAGTGAAAGAAGTATCCATCGATATTAGTGACATTGACTTTGAAATGATTAGTAAGCAAAGGTATCTTCTGGCCTTTAGATCCAAGGCCACGCCTACTAATTGGAACCCTAACAACCTTCTTCTTCGCCGGTTCAGCTTCTGCTCGGACTGGAACAACGTTTGGCGGAACAACCGGAGGAGGAGGTGGAAGCGAGTCTTGTGCTCCATTTCCTTCAGCTGCTGCTTCGTGCGAATCCATATCTACAGGTTCACCGGCGATTTTTTTTCGGTTAATCGGAGATGAAAGTAAAGTGACGTCAGCGGCACTGTGAGGTAGTTAGAAAAAGCTTTTGACCTAAGTGAATTTTTTTCTCTATCTCACGCAGCGGCTGAGATGAGAAAAAAACAAGAAGCGCTTGGCTGGAGTAGAAAATGAAGGTTTAAATAGTACAAAATCCTATTTGTAGGCCTATATCTTACGGTTCAGAAGAAGAAATGGTTTATGATCGTACGGTTCAAATTAAAGAGTTGAGAATGGATGGTCTTGATCACGTATATACAAACAAAACCCTGCAATGAACGGTTCAGATTAAATCAGGTCTGATTGTCATTTTTCATTTTTTTATATTTTGTCAATTCAAATTTCGTTTCGTGCATAATTTTTTAAAAAAATGTCCAAAGTATAAATGAACTAGTCTTGGGCAATGCATCGCGTGCCGTGCTGGTGCTGCACGAAGCAGCATGTTTATTTATTTATTTATTTACTTTTTGAAAAAAATTGAAAAATTAGTTTATAATTTAATTTTAATATTTTTCAAAAAGGATTTTTAATTTCTCTTTCTTGTGATAGTGTAATCTAAACCCAAAAATTGGGGATTCAAAAAGCAGTATTATTATAACTAACTCTATTCTTTATCAATGCCCATGTGCATGTCAGTGGCATAATTTTTTTTTAATTTTTGAAAAAAAATTAAATTTTCTAATTTTTGAAGAATTGGAAAGGATTGTTTTTCTTTTCCGTGTGTAGTAGTTATTAATTAACATTTAAAAAATTAAAAATAGAATTCCTTCAAATACAATTATTTTAAAAATTAATTTATATTATTATTAATATTTAATTTTTTATATAATATATAATAACTAATTATTATTATTATAGATATCATGATTTTATTTAAAATTTTTAAATAATAATGAATTTAATATTTTAAAAATTAATTTACATTATTAAATAAATAAATAATTATTAAATAAAAATTAAATAAATATCATATTAATTATTTAAAAATTTAAATTATATTATTAGATAATAACTAATTATTATCAATATTATATATGATATTTTAATCTTATTTGAATTATCTAAATAAATATCTATATAATTATTTATTTATTTATTCCAATAAATAATAATTTAGTTTAATATTTAAAAAAATATTAGGATTATATCACGTGGCACAATATTGTACTGGCGTTATCTGTTTTAATACTATATATATATAGATATATATTATGTAATATATTTTAAATAATATGATTAGTTGTAATTATATTGAAAAGACATTTGAAAATTAGTTTTTTAAAGACACATATTCATATCTTTTATAATTTTATTTTTGAAATTAATAAAATATCAAAAATTTAAATTCTATTTAGATAATATAAATTTTTAGCACATAACAATAATCTAGTATTTAAATCTTTAGGACAATACTAATATAAAAATTATCACAAAAAAATTTAATATTTTGTTTGAATATCAATTCATTTACTTAATATAATAGTGAATTGTCACTGTAGATTTAGTGATATGAACCTTTTTTAATGCAAAATAAATTTTCATTAATGAATAAAAGAGTACTTCTGTAAAATATAAATAAAATTATATAATTTTAAAATACATAAGATATATATAACTAATAAAGTTACTGAATTTTCATAAATTTTTTCGATGCAAACAATTGATAATGGTAATATGTTGCGGATAATCTGACTTTTAACAAAACACTCGCTTCATCTATCAACATAATAAATCATCATCACCTTTTATGCAAGGACACCTCCATTTGAGAAGCATAAATAACCTCCATTAAAGAATAGCAAACATCCATCTAAAGAGGTCTTAACCTTCAAATAAGAAAGGATAAAATTTCATAACAAAAACTTAAATTGCATTTAATTTTATTGGAATGAGCTTGGAGATAATAAGTTGGTTGGTCCTGATTTGATTCAAGAAACTGAAGAGAAAGTAAAATTGATTCGAGGCAGGTTAAAAGCAGCTTCAGACCGACAGAAGTCTTATGCAGATCTGAAAAGGAGAGACATTCAGTTTGATGTTGGAGATAAGGTATTTTTGAAAGTGTCTCCTTGGAAAAAGATTTTGAGGTTCGGTCGGAAGGGAAAATTGAGTCCTCGTTTCATTGGGCCGTTTGAGGTGTTAGAAAGAGTTGGGCCAGTTGCTTATCGACTTGCTTTGCCACCTGAGTTGGATCGTATTCATAATGTATTCCATGTTTCTATGTTGAGGAGGTACAGGTCGGATCCATCTCATGTGTTGCCATTTGAATCAATTGAAGTGAACCCAGACTTGACTTTTGAAGAGGAACCAGTTGCTATCTTGGCACGTGATGTGAAAGATTTGAGAAACAAGAGAGTGCCATTGGTGAAGATTCTTTGGAAGAACCATGAGAAAGAAGAAGCAACTTGGGAAAATGAGCAAACGATGCGAGAGCAATATCCTCAGTTGTTTCAGAGTTAATTTCAGGTAATTTCGAGGACGAAATTTTCTTTTTAGAGGGGGAGAATTGTAATATCCTCATATGTGGCTTAGAAGTTTTGATTATGTTGTTGTTGTTGTTGTTGTTATTGTTTAATTGAATTGTATGCATATGATGGGGTAAGAAAAGAAATTGGGATGAGAATGCTTGTGCATATGTGTTTTGGAGAAAGAATTAGGGTTTAGAGACAAATGTATATGTTGTGTATATGATGATATATATAACATATAAAGTGGTCAAATGAAGAGTCAAGGTGATGGTTAAGTGGAAGAAGATATTTTTGGTTGTTAATGAAATTACATATAAGGACTTATATGAGACAAAGGTTAGTTATATGATTAAGGGTGTTTTAGTAATTGCTTGGATAAGAACACTTGGTGGAGATTAAAAGCAAAATTTGACTTTGTATCTTGATCATTGTCTTCTTTCTTCATGAAGTGGCCGGCTCTCCATTAGAAAAAGGAAAAGAGAAGTGTTCTTGAGGCAAGAAGCAAGTTGATGAAGCAATCCAAGGTTTTGACAAAGGATTTGTGGAATTTCTTCTTTTCAAGTAAGTATTTTCTTGTTTTCTTTACTTATTTGGAAGTTGTGTTGGAAGTAAAGTAGGGTTTGATGATTTTGTGATTTGGTGGATTTGAGATGTGTTTGGTTGTGTTTTCGAGTGTTAAATTAATTTTAAGTTATGAGTTTAATTGAAAGTTGTTGTTGGAAATGATGGTTGTTGATTTGGATGGAGGGAGAAGGATGTTGGATTTTAGGGTTTTGTGGTGAATATGTGTTTAATTGTGATATTAATGTGTGGTGAAGTAGTTTGTATGATGAATATGTGTTTAGAACATTGATTATGTTCATGTGAAATATGTTATATGATGAATATTGTGTTTGAGTGCAATTGAGAAAGGGTTGGTTTTAGTTAAGGTTTTGTGATTTGGTGACACGGCCAAAATCAATTTTAGGGGAGTGGGCGTGTCAATTATTTGGATTGGCTACTGTCTCTTTTGGTTTTAGTGACACGGGCGTGTCCATCAAAGGTGCTGGGCGTGTCAATTATTCGAATTGGCTACTGCCTCTTTTCTTTTTAAGGACACGGGCGTGTCACTCAAGATGGTTGGGCGTGTCTATCAAGTGAGTTGGGCGTGCCCTTCAAATGATTTGAACATTGTTTGATTTCTTGGTTCTCTTTGCATGGTTTAAATTCTTCAAAAGTTCCATTGTTCCTAAACTTAAACATGAACATTATAAACATGTTTCAAACACAAGAATGATCTAATCAAATGAATGTGGATGGTCTTAAAGCTATGAATCATGTCAATTGTGTTTTGCCCTAATTGCATTGTTGAGAATTAACAATGTTATGTTATGCACTTTGAATGGCAATGTGTTTCATGATTAATATGGAATGAAATGTTGATATTTATGAATGATGCTATGAAGATAAATATACACTTGAATAATGAAGTGTTATATTGTGAAATGAAATGTGAAGCCATTGTTATTGGCTAAGGTGATTCAATGGAGATAAATGAGGCATGTTTGCCTAAATGATAATGAGAATTGAGAATGAAATCTAAATGAATTGTGTGGCTAATGTGTTATTCCATTTTCAGAGTTTGTTGTTGGTGGCATGCCTAATGAGTGTAACAATCTCTTGAAGTTAGGTTGGATTGAATCCTTGAAGCCTAATTGAGATGTTACAACCCTTGAAGCTAGGTTGGGTTAGTTCTTGAAGCCAAGTTGGGTTGATGCTTAGCATGCTTTGCTCCCCTTGAAGCTTGGTTGAACTTAATCCTTGAAGCCTAGTTGGGTATATGATATTGATAAATGTGATAACAAAACCAAAGCATTAACTCTGAAAATTGAATGGCATATTAGTGTGTCTTGGGCCCATGCTTGTCTTTGCTTAGTGTTGTTCATGAATGATTAAATGATTAACTAATAAAATATATGCAAAGATGTTGAATTCTGATATACATATATGTATGTTAGGTTATGAAATGTAAAAGTATGTTGTTAGCTTTGCATTTATGTTGTTACATGTATGATATAAATTAAAATTGGCATTGTATAACATTTAAGCATGTCTATTGCATGTTTTATCTTACTAAGCCCTTGGCTTAGCGCGATAGTGTTTAATCGCGCAGGTGATAGAACTGATAGAATCGAACCCGAGAGCTCTTCGAGACCGAGTGAGAGTAGACATTGAAGAGTTGATTTTGGGAGCTTAAAGATCAGAGCTGACTTGCCAATCATGTATAAATCTTTTATATTGTGTAAAGTATTGTTGATAATGTAAATATATGTATAATGGTAAATATGTATTCAAATGTTTTCATATATGTACATATTTTATAACTTCCGCTGTGTAATTTATAAATGTATATATATATATATAGATAACTAATATGTTTTGTTTTATAAGTAAATGATCTATTTTGTTAATAAGATATAATGATATGGATATGGTATCAAGTTTTAAAATGTTTTGAATGTTAAGGAAACCGTAGCATCCCTATGTTTGGTGCACTTATGCTACATTGTTGTGGTTGTAGTGTGTGTGCATTGGATATGGGGGTGTTACAAGGTGGGTTTTTTTCTAATATAAAAGTTCAAGAAATGAATATTAAGAAATGGATGTATATTAAGTATTTTTGTTAAGATTTTTAAATAAACGTGTAATTATGTGACTTGAATTCATAGACAGATAGGATGTGAGGTAGTGTTGGCTACAGTCTAGTTTTAAACCGAAATCTGACCGATCAAAACAGGTCAAAAGCAGAACCGTAATAAAACTGGAACTTAAATCTTATTATATGATTTGGTTCAGGTTTTGATTTTTAATGAATCGCTGAGCGGTTTAAACTGGCAGTTCAAACCAGTAGTTTGAACCGTCAATTTGATTTTTTTGCAGCAGCCCACTGTTTCTTGGGAAGACCAGTCATGTAACACCCATATACTCTATATAAGTATTATACATATATCTTATATACATACAATACGTATATAAAATATAAGGATGTCACATTTCATTATTGTTTAAATCCCTTAAACCTTAGTTCCATAACAATGATACATTTTTAATTAAAGAACATTTACAAAACCATTATACTTTTGATTATATTACATATATATAATTTACATTGTCTTTTCCGAAATTTACTTATGTACATATATATTTTTATCAAAATACAGCATAATAAAATTGTACATATATGCACCACCTTCTAGTTGGTCTCGAAATACTTACTCTTCTCGTGGCACAACTATTTGACTCCCAGATCAATCATCTACTCACCTGTGCGATTTACACAACTGCGCTAAGCTCGAAAGCTTAGTAGTACAAATAAATATTATATACATACATTACAGGAATTCATACTACATACTAACATCATTTATCATCATATTCTTATCATGTTTTCCATTTTCAATGTACTTTTCATATCTTTTCACCAATTTCATAATATATATATATATATATATATATCTTTAACATTAATCACAATTCAATGGCTTATCATAATATTCATGAAATGATACACACAATTTTCACATTCATATACATATTACACATCACATTATATTTCCATAATCTCATTTTCAATATCAAGACTTAGCTCTGCTCAAGTCTTTCAACAATTCATTTCTTATCATTTAGCATATTTCCTTAAGCCACATTCTTTTTCAGTAATTTGTTTATGTATTGTGATCATATTATTCCATGATCACCATCATATATCTCATAACATTATATTGTATTATATTACTCAATTGTTCCACAATTCATAATTCATATAAAAGCAAACACAAGCATGGGACCAAAATAATCTAATATGCTATTCACATCTCAGAGTTACTGCTTTGGTCAATAATGACACTATGTGTCTAGCTCCATAGGCAATATATCAATGTAATAATCCAACTAGGTCTGAGCTTACGACCCGGTCATTTCACCTAACCTAGCTTCAAGGATTTATTTTTGAGGCTTATGACCCAGTCATCTCACCTCAAAAATATTTTTACAGTGACGCCCAGCGTCTAGCCCATATGTAAATCATAGGCATGCCGCCAAACACAGAACTCTAAAAATTGAATAACATACTAGGCACACAATTTATTCATATTTCTCATTTATATCGATATCAATTCATTACATTATGATTCCACATATATCATTACATTATACCACATTACCCAATTACCTTGGGTATTTCAACATAATTCACATATTCCTTGTAATATCCCAATTTTTTATGTACTTTGGAATAGTAGTTATGATAGAGTATGATGGTGAAATAGGTAAAGAAAATATAATAAGAGATATATATGTATGAAGGATTTTATATGTACATATTGTATTTGAAATATATGGAAAATATAAATACAATATAAAAGACATATACATATATCAACATATACACAATATATACATGATGTATACATTGGTGTAGAAAAAGTAAATTTTAAATAAATAATTAATAATAATAATAATAATGATAATAATGACAAGAGAAAAAGAAGAAATGAAAGTCAAAAGAAGGACAAATATTTGTGGTGGAAAATTTTTAGGTGGAAATAATTATATATATATATATATATAAGATATGGATGAATTGAAAAGAGAGCTTTCTCTATTTCTTTCTTTCTTCTTCTTCCTCTTGGAACGTGGGACTAGAGAGAGAGAGAGAGAAAAGAGTTTGATTTTGTTCATATACACATCAAATTCATAAGAGTCTTAAGAGAATTGAAGATGGATATTGAAGATTTGGCAAAGAATTCAAGTAAGTCCTCTTTTTCTTTAGTTGATTTTTATAGATTTTGAGTTTGTATGTGATATGGTTAGTGAGAGAAAGTGATGATTAATTGAAAATTATGATGATAATGAAATATTGAAGTATATATATGTTGAATTGGTGCTTAGATAATGGAAATATGATTATTTATGAGGATGATGATGAGTAGTTGAAATTGAGGAATAAGTGTGATAAGAAAAAGAGTAAGGGTTTAGTATAAATGAGTTGGAAATTGAGTAAACTGATACATGGATGATTGTATAAATGAATTATATAATGATTATTATTATGATATGTTGGAGTTATATAAGTGTTCAATTGATGGGTGAATTATGAATATAAATTAAGATGATGATTAAGGGTGTTGTAGTATTGATTTTGAAATGATTGTGTTCATATGGCTGAGAGTTCAAAATGCTGAACTTTTGCCTGACACGACCAGTGACACGGCCATATCGTTGGGCATGTCAACGGTGCTGAGTATAATGATTAATGACACAACCATTAACACGGCCATGTCTCTGGACGTATCATGGCTACTGTGAGATAAGATAATTGACACATCCATGAACACACCCGTGTTGTTGGGAGTGTTAAATTTTCTATAAGGCAGAATAAATGACATGGGCAGTGACACGCCCATGTTATTGGACATGTCAATACTTCTGTATGAATATGTTAATGACACGGTCATCAACACGCCCGTGTTGTTGGGCGTGTCACTTGAGAATAACTCCTTTTTGTTGTTTTTCATTTGTAATTCCTATTTAAATGATTTGAATGTTAAGAATGCCTTAGAATGTGATACTAAATGGTTGTTTATGATCACATTTGGTATAGGCATTGAGAGAGAATAGTTTGTCCAACCTTAGTGTTGGAGGGCAACATGGAAGAGAAGGTTAGAGGAAGTTTTAAAGATTATTTTGGAGTGTTTCATAAGGTAAGTACAAGTGTTGAATAATTGCTTATATTTACATGACATTGGGACTTAACACATTTGATTAAAAAATGTGTTAAGTTACTTACTACATTGTTGGTGCATGAGTAATATGCTATGATTTGTATGATGTCACAAATGCATTATATGTAATGTGAACTATGTGAAAAATATGATAATGACCCAAAACGTATGAATATTGAAAATTGTTATGTAAACATTGATGATGGTATGTAAAGACATTGGTAATAACTATATTGATATAAATGAGATAATTGAGGCATTATGCTTAGCTTGATCTTGAGAAAATGAGAAAGATATTGATAATGAAATTATGAAAGAATTGTGTGCCTAGTATGTTATTCAAACTTTAAAGTTATGGGTTTGGCGGCATGCCTATGATTTGCCTATGGGCTAGACGCTGGGCGTCACTGTAAAAATATTTTTGAGGTGAAATGACCAGGTCGTAAGTCTCAAAAACAAATCCTTGAAGCTAGGCTGAGTGAAATGATTGGGTCGTAAACTCAGACCTAGTTGGATTATTACATTGATATATTGTCTATGGGGTTAGACACATGGTGTCATTATAGACCAAAGCAGTAACTCTGGAATTTGAATAGCATATTAGATCCTTTTGGGCCCATGCTTGTGTTTTCTTCTATGTGAATTATGAATTATAGAATAATTGAGCAATATAATAAGATATAATGTTATGAGATATATGATGGTGATCATGGAATGAGATGATCACAATAGATAAGAAAATTACTGAAATGGAATGTGGCTTAAGAAAATATGCTAAATGATGAGAAATGAATTGTTGAAATACTTGAGTAGAGCTAAGTCTTGATATTGAAAATGAGATTATAGAAATATAATGTGATGTGTAATATGTATATGGATGTGGAAATTGTGTGTATTGTTTCATGAATATTATGATAAGCCATCGAATTGTGGCTTGTGTTAATGATATATATAAATTATGAAATTAGTGAAAAGATAAGAAAAATGCATTGAAAATGAAAAACATGATAAGAATATGATGATAAATGATGTTAGTATATGAGTATGATTTTCTATAATGTATGTATATAATATTTATTTGTACTACTAAGCTTTCGAGTTTAGCGCGGTTGTGTAAATCGCACAGGTGAATAGATGGTTGATCCAGTTGTGCCACGAGAAGAGTAAAAGTATTTTGAGACCAACTAGAAGGTGGTGCATACATGTATAATTTTATTATGCTATATTTTGATAAAAATGTATATGTACATAATTGAATTTTGGAAAAAGACAATGTAATTTATATATATGTAATATCATAAAAAATATAATGATTTTGTAAATGTTCTTTAAATAAAATGTATTATTATTTGGAACTAAGGTAAAGGTTTTAAACAGTAATGAAAAGTGATATCCTTATATTTTATATACGTATTGTATGCATACAAGATATATATAGTACTTATATAGAGTATATGGGTGTTATAATTATTTTGGTATCAGAGCTTAAGTTTGAGATTCTCAGCCTAAGAAGATTTAAAAAAAAAAGAAAGAGATGGAAATTTCTAAAAAAAAATAGTGAAACTTATGATACATGCATATGTCTTAACATCTAGGTTGGTCTCGGATGTGGTGTTATGTGATTTGTGATGTGATATATTTGAATTACATGAGTTGGATGATAGTGTGTAAATGAGGCTTTACATGAAAGTAAAGCTAGAGAAAGAAATGATATGAAAAAATTTGTACAAGTTTAATTGATAAATTAAAGAATTAGAGTTTACTTAAGTAAAACTAGTTTCTAAATTATTGATTATTGAAATGTGTTTGTGAAATAGGTTATAAGAGAATGGATATGAGAATAATGTTGAAAATGAGTTTAAAAAAATCATCAAGATTTAAGTAAGTACATCTTCTCTAAAGCTTGGTTCTCTTTCTAGACTATGTTCGGATTGCTAGAGAGAGAAAATATTGTTTGATTGTTAAAATGAGTAGATATGATATTAAAATGAAGGGAGTATGGGGAAATATTTGGTTGGTTGATTGATATGGACAAGGTGTGAAAATTTAGGGTTTGGTTATGTAAAGTTAAGGTTTTTAAAAATAGATGATGTTGGTTAATGTGAGATATATTAGTGTTGTTTTAATACAAATATTGTGAAAAAAACGCTGGTCCACTCTCGCTTGTTCTCAGCCAGCAACAAATTATCCACTCCTCAGCTCGTCCTCTCACCAGTCGCCCAGTACAAGCAGCTCGTCTCGCCATTAGCCTAGCAGCCTCTCCCCCAGCAATAGCGGGCAGCAGGCAGAAGCTCATTCAGTCGTTCAGTAAGCAGCAGCAAGGAGCAGCAGCGGCAACACAGCAGCAGCAGCAGTAGCCACTATATGTTATAATGACTGATTTGTTGTCTTGCCTACCAACTGTTCGATGAAATGCCACTAATAGAAGAGTAAAGAAACCGAAACTGAGTTTGGAGGAGGGGCCAGACTATTTTACGATACAGACTTACAGGGTACCATTTCTTGTTCACCACGGCTCGTGAATCTCCTGCGACGGCTCCTCCGAAGTCGGTGGCACCAATAACTTGTTCTTTTGCTGAGATTGTGAAGAATGATTTGAAGAATGTTAATAGATCGTTTGCTCCTGCTTTCACACGAGCTCCTCTTATGGTTGCTAAAAAACCCAGTATGTTTAAGGGAGTTCCTGCTATCTCCTTTTCCAAAGAGGAATCGAATTTCTTGGTGCAATCTTTTCATTTTGCTTTAATTAGGTCTTTTCAATCTGGCCGTCCGTCCATGAAAACTCTGAAAAAACACCTTGATCAGATTGGATTCAATGGATATTTTACCCTTGGCTTGGTTGATCCCAATCATGTCTTGATTAAGTTTGATTTGGAAAGTGATTATCATAGATGTTGGTTAAAGCAAGTTTGGTACTTTAATGGATTTGCTATGCGAGTCTCCAAATGGACGAGGGATTTTCGATCGGATAAAGACAGCTCCATCATTCCTGCATGGATCTCTTTTAAGGGTTTGCCTGTTCATCTCTTTGAAAAAGCGGCTCTTTTCCCTATTGCCAATTTGGTTGGGCCGCCACTTAAAGTTGATGCAGCTACTGCAACACTAACAAGACCATTTGTGGCTAAGGTTTGTGTCGAAATTGATTTATCATAGGAACTCCCTTCTAAAGTTTGGATTGATGATGACAGAATTTGCTTTTTCCGATCAGTCACATACGAAAATTTATCGGTTTTTTGTACTCATTGACACAAGTTGGGCCATGACAATTTCAATTGCCAATCATTAGCTACACAGCCATCATCGTCTGTTCCTGTGATCATCGAGAAGAAGAATCCTGAGAAGGTTTGGGTTCCGAAAGAATCAAGCAAAACTAAAGCCTTAGATAAATCTGATGGTACTCCCAATGAAACTCATAATAACGCAGTTGCTAATGTCTCACAACCGCATGACACTTCTCTAAATTTAGAGCAGTAGAAACCTAGTGACGAGATTACTGTACAAGCAAAAACTCAGGAATCTAGACAAAATCCTGATGGCGACGGGTCTTCTACCGACTCCTTACCTAATTTGGGTCATATTCCTGATCATGATTCTGGTCCCGAGGTTGAAATGAATAACTCGACAACAGTTTTTGCTTCATATAATTCAGAAATGGATCAAAATTCTAATGACGATGAGGATTCATACTAGCATAACTCTGATTCGAATTTGCCTAAAATTGTTTTGCCAACTAATGAGTTACGTATTTCAAAATGAGTCCTTAATAGGAAGCTGCAGAATGTTTTATATTCTTCATTGGAAGGGGAGGACCCAGAACAGGCTTTCACAATGGTCCAACGGAAAAAGGTTGGTAGAAAACGGAAATCACAAGTTCACAGGACTACAAAACGAGGCAAACATTCTCTAGCTCTTAATTCTGATTCTCATCAATGAATATACTCCAATGGAATCTCCGCGGTATAAACTCTTCTTTCTCTAGATTACTCAAGCTCTATCGTGAACATAAAGTTTTTCTTCTTATTATTATTGAACCTATGGTGAATCAATCTAAAAGTTTGTATTTTGCTTCGAAACTTGGATTCAACAATGTTGAATGTTCATCAGATAATAAAATATGGTTCCTTTGGAAGGAACAATATGTTCAGCTTATGAATTTTCAGGATGTGGCTCAGGTTTTTACATGCTCGGTGCAGTTTCATTCTCTTTCTCTAGAATTTACCTATTCAACAGTTTATGGTAAACACTCCAGGTCGGGTAGACAAATGCTATGGGATAAGTTGATTAGCCTCTCAGAGTGCATTTCAGGGCCTTGGATTGTAGGTGGAGATTTTAATGTGATTAAATCGCCAACAGAGTACAAATGCAATGCCACTCCATGCTTAGGCAGTATGCAAGACTTTGTTACGTGTTCGGATGATTGTGGCCTTATCAATATTCCTTTCAAGGGCTGTGATTTCACTTGGACAAGAGTTAGATATTTCGGAAGAGTCTGGGAGCGCTTGGATCGAATTATGGCTAATGAATTGTTTTATGATCTCTTCACAGATATTAGCATTCATCATCTTGGCAAGACTTCATCAGACCACTCCCCATTGTTACTGTCTTATCAGAATTCAAATATGTCTGTTCCAAAAGCATTTAAGTTCCAGCATATGTGGCTTTCTCATGACACCTTCTTGCCTATGGTTTGACGGAGCTGGGATTCTAATTTTTTTAGTGGTGGTATGAAAGGCCTTTTCATGAAGCTAAATCTTCTCAAGAAATCAATCAGAGAGTGGAACAAAAGCACTTTCAGTAATATTTTTCATGGCACTGAAGAGGCAGAAAAGGAGGCAGTTGAGGCCGAACGGATTTATGTCTCAGATCCTTCGGTTACTAATCGAAAAGAATGGCAGAAGAAGCAAGCTTTCCTTTTGCAAAAATACAAATTACAATAAACCTTTTGGAGACAAAAAGCTCACATTAAATGGCTTACAGAGGGAGATTCTAACTCCAAGTTTTTTCATCAATATGTAAAGATATCCAGGAAATTGCAGCGGATATCAATGATAAAAAATTCAGAAGGAAAATGGATAACTGATCAAGCAGAGATAAGCAACGAAGCTGTATCATTTTTTCAGAAGCTATTTGGTGATGAAAACCATGGATCTTTCGACTCTCTCATTGAGGTAATTCCCATGGTAATCACAGAAGCTCATAACGCAGCTTTAGAGCGAATCCCAGATGACAAGGATATTAAAGAAGCTGTTTGGCAACTTGATCCTAATATTGCCCCTGGTCCGGATGGTTTCAACGGAACATTCTTTAGGCAATGCTGGGATATCATTGCTTGGGATGTTTGCAGCGCAGTCAAGGAATTTTTCCTTGGTCTGCCAATTCCACAATCACTTAGTGCAGCTCAGATTGTTCTCTTGCCGAAGGTTCAACATCGATCGGACTTCAGCCAATTCCGCCCCATTTGTTTGGCTACATTTGTTAGCAATGTATGTACCCGAATAATTGCTAATAGAATGGCTCCATTACTTACTCTTATAATCTCCCAAGAACAGGCAGGTTTCTTAAAGGGACGTTCAATTCACGAGCAAATTCTATTAGCAAATGTGCTGGTTCATGATATGGACAAGAAGACTAGGGGACATAACTTAGCAATCAAACTTGACATGGCTAAGGCCTTTGACAGAGTCTCATGGTGCTTCCTTGAGTCGGTTCTTCTTAAATTCAGGTTTTCAAGCAAGATTGTCAATATGATAATGTCCAATCTCAAAGCTACAAGATTATCGGTTATGGTTAATAGAGTCAGCTATGAGTTTTTCAATCCTAAGTTGGTGTCAAGCAAGGAGACCCTCTCTCTCCGTATTTGTTCATTATAGCAGCGAAATGTTTCTCAAGAGGGCTAAACAAACTTATTGGGGAGGGAAAAATAACTCCATACAAGACTGCTAGAGGATGTGAGGTGATGTCTTATCTTGCTTTCGCTGATGATCTGCTCATATTTTTGAATGGTGATGTTAAAAGTGCTAAGCAATTCAGAGCCTTTCTCACAGCATATCAACAAGGATCCGGTCAAGCCATCAACTTTGGGAAGTGTTCTTTCTATTGTTCGAAAAAGCTAGCCATAGTTTTATAGACAAGATAGCTTAAATTCTTGACATCAAGTGGCATTTACTTCCCTTCATGTACTTAGGGGCCCCTATATATCAAGGGATCAACCATTCCACTTACTGTCATTATCTTTTACAAAAAGTGGATACAAAACTTCATGGTTAGATGAAAAAGTTGCTGTCAACTGGTGGCCATCTTCTGCTCATTAAACATGTCTTGAGTTCAATTCCAATTCATACTTTGGGGGCTATGCAACTGCCGAAACAAATTATTGATGCTTTGGAATGCAAATTTGTTTCTTTTTTCTGGCATTCAGGTGTTGAACGACGCTATCATTGGGCCAGGTTTGAAAAATTCTGCTACCCCACTTCTGAAGGTGGTATGGGAGTCCGATCGCTTGTATCTTTGCAAAAAGCCTACTCAATAAAGCTTTGGTTGAACTATCAAAAGGGAGATACTCTTTGGGCAAGGATTATGAGAAAAAAATATGGTAGAGCTGGTCATATGAAATTTTTGCAAACTGACTCCCCTACATGGAAGAGAATTTGCAAGATCTCGACCATTGCTTCTTCTCTTTTTACACAGCAAGAGAATGGCGATTGGGTTAGTAACAAGACAAACTCCAAGTCCTTTGTCTTGGCAGAAATTTATGATGCTGTGAGAGAAAGGAAAAGCGAGCTACTATCATACAGGATGACTTGGAATTCATTAATTCCCGTCAAGTATTCAATACTTGCGTGGAGATTATGGCATAATGCCCTTCCGTTGCCGGAAAGACTTCAAATGATGGGGATTCAAATGGCCACCTGCTGTCCATTTTGCTTATCTGCTGCAGCTACTACATCTCACATGTTCTACCTCTGTGTTGAAACCATGAAAATCTAGCAGTTTTTCAAACAATCTTTGCAGTACAATGCCTCGGTCCAGCGCACAATTAAACAAGAATTCATGTTGTGGTGGTCCCAATTCTCTCTTAACTCGCTGGCGGGTAAAGTCATGGCCTTCATTCCTCAGGTAATTCTCTATCACATATGGCTAGCCTTTTGTAAAATTACATGGGGTGGCGAGGAGGTATATAGTCCAAGCATTATCAGGTCCATCCTCACCTCGATTTTTAATTGGGGAGTAGCTCATTCCTCTGCCAAATTTGCAAAGTCCATGGCTTTATTTCAAGAATTCTTGCTAGAACAATTTGGCAAAAGGTGCAAATTAAAGCCAACTCTCGTATATTGGCGTAAACCAGTTTCACCAAGATTCAAGCTTAATGTCAACGCTTCGGTAACTGTGAATATGGCGACCGGTGGAGCTATTGTCAGGGATTCCAATGGATGCTTTATCGCAGGTCTCAGTTTTTTCTTACGGGCTTCTAATCCCAACCAAGCTGAATTGCAAGCTGCTTTTGAAGAAATCTAATGGTGTATTCAGAAACATTACTTGCCACTGGAAATAGAGACTGACTCAGCATGGGTTCATCATCAAATAACATCCTCCCGGATTTCTACATCAACAACAATGGCCAGCCATATTAAAAGCTTCACTGACAGTTCAAACTCGGCTATACTACATACATTCAGGGAGGGTAATCAAGCCGCAAATTTTCTTGCCATAGACTGTAGAATGAGAATGAAGCCTGCTGTCTATTTGTCATTTAATTCTTTACCAAATTTTCTTAAGTGCATTGTAAACTCGGATAATATGAGTTCTCCATATATCCGTTACAAATAAAAAAAAACATTAAAGAGCAAAAAAAAATACAAATATTGTGATTTTAATGTTAGAAATGTGATATGCTTGAGTATTGTTAAAGCTCATGTTAATGGTGGTAATATGTGAAATTTGAATTTTTGAAATGAGCTTTCATAATTATGAAAATGATGTGCCTTGATGTTATATTACTATATAAATAATGTTTTTAAAATTAAAAACAATAATGAGATTAGTAGATTGAAGTTTAAGTAAAGTAGTAAGTTGAGAATTTGGAGTTTTAATGGAATTTTAATGAGGATTACTTAGATACTGATAGTTTAATGTATATTAAGCATATGAGCTATTTTGAATGAATAATATTGCTTATGAAAGTACTATGTAATGTGTAATGTGGCTGATTATATATAAAAAAAATTGTTATGAACTAAAGAGAAATGACTAAGCAAGTGAAAATGAGTTACTTTAGATAATTGGACTGGAAATGATAAAAATGGATATGAAGGGTATGTTAATTATGTTGTAGTTAGAGTGTATATATATGTTGAATTGATGAATAACCTAAGTCATGTCAAAAGAATGAGAAATGATATGTTCTTTGAAATGTGATAAATGTTAAATTTGTATTGATTGTATGTAAAAGAGAAATTGAGTACAATTGTATGATTATGTGTATACATGTATATGATAGGTGAGATGAGTTTTTCAATATGAAAGCAATTGTGATATGTAAGAAAATATGGAAAGTAAGTCACATTATGAATGTGACTTATGAATGTGTATGTGGATGATAAAAAAATATTATTGTGTGTTTGTTAACTTATTCATGTACTTGTCCAGTGATATTGAGAATGATATTGCACGTATTAGTAGACTTAAGAGAGATTAGGTGTTGACCTGCGCAAGAGCTAGGTCATGTGATGAAATTGAGATTGAGAATGGACCTGAATAGCGTTGGACGGTGAAATTGTTATTGTAATAACTAAACTTGATGATTGTATAGTGTTTTGAGCCCAAAGTATATGCGTGTGGAAATATTCTATGTATATGTGTATAATAAGAGATTTTAAGGAAACAAAATATAATGATTGAAAAGTTTGGTAAAAGATATATTAGAAATGGAGTAATAAATGGAAATTATGTAAAATTTACATATGAATGAATGTGTATATGTAAGAGATGTTAATGATAATATTGTTGAAACATGACTTAGGCTAACGATGATCAAGTGATCAATAATAAATTGCTTTGAAACAGAGTTGAAATGTATTAACTCTTTGTGGAGCAAAAGTTTAGAGAATGAATATGTGATCTTTGCAATACAAACTTAGCATTGTGATTGGAAATATTTGAAGAAGCATAATAGAGGGGCAGTATTGATTTATAAGCCACAGGCGTGACCATTAATATGCCATGGCCGTATGATTTGTTTAGTATATTGGTCGATTAGTTTTGTTATCCATGGGCATGGGCCTGAGATGATATGACCGTAGGATAGTTTTGGTGAGATTGATAGTTATGCTTCAAGAAACATGGTTAAGATTTATGGTTTGTATAGTTGTATCTTATAATTTTATGTTAGAAATTTATTTATAATTATAGAAAATATGGAAAGAGAAGAGAATTGTGAAAATGTAATGAGTTATGGATAATGTGATAGGAAAGTAATTATGTAAATATAGTAATGGTATGAAAATATGAGGAGATGATAAATGGGAGAAATTACAAAACGTGACTAAGAATTATATTGAATATGTTCACAATGGTATAATGTGAATAAGTTGATGGAAATGATGTTTAAGTGAATGAACTATGGGTAATGAATATAATATGAGATAATCATGAGAATTATGTGGAAATTGTATTGAGATAATAGAAAAACAAAATATATGAATATTGAAAAATAATTTAAAGTGATTTGTTATAAATAATCATTAATTTCAGAAAGTTGAAATGATGGATCCGAAGAGACCAGAATTTGAATATGAGTTTGTCCTAATAGAGTTAGGTCATATATTGAAATATAATGATAAGTTTAAATAAGTTAATTGTTGGCTTGAATCGAAAAAGATTGCGATGTTGGTATATTGTGACAGTTAGATCAATTGATCTAGATTTCGCTAAGGTTGCAAATCATTATTGAGATTTAATATGTATAGTTGTATTAAGAGTGTAAGAGATATATGATAATGTATATGATGTAATATTCTGATATGTGTATGGACATTAATGAGTTAAGGTATATCAGTTGTAAATGATGATAAAAGGAAAAGGTTGATTATCAGTAAAATAAGTTTAAAGGCATTGTATTAATGTTAATGATAAGTGGAAAATATGTTAAAGAAGGAATTAAGTGTATAAAAAATATGAAAATTATTATCAATTAAGGTTTGACAAGTGTCTATTTGTAAATATAAGAAAGAGATAGATAAACAATGATACAATTCTGAAAATGACTGTGGTGACTGGATAGTCAGTGTTAAGATATAATTCACTAACCTTTAAATTTAAGGTTAAGAAAGTATATCTATAAAATGATGAAGTGATAAAATATCTTGATCATAATAGATGGGTGAGGCATATATACTAATAAGATGAACTGATTATTGTCTAATGATAATTTGATTGGTAATGTAATGAGTTATCATGATTGCTTTGTTTAGAATATATATATATATATATATATGTAGTGATGAATTATGGAATTGGAAGAAGATGATTGACTCTAAGGGGGAGAGTAGAGGTTATGTGATTTGATGAAATAATAATTTGATGATATGATTAACTTCATATGAAAATTTAAGGTGGTATTTTGTTAAGGATGGATTATTACAGTATTGGATAATTTCGAGAACGAAATTATTTAAGGGGGAGAGAATTGTAATATCCTGATTTTTGATGTACTTTGGAATAGTAGTTATGAGGGAGTATATTGGAGAAATAGGTAAAGAAAATATAATAAAAGATATATGTGTATGAAGGATGTTATATGTATATATTGTATTTGAAATATATGGGAAATATAAATACAATATATAAGACATATACATATATTAACATATACACAATATATACATGTATATATTGGTGTAGGAAAAGTAAATTTTAAATAATTAATTAATTAATAATAATAATAATGATAATAATGAAAAGAGAAAAAGAAGAAATGAAAGTCAAAAGAAGGACAAATATTTGTGGTGGAAAATTTTTAGGTGGAAATAATTATATATATATATATAGAAGATATGGATGAATTGAAAAGAGAGCTTTCTCTCTTTCTCTCTTTCCTCTTCTTCCTCTTGGAATGTGGGACTAGAGAGAGAGAGAGAGAGAGAGAAGAGTTTGATTTTGTTCATATACACACCAAATTCATAAGAGTCATAAGAGAATTGAAGGTGGATATTGAAGATTTGGCAAAAAATTCAAGTCCTCTTTTCCTTGAGTTGATTTTTATAGATTTTGAGTTTATATCTGATATGGTTAATGAGAGAAAGTGACGATTAATAGAATATTATGATGATAATGAAATATTGAAGTATATATATATATGTTGAATTGGTGCTTAGATGATGAAAATATGATTATTTGTGAGGATGATGATGAGTAATTGAAATTGAGGAATAAGGGTGATAAGAAAAAGAGTAAGTGTTTAGTATAAATGAGTTGGAGATTGAGTAAATTGATACATTGATGATTGTATAAATGAATTATACAATGATTATTATTATGATATGTTAGAGTTATATAAGTGTTGAATTGCTGGGTGAATTATAAATATAAATTAAGATGATGATTAAGGGTGTTGTAGTATTGATTTTGGAATGATTGTGTTCCTATGGTTGAGAGTTCAAAATGCTGAACTTTTGCCTGACACAGCCATGTTGTTGGGTGTGTCAATGGTGCTGAGTATAACGATTGATGACACGACCATTAACACGGCCATGTCTCGGGACATGTCGTGGCTACTGTGAGATAAGATAATTGACACGTCCATGAATACGCCCGTGTTGTTGGGTGTGTCAAAGTTTCTGTAAGGCAGAATAAATGACACGGGCAGTGACACGCCCATGTCATTGGACGTGTCAATACTTCTGTATGAATGAGTTAATGACACGATCATCAACACGCCCGTGTTGTTGGGCGTGTCACTTGAGAATAACTCCTTTTGTTGTTTTTCATTTGTAATTTCTATTTAAATGATTTGAATGTTAAGAATGCCTTAGAATGTGATACCAAATGGTTGTTTATGATCACATTTGGTATAGGCATTGAGAGAGAGTAGTTTGCCCAACCTTAGTATTGAAGGATAACTTGGAAGAGAAGGTTGGAGGAAGTTTTAAAGCTTATTTTGGAGTGTTTCATAAGGTAAGTACAAGCTTTGAATAATTGCTTATATTTACATGACATTGGGACTTAATACATTTGGTTGAAAAATGTGTTTAGTTACTTACTACATTGTTGGTGCATGAGTAATATGCTATGATTTGTATGATGTCACAAATGCATTATATGTAATGTGAACTATGTGCAAAATATGATAATGACCCAAAACGTATGGATATTGCAAATTGTTATGTAAACATTAATTATGGTATGTAAAGACATTGGTGACGACTATATTGATATAAATGAGATAATTGAGGCATTATGCTTAGCTTGATCTTGAGAAAATGAGAAAGATATTGATAATGAAATTATGAAAGAATTGTGTGCCAAGTATATTATTCAATCTTCAGAGTTCTGGGTTTGGCGGCATGCCTATGATTTGCCTACGGGCTAGACGCTGGGCGTCACTGTGAAAATATTTTTGAGGTGAAATGACTAGGTCATAAGCCTCAAAAACAAATCCTTGAAGTTAGACTGGGTGAAATGACCGGGTCGTAAACTCAGACCTAGTTGGATTATTACATTGATATATTACCCACGGGGCTAGACACATGGTGTCATTATAGACCAAAGCAGTAACTCTGGAATTTGAATAGCATATTAGATCCTTTTGGGCCCATGCTTGTGTTTGCTTCTATGTGAATTATGAATTGTGGAATAATTGAAAAATATAATAAGATGTAATGTTATAAGATATATGATGGTGATCATGGAATGAGATGATCACAATACATAAGCAAATCACTGAAACGGAATGTGGCTTAAGAAAATATGCTAAATGATGAGAAATGAATTGTTGAAAGACTTGAGCAGAGCTAAGTCTTGATATTGAAAATGAGATTATAGAAATATAATGTAATTTGTAATATGTATATGGATGTGAAAATTGCGTGTATTGTTTCATGAATATTATGATAAGCCATCGAATTGTGGCTTGTGTTAATGATATATAAATTATGAAATTAGTGAAAAGATAATAAAAGTGTATTGAAAATGAAAAACATAATAAGAATATGATGATAAATGATGTTAGTATATGATTATGATTTTCTGTAATGTATGTATATAATATTTATTTGTACTACTAAGCTTTCAAGCATAGCGTGATTGTATAAATCGCATAGGTGAATAGATGGTTGATCCGGGAGTCAAACAGTTGTGCCACAAGAAGAGTAAGAGTATTTCGAGACCAACTAGAAGGTGGTGCATACATGTACAATTTTATTATACTATATTTTGATAAAAATATATATGTACATAAGTGAATTTTGAAAAAGACAATGTAATTTATATATATGTAATATCATCAAAAGTATAATGATTTTCTAAATGTTCTTTAAATAAAATGTATTATTGTTTAGAACTAAGGTAAAAGTTTTAAACAGTAATGAAAAGTGACATCCTTATATTTTATATACATATTGTATGTATACAAGGTATATGTATAGTACTATAGAGTATATGGGTGTTACATTCCTCATTTTACACAATTTAGCAATTATCAATGGCTTTTCACAATGCATTTAACTCATATATGACATTACAAATGTCTTAGCACATTATTCAAATCATAACATATTTCTCATGCACCAATAATGTAGTAGATAACTTAATACATTTTTTAACCAAATGTGTTAAGTCCCAATATCGTGTAAATATAAACAATTATTCAAAGTTTGTACTTACCTTATGAAACACTCCAAAATAAGCTTTAAAACTTCCTCTAACCTTCTTTCTAAGTTGCCTTTCAACACTAAGGTTGTTCAAACTACTATCTCTCAATATCTATACCAAATGTGATCATAAACAACCATTTAATATCACATTCTAAGGTATTCTTAACATTCAAATCATTTAAATAGGAATTACAAATGAAAAATAAAAAAGAGTTATTCTCAAGTGACATGCTCAACAACACGGGCGTGTTAATGACCATGTCATAACTCATTCATACAGAAGCATTGACACGTCCAATGACATGGGTGTGTCACTGCCCATGTCATTCATTCCGCCTTACAGAAATATTGACACGCCCATCAACACAGGCATGTTTATGGTCGTGTCAATTATCTTATCTCACAATAGCCACGACACGTCCAATAACATGGGCGTGTTAATAGTCGCGTCATCAATATTAAACTCAGCACCGTTGATACGCCCAACAAGTTGGCCATGTCACTGGCCGTGTCAAACAAAAGTTCTGCATTTCTAACTCTCATCCATATGAACACAATCATTCCAAAATCAATACTACAACTCCCTTAATCATCATCTTAGTTTATATTCATAATTCACCTATCAATTCAACACTTATATAACTCCAATATATCATAATAATAATCATTATATAATTCATTTATAGAATCATCCATGTATCAATTTACTCAATTCCCAACTCATTTATACCAAACCCTTACTCTTTTCCTTATCACCCTTATTCCTCAATTCAACTACTCAATATCATCCTCACAAATAATTATATTTTCATCATCTAAGCACCAATTCAACATATATATATACTTCAATATTTCATTATCATCATAATATTCAATTAAAAATCACTTTCTCTCACTAATGATATCATCACTTTCTCTTACTAACAATATCACATATAAACTCAAAATCTATAAAAATCAACTCAAAGAAAAGAGCACTTACTTGAATTCTTTGCCAAATCTTCAATATTCACTTTCAATTCTCTTAAGACTCTTATGAATTTGGTATGTATATGAACAAAATCAAACTCTTCTCTCTCTCTTTCTATTCCCACGTTCAAAGAGGAAGAAGAAGAAGAAAGAAAGAAAGAGAGAAAGCTCTCTTTTCAATTTCATCCTTATCTTATATATATATAAATAATATAATTATTTCCACCTAATATTTGTCCTTCTTTTGACTTTCATTTCTCCTTTTCTTTTTTCATTATAATAATAATAATTATTAATTAATTATTTAAAATTTACTTTTTCTACACCAATGTATACATCATGTATATATGGTGTATATGTTGATATATGTATATGTCTTATATATTGTATTTATATTTCCCATATATTTCAAATATAATATATATATAATATCCTTCATACACATCTATTTCTTATTATATTTTCTTTACCTATTTTACCAACATACTCTCTCATAACTACTATTCCAAAGTACATTAGAAATCAGGGTATTACAATTCTCTCCCCCTTAAAAAATTTCATCCTCGAAATTTTTCAGTATGATAATAATCCATCTTAAACAAAATACCATCTTAAAATTTCATATGAAGTTAATCATATCATCAAATTTTTATTTCATCAAATCATATAACCTCTACTCTCCCCCTTAGGGTCAATCTTCTTCTCCCAATTTCATATCTCATCACTATATATATATATATATATATATTCTAAACAAAGCAATCATGATAACTCATTACATTACCAATCAAATTATCATTAGATAAGAATAAATTCATCTTATTAATACATATACCTCACCTATCTATTATGCTCAAGATATTTTATCACTTCATCATTTTATAAATATACTCTCTTAACCTTAAATTTAAAGGTTAATGAGTTATATCTTAACACTGACTATCCCGTCACCACAGTCATTTTTAGAATTGTATCATTGTTTATCTATCTCTTTCTTATATTTATTAATAGACACTTATCAAACCTTAATTGATAATAATTTTCATATTTCTGATACACTTAATTTCTTTTTTTTTAACATGTTCTTCACTTAGCATTAACATTAATACAATGCCTTTAAACTTACTTTACTGATAATTAACCTTTTTCCTTTTAAAATCATTTACAAATGATATACCTTAACTCATTTCATGTCCATACAAATCTCAGAATATTATATCATATATAGTATCACATATATCTCACACTCTTAATACAACTATACATATTAAATCTCAATAATGATTCGCAACCTTAGCGAAATCTAGATCAATTGATTTAACTATCACAATATACCAACGTCGCAACCTTATTCAATTCAAGCCAACAATTAACTTATTTAAACTTATCATTATTTTTCAATATATGACCTAACTCTATTAGGTCAAACTTATATTCAAATTCTGGTATCTTCAGATCCATCATTTCAACTTTCTGAAATTAATGATTACTTATAACAAATCACTTCAAATTATTTTTCAATATTCATATATTTTTTTATTGTTATCTCTATACAATTTCCACATAATTCTCATGATTATCTCATACCATATTCATTACCCGTAGTTCATTCACTTAAACATCATTTCCATCAACTTATTCACATTATACCATTTTTGAACCTATTCAATATAACTCTTAGTCACATTTTGTAGTTTCTCCCATTTATCATCTCCCCACATTTTCATACCATTACTATATTTACATAATCACTTTTCTATCACATTATCCATAACTCATTACATTTTCACAATTCTCTTCTCTTTCCATACTTTCTATAATTATAAACAAAATTTTAATATAAAATTATAAGATACAACTATACAAACCATAAATCTTGACCATGTTTCTTGAAGCATAACTATCAATCTCACCAAAACTATCATACGGTCATGTCATCTCAGGCCCATGCCCGTGGATAACAAAACTAATCGGCCAATATACTAAACAAATCATACAGCCATGACATATTAATGGTCATGCCTATGGCTTATAAATCAATACTGCCCCTCTATCATTCTTCTTCAAACATTTCCAATCACAATGACATATTAATGGTCATGCCTGTGGCTTATAAATCAATACTGCCCCTCTATCATTCTTCTTCAAACATTTCCAATCACAATGCTAAGTTTGTATCGTAAAGATCTTATATTCATTCTCTAAACTTTTGCTACACAAAAAGTTAACACATTTCAACTCTGTTTCAAAGCTATTTACTCTTGATCACTTGATCATCATTAGCCTAACTCATGTTTCAACAATATTATCATTAACATCTCTTACATATACACATTCGTTCATATGCTAATTTTACACAATTTTCATTTATTACTCCATTTCTAATCTATCTCTTACAAAAATTTTCATTCATTATACTTTCCTTCTCCTTACAATCTCTTATTTATACACATATACATAGAACATTTCCACACGCATATACTTTGGGCCCAAAACATTATACAATCATCAAATTCAGTTATTACAATAATAATTTCACCATCCAGTGCTGCTCAGGTCCATTCTCAATCTCAATTTCATCATATAGCCTAGCTCTGCGCAGGTCAAACCTAATCTCTCTTAGGTCTACTAATATATTCAATATCATTCTCAATATCACTGGACAAGTAATTGTATAAGGTAACAAATGTACAATAACTTTTTTTTAATCTTCCACATACACATTCGTAAGTCACATTCATAATGTGACTTACTTTCCATATTTTCTTACATATCACAATTGCGTTCATATTGAAAAATTCATCTCACATATCATATACATGTATACACATTATCATGCAATTACACTCAATTCCTCTTTTACATACAATCTATACAAATTTAACATTTATCACATTTCAGAGAACCTTATCATTTCTCATTCTTTTGATATGACTTAGGTTATTCATCAACTCAACATATATATACACTTTAACCACAACATAATTAACATCTTTTTTTAACCGCCCTTCTCTTAAATAATTTTCTTATTATATATATATTATAATACTTCACATAAATCTTAGTCACATTTCCAATGTGACATCTCTCTCACACCTTTTTTTTATGCAATTATCATATCCTTCATATCCATTTTCATCATTTCCAATCAAATTATATAGAGTAACTCATTTTCACTTGCTTAATCATTTCCTTTTAGTTCATAAATTTTTTTTATATTATCAACCACATTACACATTATATAATACTTTCATAAGCAATATTATCCATTCAAAATAGTTCATATGCTTAATATACATTACACTATCAGTATCTAAGTAATCATTATTAAAATTCCATTGAGACTCCAAACTCTCAACTTACTATTTTACTTAAACTTCAATCTACTAATCTCATTTTTTTTAATATTTAACTTTAAAAACTTTATTTATATAGTAATATAACATCAAAACACATCATTTTCACAATTATAAAAGCCCATTTCAAAAAAATCCAAATTTCACATATTACCACCATTAACATGAGCTTTAACAACACTCAAGCATATCACATTTTTAACATTAAAATCACAATATTTGCATTAAAACAACACTAATATATCTCCTCACATTAACCAACATCATCTATTTTTAAAAACCTTAACTTTACATAACCAAACACTAAATTTTCACTCCTTGTCCATATCAATCAACCAACTGAATATTCCCCCATACTTTCTTCATTTTAATATCATATCTACCCATTTTAACAATCAAATAATATTTCTCTCTCTAGCAATCCAAACATAGTCTTTATTAGAAAGAGAACCAAGCTTTAGAGAAGAGGTACTTACTTAAATCTTGATTATTTTTTTTAACTCACTTCTAACATTATTCTCATATTCATTCTCTTATAACCTATTTCACAAACACATTTCAATAATCAATAATTTCAAAATTAGTTTTACTTAAGTAAACTCCAATTCTTTAATTTATCAATTAAACTTATACAAATTTTTCCATATCATTTGTTTCTCTCGCTTTACTTTCATGTAAAGCCTCATTCACACACTATCATCCAACTCATATAATTCAACTATATCACATCACAATTCACATAATGCCACATCCGAGACCAACCTAGGTGTTAATGCATATACATGTATCACAAGTTTCATTTTTTAAAAAATTTCCATCTCTTTTTTTTAAAAAAAAATCTCCTTTGGCTGAGAATCTCAAGCCTAAGCTCTAGTACCAAAATAATTGTAACACCCATATACTCTATATAAGTACTATACATATATCCTGTATACATACAATACGTATATAAAATATAAGGATGTCACATTTCATTACTGTTTAAATCCCTTAAACCTTAGTTCCATAGCAATGATACATTTTTAATTAAAGAACATTTACAAAACCATTATACTTTTGATTATATTATATTATATATATATTTACATTTTCTTTTTCGAAATTCACTTATGTACATATATATTTTTTTTATCAAAATACAACATAATAAAATTGTACATGTATGCACCACCTTCTAGTTGGTCTCGAAATACTCTTACTCTTCTCGTGGCACAACTATTTGACTCCCGGATCAACCATCTACTCACCTGCGCGATTTACACAACCGCGCTAAGCTTGAAAGCTTAGCAGTACAAATAAATATTATATACATACATTACAGAAATTCATACTCACATACTAGCATCATTTATCATCATATTCTTATCATGTTTTCCATTTTCAATGTACTTTTCATATCTTTTCACTAATTTCATAATATATATATCTTTAACATTAATCATAATTCAATGACTTATCATAATATTCAAGAAACAATACACACAATTTTCACATCCATATACATATTACAAATCACATTATATTTCCATAATCTCATTTTCAATATCAAGACTTAGCTCTGCTCAAGTCTTTCAACAATTCATTTCTCATCATTTAGCATATTTCCTTAAGCCACATTCCTTTTCAGTAATTTGTTTATGTATTGTGATCATATCATTCCATGATCACCATCATATATCTCATAAAATTATATCTTATTATATTACTCAATTGTTCCACAATTCATATTTCACATAAAAGCAAATACAAGCATGGGCCCAAAAGAATCTAATATGCTATTCAAATCTCAGATTTACTGCTTTGGTCTATAATGACACCATATGTCTAGCCCCATAGGCAATATATCAATGTAATAATTCAACTATATCTGAGCTTACGACCCGGTCATTTCACCCAGCCTAGCTTTAAGGATTTATTTTTAAGGCTTACGACCCGGTCATTTCACCTCAAAAATATTTTTACAGTGATGCCCAAAGTCTAGCCCGTAGGCAAATCATAGGCATGCCGCCAAATACATAACTCTGAAAATTGAATAACATACTAGGCACACAATTTATTCATATTTCTCATTTATATCGATATCAATTCATTACATTATGATTCCACATATCTCATTACATTATACCACATTACCCAATTACCTTGGTGTAGACCCTTAATTTTTGACCCAGTCCGGTCCAATATATTTTAATTAGTCCAAAATAATTTTTATGTTGTCCAATATATTTTTTAGTCCAAATTTTTTTTTGTTATTTTAAGTAAGTAATATTTGCTTTAAAAATAATAAAATAAAAAAAATAAAAGTAAAAATAATAAAAAAAAGAGTCAGATTGCGGAGAAATGGCCCGCATGCCCATTTCGCCCCAGCTGCGGCAGCTTTTTTGCCAGCGCAATTTTTCCAGCGGCAATTTTTTTCTCTAGCACAATTTTTCCGCAGCAGTTTTTTTAGCCAGCAAAATTTTCCGACGCAGATTTTTCGAAACCTAATATAATTAGGTTTTGGTTTCCTTTTCTTATTCAATATTGTATGTCGTGAGTAACTAGGATTAATAATAGAATTCTTCTATAAATAAGGAAGAAATCCGGAGAGAAAAGGGATCAGAAATTGGGACGAAGATTGGGAGAGTTTGAAATCGAAACTGAGTAGGAAAGCAGTGAAATCAATCTGACCTTTCGAGGGAAGAAGAAGCAAAGCCATTAACAAATCAAAGGCAGTAACGACCTTTGTTTTTGTTCATCCAAGAAGAATTTTTTTGGAGGAACAATCAAAAGGAGGTATGTATCAATTGTTTAATTTCCTCACAGTAGCTTAGATTATGAAATTGTGTCTTTAATTTAAAAAACCCTAATTCCCTTTGTTTAAACTTTAAAAATCTTATTTTGTTGCTTTATTTTTCAGAAAGTTTAAAGTTATTAATTTTGTTTCTTCCAAACCCCAAAACCATAATTTACTTTCCAAATTATCAAAACCCTTAAATTATGTTCTGTTTCTTTCAACAAACCCTAAAAATATCTTTTCTATTTATATAAACCTTAAATCGTTTGTTTACTTTCAGAAAATTATCAATTACTTTTTTCAAATTCTAAAAAACCTAAACATTCACCGAAACCCTAATTCAAAAGTCTTAAAACCCTAATTCAATTCCAAAACTCAAAATAATAAACCTTAAACTAGCTAACCTAAACCCTAATTTTTCTAAAACCCAAATCCTTTAAACTTTAAAAAACTTTATAAACACAAATGTTATACTTTTTACACAGTAAGCTCAAATCAACAATTCATCAACTGTAAACCACAAATCAAAAGTATTTTAAAGTGTTCAAACCCTAGTTTCATGATTTCACCATCCAAACATTAATTTGGTTAATCAAAGAGTTTTACCAACCTTTTAAAACATAAAATCTTTAATCCATTTTTATCACAGTAGCCTAAATTCCAAAACCCTAACACATGAAATAAAGAACCCTAAATGGAAACAGTAGCTATAATTTAGATTTTTATTTGCCTTATTTAATTCTATATTTGATTATGCTTTGATATATTTTATATGCTTTAATTTATTTGAGTTCAATACTTCGTTTATTTATTTTTTCATGGATGGATGTTTACTTTCTATTGATGTTTAATACCTTTGATGAATGATTTATTTATTATGAATGGTTATTTACTTTTATCAATTTATTTAGATTTTCAAATGTTGTAAGTGGTATGTTTCCACTTGGTGGGTACCTTATTAGTTAACTATCATGTAATTTAAATTGCTTTTCTATTTTAGAACTAATGTAAAAGACATGTTTCTACCTTTCGGTGGGTGTCCTATTTAGGCATGGGATGTAAGGACATGTTTCCATACTTGGGTGGGTGTCCATTTAATTATTTTGTTTGGACATTATTTTGATTTTTAATATAATGATGCTTTCTTTTAATTATTGTGTGTAATATGGATAATATTGTTATATTTAAGAATTTTATAATATTAAGACTTATAAAGGAGGCCGGTTCCAATGAACCGGGCGTTGTGGGGGTGCTGGGCCATTTCTCACCTTCCCCACACGTATCCAACTTTCCGAACCCATTAGGGGGTTGGAGATTCCTTAGGAATTGAGTCATCCACCCCTTTCTTTTTCCCGGCCAGTCCGGGTGGCGACTCCATTTTCTCCGAACTTAGGTCCGTGTTCTCTAAGGCCCCAAGCCTAAACAGTGCCGAAGTCGCAAGAACCATTCCTGTAACACCCTCATACCCTATATAAGTACTATACATATACCTCGTATACATACAGTAAGTATATAAAGTATAAGAATGTCACTGTTCATTATAATTAAAAAAAAATCCTTACTTCTCAAAACAATCCAAATATATAGTAACAAAACATTTTAGTCAATATACAATATTAAAAAATTTTACATGCATGCATCACCTTCTAGTTGGTCTCGACAAACTCTTACTCTTCTTGTGGTAAAACGAAAGACTTCAGATATACCATCTACTCACCTGCGCGATTAACACATCCGCGCTAAGCCCGAGAGCTTAGTAGTACAAATGAATAATATAAACATACAATACAGAAATTCTAACGTATATCCATATACTAACTTTAAGTACTGTTAGTTTCTTATCGTAGTTTCCCTTTTCAATTACACTTTACACATATCTCAACTAATCTCATATATTACATACATGCATACATATCAATAACACCAACCACAATTCCATCACTACTACTCACAAGGAACATATCAATATACATATTACATAACATATTTCATAACATTTCATTTCCAATTAAGGCAACTATAGATTTCATTATTCATTCATTTCACGTTTCATAAACTACATCGAAAATCAAGACAGACCTGGGCCCAGAACACACTAATATGTTATTCAAAGTTCAGAGTTACTGCTTTGATCCATAATCACAATAATCAAGCCCGTAGGCAACATATATCATATCTCTATCCATGGATAGTGTAACAGACCCAGTCTCTTGGACCATCAACCCGACTAATCGAGAAGATCCTCAACCCGGCAAGACTGTTACTTTTCATATATTTCACATTTATAATTCATATAGTGTAACAGACCCAGTCTCTTGGACCATCAACTCAACAACTTGAGGAGATCCTCAACCCGGCTAGACTGTTAACACTTGTAACAGACCCAGTCTCTTGGACCATCAACTCAACAACTTGAGGAGATCATCAACCCGGCTAGACTATTACATTTCATATGTTATAGGCATGCCGTCAAATCCAGAACTCTGAAAGTTGAATTAACATATTAGACACAACTCTTTTCATTTATATCTTTGTACATTTCTTTCTCAATTCATTTCATATTCAAAACAGGCAACCATGCCTCAATTATAATTCATTTACATTCTCATAGCCAACACAATGGCTTCACATCTCATTTGATTCATCATAGCCAATCACAATGGCTTCACCTCTTATCATATTTCAATTCACATTATAGCACTTCATCATTCAAGTATACATAAACAATTATATTGAGCATATATCTTAAATTCATCATCATATAATCAACATGTCTATTTATTTCATTTCAATCATTATTACCAACCACAATTACAATACATTTCATCATTTCTCAAAACACATTAGCACAATTCATCATTACAATATTTATCATAACAAATTGCATTGTACATACCTATTTGAATGATCTTCATATCTTTCACATCATCCAATCATAACCTTAATCAAATTATATTGACAATATAGTAATTCACTTAACACATTTACAAACAAATGTGTTAAGTCTTAATTCATGTAAATAAGTGCAATCATATAAACTTTGTACTTACCTTAAAACCAACTTACACCACTCTATACACCTACTCTTCCAAGAATCCTCAACACTTAGATTAGGGCAATTCAACCTCTTCACAACCTAATCCAAAAGGAATATTAGCAAAATGACCATATGAATAGTAAATTCTGGTTTTAGACTAAATTTTATCCTTATTTTGAAAATTTGTATAAAATAATATACTTGACTAAAAACTCTAAAATTTTTACAGAACTTAATTTTACATCTTAAAATCATTCCTTTAAAATTTCAGATCAAACTGAACACAAAATCTTGGTCAAATAGTTTACCCAAACAGACTGCCCCAATTGCCCTGCATCCTGGCAGCAGTTCTAAACTTTGTGAATTCCATAAATTAAATTCAATCAACTTGGTTCCAAATTATTTTTCTCAAATACTAGACTTATTAAGAAACAACATATCCAAAATTCAATTGAATATAATTTTTCTACATTTTATTAAAAATCCCGAAATATAGCTGTCTCAGTTAAGGTACCTGCTGGAACAGGTCTAATAAAAATAATCTTTCCAAAATCATAACCATTCCAAAATAGAATCAACATATTTTTCAGTCATTCTAGACTCATATAGGCACAACATATCAAAAATTCACTTCAGGAATATTTTTCTATATTTAATTAAAAATCATACAAGTCACAGCCTTTACTAGTTGTAAAACAGAAAGAAATTCCACTAAACACAACTCTTGCTCTTCAATCACCAACACCAACCTAATTAAATCAAACATACTCCAACATACTACAATAATACAACCCTAATTTCAATTATCAACAATCAAACCTTCATACAACTTCAAATAAACCAAAGAAATCAAGAAAGAGAACTTACTTGGATTCTTAGCCAAATCTTCACTATCCACTTGAAATCCTTAAGTATTTGGTGTAGATAAAAGAAAAATCACCTCCTTCTCTCTCTAGCTTCTCTCTCTCTCTCTCTCCCTCGACCAAAAAGAAGAAGAAGAAGAAGAACACGTTTTTCCTTTTCTTCTCTTCTTATTCTTATCTCAAATATATATATAATAATAATAATAATAATAATAATAACAATAATAATAAAAACAATAAATCTCCACCACACACTCTCTTCCAACCTTTGACTTTCTTTTCTCTTTTTCTTTTTGTCCTTATCATCATAATTATTAATTAATTAATTATAAAAATATATACTTAACTCACTTTCCCTACACCACTTTATATCCCATGTATATGTGATGTATATGTATATATCTTTTATATGGTATTTATATTCCCATATTTCCTTATATATATATCATCTTATAATATTTCCCCTTTTTACTTCCATTAAACATATACATTAACTCCAAATATAACAATAACTCCAAAACTTTTAGGGTATATTTTGGGATATTACAATTCCACCTGGAGTGGGGGCTAAAATCCCCGCTCACACTTGGGTATTTCAACATGATTCACATATTCCTCATTTTGCACAATTTAGTCATTATCAATGTCTTTTCACAATGCATTTAACTCATATATGACATTACAAATGTCTTAACACATTATTCAAATCATAGCATATTTCTCATGCACTAATAATGTAGTAGATAACTTAGCACATTTTTCAACCAAATGTGTTAAGTCCCAATATCATGTAAATATAAACAATCATTCAAAGTTTGTACTTACCTTATGAAACACTCCAAAATAAGCTTTAAAACTTCCTCTAACCTTCTCTTCCAAGTTGCCCTTCAACACTAAGGTTAGGCAAACTACTCTCTCTTAATGTCTATACCAAATGTGATCATAAACAACCATTTAGTATCACATTCTAAGGCATTCTTAACATTCAAATTATTTGAATAGGAATTACAAATGAAAAACAACAAAAGAGTTGTTCTCAACTGACACTCCCAACAACATGGGCGTGTTAATGACCGTGTCATAACTCATTCATAAAGAACCATTGACACGTCTAATGACATGGGCATGTCACTGCCCGTGTCATTCATTTTGCCTTACAGAAACATTGACATGCTCAACAACACGCTCGTATTCATGGCCGTGTCAATTATCTTATCTCACAGTAGCCATGACACGTCTAATGACATGGGCGTGTTAATAGTCATGTCATCAATGTTAAACTCAGCACCATTGACACGCGCAACGACATGTCAGGCAAAAGTTCTTCATTTTGAACTCTCATCCATATGAACACAATCATTCCAAAATCAATACTACAACACCCTTAATCATCATCTTAGTTTATATTCATAATTCACCTATCAATTCAACACTTATATAACTCCAACATATCATAATTACAATCATTATATAATTGATTTATAGAATCATTCATATATCAATTTACTCAATTCCCAATTCATTTATACCAAACCCTTACTCTTTTCCTTATCACCCTTATTCCTCAATTTCAACTACTCATCATCATCCTCACAAATAATTATATGTTCATCATTTAAGCACCAATTCAACATATATATATATACTTTAATATTTCATTATCATTATAATATTCAATTAATCATCACTTTCTCTCACTAACCATATTACATATAAACTCAAAATCTATAAAAATCAACTAAAAGAAAAGAGCACTTACTTGCATTCTTTGCCAAATCTTCAATATCCACCTTCGATACTCTTAAGACTCTTATGCATTTGGTGTGTATATGAACAAAATCAAACTCTTCTCTCTCTCTCTCTCTCTATTCCCACGTTCAAAGAGGAAGAAGAAGAAGAAAGAAAGAAAGAAAGAAAGAAAGAAAGAGAGAGAGAAAGCTCTCTTTTCAATTTCATCCTTATCTTATATATATAAAAACAATATAATTATTTCCACCTAATATTTGTCATTCTTTTGACTTTCATTTCTCCTTTTCTCTTGTCATTATTATCATTATCATTATTATTATTATTAATTAATTAATTATTTAAAATTTACTTTTCCTACACCAATGTATACATCATGCATATATGGTGTATATGTTGATATATGTATATGTTGATATATGTATATGTCTTATATATTGTATTTATATTTCCCATATATTTCAAATACAATGTATATATACAAAATCCTTCATACACATCTATTTCTTATTATATTTTCTTTACCTATTTCACCAACATACTCTCTCATAACTACTATTCCAAAGTACATCGGAAATCGGGGTATTACAAGTCTGCAGTTATTTTGACCGTTGGTTGGCTTTCTGCATGTGCAATGCCCATTTTGGCCGTTGCACGTTAATTTTTTTATTTTAAAAATTTTATTTATTAAATTAACTCTATAAATACTACCCATTTCAAATTTTTTTACACTTTTAAATTTTCTCCTCAATCTTCTAAATCTCAAATTTTAATTTTTTTTCATTTTTCAATACACATTCTCGATATTATATTATAATATTTAATATTCAATTTATATTTATAATCTTCAATTTACAATACTATTACAAATTTTAATATTCTTTTTAATATTTTATTTTTATTTTATAAATAAATAAATTTTATTTCTATTTTATTTTATTATTTCCATTTCATTACAATACTATTACAATTTTTTATTTTTTTATATCATATATTTTATTTTATTTCAAAATTTATTACATTATATTTTTAATTGTATTATATTTTATTCTAAATTTTATTACACTATATTTCTAAAAAAATGTCAAGTGGCCAAGGTTCAAATTTTTCTACCTCATGGCCCAAATACAAAGCCCAAAATTTATTTTTAAATAAACCTTTTTATGAGGGGCTTTGAAACAATATTATTTTTCACTTCATCTAAAATTATAAACCTTCTTCTTAAATGAGATTATAACCATTTAGGTCAATTGTGGAATACCAAAAATTAATTGTGGGCCTAATTTACACTAAGAATTGTTAGTAATGGGCTTATTTGTGGCATGAATATTTAGTTATTTTTTAAAATAGGAAATCTATTTATAATAAACCCCTTAATTTAGTTTCAATCCATAATATAGCATAAAAGATATTTTTAGTTGATTCAATGGATTAAAGCCTAATTAATGGGAATTATCATGGACTGACTTCTATATTTAAAAATACAACCACTGGTTAAAACAGTCCAAATGAATCTTTCAAAAACAAGATATCCCATGTTGGTATTTTATTGACCATACACCTAGAAAAAAGAGACTCGCCATATTCCTGTGTGGAAGATATAAGGTTGGAAGGAAAGTCTTAATTATCTTTGATTATTTGTTATTTGTGCATACATGCATACGCGTATGCATTACATGGCGTCGATCCTTTATGGCTCATAAAACTGGAGCACAACAGTTCAAGAGCGTACAACAATCCGGCCTTCGCTAGTGACGTAGAATCCAGTAACGACTCAGTTACCTTCTCACCAAAAGTAATGGAACCTGAACAGATTCAAAAGATGGTAGATGATGCCCTCAATGCCCAAATGGAAGAACTAAAAGGGGTCCTGGCTGAGACCATGAAAAGCCAACTAGATACACTTTTGGAGAACACTGCTGAGGCATCAGCTAATACTAAGAAGCAGAAGGACAAAGGAAAGGCTAAGGTTGCCAAGGTAGCCTTTGATGATGACAAAGTAGTTGTTGATGATGATAAGAAGAAAGAGCCAAAGGTTATGGGAAAATCATCTGTGGAAAAGATTGAAACTTCAGATGTGGAGAAGATGATTGCTGATTTGGAGAAGAAGTTTGAAAAGAAGCTAAAAACTGAAGAGATGTCAGAGGTGGACAAGTTGTTTGAACACGATGAGAAAGTCCCTTGCAAATTTAAGATGTCTTCTTTTGCTAAGTAAGATGGAACTGGAAAGCCTCATCTTCATGTCAAGCAATAAATCACTGCTATGCAGTCTGCTTGAGTTACTAAGGATAAAACTCTAAGGTACTTTATGCTCTCATTAGATCCTGTTGTGTAGAATTGGTTCAATACCTTAGAAAACAACACTCAAAAGAATTGAGATTCATTGTGTAAGGCTTTCATTCAACAATATAGGTACAATACTGAATTAGAAGTTACGTGAAAAGGTGGAGAAACAAAGCTGTGTTGCTCAAGAAAAGGCCAGATGAGTCAAGACCAGATTAGGATGATTGTGAGAGGGGTGCTACCTAATCTTTGTGAAAGGATGTCTCACACCCTTATTAGAGATTTTAAAGATCTCCTTCAAGCTGGCTTGTAAATAAAAGAATGAGAAAGAGAAAAGAACTATTTTTCTGCAAGAAGGAATGAAAAAGGGAATTGTCAGTCTAGTAATCAAAGCACACAAAAGGCAGTTAATGTTAATGCAACTGTTCAAGGAGGAAGAAGACAATTTTTGGAATTAGGAAAGCCACTATCCTGGATTCTCAATAAGCTACAAAAGAAGGGACTGTTACAACCCTTGACTCCTCGACCACTGCCAAATCCTTTATCACCAAAATTTGATGCTAAGGCATTTTGCCAATTCCACCAAATGCAAGGACATGAAATGGACAAATGTTTAAGATAGAGGCATGAGATCTAGAATTTGATTGATAGTGGGAAGTTGCCCGAACCTAACAAGCCTAGTACGAAGGACAATCCACTGCCAAGGTTCAACAGTGTACCACCATCGGCAACTTTCATGATCGGAGGAGGCTTGAATGAGAAGTTTGTTCTGTCTTCTTTCAAACATGTAGGTGATGAAGCAATTAAAGAAGAAAAGGTATTTAGTAAGATGGAGCAAGTTATGGTTGAAAAGAAAGTGGCCATTTGTGTTGTGAGTGAGTTCTGGGATTCAATCGATAGTGATGATGATTCTAAACCAAAGAAGGAGGAGTGGACCTGGTCTGAGCCCGAAGAGAATGAGGTAATGAACACTTGCTCTGGTAAGCCTTATTCAAGGCTTTCACTAAAAGAAGCTGAGGCTGACAAGGGGAAGGATGCTAAAAAAGAAGTGAAGGAAGATGAAAATGATATAGTCCTTAAGCAATTGAAAAGGACTCAAGCAAACGTCAACATTTGGGATCTATTGACCACATCTAAGAAACATCATAAAACTATGACCAAAGCTTTGGCTAGCATGCCAATTTCCACCTCTATAACTCCAGATGAGCTGGTTAATTTTGTGAGTGATGAAGTGCAAAGGCATTCACAAAATGGACAAGGTTGATGTGGGAATGGTGTCATTTTCAGATGCAAATTTACCAAAAGAGGGAAGAGATCACATCTGTTCACTTTTCATCAAAGTAGAAGTCAAAGAAAAAAGGACTCCATGTATCATGGTTAATGATGGATATGTTATAAACGTTTGCCCACTCAAGATCTTGCCAAAACTAGCTATGTCAACAAAGATTTGAGCCTGACCAAGGTGACCATAAGGGCTTATGATAATACTAAGAGACATGCTGAGGGAACCTTTAAAGCTATTGTGAAGGCTAGCACAATTGAATCCATGGTGGAGTTTGTAGTCCTAGATATACCCGCCACCTTTGCACTATTGTTGGGATAACCCTAGTTTCATCCTCTTGGTGGAGTTCCTTTTACACTCCATTAAAAAATTAAGTTCCCAAATGGAGATGAGACAGTGGTTATCAAGGATGAGGATAATGAAGTGGTAAATGCTTTAATGATTGAGATGCCTCTTAATGATTTTCAAGTAGATGTTATTTCTAATAATGAGATAATGGGCTCTAGAATTCTGGCTATGATGAAGAAAATGAATTATCTACTAGGTACTGGCCTTGAGAAAGGGAAGGCAGGTGTAACAGAGCTTCCAGATTTTAAGACTCAAACTTCCAAGAAAGGGTTGGGATATGATAAAGCAAATGGATATGTTTTGCTGAAGAAGAATGAGAATATGAGTTTTCCTCCACTTGAAGAAATATTTGTTAAAGCACCAGAGTTGAGACAATTGCAAGGAAAGCCGGAGCCGATTATGTTCATGGGATATCCCTAGGTTCGAGATCTTTGCTGATGTTACTGAATTGGTGGAACATAAGGAGAAAACGCTTGTCTTGCTAGCTGATAAAGAATCTAGCCCAAAAGAAAAGAAAAAAGCTTCCTTGAAGATCTAGAAGACTCTAGAGAAAATTGTCACTCTCATCGAAGAACAGTTTGAGAACCTTGTAGTTGATGTTGATGTTGATTTTGATTTTAATTTGTCTGCTCTGTATGAGGATGATGATGTTTTTTTTTCAAAATGAATGAAATAAAGTCTGATTTTGCTTATTTGTGTGATGTTTTTCCTGATGGTTGCATACATTCAAATAGTAGTTACATGAGAATTTTTAATATGAACTCTGTTGATACACAATCATTAAATTTGGGAACAACCGATAATCCTAAAAATATTAGCATAACATTTGACCTTACTCCTGAAGAGAGAGAGAGATTAGAAAAAATATTTAAAAAATATGAAGAAGTCTTTGCTTGGTCTTATGAGTATATGCCTGGAATTGATCGAGATATAGCCGAGCACATGATTCCCACTTACATTCACATGAAATCTGTTAAATAAAAGCTTAAGTGGTTAAGGCCGGAATGGGTAGAGTTGATCAAAGAAGAAGTCACTAAGTTGATACAAGTAAAGTTCCTTGAAGTGATAGATTATCCAGATTGATTAGCCAAAAAAGTTCCCATGCCAAACAAAGATGGAAGAATTAGGGTTTATGTGGACTAAAGAGACTTGAACAAGGCTTCCCCTAAAGATGATTTTTCTTTACCTCATATAGATGTCCTTATTGATAGTGCAGCCTCTAGCGTGCTATACTCGTTCATAGATAGATTTTTCAGATACAATCAAGTGTTAATGGCCCAAGACGTTAAAGCTAAAACTGCCTTCATTACTATGTGGGATATATTTTGTTATAGGGTAATGCCGTTTGGGTTAAAGAATGTTAGAGCAACCTACCAAAGGATGGCCACCACCTTGTTTCATGGCATTATACAAAAGGAAGTTGAGGTCTATGTTGATGATATGATGATGAAGTCGGATACAAGAGAGTAGCATTTCCAAAACCTAGAGATATTCTTTGAGAGAGTAGTGAAGTATAATCTAAGGTTGAATCCAAAGAAGTGTGTATTTGGAGTTACTTCAGGCAAAATGTTGGGACACGTGATTGGCCCAAATGGCATTGAGATTTACCCTAACAAGGTTAAGGCAATCAAGGATATGCCAGCCCCTAAGACGGAGAAGGAAGTTTGGGGGTTCATGGGATGGTTACAGTACAGTAGCAGGTTCATAACAAAGCTTACCACAATCTGTGAACCTCTCTTTAAATTGCTTAAAAAGAACTAGCTAGTCAAGTGGAATGAAGAATGTCAAAAGGCCTTTGAGCTTATAAAGAGTATTTGCCGAATCCACCTATTTTGAAACCACCTAGACCTAGTAGACCATTGTTATTATACTTAGTAGTAGAGGAAGAGTTGATATGAGTAATGGTAGCCCAAGCAGATGAATCAGGGGTTGAGCACGCAATCTACTATTTGAGTAGAAAGCTCCAACCTTATGAGATTAAGTATAATATCATTGAAAAGACCTATATAGCTATTGTTTGGTCTTCTAAGAAGTTGTGACATTACTTTTAGTCTTATAGTGTGCAAGCAATTTTTAGATTGGATCGAGTGAAATATTTAAGGAAAACACCCTTGTTGATTGGGAAGTATGACCGATGGTTGATAATTTTAGAGGAATTTGAGATTGAATATGTAACCAGGGCAACCAATAACATGGTAGAGTATGAGGCATGTATCTTTGGTTTGGAAACCTTGATGATTATGAAGGTTGATAAAGTGCAAGTTTTTGGTGATTCATTGTTAATGGTATCCCAAGTAAATTGAGATTGGGAGTTGAAAGAAGAGAAGTTAAAATCGTACCATGATTATTTGACTATGATGAAAAAGAATTTTAAGAAGTACAGATTTATACAATTACCAAGAGAAGAAAACCAGATGGCCGATGCCCTAGCCACATTGGCTTCAGTGTGGGAGAATCCTGTCAACTTATTTCTTAAGCTTTTGGTTTTGACCAGTTCATCAACTCCTTGCTATGAATATGAAATAGTCATAGAAAAAAATATGGACCATGATGCATGGTATGACACCATAAGACGGTTCTTGAAAAGTAGGGAATACCCATTAGGGGCAACAAGAGAAGAGAGAAGAGCTATAAGGCGATGGTCCTTGCAATACGTCACCTTTCATGGAGAGTTGTATAAAAGATGGCCCGATGGAGTACATTTGAGATGCTTGAGGAAGCCTGAAGTTGAGCATATCATGTCGAAAAATACATGCAGGATGTTGTGGACCATACATGAACGGATTAGCCCTGGTTAATAAGATAATTGACAAGGTTACTACTAGTTGACCATGAAGAGAGATTATATTGAGTTTGTGAAGGGGTGCCAACATTGCCAGATGTACAGAAACCTAAATAACCTACCTCCTGCAGAATTACATTCTATGTCTTCACCTTGGCATTTTGCAGCTTAGGGGATTGAAATTATTGGGGAGGTACATCCGACGGCTTTGAACAAATCACCGATTCACTGTAATAGTAGTGGATTATTTTTCAAAATGGGTTGAGGATGAATCTTTCAACAAGCTGGGGGCAAGGCAAATAACTAGATTTATTGAAAAGAATCTCATTTGCAAGTATGGAGTCCCACATAGTGTAATATCAGACAATGGAGTACAATTTCAAGGAGCAGTTAAGGACTTATTCTCGAAGTACCAGATCCGTCATCACTGATCCTCCCCTTATAGACCAAAGGCTAATGGTACAGTGGAAGCAACAAATAAGACAATTAAGCAGATTTTGTCCAAGATAACTAAGACATACAGAGATTGGTCGGAGATGCTTCCTTTTACTTTTTGGGGGGTACAAGAGTAGTGTGCGAACTCCGACTGGAATGACGCCATTTTTCTTGGTTTATGGGATGGAAGCAGTGTTGCCAATTGAGATTGAGATCAAATCATTAAAGGCGGTCTTGGAAGCTGAATTGCCTGAGATGGAATGGGTAGTGAGTAGATACACATAGTTTTCTTTGTTAGAAGAGAGAAGGTTAAGACACTGTATCATCATTAGTTTTATCAAAGAAAGATAGGCTGGGCTTACAATACGAGGGTTAAGGTCAGAAAGCTTAAGGTCGGTCACTTGGTGTTAAAACAATGCAAGCTTAATGTTCCTGATCTGAGAGGAAAGTTTAGACCTAGTTAAGAAGGGATGTATGTTGTGAAAAAAGTCATGAATAAGGGCGTAGTCAAATTGTCTGATATGAACTGGAATGAGTTTAGTGAGCCAGTAAACATTGACAGGTTGAAGAGATTTTTTATTTTTAAAAAAAGAGCTTGTTAGGTTGGAAATCCAAAAAAGGGCGACCTAGGCAAAAGTTAGAGCAATCTGCTAGTCCCAAAAATACAAGAGGGCGAGCTAGACAACAATTAGGGCTAAATGAGAGAAAATTATCAATTAAAAAACCCGAAAGGGCTAGTTGGCGATAGGAGTAATCTTATGTATGTTGGCTTTATATTTTTGGTTGTCCCTAATTTAATAAAATAGAGTTAATAATAAAATTATCCTATGTGCACTATTTTGAAATAATATGACCATTAGGGTAAAATAAATAACACAATAGCGAAAGGTAATGACAAATTATAAAAGGAAAGAAAAATTTATTTTGTTATCATTAATGTTCATCCTAACATCATTTTTTCTAAGGAATTGACAAGTGTAAAATCTATGGCAGATGATAAGTGTAGCGTGCAGGTCAGCTTTGTTTCAATCAATCCAAGAAGGCTTCTGTCAAACCGGGCATGTCCAAATCAGGAGTAAACTCAAAACCACGAGGCTCGGCTTCATACTGGTGATCAAGTTAATGAGGATCATAACAAGTGCCTCGGCTAAGAGCATCAAGAGGAACATACATCAAACAAGTTCGAATGGTGACATGGGTAATCTTCCACCAAAGTACCAACTAACGAATGTAAACAATAGCTCGTGAGCCAATCCAATTAACCCATTTGGCATATGAGGTAGCAGGATGAAGCAGTTTTCTTGTAGAATGATGTCGAGGTAAATATCTAGTAAAGTCCATAGATGGGGTGCTAAGCAAGCAAAGGCACTATTATAGCCAGATCTATAAAGGCAAGCAATAATTTAAAAAAAAAAAAAAGAAAAAAGCAAAGCTTGTTAGGAGTGGAGATAGTTTGAATAAGTGTGCATATGAGATAGACAATATTCAAACTCAATGAGACCTTTGGCCAAGTAATATGTATGTGCCTATTTGAAGTATAATAGTTCTTGCTTAAATAGAAATGATTTCCGAGTTTAGTACGGTAACTAGGGTTGTTATGTTATAGATATGTTAATTCTAAAACTCGAGTCATGAGGTATAATGACACTAACTTGTCAAAGCCAAAATAAGATTTTTTTAAAAAATGTATTTTTGTTATACAAAGCCTTCAAGTTAAGGGAAGTATGTTGAACCATCGAACCTCGAAGGACACATTGGACAAAGTAAATAATTTTGGCAAGGTTGTGAAGAAGCTACCAATTGAGGTGCTGAATCATAGTTTGAAATGGATGCACCTCTACTGCTTAGGGCCTCTACTACTCATGTTTTCAACATCTTCAAGATAAAAGCCATAAAAGCGAAGCCTTCAGTCATTCCAATGCAAGAGCTGAATGAGCATCTGGAAGGAGTCAATGAGAACACTTCAACTTATCGCCTCGGTCTGTGAGTATGGAAGCATTGTAAGTATTATTTATGCATATCTTGCATACATGAGCAAATCACATTGCATTTTTCTTTGTCAAAAGTAAACAGCAATACTCTATGAAGCAAACATAAAGCGGATAAGGAATCATGGGGCATGGAAGGTCCATTGCTTGTGAAAGCTCCTGTCATTTTGCAAAGAAAAGAAGAAATGCATGCTTGTCCAAAGAACTAAACAATATACAAACATCAATATGAACCTGCATGGGAAAAATCATTAGTTTGGGCCTACACAGGGGGCAAAGTTTCTCCTTTTTAATTTTTGAGTTTATGCATATACAAAATATTTTCAAGCTTACTTTCGAATATTTTGCCACGTAGGGGGCAAGGAGAAGATATTAGGGCCAGCTAAAAAATAGCTAAAGTTTTTGCAAAAAGAAGAACAAAAAAGAATGGAATAGCTGGTTCATCTAGAATTCTCAACTGATAAAAGGTCAGTCAAATCCAGTTTTAGGTCGAGCACTCAAAATTCAATTTCGGGTCTAAGCACCCAAACCCAAATTTAATTCAATCTCAGGTCGAGTACCCATAATCCAGTCTTGGATCGAGAATTCAAATACAGTTTCGGGTCGAGAACCTAAAATCCAGTATTGGGCCGAGCACCCAAATCCAGTTTCAGGTTGAGCATCCAAATCTAGTTTAGGATTGAGCATCCAAATCTAGTTTCGGGTCGAGCACCCAAAAATCCAATTTCGGGTCGAGCATCCAAATCAGTTTCAGGTTTAGCACCCAAAATTTGGTTTTGGGTCGAGTACCTAAAATTCTATTTCGTGTCGAGCACCCAAATCCAGTTGAGGATCGAGAATCTAGTTTTGGGTCGAGTACCCAAATTCAGTTTAGAATCGAGTATCCAAATCTAGTCTCGGGTCGAGAATCTAAATCTAGTTTAGGATCGAGAATTCAGTTTTGGGTCCAGCACTCAAATTCAATTTAGAATCGAGCATCCAAATCTAGTCTTGGGTTAAGAATCCAAATTCAGTTTAGGGTCGAGAACCTAAAATTCATTCTCGGGTCGAGAACCCAAATCTAATCTCTATCCGAGTCTGGTACCTAAAACATTTTCAAATCCAGTTTAGGGTCAAGAACCCAAATCTAATTTAGGGTCGAGAACCCAAATCCAACTCATTTCGGGTACAGAACCCAAACAAACTTCAACCTCGGGTCGAGAACCCATCCTCATATAAAATCAGCTCAAAAATCATATTGCTTTTCACTCTTTTCTACTGAAGTCTTAGATCATTCAAGCATGGAGCAAACTGTAGACCCTTAATTTTTGACCAAGTCTAGTCCATAGATTTTTAAAATAGTCTAAAATATTTTTTGTGTAATTTATTATTTATTTAAATATTTATTACTTATTTTAATATTTAATATTTATTTTAATAATATTTATTGTTTATTTTAATAATATAATATTTATTTTAATTTTTATTTATTATTATTAATAATTATTTTATTTATTATTTATTATATCTACTTTATTTCATTTTTATTTAATATTTATTTTTAATAAAATAATTAATTATATAATATTTGTTTTTTAAAAAATAATAAAAATAATAAAAAATAAAAATCTGATGAATCGACGACGGAAGCACAACCAATTCGGCCTGCGGCGAATTGCGCCTTCGCACTCCCATTCTCGCAGGCCCGCGTGCCAATCCTCGTACACCCACAACACGATCCTCGCAATTGGCCCATCGATCCTCGCAGCGTGACAGCGCTCGCGGGCAATTTTTGCCCAAACCTTATTTTAGTCGTTTTTGTGATTTTTTTCCTGAACAAGTCTATATTTCCTTAATCCTTAACCAAATAACATTAGGTTTTTTATTTTTTTCCCTATAAATAACTCATTAAAACACAGTACACGAGATCTTTAGCAATTATTCAGGGACTTTTTCTTTCGGTAGAGAATTTTGGACTTTTAGCAATTTATTCAAGGACTTTGGACTTTTTGGATTTTTTCTACAACTGAGACTTTAAACAACAACCCAAGCAACAATTTAATGAGAGCAAAAATCATCAAACAAGGGAAGGAACTTGCAGTGTCGAGGCAATTGCCAAAGTTCAACCGAAGAAGTAATTGATTCAAGCAGTAGCAAAAATCAAATAAGAGTTTGATTCAAATCTTTTAATTTCGGTGGAGCCAACAAATGATGGTACACCCTAATTTAAATTATATAGTATCCATAATCTTTTTGTAAATAATAATAATAATATGAGTTTTCTAAAACCCTAAAATCCCTAATTTGTTTATTAAAGTTCTAAAACCCTAAATTTATACATTTATTGCTTTATTTAGTTTTAGATTTGATTGCGTAGTTTATTATATATTTTATTGATTGATTTATTTGATTTTGATGTTTGATTTGTTTAATTTATCATGGATGGATGTTTTCTTTATTATTATTATTATTATTATTTGTTTATCTTAATATTAATAATGTAAGAGGTATGTTTTCACTTTGTGGATACCTCATTAGTTAAACTTCATATAATTTAAATTATTTTCATATTTTGGAATTAATGTAAAGGATATGTTTCTACCTTTTGGTGGGTGTCCTATTTAGTTTTGGATATTGGACGATGTAAGGACATGTTTCCATCCTCGGATGGGTGTCTTTTTATTTATTTTGTTTGAACATTGCTATAATTTTTAATAAAGTATTTTTATATTTATGATTGCATGTATTATGGATAATATCATTATATTTAAGAATTTTATAATATTAAGACCTAAAAAGGAGGCCAATTCCAATGAACCGGGCGTTGTGAGAGTTCTGGGCCATTTCTCACCTTCCCCACACGTACCCAACTTTTTGAACCTATTAGGGGGTTGGGAATTTCTTAGAAATCGATTCATTCACCCCTTTCTTTTTCTTGGCCCGTCCGGGTGGTGACTCCATTTTCTCTGGGTTTAGGCTAGTGTTCTCTAAGGCCCTGAGCCTAACAGTGCTGAAGTCGTAAGAACCATTCCATATGGGAGTGTGTAGACCCTTAATTTTTGACCCAGTCCGGTCCAATATATTTTATTTAGTCCAAAATAATTTTTGTGTTATCCAATATATTTTAATTAGTCCAAAATAATTTTTGTTATCTTAATTAAATAATTTTTGCTTTAGTATATAATTTTTATAAATAAAAAAAATAAAAATAAACAAATAAAAATCAAAAAATAAAAATAAAAATAAAAAATCGGCGACGTAAAAATCGGCAACGAAAAAATCATTGTCGAAAACCAACGCGCGGGAAGAATGGCCGAAGGCCATTTCGCCCACAGGAGTTTCCTGCGGGAGAAATGGCCCGCAGGCTAGTCCTCGCCCCTGCCGTAGCCAACTGCGGCAATTTTTTTTCGCCAACACAATTTTTCCGCAGTAGTTTTTTTTCGCCAGCGAAATTTTTCCGACGCAAATTTTTTCGAAACCTAATGCAATTAGGTTTCGGTTTCCTTTTCTTATCAATATTAGCTTCCGTGAATAACTAGGAATGAACCATAAAATTCTTCTATAAATAAGACAAAAAATAACACAAAAAAGAAGGAAGAAATCAGAGGAGGAAAATCAAGAAATCGAAGGAGAAATTGATCAAAAATTGGATCCGAAACTAAGTAGGAAAGGCAGCGAATCAACCTGATTTCTTTTTTTTTTTTTAGAGAAACAAACAATTCAAGCAATTCAAAGGCAGCAAAACTTGTCTTTGTTTTTGTTTATCCAAGAAGAAATTTTTGGTGGAACCAACAAATGGAGGTATGCATCAATTGTCTAAATTCTATTCTTCACAGAAGCTAAATCATCCCATTGTTTCTTTTAATTCAAAAACCCTAGAACCTCAATTCATTTTTTCTAAAGTTTAAAAACCTTAATTCTTTGCTTTGTGTTACAAAAAGTTTAAAGTTGTTAGTTTTGTTTCTTCAAAACCCCAAAACCCTAATTTGCTTTCTAAATTTTCAAAACCCTAAATTGAGTTCTGTTTCTTTCCAAAAGCCCTAAAAACTTCTTTTTTGCTTCTATAAACTTTAAATCATTTTCATAAAACTTCATAAAGTTATCAATTTTTTTTTCCAAATTCTAAAAATTAATTCATTCCTCGAAACCCTAAATCAAAAATCCTAAAACCCTAATTCAACTCCAAAACCTAAAACAGTGAACCCTAACTCTCTTAAAACCTAAACCCTAAAATTTTCTAAACCCTAATCTTTTAAAACTTTAAAAATCATATAAATATAATTTTACACAATAAGCTCAAAATAATCATTCAGTAACCGAAAATCATAAATCTAAGTGTTTTGAAGAGCCCAAACTCTAAATTCATGATTTTACATCTCAAACACCAATTTGGTTAATCAAAGAACTTTATCAACCTCTTAAATTATTAAACTTTGCTCCATGTCAATTCTTTTAAAATTTACAGTAGCTTAAACCCATGAATTCCAAAACCCTAAAAACATGAAATAAAGAATCTTAAATAGAAACAGTAGCCCTAAATTGAATCTTTATTTGCTTTATTCAATTTTATATTTGATTATGCTTTGATTTATTTTATATGCTTTAATTTATTTAAGTTCAATGCTTGGTTTATTCAATTTATCATGGATGGATGTTTACTTTCTATTGATTTTTAATACCTTTGATGAATGATTTATTTATGATGAATGGTTATTTACTTTTATCAATTTATTTAGATTTCTAAATGTTGTAAGAGGTATGTTTCCACTTGGTGGGTACCTCATTAGTCAAATATCATGTAATTTAAATTGCTTTTATGTTTTGGAACCAATGTAAATGACATATTTCTACCTTTCGGTGGGTGTCCTATTTAGGCATGGATTATGTAAGGGCATGTTTCCATCTTCGGATGGGTGTCCATTTATTTATTTTGCTTGGACATTGCTTTGATTTTAATATAATGATGCTTTCTTTTAATTGTTGTGTGTAATATGGATAATATTATTATATTTAAGAATTTTATAATATTAAGACTTGTAAAGGAGGCCGGTTCTAATGAACCGGGCGTTATGGGGGTGCTGGGCCATTTCTCACCTTCCCCACATATACCCAACTTTTCGAACCCATTAGAGGGTTGGGGATTTCTTAGGAATCGAGTCATCCACCCCTTTCTTTTTCCCTGCCCGTCCGGGTGGCGACTCTATTTTTTCCGGACTTAGGTCCGTGTTCTCTAAGGCCCCGAGCCTAAACAGTGCTGAAGTCGCAAGAACCATTCCACCGGGAGTGGGGACAAAAATCCCCGCTCACAGTGGTGACTCCACTGGGGATAAGAGAAGTTGATTTCGTTGGTCTATATATTGTTCTATTCTTTCTTATAATGATATTATCTATTGCATCATATTATATTGCATCGTGTGCGTGAGTTAGGACGCCCGTGTTACCCATGTTATGTTATGTAAGGGATACCATACTTTCACTCATGGTATGGAGATCGAGCACGGCATAACCACTCATAGCCTCGTACCATTTGGTATATACTTGCTATGGGAACCTAAGCCTTTTTACCCAAAGACTAAAACTCATGTAATTGGCCTAGTTACTTTCCTTAAGTTTTACCCCAAATGCATGTTGTTTGACTATGATTAATTTATCTTAGCTTAAATCATGGCTTATTTGGTTTGTTCTTTTTCTAATATGACCTAAATACATTGTGAGCTCAAATAAATTTTTCTTTACAATCTAAAAGACCAAAGATATTTTCAAAATTTTTCAAGATGTTCTTTGGACATAAGACTTGTCTAAAAATAAATCAAAAATTCTTTTGCTCATGGCCCAGATACTAAGCCCAAAATATGTTTTTTCTAAAATCTTTTTACAATGGGCTTAGAAACAAAATTGTTTTTATCCAACCTTTTCTTACAAAGAGCTTGCAAATTATTTAGGTCAATTAAGAAATACCAAAATTCAATTGTGAGCCTATTTTATCCTAAGAATAATTAATCATGGGCTTGTTTTTTGCATGAATCATTAGTTGCCTTTTTCAAGTGAGAAATCTATTCATAATAAACTTCTTAATTTTGTTTTAATCCAATATAGCATAAAAGCTACTATAGTTGGTGGAATGGATTAAAACCTAATTAATGGGAATTATTATGAAATGATTTCCATTTTTGAAAATATAACTATTGGTTGAAACGTTTGAGGGTATTATTCGAAAACAAGATGCCCCATGTTGGTATTTTGTTAGCCAGATACGTAGGAAAAGAGACTCGCCATTCGTGTGTGGATGTTATAAGGTTGGAAGGAATGTCATAATTTTTCCTTGTTGATTGTTTGTGCATACATGCATACATGTATACATTTGCATCTCATGTCATTGACCCTCTCTGGCTCACAGCCCTGGATTACGACAGTTCAAAAGCTTACAACAATCCGACCTACGCCGGAGATAAAGTATGTAGTAACGACTCAATCACTTGCTCACCAAAATCAATGGAGCCCGAACAAATTCAAAGGATGGTGGATGAGGCCCTCAACGCCAAGGTGGAAGAAATAAAAGAGGCCCTAGCTGAGACCATGAAGAACCAATTGACTGCAATCTTAGAAAATCATGCCGAGGCAATAATAATACAATATGTATAATACAACACTTATAAATTCAATATTTAAACCAATCTCCAATATCTCCAATAATCTAAATAGTATTTATAAATCCGATAAACATCATAAGTTCATCAAATCAAATAAATATATAATACATTACTTTATTTGATAAATCATTCACTAGAATCTCAAACTTCATCCTCTAAATACATAAATTCCTTTCATGTTTACAAGTTTGTACAATCTCTTAAATAGCCAAGGTAAATTGTATATATACATTTTATAACTTATGAGTATAATATACAAAAGATCTATATATGTACTATAGGTAATTTTCTGAGATTCTTAATTCCACTTCTTAACTTGCTTCGATGTCCTGATACCTGCGTGTCAGAAAATAGTTCTAACACGCTAAGCAAAGTTTAGTAGTGCATGTATAAACATATTTTGTCACTTAATATTAAAGAAAAATACTTATGAAAATATAGTAATAACACTTAGTTTTAAGAAATATTTCAATATATGAACTAATTTCAGTAATAAACCAACATAGTATTTTGATTACACAAAATAATAGTTTTAACTTTATAAAAGTCATCATGCTATACTATACTTTCGGTACTGCAACTTTTCTCTTTATGAATCATTTTATTTAAGACTTGCTTTCTCATTTGATACCATTGGTCACAATACGCTTATTTTATTTTTCAATAAGTCTTACTTTTCAATTTCACATATAGGATAATTCCTTCAATCTATAATTTTCAGCACTTAAATTTAGTACTATACTTTGGAGCACTTTGTATCTTATATCATTATATACACTTTCAATCATTACAACACTTATAAAGTTATTGATTAATTCAATACCTTGAGCATAACATTTCCATTCCGTGTATTAGAACTTTCACTTGTAAACATTAATATATATATTAACAATCACTTTTACATTGTAACACAGTAAGTCAATTTCAAGTAATTGATTTATATTATTATTTTACATTTCTTCCATTATTCACAACTATCATTTTCACATATATTTTCAATTTAAATAACTTCATTAAATATGCACATACATACTAAACTTAGATCATAGGTTTGGATAACACGTTAGTGTAGCAATTTTAATGCCAAATCTCATGAATGTATAATGGCAATTATGCCCACTATCACTGATAATACAATGTGTCCATTAATGGCACGAGGTACCCACTATCATTATGGCTATCCTTCCTTTGGTTAGCCATTCAATCCAAAGCTAGATATAAAATTAGTATGATTTAGGCAATTCATTAGTTTTGATTACACTGCATTGTTTATATCATTTCACTGATACAATACTTTTATCAACATTTAGTATGATATATCTTTGTCACATATCTACAGTTTATCACTCTTTTTCATTCTTTTAACACATACACATGAATTCTCAACACAAAAGTAAGAAACATAAACATATTAGCGTCATACTAGGCCCGTATATCACAAAATACAAGCCAAAAATATTATTTAGGTACCCCACGGCCGTGGCATCACAACCCTGCGTCCGTGGGATACCAAATGAAACTGTCCAATGACTTTGGAGACCCCACAGTCGTGGCATTGAAATTGATTCTGTTTTTTCAAAATTCTTAAAGATACAGTCACGCTTTCAATCCCATGGTCGTGGCACTCATTTGCCACGACCGTGGCATTGATTTTGGGTCTATTTTCGGAGTAATTCTTCCTCCAACAGTTCCAACTTTGATGCCACGCCCATGACACTTTTAAGCCATGCCCATGGCATCCCAAAATCATGTATTCTGCACTTTTAACTTTATTAAACACAAACATATTGAAGATCTAAGATAATAATGTATCAAACGCAAAGTTTTGACATAAAAAGAATTCATATCAAATATGTTACTAAAACTTCACTTAATCAAACTTTCAACCATTTCATATGGATAAAACACTATCAAACCACTCAATTCTCATAAAGGTTGAGTCAAGAATCAAAACATCATATAAAAGTTATTTTTCACTCATCAATCCATTTAATCAATACTTTCCAAAAATATGTCATTATACATAAGTCAATCATTCAATTAAATCATTAAAACTCATAAAAATTCATATTTTTGCAAAGTATAAATCAAAAGCACATACCTCTTCAAAATTCCTCTTTCTCTTTCTTTTTCTCTCTTTCCCTTTGATTACTTATGGATAATCTTGCCTTTTCTAGCTTATTCTTCTAAAAATCTATACCTATATGTGATTATCTCTTAATCCTTGATGAATTTGATGAAAGGAAGAAGAAATAGAGAGAAGATGGTGATGGTGGCAGAAGATGGCGTGGAAGATGGAGAGGAAATCAGAAATTTCTACACACATACACATATACACAGACATATATATATATATAATATTTTTAATCAAGTGAGGGAATGCTCATAATAACTATGGTGCACCCTCATTCTTAACCGTTGATTCTAAATCGAGTTTTAATCTTGTAAAACAGTAAAAATAATCTCTTCAGTAAATTTTTGAGATATACAATTTACTCTTCTCTACATATAGCATTTATCCACAATACTTTTGTCACTATACACTATCAATTTTTCAATATTAGTTAAAAAGTTTCTTGTTTAAAATCTTGACCATTACAGCCCCCTAGGCATAGCCGAAGATTTCCTTTTTAAATTTGATAAATTTATTTTTCCTGTTGATTTTGTAGTACTTGACATGGAGGAAAAAGGAGAAGTGCCCCTAATCTTAGGAAGACCATTCCTAAATATCGGTCATGCTCTCGTAAATGTACAATAAGGTAAGTTGACATTAAGGGTGGGACAAGAAGAGCTAATTGTCAATGTTTTTATTCTTGCAAATATCCATTGGATTTCTCTGATTGTAATAGGGTTAATACAATTGATGAATGTATATAAGAAGTAATAAACCAACCCAGCTTTTTGTGTTCTAATCAGTTGATTGAGATTAATGAAGTATAAGTTTTGGAATCAAAGAAAAATCTAGATCAAGCTCATATGCACAAAGCTTTTGAACAGCTCGAAAAAGAATCTGCACCTATAGTACCCTCCATCATCAAAGCTCCTATATTAGAACTGAAACAACTTCCATCTCATTTGCGGTATGCTTTCTTGGGAGAATCATCTACTCTTTCTATGATTATAGCTGCTAATTTAACAAAAGAACAAGAAGAAAAATTATTGAATGTTTTGAGAACTCACATAAGGGTTATAGGTTGGACAATAGAATACATTAAGGAAATTAGCTCATCTTTATGCATGCATAATATTTTGATGGAAGAAAATCACAAACCTTCAATTAAACCCCAACAGAGACTAAATCCATCTATGAAGTAGTAAAAAAGGAAGTGATTAAGCTTTTAGATGCAAGAGTCATATATCTAATCTCAGATAGCAGTTGGGTTAGTCCTACACAAGTTGTACCTAAAAAGGGGAGAATTACTGTTATTGCAAATGACAATAATAAATTAATTCCAACTAGGATAGTAACTGGATAGCGTGTATGTATTGACTATAGAAAACTTAATGGTGCAACACGCAAAGATCATTTTCCTTTACCTTTTGTTGACCAAATGATTGAAAGACTTACATGTTATGAGTATTATTGCTTTCTAGATGGATATTTAGGATACGTGCAAATTCCTATTGTACCAGAAGACCAAGAAAAAACTATCTTTACTTGTCCATATGGTACTTTTGCTTATAGAAGAATGCCTTTTGGATTGTGTAATGCACCTACGACTTTTCAAAGATGTATGATGGCTATCTTCTCTGATATCATTGAAAATTATATTGAAGTTTTTATGGATGATTTGTCTGTTCTTGGTTCTTCTTTTGATCATTGTTTAGCTAACATTTCCCAAGTCTTACAAAGATGTGAAGAAACAAATTTAGTCTTGAATTGGAAAAAGTGTCATTTTATGTTGCAGGAAGGAATTGTTCTGGGTCATAGAATTTTCGCACATGGCATTGAGGTGGATAAGGAAAAAGTCGAAGTAATTGAAAAATTACCACCTCCAACTTCAGTAAAGGGAGTACGAAGCTTTCTTGGACATGCAGGATTTTACCGCTGATTCATTAAAGACTTCTCTAAAATTACTAAACCTCTTTCTAACTTGTTAGTGAAAGATGCACCTTTTGATTTTAATGAGGCGTGTTTAGTTTCTTTTAATAGGTTGAAAAAGGAATTGGCCACATCCGTGATTTTGGAGATATAAAATTTTATATAGACATAATATATATATCTAGAGTATATATATAACATATACATATGGTATATTAATTGTATATGTTGGATTAATATATTACATACTTAATATATATAATACACATATAAGGTACATTTGATGTGTATATAAGATACACATTACTTGTGCATATGTGTAATATTCCAAATTTTTTGAAAAGTTCTAATTTTTGAAAATTTAATAAAATAAATTATAATTTAAAATGGATAAATTAAATTAATGGTTTTAAATAAAAAAAATGAAGGGATTTTAAATGAAAAAGTGGAATATATATGTGATATATATGTAAAATATATACAACATATAAAGGTCAATACTTTTTAAAAGAAAAGTCAAAATAAAAGGGTATTTTGGTAATTAAATCTTAAAAATTTAAAAATAATAAAATAATTTAAAAATAAATAATTTTGGATGGAAGATAATATTTTGGAATTTTAATTAATTAATTAATTAATTAATTAATTAATTAAAAATATATTAAAATAATAATATATATAAGGTTGAAAATGTGAGTGGTAGGAAAGAGAAAATCATTTTTTTTCATCATCTTCTTCTTCTTTCCTTCAAGGCCAACTTTCATGGCTTGAAGAGAGGATTTTCCTTCTTCCAAGCAACTATAATTGAAGAGATTTCAAGGATTTAAGTGAAGTTTTAAAAGATTCTTCATAAATTGGTAAGCTTCTTTACCAATTTTGCCTATTCTATAGAAAAGTGTTATGTGAATTTTTGGATTTCATAGTAGCATGATTTAATTGCTTAATTGGATATGAATAAAGTTGTTTTGATTGGTTATTAATGATTTTAAGGTTAGATTTAAGAAATGGTTGAATTTAAGTTGAGTTTAGTGAAGAGAGAGAATTTAGGGTTATGGAACATTTAAGTTTTTGAAATCATGAATTTTAATTGTGCAAATGGTTCCAAATGTGTTATTTTGATTCATAAATAAGGATTTTAAAATCAAATGATGGAATTAGTTAAGTTTGGATAGAGTTTGAAGATGGCAGTATTGATTTAGGGTTTTGGAAAAGTGAATTTTTAAAGAATGATTAATTGTTTGATTTTAGTGCTTAAATCATGTTATTTAATGATATAAGTGGTGGAAATAAGATTAAAATGATAATTGGATTGAGTTGGAATGGAGATCCTTCAATGGTGAAGGTTATGCCATTTTATTATTTTGAACATAAGCATGTGGTTAATTAATGTAAAATGTTTAAACATGTTAAAATATGTTTGTAATGATATAAATAAACTCAAAATAATAATTTAATGGGTTAATAAGGATTTACTAAGTTAAAGTAAAGAAAAACTTAATTTTTGAAATTTTGTAGGAGTGTTGTTAAATTAAGGTTTAATGTTGAGAATGCCTTTGAATGTGATATTAAATGATTGTTTATGATCACATTTGATATAAACATTGAGGGAGGTTGATTTGCTTCATCCAAGTGGTGAAGGGCAAGTTGGAAGGATAGGATTGGAGGTTGTGTTAAGCTTGCTTTGTGTTGCTAGTGGAGTTATGTACAAACTTTGAATATATTATTTATATTTGCATGACATTTAGACTTAACACATATTGGTTGAAAAATGCATTAAGTTACTTGGTTTATTGATTGAGTATGAATAATGTGCTATGACATTTGTAATGTCATATATGTGTTAAACGCATTTGAAAAGCCATTGATAATGACTAAATTGTGTAGAATGTGAAATATATATATTATGTGAAAATACCCAAAGTAATTGGGTAATGTGTTGTGAATGCAAAAATGAGATATGTGGAATAATGAAATGAATTGATATTAATAAAAATGAGAAAAGTGAGAAAAATGAAAAAGATGTGAAAAATGAGAAAAAAAAGTGAAAATAAGGCAATGTGCCTAGATTGAATATGTGACAATTAGAAAGAGATTAATAATGAGAAAAATAAATAAATGAAAAAAAAATGAGAAAAAGATGATATAATAAGACAATGTGCCTAGTTTGATCATGAGAAAATGAGAAAAGTTTTGATAAAGGAATTATGAAAGAATTTGATAATGAGAAATATGAATAAATTGTGTGCTTAGTATGTTATTCAATTTTTAGAGTTCTGAATTTGGTGGCATGCCTATGATTGCCTACGGGCTAAACGCTGGAATGGTAAAAAAACTGGGTCGTAAGCCTGGCCAGCTGATAAATATAATATTTTTGGGGTGAAAAGACTGGGTCGTAAGTCTCAAAAACTGTAGCAGTCTAGCCGAGTTGAGGACCAAAATACTAGGGCCTAAGGGTCTAGCCGGGTTGAGGTCCAAGAGACTGGGATACATTATCCATGGATATATTGCCTACGGAGCTAGACACAAGGTGTCATTATGGACCAAAGCAGTAACTCTAAAATTTGAATAGCGTATTAGATCCTTTTGGGCCCATGCTTATCTTTGCTTTAATGTGAATTATGAATTGTAATACAATTGAGCAATATAATGAGATATAAAGTTATGAGTTGTGATATAGATATGTGTTGTGCATTGACATTACATTTGGACTACATTGTTATCAAAGTTTGTACTACTAGGCTTCGGCTTAGCGCGATTGTAATTCGTCATGCAGGTGTCATGGACGTTTTGGTAGAGCCGGAGAGTTCTACTAGACCTGGTCGGGTCTAGGTTTTTATTTATTGAGCTTGAAGAGTTTTTCAGTATATCAAGATCAGAGCCAGTTGCCGGCATATAGATATTTGATATTATAGTGTATTTTGATATTATATATGTTATGATATATTTTTGAATTATATAATGTAAATTGTAAAGAATGATTTGAATAATTTGTTTTAGATGAGATCTTATATGTGATGTTGACATATATGCCTATATATAAGTATTTTGAGAAAATATGGAGAAATTGAGAAGTATTGGAGAAATGGTGAATTGATTTTATTTGGAGTGCTTATTTTATGTAGGTTGTGTTTTGTTAAATTTTGGAAACGTCCAAATTACAAACAAAACTCTGGTGAATTTTTCCCAACGATTTTCATATAAAATGTTATTTCGGGTTACTATAGCAAGTAAAGAATATTTATATATTATTTAATTTTATATATTTAGTATTTGAAATTTTAAAATAGAAATGTAAATTTTTTTATTAAATCAGTTTGTGACTTTTTTATACTGTATATGCATATTTTACATATGCTAAAAATATATATTGTACGTATATAGGGTATAAGAGTGTTACATTTATTTTGGTATCAGAGCCTAGGTTTGAGGTTCTCGACCTAGGTGGGTTGTTAGAGAGAGAAAATTAGAATTTAAAAAAAATAATTTTCAATTGTGATACATGCATTGACACTGGCAATTTATCTGAAAAAGAATGAAATGTCACTTAAAAACATTTTAGAAGTCGAGTTGTTTGATGTATGTGGCATTGATTTTATGGGACCATTCCATAATTTTACTTAAATTAATACATCCTAGTAGCAGTAGATTACATTTCCAAATGGGTGGAGGCAATTGCCTTGCCAAATAATGATGCCTAGAGTGTAATGAGGTTTTTGAAGAAAAATATATTCTCATGATTTGGCATCCCAAGAGCTATAATAAGTAATAGAGGTAAGCATTTTTGCAACCGTTATCTAGATTCTTTACTAATGAAATATGATGTGACTGATCATGTAGGTACCCCATATCACCCTCAGATAAGTGAACAAGTCGAAGTATCTAATAGAGAGATTAAAAGAATCCTTGAGAAAACGGTGAATTTCTCTAGAAAAGATTGAGCTAAGAAGCTTGATGACGCATTATGGGCATATAGTATAGCATTTAAAACCCCAATTGGAATGTCACCATACCGTTTGGTATATGAGAAAGCTTTTCATTTGCTGGTGGAAATAGAGCATAAGGCATATTGGGCAATGAAGCTTTTAAATTTTGATGTTGAAGCTACCAGTGAGAAGAGATTGTTGCAATTAAACGAGATGGATGAATTTTGACTTCAAGCATATGAAAATGTTAAGATTTATAAAGGAAGAACCAAAAATTGGCATGATAAGCATATTGTAAAATGAGACTTCAAGGTGGGGCAAAAAGTCTTGCTATTTAATTCCCATCTCAAACTTTTCCCTGAAAAACTTCGATCTCGATAGTTTGGTCCATTCTTAATCTCAAAGATTTTTTCTCATGGGCAATTGAAGTTCAAAGTGAAAATAGGACATTCAAAGTTAATGGATATTGGCTAAAGCCTTACATTGAGAGCGATATTATTGTCAATATCTCACTTATTCAACTCGAATAAAAAAAAAGGAAGTAGCTCCGTCGAGCTTTCGGCGTTAAATAAAGCACTAATTGGAGATAATCCATTGATTTAAATTTATTGTTTTAATTTATTATTAGTTTGATTAGTAGATTAATTAAATAGTTTTATTATTATTATTATTTAACTAATTAATTAGTATAGTTTAATTTTTAAAAAAAAATTATATATATATATATATATATTCAAAGGCCAGTGCCGTGAAAGGTACTGCCTTTCATACGAAAGCCTAATGGCTTTCTCGTAAAACAAAGGCTTTTAGCCTTTCACGTGAATGCCCCTTTATTTAAAAAAAAAATATTTAAAAAATGAAAGCCTAATGGATTTCACGTGAAAAAAGGCTTTTAGCCTTTCACGTGAAAGCTAAGCCATTTTTAAAAAAAAAATTATAAAAATATATATTTTGAAAAGCATTCAGTGTCTTTCACGTGTGAAAGGCTTTGAACTTTCACGTGAAAAACATATATTTTTACTAAAAAAAATTATTAAATACTAAAATTTTCTTTTCCCAAACAAAGTAGGAATCCAACACCATAATCAAAAATCATTCTCCTCCAAAATCAACGACACGCTGACCACGCCCAAAGCAACCAGCCAGCCCACCTCTCCAATGCCATCACCAGAAGTAAGTCCACCAGCACGCCGACCGCCCCAAAACCATCATAACGCCCAGCACCTCAAAGGTTAAACCGCCGTCTTTCCAACTAACATCCTTGCCATCAAATTTTTCTTACCTCCCCTCCTTTACTCTTTGATTTTTATTTTTATTTATTTATTTTGTTATTTTACTTAATCTCCATATTTTTTCTCTTCCCTTCTCTCCATCCTTCATTTGTTTTATTTTATTTCTTGGGTAAATTCTTTATATGTATGTGTTTATTCTTCTTCTTTCCTGTCTCTTCTTCTTTTTTCTTTTGTTTATTTCAATTGATTTTAGTTCAATGGCTAGAAAACGTAGGAAAAGAAATTTTTCTAAAAAGAAGATTGAAGCACCAAAGAAGTTACATAAGAGAGGTAAATTCTCCAGCCAACAAGAGAGGCAATTTCAGATAATTGAAGCACAAACAGAAGCAATGGATGAACAATTGTCAGATGAATCATTTTTTATATTTAGCACTCCAATTCAACAGTCCAGGTATGAAATTCTTCGCCATCTTACTCATGGAGCTTTGAAGTATATTTTAATGTTAATGTACTGAAATATCTGGGTTTATATGATGATGTTTGTAACTTATTAAAAATTATTGGTTGGGAATTTTTTATGCAATTTTCGTATCATAGTTATCATGATCTGACTTTAGAATTTTTGAGTTCTCTTGATTATGAAATTAGTCCACATTATATGAGCGATGAACATATATTTACTTTTAGACTCAAGAATAGGGACTTCACACTTACCTTGCCAGAACTAAATGCAATTTTTAAATTTCCCAATAAAGGTCATTGAGACTATCCTAAAGATTTTTCTGTCTCTCATGCTTGGTATGAACTCACTGGTGATGAGGAATAATTTAGGCCTGCAGTCACCAAAACACTATGTTATTACATCTATATCATTATATTCATAGAGTTTTAGTACAAATATTATTTGGTAGAGGAGATAACCATGGATCAATTACCAAAGCTGAACTCTTTTTCTTACATTCATGCATCATAAAAACACCAGTTAATGGAGGAATTTGGGTTCTAGATCACCTAAAAAAAGTAGCTAGTTAGGATAAAGGAAAAATAGTTGTAGGAGGGTTGAGTACTGCTATGCACTACACTTTGGTTTGGGAAATTTAGGACCTTTCTCCATTCAAATGGATTTTGTTAATGTTGAAACACTTTTCTCTTTGAATTTTTGCCAATGGTATAATAATCAATGGTTTTTATTAGATAAAAATGGCAACAAAATTCCTATTGAGAAAAGGCAGGTCCAAGAGAGTAACGCAGCTCATGTAATGGAGGAAGATCAACAAGAAAGGTTTTACCCAACTATTGGTCAAGTTGCATCTAATTCATCTATGACCGTGAAGCAATTGAAGCAACATATGGATGAAAGGATGGATGACCTTCAAACACAAATCACAAATCTTCATGAAAGAGTGGAATATCTTATCAGTTTGGTGCTTCCATCATAATCTCCACCTTTTGAAATATAATTTCAGGGAAGTTTTTCACTTTTATTGCATTTTATATACTTATGCATTGTTACATTGAACCTATTTGCCTCATCATTTCAGTCGTATTAATTGTTGCATTGAGGTCAATGCAAAATCTTAAGTTTGGGGTGGTATGTATATAGAAGTATTCTTCATGCAGGTTGTGATTTGTAGCTTTGAGAAGAAAGGGTGGATGATTGTAGAAGTGCTTGAATTGTTTGATATGCATAATGCAATATTAACTTTTGGATAAGGAATTCCATCAAAATATTTGAATTTTGCATATCAATTTTGCCTAAATTGTTAGTAAATTTCTAAAATAGGGAATGTCAAAGTCATTAAATTTGAATCTTTGCTTTGTCCTACTTTTGGTTTTGAACTAGAATAAACTTGAACTTAGGTTTGAAAAGCTGAAAACCATTTTAAATTGAGATAAGCTAGTGTATAGTCAAGTATCTATTTTAATTCATAGAAATTACCTTTCAAAATTTTATCATATTCATTATCTTTAGAATTATGTTCACTTTAGGCCTGTTTTGACAAAATTATTAAAAATTTATTACAATTAGAGGATCAAGAGAAGATTCTATTTTTAAAAAATCACTAAAACCCTTCTAATTACTCTTCAAAGCAAAATTTTCTAGACAGAATAGAATAGAAAATATGATTTAGGCAGCTCTTTGGCTGGTCATTAATTAACCTTTCAATTTTACCTACCTTATTTTAACATCATCCTTTGCTAGCCTGTTTAAGCCTATAAAAGTATGCTAAATGCGTACTCTAGTTTTCTTTGTTACACACATTAGACTTAACCTATAGCCTTAAAAAAAAAAAATTTTGCCTTCCCATAAAAGAGAATTAGTCATTCAAAGTTAATATTTGGGGCATGTGTGTATATAGAGGGGGATTACAAGAAGATGTATGCATTTGGGAGTTCCTTAAAAAAATGAAAAAAAAAATGAAAAAAATGGAAAAAAAAAAAGAAAAGAAAAAAAATATACTCAATGATCTCAAAAGGGGGCAAGACAGAGTTCGTAATTCAATAGAACTGTATGACTCAATCGTTAAGGAAGTCAAGTTTTTAATTTGAAAAAGGATTATTTTTATCATATCTTATCTTACTAATGTTTTTTTAGATTCATATGTACATTTTATTACTATTCATAAGCAAATGTATTAAATTGTTGTGCTTAATTGAAAAATTTTGGATGAATTAATTGGAGTTGCAGTGAAATAAAGAAATGTAAGTTTGTTCTTTAATTGCATATTTTCATTGGATAACTAATATCTCTTCTTGTTTAAAACCTAATCCATGTTCTTTGTAGCCAAGAACCCAAAGCCTAACATTACAACCTTAAAAAAAGACTTATTAATTTTTTGTTCCATTTTGTCTCACATTAGTGGAGTTGTGGTATTTTTGGAGAGGCCTATGGTGATTTTTGAGCTTATTAAGCCATATACAGAATTTATTTTAATCCTTGAAATTGTAGCTTGTATTTTGTTTTCTAAATTATAAAACTGAAGATTTATTTTTGACCTCTCACACACACTTCAAATATTTGAATATGATTAAATTTTTATTGATAGTTGAAGTGAATTGATATTGACATTTTACTATACACTTGTTTATTTTTTATTGAGGATGGTTGAAGCAATTTGAGTTTAAGTTTGAGTTGTTCAAAAGTGTGGATTATTTTTATTTACTTGAGGATGAGCAAATGTTTAAGTTTGGGGTATTTTGTTAATGTATAATATTATATTTATTTTAATTTATTTTTAGTTAAATTTTAAATATATTTGTTAGATTTTATTTACTTTTTAATTAAAATTTTAGTTTTAGCATTTTTATTTTAAAAGTGGCTAAAGTAAGTAAATTTTGTAATTTTAAGTTTTATTTTAACAAAAAAGGAAGCTTGGACTATTTTGAAGATATAATCTGAATTAAATATGGAAGAATCAAGATATTCTTTTTTAACTAGAATTCTCTATTCCATCTATAGTTTTAGTTTCTAATCAGGAGAAAAGATTTCTTCCTATTTTGAAGAAGACTTTCCCCTATAAAGAGAATCAAGAGTCAAAGAATGATGGGAGAGGATCAAGAGTTGAAGGAAAGAGTCCAAGGAGAATAACAAGAAGGAAGAAAATTGAGAAAAGAAGATTATACAAGTTTGAAGCCATAAAACACCAAGATTTTTAATTCATGTTCCAAGTTTGATTTTCTTATGTTTTTGAACTTGATTTACTATCTTGGGTTTTTAAACATGAGCACTATGAACTAAATTTCTTTTTAGGATTATCTTTTATGTAGCTTGAATTTTTATTTCCTTAATTATATCTAATTAAGTTTTCTTTACTTTTGCAATTGTTTATAATTGTGCTTAATGCTTTCAATTAAGTGGCCACTAATTAATTGATTGATTTTCTTATGATTAGTATAGAAGGAAAATGTTGAGAATTGAATTTAATTATAAACAACATAAGAATATAGTTTAAACAGAAGTAATATAACTTGACTTGTGGAAAGTTGCTAAGATTAATTTCAGATTTATTTACGTTCTTTAATATCTATTATAAAAGGTTAATAGGGAGTAATGAATAGGTTTAACATAGCTTGGGAGAGCATGTTAAATAATTAAGGATTATCCTTTTCTTGCATAAGTAATTAAATTGATTGCTAATAGATTTAATTAAAGAATGTAGATTCAAGTGAACTCAAAGATGCTCTAGCTTTAAATTTATTAGTTTTAATTCATTGATTTTCTGTCTCTTTATTTAATAATAGTCTCTTATTTTTAATTAGTTTAATTATCAAAATTAGTTTGAGGTTGTCTAAATAATAGTGAATTAATATAATTTTGGTGCTTAGTTTTAATCTTCGTGGGAACGATATTCATTCACTCTTTATTACTTGAATCGATTTCGTATACTTGCGAATTTCACACGCATCATTAAGTACCCTACATCCATGGATCAAATCTGATTCCTCAGCGTCCCTAAATAAAGCTGAAAGGCTTTTAGCATAGATGATAAAAAGATAAGGGAACAAGGGGTTCCCTTGCCTCAGCCCTCTCTATGGAGTAATTGGACCCACTCCCGATCCATTAAAAATAAATTTGTATACTATTGTCGTTACACAAAGCATCATCAACTCAACAAAATGGGGTGAAAACCCATCTTGAGCATCATATCTTCTAGAAAGACCTAATCTATCTGGTCATATACTTTATTAATATCAACCTTCAAAGCCACTTCTCCGTCCCTTCCTTTAAACTTCCTCTCAAAAGAATGAATGGTCTCAAAAGCTATTAGAAAATAATGTGTAATAAGCCTTCCGCACAAAAGCTTACTGAAAATCAAATATTATTTTTCTAAGGATCTTTTTAATATATTAGCAACAACTTTAAAGATAATTTTATAAATTACATAACACAAATATATAGGTCCAAGATCCTTAAGAGTAGCTAAATTCTCAACCTTTGAAATGAGCACCTCTGTAGTTGAGTTCAGAATTGCGGGGAAAGCACAACTAGTCAACCAACTTCTACAGCTTGAAATCACATTTTGCCCCCACGATACCCTAGAATTTTTGACATATTCATACCATCTAGTGCCATTATGAAACACATTTATTATCCTGCGAATAAATGTTCATTATCCATCTAGACTTGCTATTATGTTTATATATGTATTATTATCCTGCAAATATAAAAGAATATATTGGCGAATCAATAAAAGGGGAATTTATTACATAATAATATTGTAAAAACCTTACTCATTAATAATTATATTGGCTAATATATATAATATAATATTATAGAGAATAATTATTTAAAAAAAAGAGAGAATAATGAAAAGTATGCTTGCTAAGTCAAATGTAATAAATGATTCCAATAAAAGCTTAGTAGCAAATTATTCTGTATTTCAAATCCAGTGGTAGCAAAATGCTTATATGATAAAAATAACTATAATCATCTCCTTCTCCATCTCTATCCCTGAAAGTCGGAAGGGGACCTGTAGGGTAGTGTGGGGTTTTCTTCCAATTCTAAACCTTGTCTTCACTCTTCACTACTTTTCTCTTTTGATAGCCATTTCCGAAATGGATTGCTTATAACTGGTGTTGTCAACCAAAACCCAAGTCTTCCCTGTTTAACATAATCTCTCACACGCACAAAAAAGAAGTTACAGAGGAAGAAAAAACGTTTTCCACTTTACAAGTCAAATAAATACCAAACCCATCTTCCTATACCGTCCATTGATGCCCCATACAGGTTCGTTTCATTTCCAATCAAATTAAACACGAAATACGTAACCTCCCTTTTTCTCTTTCTGTCCCTTCTTCCCCTTCTTGGTTTCTTTGGTTTTAATTGATTGCTAACAAGCAAAGGACTTTCTTGTTTGCTTCTCTTTCTCTTCTAATAACTAGGCAAGTAATTTTCTTTATTTTCTTGATTCTTGTTTCTTGTTGAATGCTCTTTCTTGATATGCTTTCCTGGATTCTTTTTCTTGTAGTTTTCTTTCATATTAACAAACATTCAATGGGCTTTTTCTGCATTTGTTTACGCACAATCCTGTTATATTTTAGATTATTTACATTACCGAACTTCTGTTATTGATGCTTAATTCCTCATGTCACATCCAATAATTAGTGGTTACGTTCATTGTTGGCATGTTGATCTTTTTCTTTTATGTTATCTTATTATGTGGTTCTGAGATAACCCATCCCCATATTGGGTGAATGAGTTTTTCAAATTATTATTTAGAGAATTTGATCATTTATTTCCTGTTTGCTTTAATAGATTATATGGTTTTATATGGATTATTCATTTAGTATTTATTGGTAATCATTATGGGTAATCGAGGAGTATACTTTCTGATTGACAAAGAATGAATGGTGTATGTTGTATATTTTGGTGTTCCACAGCAAACCAATATGATGGTTTTACCTTTTCCTCCTGGTCTTGTATCCGTAGCAGAAACTGTTGGCCCAACCAGGCTGGCATCCATCTTTTCTGGTATCGTTATGTGCATAATTGTAAGTATGCTGGTTAAAATTCTGTAAATTCCTGTATTTTTTAATCAAGCCATAAAATATATGTGGTCTTTTAGCCTACAATATCCCAAGATAGAGTGTCATATTAATCATGGTGTATTTTTATGAGAAACAAGCCTATGCTTTTTGTTTGAATACTAGATATAGGAGTTCAACATAACTTGTTGTAAGACACCCGTTGTAATTACAAGATTCAATTTTTCCTTGTAAGAGTAGTTGATGCTAAGTGAGATGTCTGTAACTTGGACTTTAGCCATAGCTTAAAGTACTAATTAAGAGAAGTTCAAAGGGAAAACTTGATTGTAAACATCCCTTGGCAGCAATGCTCATGAACATAAAAATAACTTGGATTGCTAGATCACTAATGTGAGTAGTTCCACTGTATTTGTGGGTATAAAAAAAAGGTTGAATCATTGGCTAATAAATTGATGCTGCTAAACCGCAGTAGCTTCTCATTTCTGTGCTATTGTCGAGCTGTGAAATGTTTTGGTTAAAATCCTTTGAAAGACGAGACAAAATGGTTTATAATTATTTACATTTAAGCCTATTTCTATGATGTGCATTATGCAGTATTCTCTCATATTCTTTGTTTAACATTACTGGAATGAACAAGCATGCACGTTAACAAATGTGAACATTTTTTTAAGTCTTCAGCGACTGTACAACAACAACAACAACAATAAAGCCTTAATCCCAAACTAATTGGGGACGGCTATATGGATTCTTCTTTTCCACTCAATTCGATTTAGGGCTACCTGTTCTGATAAATTTTAAACAGCAAGATCTTTTTGTATCACTTTTGTCCAAGTTAATTTAGGCCTACCCTTGCCTCTCTTAGGTATTTCTACTTTAACTAGTTTAGTTTTCCTAACCGGTGCATCCCTAGGTCTATGTTTCACATGGCCAAACTATCTCAATCTATGCTCTCTTATCTTATCCTCGATAGGCGCTATCCCTAATTTTTCTGTGATGCTCTTATTCCTGATTCTATCCGTTCTAGTGTGTCTACACATCCATTTTATCATTCTCATCTCTGCAATATGCATCTTACTCACGTGTTGTCCTTTCACAATCCAACACTCACTACCATACATCATCGCAGGCTGTATGACAGCACAATAGATTTTTTTTTTCAATTTGACCGGCATCTTTCGGTCACATAACACTCCTATGGCATATCTCATGATATGGATTCTTCAGTGACTGTAGTTGGTTTTAAATTGATAAATTGTGGTGGAACTATTATTATTATTTTGTTTTTTTATTGGGGATAAGAGAAGAAACATTATTGAGAAAGAAAGGAAATACATCATAGAGCACATGAAGCCATCCTGCATGATTCAAAGGATAATTAACTAGATAAAACACAAGCCAAAATAGTAATCACGAATCAAGTTGGATAACATTCGAAGAATCCTCACCAATATTTCCAGAAGCATAAACCTACACAGAAAGCCAAACTTTGATTTGAGAAATTCATGCATTTCTTTTCATCACAACTGCAGTGAAAGCGCAGTCCAAAGAATTTTGACATCTTCCCCATCACCAAAACCTCTGCATTCTAATTCAACAAAAGGCAATTCTAAATTGCCAAGTTAGTTCACAATGTAGAAACAAGTGAGGATGAGTCTCGTGTTGCTTATAACACATTTACATTGATTAGGAGAACACCAAAGATCTTTGAAATTGTGCATTTTTTGCTGTGAAAAATCCACATGAATCATCAAAAGTCAGAGTCTGTCCCTTAATTTATTGTGGGATGAGAAGCTGCTTTGGCATATGGGAGCACATGGGGGTGCGGCGGGAGGGATTGAGTGTTATCCAACTTGATTGGAGGGTCCTTTTTTTTTTTTCTTCAAGCTTGTTTTTATGTTTTCATCTATAGTTATTTGTGAGTTTTCTAGGATCCTTTTCCTGCATTATGTATCTTTGTTTTTAACAGTGTTTCATTTCTTATTAAATAAATCTAGAAGTTAGCATTTTCGTCATGTATTCATATCCATAATAATTTCTAATTTTGTTCACTTTGATGCTTGAAGGTTTACAAATTAACAGGTATTCTTTGCCTTTTGTGCTTCAAAGCATACAGCAAACTCAGCAAAGCAGAAAAAGTTGAATGGAACAACCGGTACAATTGTCTAAGGAGCTTTTAGTAAAGTTGTGATCAGGTTCTATGCAAAGCATAAATATTGACAGCTTTAATTTTGCAGGGGGTTCTCTACATTTCATGCTGTTATTGTAGCATCAGTTTCTTTCTACCTTGTGCTGTTATCAGGTCTTTTCAATGAGGATTATCAAGATGAGTTAATCGTTCATAGAAATTCTGATGTATCAAACTTTGTATTGGGGGTAAGCAGCTGCAGAAAAAGTCATATATGGTTTCATCGTACCATTATTTGTATCTCTTTGGCTAATTAGTTTGACACATTTGCATTTTGTTGAAAATCTGCTGTCATGCCTCACTATATGTGCAATTGGCACTAACTTAATGGCATGCCTAATATGTGATTTACTGCATTAACGAAGTTGATGAATGTTGATGCTGATGATAATTTTCACTCAACTACATGTCTGCATTTGAGTATGTGCATATATTTATCCATGTAAAGTTAGCGGCTGAACTAGAAATTTGTGTCATTGGGGGCTGTGGATGTGTGCGCACAATGTCCTTCTACATAAAAAATTGACATTGAATGTTGACCACTCTTTTTTTTTTTTTTGAAAAACAAAGTGGTCCTTTGTGTATTTCTCAATGCTGGCTCATGGTTTTTGCTGTGTACCTTGCAATGTGAAATATGTGGTTTATATCTGTATTATCTTTTTAGTTATTTGTAACTCTAGCCAAAGTAGATATTCTGTAACATAAGCTTCAATATTTTTGTCCACCTCCTTATGGTACAAGCATTTTCCTGTTTTGTCTCTTTATTCTTTATTTTGCCTCTCTGTGCAGATCTCTATTGGTTATTTTCTGTCAGACCTGGCAATGATTCTTTGGTATTTCCCAGCTTTGGGTGGTCTGGAGTATGTAAGTAAAAGATCCCCATGCTTGATGTTTAGGTGGATATTATATTTGGTGGTGTTTTGAGACTTCAAACTATCTAGTATCTACACGCTTCCCACTGAGAAAAAGAGGACTTGACAGTTTCTTTATTTTTAATAATATCTTTATTCATAATAAGAGTTTTTTTATTTTGGTTTTTCTTCAACAGCTATTTGCGAAATTGTTTTGGTTAAAGCATTGTGGAATTCATATTTTGATTGTTTGAACAAGTATGTGACAGTGTCCTCCTTTCCAAGGAGTCAAGTTGAATTGAGTTGGCTGGTTTTTGTTTTTCAGACATATATATATATATATATATATATATATAAAAGCCATGCTTATTGACACTTCTCGTGTGTTTCATTCCTCTAAGGTCCTGCACCATGGACTGTCCATGTATTCAATATCTCTCTCCCTCTTAAGTGGTCAAGGACAGATTTACATACTGATGGTTCTTTTCTCCGAGAGCACAACTCCTTTTGTGAATTTAAGATGGTAAAGTTATTCAAGAGTTGCACAAGTTCCATATAGACTTTTTTCTGTGCATATCTGACTTATCACCCCAAATGCAAATTTAGGTACTTGGACATTGCTGGCCAGAAGAGCTCTAAATTGTATGTCTTGAATGGAGTCCTTTTGTTCCTGGGGTGGTTGGTACTGTCTAATATACTCAAATTCTTAGCTGTTTCAGTTGGTTTGCAATATCTGCACATAAAATTGGGCATTCATCATTTCATTGGCAAGAGCAAGTTTCTGCTTGATTATATATCCAGGCAAAGTTGCTCAACTTGCCATATTAGCTGCGGCACAAGTGCAAAAAGCCACGAATATTTGCCTCCTAGAGGACCAGATCTTTAATGTTAGAAGGATGCACATGGTTATCATATGTGAAACAAACTGTGGGGGGAGATTGTTCTGAGAGTGAATAGTTATCTTTGAAAATCCAGTGCTCTCAACTATTAGTGAGAGATTGTTCAGGATTCTTAACCTTTTTGGTTTATTTCAAGTGAGGTAGCCCTATTGAGCCAGTGTATACCATTCTTTCACATAAATTGTTTTACTAATTAATATTTATCTTCATCCAAATAGAGCCAAAAGATAGTAAATGGTATTTTACTATTTTTTTTTCTCAACATAAATTGTTTATATATGCATATAGATAAATCCATCTCCTAAAGGATTTCATTAGATGAATATAATTTTTAGGAATTCGAGGCTTACATTGCCTCTGACACGATGAGGGACGACCATTTAAGTTTCCTAGAATGACTTGATCTTTTGCTTACTGTTGGAAACCTTTGTTTTTTTTGACAACTTTTTATCACCATTAACAGCAGAATGATTTTGACAAAGAACTGTTGATGTCTTTAGGTTGCCAGGATTCTGTTGTTCATCTTCTTCTTCACTCACTTGTTTATCCACTTTGATCAGGTGAGTGGTTATTTTGGGTTTGTCTCTCAAGGCTTTTATGCTAGTATTTTCTTTCTTTCGGTTTTAATAAGGTTTGAGCCAGATGTGGAAATCGAAATACAAAACATACCATTTTAGTTTTGCTTTCGATCTATGCAAATATTTCCCTCGGAGAAAAACTATAAAAATAAAGCAGAAAACTGGTCATGTAAAATATGTGTAGTCATTATAACTATTTCCATTTTTTGTTGATTTCAGGTGAACAATATATTTGCATTGGGGTTCTATAGCTTGCTTTTTGTGCCTCCAGTTTTGACAGCAATGAATTTGATTTGGTTTTGGAAGATAACAAAAGGTTTGATTAAAACGGTTTCTAAAGCTAAAAGACACAGCCAATGATCGTCTGATGAACTTGTACAAATACTCCTTTTTCTTAGTATATTAACAGATCATATCAATGTCAACTGTTAGAACAAGAGTTTAATATTGCTTCAAGTTGCTGTGTTTTAGACTTAGTAATTGTCGACCGATCAAGAAAAATGTACATTTCCATTTATATAAAAAACCATTCTTCATCTTTTTGTTTCAAAATAAAAATCATTCTTCATCTTTTTTTATTTATTATTATTTGGTTTTGGCCTCACTGAAACATGATGTTGATTGGCTATGAACAATTATTATTATTACTATTATTATTATTTTTTTATATATATAAGAAGACAGAGTGAGCGGACAATTATTAAATATTTATTTGTTTCTGGGAAAAATGTCCGCAGGCCATTGGACCAAATGGTGAGAGATTTAATTTAATATATTACGAATTTTTTATTATCAAGTTTTAATAATGTTAATTTGTTTTCTTTTGTTTGCTTAATTTACATGGAAAAATTAGGAAAAAAAGCAACTTTATTAATGCCAATTAATTAATATTTAAATAAATTCATAATTCTGTTTATGATATGTTTAGTTTAGACTTTAGACTAGACAAAAGTAATAAATTCTAAATATTAATAATTGAATTAAGTGTTATAATTTTTTTTAAGTTCACTTTCAGTTATTATTTTAAACTAATAACTTATGAAATTTTAAAAAAATGTTAAATTGAATGCTAATTAAACGTTAAACATCAATTCCAAACTAATCAAAATTTTAAGTAAAATGATATATAAAAAAAAGAAGAGTTACAATTACAAAGTTATTTGCATTTATTACATTGCATTATTTGAATAATTTGTGGAAGAAACCATAAAGAGTAGCGGAAGAAGGAGGAGAAGAAGAAACATGGACAGCATAACATTGAGGCGTCAGAACTTAGAAAGAGGAAAAGAAAGCAATAGCAATGGGACCTATAAATATATAATTTTGTTTGAAGATGGGATTGGGACATTGGACACTTGTTGTAATTTCCTTTAACTTCGCTTTGAATTCTTAACTATATTTGTATTGCTAACTACCAGTTCTTCTTCCTAAAAAATTAACTACCAGTTTTCTTCCTCTTTTCTTTTTCAGTTTCTGAGATTTTTCCATTTTCATTACCTAATTTAGCTTCTTTTTTGTATTATTTTACTTTTTAGTAATTCTAGAATAATTTATTTATTTATTTATTATATTATATTATTTAGTAAGGTAAAGAATACGTACGACAGATCTAGTGCAGAGATATGGAGCAAGAAATTATTATAACTTTATCTTTGATTTATTATTATTATTATGTATAATAATATATTTACTTGAAAAAATAAATTAATAATGTGGAGGAGATTATGGTCATCTGGAGTTCTGAAGCAGACGGCGGTTGCGACGGCAGCGAGGAAGACCACTCCGGTGATGTCTGCAGCACCGTTGTGGTTGGGTATGGAATGGAGACTGCCAGTTGAATCATTTGTAGGAGGCAGGACGATGACGGCGACGGCAGCAGCGTTGTTTAGCAAATCAGTTTTTATGTCGACGACGACGAATAAGACAACATCATCGCCGTTGTCGGAGCAGAACCAGGTGTCGGAGTCTAAGGTTTCTGACAGCAATGGAGGAAGAGGAGGAGGTACTGAGAATATAACGTGTGATGAGGCGAAGAGATTGATGAGGCTAGTGAATGTGGAAGCACTGAAGGCGAAATTAGGAATGGAAGGGAAAGAGATAATTCCTTACACTGATTTGTTGCAGGCTTGCCAGAGTATGGGTGTTGCTAGATCTCAACAAGAGGCTACAGCTTTTGCTCGCGTTCTTGACGAGGCTGGTGTTATTCTTCTCTTTCGTGACAAGGTCTATCTTCACCCTGATAAGGTCTGCCTTATCTTTTCCCATTCTTTCTCTTTTTGTTTTTCTCTTTTTTTTTTTTTGATAAATTTGCCCTATCTTTTCGTCGCTACTCTTTTTATCTTGTTTCTTTTGGTGGGTATGTCGAATCAGTATTATACAGGTATCTTACCAGTCTCTTTAAACTTGTTGTCTATATTTCTCAGTCATGCCCCGTAAAATTAGAGAGTTATGTAGCGTTACTCATTTTGTTATTCCCTTTCTTTACAGTGTGTTAGTGTGTTTTTAGCTCTTGCATTTTGATTTGAGTTTGTAAGATACTTGTGGCCCTTTCCTCACTATTGCTTTCTCGAGTTTGTCACGGGACTCTCAAGTCCACTTACTCCTGTTATTATTCCTGTTCCCATGTTGCCTCTTGTTTATAATGATCACCTTGCACGAAGCAAGAGTAAATTGTACAAAAGGATTGTGATTACAAAGAGGAAGACATCAATAAAGCAGAATTTGAAATCGATCTTCTGATAAAAAAAAATTGAAATCGATCTAGACATTAATTTGCATAATTTCTTAAAGGGTAACCACAAGCTTTCCAATTTGACATGTGCACCTCTTACAAATATTTGCTGTATATTTCAGTCTATGGCAAGGAACTTGACGTTTTCTTAGCTTGGAAATGTTCCATCTTCAACATCTATCTGGTTTTAGCATGTTTCTTTGTTGATTTTCGTGCCTGTTCACATCATCTTCTCACTGTTAAGTTCTCTTCTTCTTGTCATAAATTTTCATGATTATTATTTTCCCTTTTATGTTTGGGGAATATACTTCCCTTTTTTCTACATCTGCTTGGTGTCGAGAATACTCATTCACCAATTAATTTTGGGATTTAGGCTGAGTTGAGTTGAGTTGACTAGCATGGTGTCAAAAAATGCTCATTCACCCACTTGTTTCCTAATGTGTGATGTATTATGAGATCAACTGCTGGTTTGAGAAAAAATCCAATGCGTTTAATTTTCTTGGTTTTGGACAGATCTAAAATAGCTCACAGAAAAGACATGTGAGAAGCAGATATATAGTTCTTCCTGTAATTGAATGAAAAGCAGGGGACGGACTTGTGCTGAAGTACATGCTATCACTTACTGAAACCTTTCTTTCATTAGATTTCTCCTATTTTTTCTGTTCTAGAATTACCAAAAATCATGATCTCAAAAAAGAAAAAAAAAGCAATTACCAAAAATCATAAACATTATTTCTTCTCTTGCAAATTTTGGTCAAGTGGATTTTTTAGGATTAAGAAACAAGGTTGTTTCTTTTAAGGTAGTAGATTTGTCATAAGCTTTATATTGTTGAATTTTGAGCTTAGTTGTTCTTCAAGCATGAAGCAATGGCTAATACATTTAGTTTGTTGAAGCACTCTTGACAAATTAACAGGATGAACTTCAAGAAGGGTAGCAATTGTCATGTTACCATTCCCAACCTAGTACAATGGTTTTTTTGTGTTTTAGATGCAGACACCCACTAATATTTATGAGTATATGCTTGTCTATTGATACAGACAGCAAATGTCAGTGTTTGCGGATGCAATATACAAGACCTAGCAAGTGTTCATTGTGAGCCTGCAATTTTATCAAATGAATCAGAACTACACACTGGTTAAGTTTCACTCGCTGTGGAGTGTATTTGTCATCTAACTGAACAGAGGAAGATCTAATATATATATGTGTGTGTGTGTGTGTGTGTGTATACATACACACATATGCTTTAGTCATTAAGATATGATGCTTTAGTTTGAAAGCTTTAATTGATAAGGTGCAGCCAGTTGCCATCAAGAAGAAGAATATATGATCATTCTGCCAAGTTGAGTCTGTGATGATCTTGTTAATTATATATTATGCATCAAGTATTCAGGAACTGTTGAAACCTTGCGGTCCTATTCAGGAAATAAAGGCAATAATTATGGGAATGTCTCAAGGTATTTAGGATAAAGACTCTGATGATCAGAACCGATACTGGTTTCTAATGGATGAGCCAGATCTGTCATCTGAAGTTGTTTTAATGTTTAGAAAAAAGCTGGTTTCTAATGGATGAGCCAGATCTGTCATCCTAAGTTGTTTTAATGTTTAGAAAAAAGGTTTTTTTTCTAAAGGGAGCAGTAGCTGTGTGGGAGATACTCAAAGCGTGTTGAAAGCTTGTACTCCTACTCAAAAAATAAATGCAACAATTTTGAGAATGTCTCAAGATGTTAAGGAATTGGAATCTAGAGTTTGTGGCAGATTTAGTTTATATAGAAGACTTTGATCTATCATTTAAAGTTGGTTTGTTGTGTCAAAACTTATTCTAAAGGAAGTAATATCATGTCTCTTTAATGGCTGTTTGAGAAAATTGGATTCCAGTTTTTAAAACAAGATTTGGTTTAAGAGTTTCTACCCTTTTATTGTTCTCCTTCGACAAATACTTAGATTTCTCGTGCAGTGAAATCTGCTTTTGTTCATTGGCAAAATACTGTGAACTTCTTGATGGTTCATGACGCCACCAACTTCGTCTTTCTCCATGACACCTGCTCCTACTAAAACTAACTTTGTTTCTGAGTAATTAAAAGGTGACTGTATTTGTTGGTTTTTTAATGGAGCTTAAGAATTGGCTCAGTTTATTTCTACTAAATAACTTTTTTATATATGAATTTGTAACAAAAAAATAAAAATAAAATCTGATATAAATTATCGAATAAAAACTATTTGAATTTATTTTTTAAATTTTAAATTTCTTGATTTGAATGGAGACGTAAAATCCGTGTCTTGGAAGGGGCCTAAGGCTGGAGTATCTTTTTTGGTGTTTTTTGAGCTTATTTTGTTGAGGATCCATACAGCCGACCCCAACTTGTTTGGGATTAAGGCTTAGTTGTTGTTGATCTTGCTTGATTTCCTACAGCAAATTGAGGCATATTTCTAACACTTCTCCCTGCATCATTTGCTGCAAACTTGAAGCTCTTCTTTATTTAGCTTGTCATTGTTAAACTCCTCCATGGTAATAATGCTCTTCCTTGAAGATTCAAAAAACTTCATTATTTTTTTAATTCTAAAAAACAAAAAAAAAACTTCATAGCTCATAGCATTGCAACATAAGATTTTAGCAGTTTAAAGACATGCTTTAGGTCCCTTCAATTTCTTTTCATTTCATTGCAGTTTATAGACTTACCGGTCACTTCATTATTTTTTGTATTGCAGTTTATAGACATGTTAGTCTTCATTATTTTTGTATTTTATTGTAGTTTTTTGGCATGCCGATTACTTTGCATTTGTATTTAGTACGGGTTTGATTATGTGTTTGTGATCATGGTTATGATTATGATTATAAAGTTTGGTTATGTGTTTATGATAATGATTTATGGTTATGGTTATATCCATGAATATGGATATGGTTATGTATGGCTATGTGTATTATTACAGAGACATCATAAGTCCCTTAAAGATCATTTAAACTCTGATACCATTGTTGGTTATTTAATGGAGTTTAAGAATTGGCTCAATTTATTTCTATTAAATAGCCTTTTATGTATGAATTTGTAACAAAAAAAATGAAATAAAATCTATAAAATCTGATATAAACTATAGTATTTGATGGACATGAAATGATGGCAGAGTCCTTACGTTAGGCTAACAGAGTCCTTACGTTAAGTTGAGAAGTGCCCCTTCTATTTTTGGGACTGGCACTTCCCACCCTAACTTATTTTACAATGACTATTGCTACTTTTATTCTAATTCAATAAAAGCTTTTTCTTATATGTTGTTGTGAAGTCTACTAAATCTAATCATTCAAATTTTCAAGTTTAAAATGACTTGATTATCTTTATCGTCATTTGGAATTTCTTCTAGCAAATTGGTCATAGATTGTCAACTCTTCTTCGGTTTTGATATGGGTAAAATGAAAAAGATTTGTCATCCTCTTGTAACATTCTATGCCTCTTATGTTCTGTTGGGAAAGAATATCTACCTTGCTTTTAGGTTAGTCATCTGGTGAAACACCTTATTAGCAGTCCATTGCGATTCCCAAGGAGAACAGGGGGTTCATCAGGACAGTTCTCATTTCTAAGCAGAAGTTGCGCTTGTTGATCATGTCACAGCTATACTTGCTCCTTGACCAGATTTCTTATAAATTTTTAGGATCTTAATATAAATTTTCAGATCTATACATAATATAATGGATAGAATTCACAATGAATGCGCAAGAGAAAATGTGAGGGTTGTTCCTATTGAGGATAAAACTAAGGAACACAAACTGAGGTGATTTAGTCATGTGAAACGGAGACCTAGTAATATGCTTGCTAGAAAGATTAAACAAGTTAAGGTAGATATAAAGAGAATGAGTAAGGGTAGGTTTAAGCTAACTTGAAAAATAGTGATTCAAAATGATCTTATGGTTCTACATCTCTCCGAGAATGTAGTCTATAATCGCTTCAAGTGGAAAAAGAGAATCCATACAGCCGATTTCAATTAATTTAAAATTAAGGCTTTGTTGAGCTAAGGATCTTCTATTGTTTCATAGCATTATTTTAAATTGTTAATGAGGATTCCTTTCTATGGGACTGATCTGGATTAATTCCGCAGCACTTTTATTCTCATTGGATTTGAAGGAAAGGATGTGCTTCCCTCCCTCAAGATTAGCCTCTTGCCAGTTCATCAATTCTGCATAAGACACTCTATTTCTTGTGATAAAAAATCTGAAATAATGTTTCCATGCATGAATTGATGTGACTTGGACTTCTTACATCATGGCTTTCCTCCATCTTACTCGCGTGCAGAAATCAGAAGCCAAGCCAAATTCTGTAGCTTCCTTACCATGTTTATCTGCATATAAATCTTTTGGGAAACTTATCTTTTGGTTATTAGGAAGCTTCTCCTAATCTTTACCGGCTCAAACACGTTATAATCTCCTTTTTGATGTATTAGATGCTCATCTCTGGTATCTATCTGTTAGGGAGAAATGTGGTATCCACGCTCGCATTTACACATCAGTCAATTCGGTCAGATTTTGTCACTTTTTAGTGGCATCTATACGTTTTATCTTTTTTTTTTTCTATTGATGTCTAATCACACAATAAAGATTGACTGGTGTTTTGACATGACTTTGACTGATTATGAAGAATTCCTTAATTCTATTCCTTACCAAAGTTACACAATTATCAATTATGTGAAGCATAAAAAGGAATGTCTATATCTTGCCCGGTAGCTCTTTAACTTGAGCATGTCTAACTACTTTTAGTAACTAAGTTAGAGCATCTGTTTGTTAGACCATTTGACTTGCGTTCTGTTGACTGATAATAGCTACAGATCTCTGCTTAGTTCAATGTATTAACATTCCATGCCTCAATATATGATCATGCTTAAATTATTTGTCTTACATGAATAATTCATTTGTACTGCTGGTTTTGGTTGGAACTAGCTATGCTTTGAGCATGTCAGGCAAACTGTTCTTGGCTTTTATAAGTTGCCAAGCAGATCAAAGGCCAAGTGGGTGCTTTTATAGGGAGATCAAGAAGCCATAACCGCAACCGATTCTGGTATATGTTACTAACATGCTCTGTGCTCCAACTTGTATCAGCAGGCATGATCTCTGGGTTTGGGTTTCAGTGGTACTTTTTTACTAGTTCAATGTAGCAGGTATGGTTTTAGAAAAGATGCATATTAGGATTTGAATAAGATGCAATCATTGGACACTTAAGCTTTTTGTGTTCTTCTTCTTCTATATACTGCGTTTGTTTATTCACTTGGTATTTTCTTCTTCATATAGTTTTATTGGATTATTATGTTCTTGGTTATGGGTTGGAGTTTAACATCTAATAATTTGTATGCGTTCAGGTGGTAGAGCTGGTTAAAAGAGCAATGCCCCTTGCTCTGACTCCTGAGGATGATCCTATGAGGGTTGAACTAAAGAAACTGCAGGAGAAGAAAGAAGAAATTGACATACAGGCACATAAGCAAGTTCGGCGGATACTTTGGTGTGGGCTCGGGTTAGCTTTGGTGCAGGTTGGACTATTCTTTCGACTAACATTCTGGGAATTTTCATGGGACGTAATGGAACCTATAGCATTTTTTGTAACGACGACTGGCATAATTGTAGGCTATGCCTACTTCTTGATCACATCAAGAGATCCATCGTATCAAGACTTTATGAAGAGGCTATTTCTATCCAGGCAGAGGAAATTGTTCAAGAAACAGAATTTTGATATAGAGAGATTCAAAGAGTTGGAAAAGAAATGCAAGACAAATCTAGATGCCTCTACTTCTATTAAAAATCGCGTTGGGTTGGAATTGGAGCTGGATGATGCCATTCACAAGGACTAATTTTTCTTAGTTGCTGCATCTACTTCAGTATTGGTGTATTTTTCACATCTTTCATCAGAATTCAACATGGTGAGCATTTTCATCTGGGTTAACTTTTTTTTTCTGGATTACAGAATTTACCTTCTCCATACTAAGAGAACGCTAAGACAGATGTACACCAGTAGTAATGGGCTTAGATACTGTGGTGTACTGCAAACAGAATCAATAACTTTCAAATTTTTAACTGATATACTAATTCTTTCTTGTCATGAAAATAACTAGAGCTTCTAAAATTGTGACCCGTTTGGTATTGGGTTTCTACTTGGTTTTCAAAATTGCATTTTGATTTTCTCAGTTTTTTTTACTGCATGTAAATCATTGTTCTGAGAAAAATTTAAAACTCCATTTTTTTTAAATGGAGGCGGCATTAGTTATTTGGGAATGTAAGATTCTAGCATTTGATTGGTATAAAGATGTTAAAGCTTTGTGAAGAGTAAAAATTCTCAAGTTTAGGAAGGCGGAGCCCATCATTACTTTTCTTTGTACCTATTTCTAGGAATGGGAAAGTTACAATTCCGTGAGATTTATTTATTAAAAAAAATTATAGAAAGATATTAATATTCTTAATGAAATATCTTCATAAATATGATTTTCACTTGCTATTACTTATTAAATTATTATGTACATATAAATAATTTTTTCATGTTGATTTTGACCAATTTGATTTTTTTATTTAAAAGATTATCATTTTTTTTTATATATTTTCATCAATTTGTTTGTTAATTTTAGTAATTGTTTTTTTTATCAATATATATATTTCATGCTAACTGGTTATTATGAAAATTTAATTGTATGTATTTATTTTTTTATATATATATTAATCTCTATCTTATTTTTTGTAAGTAAATAATATGTATCTGAAATAAGGTTAATACGTTATTTAAATGTTTTTTGTTTAAAATCTATATCATCAATTATCCTCGAATTTTTTTTTGTTTATATTTTTCGATGTTATAATAAAATACAAATATTTTTCAATCCTTAAAAATCTATAACATCAATTAAATATAATAATTTAATATTCTCAAAAGGTACTCTTTTAGAAATCAATATTTTTAGGAAAATAATTTCACATAAGAATATTAAATTTTAGATTTGGGTAAACAAACTCTGCCTAGTTAAAGCATTAAAGAATGCACATTTCAGTCTGTTTTTACTTTAAACCAAATATTTGGCTTTCTTGAATAACAAACTTTGCCTCTGACTCTGAGGTACGGTGCAACCCCAAAATCTTACTCCTGGTTATGTGATACAACTTACTAAAGTAACTTTAACATTTTAAATTAGTCGTAAACATTTAATTTTAGTAAATTAATTAAAAGTCCGAAATGGTTATGTAATGGTCATGATTTTAAACATAAAATTTTTTTACTAATATTAATAATTGATGATATATAGTGATGAAAGTAATGTGGATAAAATAGTGAATATTATATCTTAAAATTTACTGAAAAAATTATTTTTACGATTTTACGGGACTAAAAGTTGATTTAGAATCAACGGTTAAGAATAAGAGTGCACCATAGTTATTATGAGCATTTTCTCACTTGTTTAAATATATTATATATAAATGTGTGTGGACATGTGTGTGTGTATAGAGTCTTCTTCTTCTTTCTCACATCTTCCACGCTAAACACCATCACCTCCACCATTTTTCTTATTTTCTTCAACTTCCTTTCTTCAAATCAAATAAAATTGAGAGTAGATTACATATGATTATAAATTTTTAAAAGAATAAGCTTGAAAAAGTGAAATTATCAGCAAGTGATCAAAGAAAAAGAGATAAGAAGAGGGATTATGAAGGAGGTATGTGCTTATGTATTATAATTTGCAAATATATGAATTTTTATGAGTTTTAATATTTGAATTGATTGATTGAGTTATTTATAATAAAATATTTCTTGAAAGTATTGATTAACTAGATTGATGAGTGAAAAATAACTTTTATGTGATGATTTTGATTCTTAATTCAACCCTTATGAGAATTGGGTGGTTTGATATTACTTTTATCCATATGAGATGGTTGAAAGTTTGATTAAGTGAAGTTTTAGTAAATTATTTGTTACGAACTCTTTTTATATCAAAATTTTGGTTTTGATACATTTTTGACTTAGATTTTCAATATATTTGTGTTTAATAAAGTTTAAAGTGCAAAATACATGATTTTGGGATGCCACGGGCGTGGCTTAAAGGTGCCATGGGCGTGGTATCGAAGTCGGTACTGCTGGAGGAAGAATTACTCCGAAAACAGACCCAAAACCAATACCACGAGCGTGACAATTGAGTGCCACGACCGTAGGGTTGAGAGTGAGGTTGTTTCTTTAAAAATTTTGATAAAATAGAGCCGTTCTGAATGTCACGGCCGTGGCCCTTGAATGCCATGACTGTAGGGGTCTACAAAGGCATTTGACAACTTCATTTTGTATCCTACGGGCTTGGGGTTGAGATGCCACGGCCGTGGAGTACCTGGATGATATTTTTGGCTTGTATTTTGTGATATACGGGCCTAGTATGAGGCTAATATATTTATGTTTCTTACTTTTGTGTTGAGAATTCATGTGTATGTGTTAAAAGTATGGAAAAGAGTGATAAATTTTAGATACGTGATAAATATATATCATACTACATGTTGATAAAAATATTGTACTATTGAAATGATATAAACAATTCAGTGTTAATCAAAACTAATGAATTGTCCAAATCATACTGCTTTTAGATCTAGCTTTGGATTGAATGGCTAACCAGAGGAAGGATAGCCATAGTGATAGTGGGCACCTCGTGCAATTAATGGATACATTGTGTTATCAGTGATAGTGGGCATAATTGCCATTATACATTCTTGAGATTTGACATTTAAATTGCTACACTAATATGTTATCCAAACCTATGATCCGAGTTCAGTATGTATGGGCATATTTAATGAAGATATCTAAATTGAAAATATATGTAAATTTGATAGTTGTAAATAATGGAAGAAATGCAAAATAATAATATAAGTCAATTACTTGAAATTGACTTACTGTGTTACAATGTGAAAGTGATTGGTCATATATGTATTAATATTTACAAGTGAAAGTTCTAATGCACGGATTAAAAATGTTATGCTCAAGTTATTGAATTGATCAATAACTTTATAAGTGTTGTAATAATTGAAAGTGTATATAATGATATAAGATTCAAAGTGCCCCAAAGTATAATAATAAATTTAAGTGCTAAAAATTATAGATTAAATAAAGTTATCCTATATGTAAAACTAAAAAGTAAAGACTTGCTGAAAAATAAAATAAGTGTATTGTGAGCAATGTTAACAAATGAGAAAATAAGTCTTTAAATAAAATGATTTATAAAGAGAAAAGTTGCAATACCGAAAGTATAGTATAGCATGATGACTTTTATAAAGTTAAAGTTATTATTTTGTGTAATCAAAATATTATATTGATTTGTTATTGAAAATAGTTAATATATTGAAATATTTCTTAAAACTAAGTGTTATTATTATATTTTCATAAGTATTTTTCTTTAATATTAAGTGATAAAATATGTTTATACAAGCACCACTAAGCTTTGCTTAACATGTTAGAATTATTTTCTGACACGCAGACATCAGGACATCGGAGCAAGTTAAGAAGTGAAATTAAGAATCTCAGAAAATTACCTACAGTACATATAAAGATCTTTTGTATATTATACTCATAAGTTATGAAATGTATATATACAATTTAGTTTGGCTATTTGAGAGATTGTACAAATTTGTAAACATGAAAGAAAAATATATATCTAGAGGACGAAGTTTGAGATTCTAGTGAATGATTATCAAATAAAGGAATGTATTATATATTCATTTGATTTGACAAACTTATGATAGTTATCTGGTTTACAATTAGTATGTGGATTATTGGAAATTGGTCTAAATATTGGACTTATAAGTGTTGTATTATAAAGATTGTATTATTATTTAAAAATTTTGTTAGTTGGAAGACAACTTTGTAAATGAATTGATTTGAGTACTGACAATATATCGACCTGATAGTTCTAATGAGAATTGTCAGGGGATGTTACATTTAGTGGTATCAGAGTGTGGTTTAGGCGTTTCTGGCATGTGGAGTTATAGGAGAAGTGAAATGCAATTGTCTAAGTTATGTGAATCGAATAAGTATGTATATGTTTGATACAATTGATATTTCACATGTTTATGGTAGTAGCATGTTGATAGAGTGAAAATATAATAATTATTTTATGCAATTTTAACTCTGATTTTTAACTATTCTACAATTGAATTTGGTGAGTTTGATTATTTGAGTTAGAATTACACTTTTTGAGCATGGAAGATAAGACTAAAGGTTTTTGATGATTAGTAAGGCAAAATTCAAGAAAAGCAAGCAAAAATGAAGGCAAAACACATGCCACGACCGTGGGTTCCATTTCCTCACTGCCTGAGCCAAGAAAAAGAAGAAAATAAGTTTGGCAGCCTCACTTCAAAAGCCACGACCGTGGCAATCCAAAGGCCACGATCATGGCCCACCAGACCGACCTTGGCAGTTGAAAAGTTTGACGAAACAGTCAGAGTTCACACATGCCATGACCGTGGCACTCCAAAAGCCACGACCGTGGCCCTTATTTTATGATTTGTGAGCTGTAAATGTTGAAGATGAACTCACCAACCAAGTCTTGTTTAAACTTTTTTCAGTTTTTCTCCACTAAAGAAGTCTCCAAGCACTATATATAAATACATTTCCTCCAAGGATTCAAGGGAGCATGAATTGAAAGAAGAGATACAAGAATTAGATTAGATTCATCCAAATAAATTTAGTTTAGAATTTCTTAGAAAAGAAGTGTGAAATTCTGCTTCAAGGAGGAGTTCAAGATCCAAGTCAAGATCTTCATCAAAGAAATAGAGTTTGATATTTCTTGTTCCTTTTAATTATGTATTCATTTACCATTTTGAATATTTGCAATGTTTTTATTTCAATAATGAAGAACTAATCCTTTTTAGGATTGGTCCCTTTAATTGAATTTATCATGGAGTTATAAATGTCTATTTGGTTAATTTAGTTATCCTTTGATTATTTTACTGTCTTTAACTTAATGCTTTAATTATCTGGCCAATGATTAATTGATTTGAGATGTTATGTGATGGAGCGAGAGTGGAAGCATGACATTAGTTCAAGGAGATAACAATCTTAAGTAAGTTTCTCACTTAGAGATAAGGTTAAACCCTTAAGAGGTTGATTCAAGATTCTCATAAAACCTAATGAATTGATTTAATTACTTATGATCACAAGAGTAGACATAAGGATTAAAGTCGATATTGGTTCTAGTGCTTGAGAGAGACTTGAACTTAATTTAGGAGAGTCCAACCATTAATCAAAAGGAAGACTGAATTAAATTGATGCCTTAGAAAATCCATGATAAATCAATGAAGGTGACCAAACCCTAAATCTTAAATTATTAGAAATTTATTCTTGATTCATTGTCATTTTAGCTAGTTAAATCATAAAATCGAATTTGATTATCCAAATATTAATCAGATTAATTGTTTGGTACTTAGAATTAATCTCCTCGTGAGAACGATACTCTACTCATCATTATATTACTTGTTAACGATCTGTGCACTTGCAGATAGCTAGGTTGAGTCAGTGATAAGTTTTTGGCGCTGTCGCTGGGGAGGCAATTATTCTGATATTGATAATATTAAATTGTTATTACTTTGGATTTTTATTTTATCTGCATTATTTCTTTAATTTTTTTTAAGGTTACATGCGTAGCAATTCACACACTCAACTTGTACCCTATAATCCTGAAATTGAAAAATTTTATAGAAAGCAAAACAAGGAATGAAGAGAAAAACAAAGAGGAGAAGGAACTTCAACTGAAATCCATTTAGAAGAAGTAGCATTTTCTTCAGAAGAAGAAGAAGAAGAAATCATGGGAGATCCACTGAACATGACCCTGAAACAATATGCTATGCCATCTGCTCACCCGAGATCTAGCATAGTCAAACCTCCTGTGCAAGCCAACACATTTGATCTAAAACCAGCACTTATTAATTTAATTTAGCAATATGTTTTTCATGGCTTACCACATGAGGATGCTTATGCTCATATTTCAAATTTTTTAGAAATGTGTGATACATTTAAAATTAATGGTGTATCTGATGATCTATTAGGTTGCGACTTTTTCCAGTTTCGTTAAGAGATCAAGCAAAAGATTGGCTCATTTCTAAGGCACCAGGTACATTCTCCACTTGGGATCAATTAGCCGCTGCGTTTTTGGTAAAATATTTTCCACCTGCAAAAACGGCTAAATTAAGGAATGATATCACAAGTTTCATTCAATAAGATGGGGAGAGCTTATATGAAGCTTGGGAGCGGTTCAAGAATTTGCAGAGAAAATGTCCTCACCATGGATTCCCAAAATGGCTTTTAATTCAAACATTTTATAATGGACTTCATCCAAATATTAAAGGAATGATTGATGCAGCAACAGGAGGTGCACTAATGAACAAATCTCCTTTTGAAGCAACTGATTTAATTGAAGAAATGGCTGCAAATAATTATCATTGGACTTCAGAACAAGGTATGCAAAAAAGAGTTGTAGGTTTATATGAAATTGATAATTTTTCTTTACTTGCAGCTAAAGTGGATACAATTGCCAAGAAATTGGAGTATGTCAATTTGTCATCATCATCTCAAATTTGTGAAGGATGTGGAGGTAGCCACGATGTAGCTGATTGCAAAATTATGGAGCACGTCCAATTTTTGGGGAGTCAAAATAGAGGTCTAACTTTCCCACAAGGAAACACTTACAACCCCACATGGAGAAATCACCCTAATTTGGCATGGGGAAATCAAGGCAATCAAAAAGCACCATATCAGCCACCATACATAAAAAATCAAAATCAAGGTTTCCATCATCCTGAAAAGCCATCATATGAATTGGCTTTGGAAAAATTTATTAGTGCAACTTCAGAAAGGTTTGACAAGCTGGAAAAACAATATGACAAGCTTGAATCAAGGATGGAACAAATTGCAGTTCAAAATAGAAATCTTGAAATACAAGTTGGTCAAATAGCAAGTTCTCTTCATACTCGACCACAAGGAGCACTTCCAAGCCAACCAGAAATCAATCCAAGAGAACATTGTAATGCTATTTTCCTAAATAGCATACAACTTGAAGATTCTTCACTAGAGCCCCAAATTTATCAAATTTCTTCTTCTAAAATAAAAAAAAAGTGAAGCTAAACAAGAGGAGGCACCATTAAAGCAAGAGGTCAGACCTTATGTGCCACCTATTTCTTTTCCTCAAAGGTTAAAGAAAAATATGGAGGAAAAATGCAAAGATTGCACTTACTGAGGAGTGCAACAATCTTCTTCAAGATAAGATCCCTTCTAAACTTGAAGACCCAGGGAGTATTTCGATTCCTTGTCAAATTGGTAGATTAAATTTTTAAAATGCATTATGTGATTCAGGTGCTAGTATTAATTTAATGCCTTTATCTATTTTCAGGAAATTAAAACTTGCACAAATGAAACCTACCAATTTAGTATTGAAGCTTACAGATAAATCAGTCAAATGCCCAAAAGGACTTGCAGAAAATGTGCTTGTAAAAATGGAAAAATTTTACATCCCTGTTGATTTCATGATAGTTGATTTAAATAAGGATGAAGATGCTCCATTGATTTTTGGGAGACCCTTCTTAGCCACGATTGGAGCTGTAATTGATGTGAAAAATGATAAACTCACTTCAAGGATTGAAGATGAACAAGTGGAAATTAACGTTATCAAATCTCCAAATGCACTCAAGGTTTGCCAAATTCAAAACTCCAATCTAAAGGAGGGAAAATACAATTTAGCCTCATCAAGCTCACAAGCATAATTTGAAGGGTATAATGAACTTGGGAAGCAGAATTCCAAGTCAACTATAGCCAGCAACATAGTAGGAAAGGAAGTAATTTGTGATCTTCCACCTTGAGGATTAGAAGTTATAGTCAAGCTAAAGACTATAAATTAGTGCTTTTTGGGGAGGCAACCCAATTCTTTTTCCTTTTGTTCTTTTAAATTAATTTTTCATTTCAAAATTTTTAATAGATGTGTTTAAATTTTATTTTAAAGGTAATCTAAAGTGCATATACACAAGAAATTGAAGGAATTCAGATGCCACGACAGTGGCCATCCATCCCCAGGGCCGTGGGATTTAATTTGAAACTGTAAAAATGGAAACGGAGGAAGAATTTTGATAAAACAGCAAGGAAACCAAAGCCACGACCGTGGCCTCCCAAGGGCCATGACCGTGGGATCAAGAACAAGACTGCCAAGATGACCCTCTCAAAGAAAACAAGGAGGCAGAAGCAAAACCAAAGCCACGACTGTGGCCTCCCAAGGGCCACAACCGTGGCAAGCCATGCAAACCACCATTGACCAAGTCAACACAAGGCCACGATCGTGGCCTCCCAAAACTATATAAGCATCTTATTTTTTCTCCTTCTTTTCACTCTTTGAAGCCCTGGCCGCCCAATTTTTGAAAGTCATGACCAAAACCTCTCAACCCACGACCTCAACTCTAATTTTCACTCAATTGTCTTCAATTCTTCTATATTTTCATCAAATCAAACACAAAAATGGTGAGAAGCAAGACTTTAGCCACAAAATCAATAGGAAAATCAAAAGGTGGAGGATCAAGGGGAGATGGGTCTAAAAGAAGACGCCAAGAAACATCGTCCTCATCATCAACACCGTCTCCACCAACATCTCCAACACCTCAAGGACCAAGCAAGTATCAGGAAATTCATTTCTGAGATGAAGAACAAAGGCAAAGGTACCAAATTTTAAGCTCTAGAAAAATTATTCCTTCTCGATTTATTGATGGAAATGTTGTGAGAAAATTAAGATGGAATAATGAATTGATGAAAATGTTTACTGATATGCAATGGATCATGTTTGCTAGTATGTGTTTCCCCACCTATGCTGAATTAACCTTGGAATTCTTGAGTAGTTTTCAATTTTTTCCACCCAATTTTCAAGCTGGATACAATGGGAGAGTGGAATTTAGATTGGGAAATCAAAATTATAATTGGCTTATGCTTGAATTCGGGGATGCACTTGGATTATCAAATTTGCAGGGGATACTTGGTAGAATTGAGGGGTTTGATGAAAATTCCACATGGACTAGATTAGGAGGCACGAGATGATTTAATAGCAAAATATCTAAAGCCTCTAATTTACAAACCCATTCTATAGGTATATTCATGTTGTCCTAGAAAACACCATTTTTGGGAGAGGGGAGAGTCAAGGAATAGTAAATTCAAAAGAATTGCACTTCTTTTTTATTGTGCCATGGAGGAAAAAGTGTTTAATGTCGGGTATTGATTTGCCAAGAGGTGTGAGGAAGTAGTTCGACAACGGAGTGGAAAAATTGTAATTGGGGGATGATCACAAAAATTACACATTATCTAAATATTGGATTTGATCACCTTGTCCCCATACCTGGTAAAATTACAATTGATAAGGTCACTGTTTTAGCCATGCGGATAGTAAGAAAAGAGGAAATCAATATGAGATTCTAGGGCCACCGGATGCAGACATAAACATAGACATAGATGAGTTATTTGGAGAAGGGGGAGAGTTTGATGAACCTGAAGATCAACCACCACCTCCACCTTTTGAGGCTGGTCCATCCGCACCACCACCTTCTGAGGCCGGACCATTTGCTCCACAACCAAACACATTTGACTATATTGCTAACAGACTTAACTCTTTTGAAAATGAGATGAATCGCAAGAATGAAGTCTGGGAGCAATGTTTTGACAATATGGAGCAACGTTTTAGAGGAGTTAAGCACGAGGTACGTACCATTTCCACTCAGATGACGGGCCTTAGTGAACAGTTCAACACTTTCTTTGCTGAATTTGAACTGCACTACCCGCCTCCATAGCAACCACCTCCGCCTGGTGATGACCGTGATGGAGGCAACCACTGAGGACAGTGTACTTAAAGTTTAGGGGAGTTTTTCCTTAAATATTGTTTACTCTTATGCACATCCGTGATACTTTTATATTTTGTTGGTATTTTGGTTTATTACAAGTTACTTATGGTTTAATTTTATTATTTTTATGGATTATTATATGGTTTGCAAGTTAATTATTAGTATTTTTATTTCCTTATATGTTCTTTTATATGTTAAAATTTGATTCAGTTAGGTTTTAATTTTAAAGTTAAAACTTATGAAATTTTTACCAAATAAGCTTTGCAATGCAATTAAAAGTATTTAGTTATTGAATTTTAGATTGAGTTTATATTCCTTCATATTATTTTACCTAGGCCTAGAACATGTTTAAAAGAGCTTTTGAGGCGTAAAAGAATCAAGCTAGATAAAAGGGAAAAATGATTTAGGCATTGTTTGAAAAGCCAAATCCTTATATCCACCATATTTGAACATTGCCTCTAGTTGTCCCTTTTGAGCCTAAAAAATATTTTAGCTTGAGAATTTCTTGATAAGCAACAAAAACCACCCATTTCAATGTTAACTATCTTTTGAAAAATTACTATAAGGATACAAGTTTACAATAAGAAGTTCCTAAAGTTTAAAGTTTGGGGGAGTTTATTATACAATTATAAATATATATATATATAATAATAATAAAAATAAATAATAAAATAAAAAATAAAAAATATAATAATAATAAAATAAATTAGACTTCCTAAAAGAAAGAAAGGAGCAAAGAATTTAAAAATCCTCTACAAAAGCTACAAGGAAAATTTTTTTTGGAAGATACTTAACCTATTTTTATCTAAACCTTATTTTAGCCCATACCTTTATCTACCTCATTGCAAGCCTATTAAAAACCTTTTGATTTTCCTTAATTTAGTATGGTCTATTGATGGAGAAGGCTCGATTAAGCATGCATATGAGACTAGGATATATATATATATATATATATATAAAAGAGAGAGAATATTTGCTTATCTAAAATTTGATGATTGATTGCAAGTAATTAAGTTCTTGAGTAAAGGAGGTAAGAATGAAGTAGGTAAAGTTATGAAGCTAATTGCAACTTAAAGTTTTAAAACTTAGATTGTTTAAGATTTTGCATATAAACTAACATATAGAGAAATATATAACTCTAATTGCTTGAGGGCAAGCAATAATTTAAGTTTGGGGTATTTGATAGATTGAAAATATAATAATTATTTTAAGCAATTTTAACTTTGATTTTTTTAACTATTCTCCAATTGAATTTGATGAGTTTGATTATTTGAGTTAGAATTACACTTTTTGAGCATGGAAGACAAGACTAAAGGTTTTTGATGATTAGTAAGGCAAAATTCAAGAAAAGCAAGCAAAAATGAAGGAAAATACATGCCACGATCATGGCACTTCAAAAGCCACGACTGTTCGATTTCCCCACTGCCTGAGCCAAGAAAAAGAAGAAAATAAGTTTGGTAGCCTCACTTCAAAAGCCACGACCGTGGCAATCCAAAGGCCATGACCGTGGCCCACCAGACCGACCTTGGCAGTTGAAAAGTTTGACGAAACAGTTAGAGTTCACAAAAGCCACGACCGTGGCACTCCAAAAGCCACGACCGTGGCCCTTATTTTATGATTTGTGAGCTGTAAATGTTGAAGATGAACTCACCAACCAAGTCTTGTTTAAACCTTTTTCAGTTTTTCTCCACTAAAGAAGTCTCCAAGCACTCTATATAAACATATTTCCTCCAAGGATTCAAGAGAGCATGAATTGAAAGAAGAGAGACAAGAATTAGATTAGATTCATCCAAATAAATTTAGTTTAGAATTTCTTAGAAAAGAAGTGTGAAATTCTGCTTCAAGGAAGAGTTCAAGATCTAAGTCAAGATCTTCATCAAAGAAATAGAGTTTGATATTTCTTGTTCCTTTTTAATTATGTATTCATTTACCATTTTGAATATTTGCAATGTTTTTATTTCAATAATGAAGAACTAATCCTTTTTAGGGTTGGTCCCTTTAATTGAATTTATCATGGAGTTATAAATATCTATTTGGTTAATTTAGTTATCCTTTGATTATTTTGTTGTCTTTAATCTTAATGCTTTGATTATCTGGCCAAAGATTAATTGATTTGAGATGTCGTGTGATGGAGCGAAAGTGGAAGCATGACATTAGTCCAAGGAAATAACAATCTTAAGTAAGTTTCTCACTTAGAGATAAGGTTAAACCCTTAAGAGGTTGATTCAAGATTCTCATAAAACCTAATGAATTGATTTAATTACTTATGGTCATGAGAGTAGACGTAAGGATTAAAGTCGATATTGGTTTTAGTGCTTGAGAGAGACTTAAATTTAATTTAGGAGAATCCAACCATTAATCAAATGGAAGACTAAATTAAATCGATACCTTAGAAAATCCATGATTAATCAATGAAGGTGACCAAACCCGAAATCTTAAACTATTAGAAATTTATTCTTGATTCATTGTCATTTTAGCTAGTTAAATCATAAAATTGAATTTGATTATCCAACTATTAATCAGTTTAATTGTTTGGTACTTAGGATTAACCTCCTCGTGGGAACGATACTCTACTCATCATTATATTACTTGTTAATGATCTGTGCACTTGTAGATAGCTAGGCTGAGTCAGTGACACATGTTTTCAAAGAATTGATTGAGAATTCATAGTGTATTATTTGGAGTACAATAGACCTATTTGTGAAAAAGAAGGATGTGAAAAGAAAATAAGATTTGAGTAGTTAAAGAGATATATCAAAGTAATACAGTAGAAGTGTAATAATTTATTGGAACCTGAGGAATAAATTATGATAGATAGATAAATTTCAAAAATAAATTTCTTATGAGAATGAGATTTGTCATGCTTTAAAATTTTAAGTATTGATTTTCTACATAAAGTGAATATATAAGTGTAAATTGGATTGATTATGATATTATGTGTAGCTTGAGCATTTAAAACTGATAGTGATAAGGTTAAATTAGCCTTAATAAGTGTAACATTAAATCCAAGTATGGATAATATCTGTATTTTTAGAAAAGATTTTGAAGAGGTAAGAAATTATGAAAATATCCTTATAGCTCGAAATGAATTCGAGCTGAAATTTAAATATGAAATATGGATAATGGGGTTTTAAAGTGTCAAAAGTAATTGTTTTTATAATGTTTCGACGTTAAAAATTGAAGTGAAAGTTAATTAAAGAAAGTGAATGCATCGAAACTATTGTATAAGTGAGTATATTGGATAAAAGTCCTAAAACCTATTTAAAGATTTCTAGTGTCTTCTATTACCTTCTAAATCATCATCAAAACAAAAGATTGAAATGAAAAGTGATGGAAGAGTATTTTTAAAGAGGTTAGTGCTTGTATACTACTTATTTTGCTATTTATTGAAATGATCTTGATTTTTAATATGTAAAGATATTTGTGAATTGATAAAACACCATTACTTGTGAAAGATATGGTGTATTAAATAATTATGAAAAATACGAGTATAAAACTTTACTTCTATAATAGTAAAGTTGATCTTGCAATATGTAAATGTGTATTTATAGATTATTAACTGGAACAATGATTAAATCTATTATTGAATTATTTAAGAGTTGATATAAGGTTATGGAAGAAAATAAGATTTTGAAAGATTTTAGGGTTATGAAAGTTTAGATTTGAATTTGATTGTGCTTTGAAGAGTTGGATCCTGTTTCCTCAATTTGTTTGAGTTGAATTATTGATAACTTATTGATTAAGTCATGAAAAGAAATTCTAGCAGAGATATACATGATCATTTGTCTAGTTATGTGTATGTTTGTGCAAATTTCTATTCTTCAAACTTTGAAAATAAATCCCAACAGTGATGTGCATGATTACTTGCACGGTCATGCATTTTCCAATGCATATTTCTACCTTCTTATACTTTCGTAGAGTAGAGTTTATGGGTGGAATTAATAGTGAATTATTGAATACATCTTGGAAAGAGTTATAATTGATGAAAGATTGCTTATAAGATCAAAATGAAATCAATCCATTAAATGATGAAACTTAGATGTGAAAAAAACTTGAGGAAAGTATGAATAAATGTAATTGGATATTTGAAATATGTGTAAGGTTAGAGAAAAGATAAAAGATGATTACAAGTGATTTGTGGATTTCACATTATTCATGAAGAAATAAGATAATTTACGAAGTAAGATGAGAAGAATGATATATTGATGAATCATTGATGATTTTAAATAGTTTGAAAAGCAAGATAAAGAAAACAAAGAAGTGTATATACGAATTGATTCAGTAATGAAAATATGAATGTGAGATTTACATATTGTGTACTTATCAAATACATGATAGTAACATTATTTGGTGATTAAAGATAAATTATAGATTATATATAGAAGTGTTAAAGAGTTAACTGATGCTAATTGATACAATAGAAAGAAAGGAATTGATAATGTAAAAAGGAAAGAATGTAGTGAGATTTGTAGGTAGTTTAACCCTTCTAGTGAAATGATGTATTGTGGATCAAGTTAGAAATATATATATATATATGTGTGTGTGTGTGAGTGTATTTATTAAACATAGTGAATATGTAATATCCCAAGGTACACCCTAAAAGTTTGAAATAATTATGGTTGTATATGGACTTAATGTGTATGTTTAATGGAAAGAGAAAAGAAGTGAAGAGAGTGTATATGTTGTATCTATGGAAATATATATATTAATGAAAGTCAAAAGAAGATAAATTAATTAAAAGAAAATATTATAAGAGATAGAGATGTATGAAGAATGATGAGTATATATATATATTGTAATTGGAAGACATGGGAAATATAAATGCAATATATAAGAGATATACATATACCAACATATACATCACATATACATGATGTATAAAATGGTGTAGGAATAGTAAATTTATATAATTAAATAATAATAATAATAAAAGAAAAAGAAGAAAGGAAAGTCAAAGGGAAAAATATGTGGTGGAGGATTTTTGTAATATTTATTTTATTATTACTATATATATATATATGATAAGTAGGATAAAAAAAAGAAAAGATCTTCTTTCCTTCTTTTTCTTCTTCTTCAACGAGAGAGAGAGAGAGAGAGAGAGAGAGAGAGAGAGAGAGAGAGAGAGAGAGAGAGAGAGAGATTTTATTTTGGTTGGTTTATACATCAAATTCTTAAGGGCTTTAAGGGAATTGAAGGTGGAGATTGAAAATTTGGCAAAATATTCAAGTAAGTGTTCCTTTCTTTGAGTTGATTTCTATTGATTGTATTTATATTTGATATGGTTGGGGAGTGAGGATGATGATAATGAAAGATTGAAGTATATAGATATGTTGACGTTATTTAAGTGTTAAATTAGTTGGTAATTGATATATGTTGTGGGTTTGATCACTTATTATCTTGGATTTTTCTATATATTTGTGTTTATTGAAGCTTAAAACACAAAAAACATGAGTTTGGTTCGGAAACAGAGGCATTTTGGATGCCACACCCGTGGCCCTTGGCTACCACGACCGTGGCCATTGGAAGCCATGGCCGTGGGGGTGTTGAGCAAGGGAGACAGATTCATTTTCTATGCCACGGCCGTGGGGGTTGGAAGGCCACGACCGTGGGGGGGTTTTAGAGTAATTGGGCAGAATTGTTTGCTATGCCACGCCCGTGGGGGTAGGTAGGCCACAACCGTGGGGTCCTAGAGAGAGATGTTGGTTTGTAATTTGTGATCTAAGGGTCTAGTATGAGATGGATAAATGAATAATTGTATTGAATTCATGTGTATCTTTGAGTAAGTGTGTGTTATTCCTTGTGGATTAGGTTGTGAAGAAGTTATTTGGCCCTAATCCAAGTGTTGAGGATTATTGGAAGATGAGTTTGGTGTGGTGTGAGTGGTTCTTAAGGTAAGTACAAACCCTATTTGATTGTATATATTCATATGTTTTTGGACCTTAACACATTTGGTTATAAATGTGTTAAATAATCTATTACATTGTTGATGCATATGAATAATACTATGTTGTGCACAATGTGAATTATGTGGAATGTATGTTGAAGATTCTAAATCTATTAATAATGTAAATTGCTATGTATATATCAATGATGAAGTATGTAAAGTGAAAGATATGATAATCATTCAAAAGGTATGTGCAATGTAATTGGTTATGATGAATACTTGAATGATAAATTGCTTTAATGTAATTTGAGATTGATGAGATGTAATGCTTCATGATGAATACTTAAATGATGAATTGATTTAATGTGAATTGAGATATAATGAGGTGTGAAGCCAATGTGATTGGTTATGATGAATCAAATGAAATAAGTGGGGCATGTGTGCCTAGATGATGATATTCAATGCAATTAATTATGTATACTCTATTAATGAGATGAGGAGCCATGATTGTTGGCTAAAATGATAATGATGCAAATGAGATGATTGAGGCATGGTTGCCTAAATGATGATGAGAAAATGAGAATGAAATTGATAATGAAATCATGAATGAATTGTGTGTCTAATATGTTCTTCCATTTTCAGAGTTTTGTTGTTGGTGGCATGCCTATAGTAACAATCTCTTGAAGTTAGGTTGGGCTTGATCCTTGAAGCCAAGTTGGGTTGAAGTTTAGCATGCTTTACTCCCCTTGAAACTTGGTTGGGTCTAGTCCTTGAAGCCTAATTGAGATGTTACAACCCTTGAAGCTAGGTTGGGTTTGGTTCTTGAAGCCAAGTTGGGTTGATACTTAGCATGCTTTGTTCCCTTTGAAGCTTGGTTGAACCTAAATCCTTGAAGCCTAGTTGGGATAATGATAATGATAAATGTGATAATTAAACCAAAACATTAACTCTGAAAGTGGAATGGCATATTAGTGTCTTTGGGCCCATGCTTGTCTTTGTTTTCAATGTAAATAATGAAATGTGTAATGAATGAATAATGAGATCCAAGCTTGTCTTTGTTTTCAATGTGATTTATGAAATGTGAAGTGTATGAATAATGAGAACCATACTTGTCTTTGTTTTCAACATGAATGGTGAATTGTGAATAATGAATTACTTGAATAATATAAGGACATGTAATGTTATGAAGTATGAGATGATTATAATACATAAGTAAACTATTGAAAAGAAATATGGCTTGAGAAGCTAAGTTGAAAGATGAGATTCTGAAAATATAGTGTGACATGTAAAATGTGTATGGATGTGGACATTGTAAGTATTAATTATGAATGTTCTTATAAGTTATGGAAGTGAAGTTTGTGTTAATGATATGTGTATCTGTATATAATTATGAGATTAGTAGAAATATATTCAAAGTGTAATTGAAATGGGAGAACATGATAAGAAAATAAAGATACATGAAGTTAGCATGTGAATATGTTTATATTCTTTATTTGTACTATTAAGCTCTCGGGCTTAGCGCGGTTGTGTAATCGCGCAGGTGAATAGGTAGTAGATCTGGAGTCAATCGTTATGCCACGAGAAGGATAAGAGTGTTTCGAGACCAACAAGAAGGTGATGCATACATGTATAATTTAATTATGTTGTATTTCTGACAAGAATGTATTCATATGTATAAATGAAGTTTTGGTAAAGACAAGATTATTATATATATGTAAGATTATTGAAAGTATAATGATTTTGTAAATGTTTTATTTTTTTTAAATTAATGTAATATTGTTTGAACTCAGATATAGGTTTTTAAACTGTAACAAAAAGTGACATTCTTATACTTTATATACGTACTGTATGTATACCCGGTATATGTATAGTACTTATATAGAGTATGGGGGTGTTACAATTATTTTGGTATCAGAGCTTAGGTTCGAGATTCTCGGCTTAAGTAGAATTAAAAAGAAAAAGTTTTGAAAAGAAAAATGAAATTTGTGATATATGCATATGCCTTAACACCTAGGTTGGTCTCGGATGTGGCATTATGTGAATTGCAATGTATTTGAATTAGATGAGATGGATGATAGTGTGTGGAGGAGGTTCTACATGAAGGGAAAATTAGAGAAAGAAATGATATGGAAACATTCATGTGAGTTTAATTGATAAATTAAAGAATGAAAATTTATTCAAGTAAAGTAAATTGTTAAATTTTTGATTTTTGAAACGTGTTTGAAATATAAAGAAATGAATAAGAGAATAAAGTTCGAATTGAGTTAAAAATAAAAATTAAGACTAAAGTATGTACTCTTTCCTCTACAGTTTGGATCTCTTTCTAATAAACCTTATGTTTGGGTTATTAGAGAGAGGAAATATTGTTGGATTGTTAATATAGATAGATGTGTTATTAAAATGAAGAGAGTATGGTGGAATCTTGAGTGAGTTGATTGGTATAGATAATGTGTGACCATATAAAGTTTGGGTATGTAAAGCTAAGGTTTTTAAAAGAAAAAGAGATGATGTTGGTTAAGTAAGAAGATATATTGGTATTGTTTGTATTGTTATTTTAATGCAAACATTGTGATTTCAATGTTAGAAATGTGATATGCTTGAATATTGTGAAAGCTCATGTTAATGGTGGTAATACGTGACATTTGGATTTTTGAAATGAGTTTAATAATTGTGAAAATTATATGTTTTGATGTTGCTTTGTGATATATATATATATAAGATATTTTTAAAGTTGATATTAAGAAAAGATGAGATTTGTAAATTGAAGTTTAGGTGAGATAGTGATTTGAGAATTTAGAATTTTAATGGAATATTGATAAAGATTATTTAGATATCGATAGTTTAATGTACGTTAAACATATGAGCTATTTGCAATGAATATTATTGCATATGAGAATACTACGAATTGGGTAATGTGATTGATAGTATGAAAATTTGTTTTGAAATAAAAGAAAGTGATTGAACGAGTGAGAATGAGTTACTTTAAGTCATTTGATTTGAAAGGGTAAAAATGGATATGGAGGTATATTAAATACCTGTAAAAAAAAAAAGAGAGAGAGATGTCACATTAGAAATGTGACTTGAATATATGTGAAGTGTTATTATGGTTAGAATGTATATATTTGTTATGTTGATGAATAATTTAAGTCATGTCAAAAGAATGAGTATGATAATGTTCAAAGAAAGTGATAAACATTAAATTTGTACAGATTGTATGCAAAAGAGAAATTAAATAAAATTGCATGATTAAGTGTATACATGAATAGGATATGTGAGATGAGTTTTTCGATATGAATGTAATTGTAATATGTAAGGAATGTGGGAAGTGAGTCACATTATGGATGTGGCCTATGAATATGTAGGTGGTATAACTATTGGTCTAAAGATATTAAGAATGATATTATATATATATTAGTGGACCTAAGAGAGATTAGGTCTTGACTTGTGCAAAGCTAGATAGCCTTTGTAATGAAATTAAGAGTGAGAATGGACTCGAGTAATATTGGATGGTGAAATTGTTATGGTCATCACTGAACCTGATAATTATATAATATTTTGAGTCTCAAAGTATCCACATGTGGGAAGGTTTTATGTATATGTGTATAATAAGAGATTGTAAATGGCTTAAAAATAGATTAGAAATGGAGTAACAAAAGGGAAATTGTGTAAGATTTGCATATGATTGAATATGTATACATAAGAGATGTTAATAATAATATTGTTGAAACATGAATTAAGCTAATGGTGATCATATAATTGAGTGCAAATTGGGTTGAAACGGAGTTGAAATGTGTTAACTCTTGGTGTAGCAAAAGTTTAGAGTATGAATATGTAATACTTGTGATACAACTTAGTATTGTAATTGGAAGGGTTGGAAAAAAAGAATAATAAAGAGACAGTATTGATTTATAAGCTTCAGGCATGACCATTAATCTCCTATGATTTGTTTAATATATTTTTGGTCGATTAATTTTGTTATCCACAGATTTGGAACTGAGATAACATGACTGTAGTATAGTTTTGATAAGATTGATAGTTATGGTTTTAGAAACATGGTCAAGAGTTATGACTGGTAAAGTTATACTTTATCATTTTATGTTAGAAATTTGGTTATAAGTATGAAAAGTAAGGAAAGAAAAGAGAAAGGTAAAATGTTTTGAGTTATGAATAATGTGATAAACAGGTAAATATTGTAAATATAGTAATGGTACGAAATGTGAGGAGATATTAAATGGGAGAAATTACAAAATGTGACTGAAAGTTATACTGAATATGTTTATGGTATAAAGTGAATAAGTGGATGGGCTTAAGGTTTAAGTGAGTGAATTATGGGTAGTAAATATAGTATGAGATAATCATGAGAATTTTTGTGGAAAATTGTGCTAAGATAAGTTGAAGTGATTTGTTATTAATAATCATACTTTCAAGAAGTTGAAAAGTGGATTCGAAGAGATTAGAGTTTATATATAAGTTTGCCCTAATGGAATTAGGTTATATATATATATATATTGTGAAATTTCATGATAAGTTTAAATAAATTAATCGTTGGTTTGAATTGAACAAGATTGAAACGTGGGTATATTGTGACAAATAGATCAATTGATCTAGATTTCGTTAAGGTTGCGAATCAATATTGAGATTTAATATGTGTAGTTGTACTAAGAGTATAAAATTTATGTGATAATGTATATGATATAATATTATGACAAATGAATGGACATGAATGTATTGAGTTATATCAATTGTAAATGACGATAAAAGGGAAAAGATTGATTATCTGTAAAGTAAGTTGAAAGGCATTGTACTAATATCTATGTTAAGTGAGAAGCATGCTAAAGAAAGAATTAAGTGTAGGAAAAATAAGGATATTGTTATCAATTAAGGTGTGATAAATGGCTATTCTGAAAGTGATTTTAATGATGGGATAATCAATGATTTTTTTTAAGGGTAAAGTTAAGAGAGTAGTTATAAAGAGATGAAATAATAAAATATCTTGAATGTAATAATTAGACGAAGTACATGTATAATATAAGATGATCTGATTCTTGCATCAAGATAAATTAATTGGGAATGTAATGAGATATTTTGAATGTTTGGATAAGAAAGTAATAAGTTATATAAATATATATAATGATGAGTTATGAAATTTAAAGAAGATGATTGACTCTAAGGGGGAGAGTAAAAGTTATATGATTTGACGACATAATAACTTAAGAATATAGTTAACTTCATATTGAAGTTAATAGGGTATTGTATTAAGAATGGATTCCTATTGTACTAGATAATTTCGAGGATGAAATTATTTAAGGGGGAGAGAATTGTAATATCCCAAGGTACACCCTAAAAGTTTGAAATAATTATGGTTGTATATGGACTTAATGTGTATGTTTAATGGAAAGAGAAAAGAAGTGAAGAGAGTGTATATGTTGTATCTATGGAAATATATATATTAATGAAAGTCAAAAGAAGATAAATTAATTAAAAGAAAATATTATAAGAGATAGAGATGTATGAAGAATGATGAGTATATATATATTGTAATCGGAAGACATGGGAAATATAAATGCAATATATAAGAGATATACATATACCAACATATACATCACATATACATGATGTATAAAATGGTGTAGGAAAAGTAAATTTATATAATTAAATAATAATAATAATAATAAAAGAAAAAGAAGAAAGGAAAGTCAAAGGGAAAAATATGTGGTGGAGGATTTTTGTAATATTTATTTTTTTATTATTATATATATATGATAAGTAGGAGAAAAAGAAGAAAAGATCTTCTTTCCTTCTTTTTCTTCTTCTTCAACGAGAGAGAGAGAGAGAGAGAGAGAGAGAGAGAGAGAGAGAAAGATTTTATTTTGGTTGGTTTATACATCAAATTCTTAAGGGCTTTAAGAGAATTGAAGGTGGAGATTGAAGATTTGGCAAAATATTCAAGTAAGTGTTCATTTCTTTGAGTTGATTTCTATTGATTGTATTTATATTTGATATGGTTGGGGAGTGAGGATGATGATAATGAAAGATTGAAGTATATAGATATGTTGAAGTTATTTATGTGTTAAATTAGTTGGTAATTGATATATGTTGTGGGTTTGATCACTTATTATCTTGGATTTTTCTATATATTTGTGTTTATTGAAGCTTAAAACACAAAATACATGAGTTTGGTTCGGAAACAGAGGCATTTTGGATGCCACGCTTGTGGCCCTTAGCTACCACGATCGTGGCCATTGGAAGCCATGGCCGTGGGGGTGTTGAGCAAGGGAGACAGATTCATTTTCTATGCCACGGCCGTGGGGGGTTGGAAGGCCACGACCGTGGGGGGTTTTAGAGTAATTGGGCAGAATTGTTTGCTATGCCACGCCCGTGGGGGTAGGTAGGCCACGACCGTGGGGTCCTAGAGAGAGATGTTGGTTTGTAATTTGTGATCTAAGGGTCTAGTATAAGATGGATAAATGAATAATTGTATTGAATTCATGTGTATCTTTGAGTAAGTGGGTGTTATTCCTTATGGATTAGGTTATGAAGAAGTTGTTTGGCCCTAATCCAAGTGTTGAGGATTATTGGAAGATGAGTTTGGTGTGGTGTGAGTGGTTCTTAAGGTAAGTACAAACCCTATTTGATTGTATATATTCATATGTTTTTGGACCTTAACACATTTGGTTATAAATGTGTTAAGTAATTTATTAAATTGTTGATGCATATGAATAATACTATGTTGTGCACAATGTGAATTATGTGGAATGTATGTTAAAGATTCTAAATCTATTAATAATGTAAATTGCTATGTATATATCAATGATGAAATATGTAAAGTGAAAGATATGATAATCATTCAAAAGGTATGTGCAATGTAATTGGTTATGATGAATACTTGAATGATAAATTGGTTTAATGTAATATGAGATTGATGAGATGTAATGCTTCATGATGAATACTTAAATGATGAATTGATTTAATGTGAATTGAGATATAATGAGGTGTGAAGCCAATGTGATTGGTTATGATGAATCAAATGAAATAAGTGGGGCATGTGTGCCTAGATGATGATATTCAATGCAATTAATTATGTATACTCTATTAATGAGATGAGGAGCCATGATTGTTGGCTAAAATGATAATGATGCAAATGAGATGATTGAGGCATGGTTGCCTAAATGATGATGAGAAAATGAGAATGAAATTGATAATGAAATCATGAATGAATTGTGTGTCTAATATGTTCTTCCATTTTCAGAGTTTTGTTGTTGGTGGCATGCCTATAGTAACAATCTCTTGAAGTTAGGTTGGGCTTGATCCTTGAAGCCAAGTTGGGTTGAAGTTTAGCATGCTTTACTCCCCTTGAAGCTTGGTTGGGTCTAGTCCTTGAAGCCTAATTGAGATGTTACAACCCTTGAAGCTAGGTTGGGTTTGGTTCTTGAAGCCAAGTTGGGTTGATACTTAGCATGCTTTGTTCCCCTTGAAGCTTGGTTGAACCTAAATCCTTGAAGCCTAGTTGGGATAATGATAATGATAAATGTGATAATTAAACCAAAACATTAACTCTGAAAGTGGAATGGCATATTAGTGTCTTTAGGCCCATGCTTGTCTTTGTTTTCAATGTAAATAATGAAATGTGTAATGAATGAATAATGAGATCCAAGCTTGTCTTTGTTTTCAATGTGATTTATGAAATGTGAAGTGTATGAATAATGAGAACCATACTTGTCTTTGTTTTCAACATGAATGGTGAATTGTGAATAATGAATTACTTGAATAATATAAGGACATGTAATGTTATGAAGTATGAGATGATTATAATACATAAGTAAACTATTGAAAAGAAATATGGCTTGAGAAGCTAAGTTGAAAGATGAGATTCTGAAAATATAGTGTGACATGTAAAATGTGTATGGATGTGGACATTGTAAGTATTAATTATGAATGTTCTTATAAGTTATGGAAGTGAAGTTTGTGTTAATGATATGTGTATCTGTATATAATTATGAGATTAGTAGAAATATATTCAAAGTGTAATTGAAATGGGAAAACATGATAAGAAAATAAAGATACATGAAGTTAGCATGTGAATATGTTTATATTCTTTATTTGTACTATTAAGCTCTCGGGCTTAGCGCGGTTGTGTAATCGCGCAGGTGAATAGGTAGTAGATCTGGAGTCAATCGGTATGCCACGAGAAGGATAAGAGTGTTTCGAGACCAACTAGAAGGTGATGCATACATGTATAATTTAATTATGTTGTATTTCTAACAAGAATGTATTCATATGTATAAATGATGTTTTGGTAAAGACAAGATTATTATATATATGTAAGATTATTGAAAGTATAATGATTTTGTAAATGTTTTATTTTTTTTTAAATTAATGTAATATTGATTGAACTCAGATATAGGTTTTTAAACTGTAACAAAAAGTGACATTCTTATACTTTATATACGTACTGTATGTATACCCGGTATATGTATAGTACTTATATAGAGTATGGGGGTGTTACAGAATACATGATATATGTACATGTACTCTTAAAGTGAAAGAATAGTTGTAAATTCTTAATATATTAAGAAAAGAATTAAACAAGTAAGAGTTGAAATCCTTTTAGATTTCATTATTACAATGGAAACATGAAAGTGATTTGAAAGATAAAGATTGATGAATAAAAAAAAATTAGTTGAAATAATCAGAAACAAATATAATGTGTATATATATATTTATATGATAAATGTGATTGAAATAATTGCTCATATCATATAAATACACAGTGATAAACAAACACTTCAAAGAGGAAGTGTTATATTTCAAAAGATATTATAATTGACATTAATTTGCAACAATGAAATAAATGTATTGATCGATTATACTGATATTAAATCTAATTTTTGGATTAGCTAAAGGGTAAATGTTTAAAGTGATAGTGGGCATTTTATGCCATATTAAAAGTGGGCACTCTACGCCATAGATGACACTTATGCCCCATATTGAAAGTGGGCACTTTGTGCCATAGAGGACATTTTTTTTATATATGTCCCAGTGATATTGGCATCTATACCATCAGTGGACGCTTTGCGTCATAGAGGACCTTTGGTCCATTTCTCTCAGTGGACACTCTGTGTCATGTTATACAGTGGACATTTATGTCATAGTGGGCCTTTTGCCATATTTATACAGTGGACATTTACTTGCCATCAGTAACCCGCTATTCGGAACTAGGATTTAAAGTTCGTTATATAAGGGAAAGAAAGAGATATATATAATAGTGGAATGTAATGACACAAATTATATTTTAAAAAAAATCTAAAGAGAATTAAAGGCAATTACTGAATTGAGCTTAAATTGTGTAAGTGTGTAGAGCTGAATCTTCTGCAGTTCTATAATAAGATGATTCTGAAAGTGTTACATTGTTGATATCAGACATAAATAAAAATTATGTAAATTAATAAAATAATTAATTTTATGTGAGATTTAAGACTAGTTATGAATTAAATAGCTTATTGCTATAGCAGGTAAATTTCGAGGATGAAATTTCTTTAGTGGGGGAGAATTGTAATGGTCAAGATTTTAAATATGGAACTTTTTAACTAATATTAATAATTGATAATGTATACTGATAAAAGTAATGTGGATAAACGCTATAAGCAGAGAATAGTGAATAATATATCTCAAAATTTACTGAAAAAATTATTTTTACACTTTTACTAGACTAAAACTCGATTTAGAATCAACGGTTAAGAATGAGGGTGTACCATAGTTATTATGAGCATTCCCTCACTTAATTAAATATATTATATATATGTGTGTGTGGACATGTGTGTGTGTAGAGTCTTCTTCTCCTTTCTCCCATCTTCCACGCCAAACACCATCACCTCCACCATTTTTCTTATTTTCTTCAACTTCCTTTCTTCAAATCAAATAAAATTGAGAATAGATTACATATGATTATAAATTTTTAAAAGAATAAGCTAGAAAAGGTGAAATTATCAGCAAGTAATCAAAGAAAAAGAGGGAAAAGAGAGAAGAAGAGGGATTATGAAGGAGGTATGTGCTTATGTATTATAATTTGCAAATATATGAATTTTTATGAGTTTTAATGTTTGAATTGATTGATTGAGTTATTTATAATAAAATATTTCTTGAAAGTATTGATTAACTAGATTGATGAGTACAAAATAACTTTTATGTGATGAGTTTAATTCTTAATTCAACCCTTATGAGAATTGGGTGGTTTGATGTTGTTTTTATCCATATGAGATGGTTGAAAGTTTGATTAAGTGAAGTTTTAGTAAATTATTTGATATGAACCTTTTTATGTCAAAAATTTTGTTTTGATACATTATTTACTTAGAGCTTCAATATATTTGTGTTTAATGAAGTTAAAAGTGAAAATATATAATTTTGGGATGCCACGGGCGTGTCTCAAAGGTGTCATGGGCGTGGTATCGAAGTCGGTACTGCTGGAGGAAGAATTATTAAAAAAAAAGACCCAAAACCAATGCCACGGGTGTGGCAATTGAGTGCCACGACCATGGGGTTGAGAGTGAGGCTGTTTCTTTAAAAATTTTGATATAACAGAGCCATTCTGAATGCCACGACCGTGGCCATTGAATGCCATGACCGTGGGGGTCTACAAGGCATTTGACAGCTTCATTTTGTATCCCACATGTGCGGGGTTGAGATGTCATGGTCGTAGGGTACCTGGATGATATTTTTGGCTTGTATTTTGTGATATACGGGCCTAGTATGAGGCTAATATGTTTATATTTCTTACTTTTGTGTTGAGAATTCATGTGTATGTGTTAAAAGTATGAAAAAGAGTGATAAACTTTAGATACGTGACAAATATATATTATACTACATGTTGATAAAAGTATTGTACCATTGAAATGATATAAACGATTCAGTGTTAATCAAAACTAATGAATTGCCCAAATCATACAGATTTTAGATCTAGCTTTGGATTGAATGGCTAACCAGAGGAAAGATAGCCATAGTGATAGTGGACACCTCATGCCATCAATGGACACATTGTGTTATTAGTGATAGTGGGCATAATTACCATTATACATTCTTGAGATTTGGCATTTAAATTACTACACTAACATGCTATCCAAACCTATGATCTGAGTTCAGTATGTATGGGCATATTTAATAAAGATATCTAAATTGAAAATATATGCGAATATGATAGTTGTGAATAATGGAAGAAATGCAAAATAATAATATAAGTCAATTACTTGAAATTGACTTACTGTGTTACAATGTAAAAGTGATTGGTAATATATATATTAATTTTTACAAGTGAAAGTTCTAATGCATAGAATAAAAATGTTATGCTCAAGTTATTGAATTAATCAATAACTTTATAAGTGTTGTAATGATTGAAAGTGTATATAATGATATAAGATACAAAGTGACCCAAAATATAGTACTGAATTTAAGTGTTGAAAATTATAGATTGAATAAAGTTATCTTATATGTAAAACTAAAAAGTAAAGACTTACTGAAAAATAAAATAAGCGTATTATGATCAATGTTAACAAATGAGAAAGTAAGTCTTAAATAAAATGATTCATAAAGAGAAAAGTTGCAATACCGAAAGTATAGTATAGCATGATGACTTTTATAAAGTTAAAGTTATTATTTTGTGTAATCAAAATATTATGTTAATTTGTTATTGAAAATAGTTAATATATTGAAATATTTCTTAAAACTAAGTGTTATTATTATATTTTCATAAGTATTTTTCTTTAATATTAAGTGACAAAATATGTTTATACAAGTACCACTAAGCTTTGCTTAGCGTGTTAGAATTATTTTCTGACACGCAGGTATCAGAACATGGGAGCATGTTAAGAAGTGAAATTAAGAATCTCAGAAAATTACCTACAGTACATATAGAGATATTTTATATATTGTACTCATAAGTTATGAAATGTATATATATAATTTAGTTTGGCTATTTGAGAGATTGTACAAATTTGTAAACATGAAAGGAAAATATGTATTTAGAGGACAAAGTTTGAGATTCTAGTGAATAATTATCAAATAAAGGAATGTATTATATATTCATTTGATTTGACAAACTTATGATAGTTATCTGGCTTATAATTAGTATTTGGATTATTGGAGATCGGTCTAAATATTGGACTTATAAGTGTTGTATTATAAAGCTTGTATTATTATTTGAAAATTTTTGTTAGTTGGAAGAGAACTTTGTAAATGAATTGATTTGAGTACTGACAGTATATCGAGTAACATTGTCTGATAGTTCTAATGAGAATTTTCAGGGGATGTTACAGGTTAATTACAAAAATTTAAACTTGTTATATAAGAATAATATATGTATTTTCAAATGAGAGGGAGGATTAGAGGTATAAATAAGAGGAAATTACACACTATACCCCTATTTGTTTTTTCATTTTCTATTTTATCCCTCTTAGTTTGTTCTTTTTTTGAAAAAAAAATTTATGATATTTTTTTTCTTATGTTTTTAGTTCAAGTTTTTTTTAAATTCTTTATGCATAACATCATGTTTCCCTTTCATGGTCTTTAGATTATTCAATATTTTCTAAACTTTTCTCTCTCGATCTCATTCTTTCTTGGTCTTTATTCATTGTTGCTTTTTTTTCATATTCATTTTTCTCTTTGTTACATATTTGATTTCTTCTTCTTTCTCTTTTCTCTTAGTTTTTCATTTGTTGTTTCTTTGTATGAAGATATTGAAATGTTGAAGTTTTGTTTGTTACAGATCTAATTTTATTGAAGATGTTGCATGGAGATTCTAATAAAAATTGGTGAAGTTTTTTAGAAGACTTTCAGTTTTAAAATGTTTTTGTGAAGATGTTGCATGAAGGAGTTGTTGGGTTGGTAATGTTTTTTAGTAGATTTCAATTGAGTTTTTTTTATGAGATTTTAATTATTTTTTTTGATTTTTTGTATGTTCTTTTAATTGTTCTTTTATTAGCTTTTTTATTGGTAAATTGTAGGGCTGTAGTCGAGTCGAGTCGGCTCGTTATAAAATAATCGAGTTCAAATTCGAACTCGATTCGAGCATGAGCCGAGCCCGAACTTATATCGAGTCAGCTCATATATCATGTATCTCGATCTTAAACTCATGCTTAATTTAAATAAGGTTAACGAACTCAATAAACTTATTTCAGTTTTCATTTTTATTTAATTTTCAATATTTTCATAAGAGATATATTAAAATTAATATTTTTATGAAAGATAAACAATATGATTATATATTAATAAAAATAAAATATTATATTACTATAATGTTATATTTTACGATAAATCACTAATCTATTTAATATTGTATATTATTTAATTTATTTATCATATATACCATATATTAATAAAATATATAAATTAAATTAGTCAAAAAATTAATATAACTCACGTACATAGTTTAATATATATGTATTAAATTATATATAGTTTAATATATATGTTTTAAATTATATATATATTTTTAATTAAATACATTAAACGAGCTAGCTTATGAGCATAACTCATGAGCTTTTTAAATGAGCCAGCTCATGAGCTAATGAGTCGAGTATTTCTTAGCTTGAGCTTAGCTCATTTAACAAATGAGCAGTTCGAACTCGAGCATGAACGAGCTTTTACTGAGCCGAGACCTAAGCTGAACTCGAGTAGCTTGACTCATTTACAGCCCTAAATTGTAATACATGTTAGATGTTTGATGAAATACTTTTAAGAAAAAAATTTATTATCTTTGTGATTTTTTTTTTATTTTTCTTTCTCAATCTATATTTTTGAATGTATACTTTTTTTAGAATTTTATTTATTTTATTTACTTTTTTTGTTTGTGATGTATGAGTATTATATGTGTTAAAGGCTATAATATAACATCTACGCGATATCTACCCAACATCTACAATATATATAGAACATCCACAATATATCAACACAGACCACATATATAATATATCAACAATATATCTGTAATATATCAACAACACAGATAACATACATAATATATCAACATTACATCAACAACACAGACAATAATCACACAAACAACATACATAATACATCAATATTATATCAATAACACAAACAACGTACATAATACATCAATAATACATTAATATTGCATGAACAAAACACACAATATCTACACAGATAATATACATTATACATCTACCATACATCAACAACACAAACAACATACATAATACATCAATACTACATCAACACTCTTTATTTTGTATTCTTCTAATGACGCAAGCACATGAATGTAAGCCCATGAAAAGAAACTTTAAAGACCCAAAAATTAAATTTAAGCAATACTCAATGGTTGAAATGTTGATTATGGAAGCATTAGAGGTGAAAGAACTTAAAAATGACATATTTTGTAATTTTCAGACTTAGGCAGATTTGACCTTTGAAGCTTACTTGAGAATTTGAAGATCTTAAAGTTTCAGAATGAGAAAAAAATATTTATTAAGTTTTTAAAAGACATCTCAACCTTTCTAAAATGGGCTTATTTTATAAATTTGAGTTTGTTTGGGCCTCCAAATATCTGTGCAAAGTTAGAACCACAAAACCATATCGGATTAGTATTTTTCGTCCAGACCAACTTACTTCAAAAGACCATAACTTGAGCTTTTGAAGTCCAAATCGAGTGGTTCAAAAGCCTAAAGTCATCTACACCTCCAGAGATACAATGCATGAAGAGCCCAAGATTGATTTATTAAGATTTATTTTATCCTTTTGTAACTAGGTTTAGGGTTAATTATTAGAGGCTACAAATACCTCTTATTTCATATTGTATGAGGATTTTTTATGGATTAATAAAATTAAAAACTTTTTTCCTTAGAAGAGATTTCTTCTATTCTTTCTTGATTCTTTCTTGAATCAAGGTTTACTATTGTCAAAGTTAACAACTTTGTGATAGGTTAATTCCAATGTTCTCTTCCACAAGTTGAAATTGGGTCAAGGACTTAGCAAGAATATGATTTGGCTTTCTAAGGAGTCGCTTTGAAGCATAAAGGCGAGAGGGTCTCTGGTTTCATATTCTAGTAATTCACGTCAATTTGGTATCAGAGCGAATGCTCTAAATCAATGTTGAACATGGTTGTTGTCTTTCTTCTTTACAAATACCAAGAATGTGAAGTACATGGTGTAATTAAATTCCTATTGAAACATCATCAAAGAAATCATGAGGCAAAACAAAGTTAATTAGAGGAGTTGTTAACAATACAAGAGCATCAATATTGTGAAGTTCTTCAAGAGCAAATTTCTTGAACATTGTCAACTTGTTGCACTTGGAGTTGACTCAAATCTTTAGCTTCTTCCACCTCCACTTGTTGCACTTCTTTTTCCTCCTCAACCAAGTTCTCTTCTTCTTGAAGCACATCTTCTTCTTCATCAGGGTTATCAACTTCTTAATCTCCCAAAGATAGAAAAGAGTCTTCATTAGAAAGTTCCAATAGGAGCAATTTTGTGTCTTGGTTTAAATCCTCCGCACACACTAACTCTTCTTTTAACTTCATTTTTAATCTTTGACTCCATTAATGAAATTTTGTATGCTTTTTTCCTCTTTAAGTAAAGTAAAAAATTTTCACAATACTCCTCAAAAGATCTCTCCTTTGGACAATCTTTGGAAGTCTTATGGGGCTTGCTCTTTTGTGAAGAAGAAAATTTATCATCATAGAATTCATCCACTTGTATTTTCCTTAGAGTTCGTTTAGTATGCTAGATAGGAGCATTGGTTAGCTTCTTCCTTTCCAGTGAATGCTCAATTCAATCAATTCTCTTAGACATTTTACTATGCTTCTTTTCTAGGAATTGTACCCCATCCAACATAGGTTGGAAAGGATCTACATCACCTTGAGCTCTTTTAGCTTGGCCTTTCATCTTAGAACAGTTATGAAGCTGCACAAAATAGGTTAGTAAAATAAGATTTTTAAAAAAATTATTACTTCATTGCCTCACATGTTTCACTCAAGTTTGATGTTCACTTCAGTCACTCATGTTTGCACTCAATATTTGGCTTTTTCTCTAGACGAGGTCTCATTCTTGCCTTTTTTTTCTCTCAAATATCTTATCAAGATTTGTTGTAAGGATCATAATTCCTGCAAGCTACACAATCGCAAAGAAGTAAAAAATATTTTTTGAGAGGGGGCTCTCACGACTAGACTACGTGAGGTCCGACCAAGAAATTAGTAACAGATGGATACATGAAGGTTTACAGTTGGTGGTACAGTAAAAAGTTAGTCAGGATAGGTTGCGTACAGTTGGGATATGTCTAGTCTGACATGGATTTTGTTTGGGACAAATTGCCAAAATTTGCCAATATGTTTCGCGATAGGTGGTATGGTGAGATTTTAGATAGGAAAAACTAAATTTTTTTTGTAGATTTTGGTAGTAGATTTTACGATGGAAAGTATGGTGAAAATTTAGGCGGGACGGTTTTGGTATGACTGAGACACTGGTGGTCCGACTGAAAAACTAACCACAAATTGGGCTACGAATATTTTAGGGTTTTCACCAATTTGGTAACTCTTTGGCAGCCTTTAGGTTTTTGAAACAATTATTTGGCAGCCACCAACACAATGGAATCACAACTTTAAAGAAAACTCTAGATTGCACTTTTTTTAATGGAAGAGATAAGATTAAACAAAGAATGAATACTATAACACAATGGAAGACTGAAAATTTGGGATTAAAGGACACAATCAACAAACAAAGTGAAACAAAGGTAACAATTTTTTTAATCTAGAATTTTGAATCAACAAATAGACAAGAACACAAAAGCAATAAACAAAGGATAGTTAGGATAGATAGATAGATTGGGACCTGATTTAGAGCCCTAAGCTCTTATACCAAATTGACTTGAACCCCTAGTATATGGACTAGAGACCCTCTCACCTTTAAGCTTGGAAGTGACTCCTTGAAAAGCCAAATCAAATCATTGCCAAGTCATTGACCCAATTCCAACTTATGGAAGAGAACCTTGAATTAACCTATCATAAAGTTGTTAACTTTATCAATATCAAACCTTGATTCAAGAAAGAACCAAGAAACAAGAGAAGAAATCTCTTCCAAGAAAAAAGTCCTTAATTTTATTAATATATCAAAAATCCTCCTTACATTCTAAAAATAATAGGTCTTTATAGTCTCTAATAATTAACCTTAAACCTAGTTATAAAAGGATAAAACAAATTTTAACAAATCAATTAAATCCTAACAAAATAAGGAAACAAAATTAAACTAAAATTCATTCAAAAATTTAGAAGCCAATTATGTATCTGATAATGTCTGAATTTGGGCTTAGGCTCTCCATAAGCATTGTATCTCTAGAAGTGTAGATGACTTTAGGCTTTTGAACCACTCAATTTGGTGTAAAACCGTATACCCTATATACATATAATACACACACCCAGTATATGTAAAATACGCATGTATGGTATAAAAATATAATAATCCGGTTTAATAAAAATTTTTATATTTTCAATTTAAAATCCCAAAACTTAAAAATGTATATTTAAATAGTATTAAAATATTCCTTATAGATCATAGGTCCAAAATAAGCATTTTATATGAAAATCTCTGAAAAAAATTCACCAGAGTTTTGTCTGTATTTTGGACATTTCAAATTTCAACAAAACCACAACCTGCATAAAAACACTCCCTAAATAAACCAATCATACATATCCATTTCAACTTCTCGATTTCTCCACAATTCCTCAAAATATTTATACGTATACATATATATATATATCAAAACACATGTAAACCTTACATTACCCAATTATTCAAAACATTCTTTATAATTTATAATATATACTCCAAAAACATAATATAATATACATAATATCAAAATATACTATAATTTAAAATATATACATGTTGGCAAAATGGCTCTGATCTTGATGTACCCAAAATCAGATTAATAAGCAATCTCTAATCTAGACCCGACTCGGTCTAGAAGAACTCTCCAGCTCAACCGGATCACCCTTGTCACTTGGGCGATGAATTACAATCGTGCTAAGCTACAAGTCTAGAGGTACAAACTTTAATAACAGTAAAACTGTAAAACAATGCCAATGCAAAATGTTTTTATGCTATGTCACAATGTGACATCCAAGCTAACTTTTAAACATATTTTTTCATCATTTAATAATTCACACAAACACATACACAAGCATGGGCCCAAACAAACTAATACATTATTCAAATTCCAGAGTTATTATTTTGGTCCATAATGAGACCAAGTGTCTAGCCCCGAAGGCAAATCAAGTAATGCTCTAAAGTTAGCCCCGAAGGCAAATCATATCACAGTGACGCCAAGCGTCTAGCCTCGAAGGCAAATAATGAGGATAACCTCATAGGCGTGCCGCGAAACACAGAACATTGAAAATTGAATAATATATTAGGCACATAATGTAACGACCCCACCTGCACGGTCTTACGACAGTTGGTCTATTAGGCTTTTTCTCCTGTAGGTGGACCGTAGTCCCAGCCCTTAACCCGGCAGGCAACTATAGTACTGGATTGCCCTCGCGGGCCCTCCAGCAGGATTTGTTTATTTGGCTCCCAAAGGAGTCGCCTCCCCGGATCGAACACCTGACCTCCCACTTAAGAGAGCCAGCGAGCACAATCCAGTACCATTTCTACCAAAGTCAACACTTTTTAAAAGAAAAGTCAAAGTAAAAGGGTATTTTGGTAATTAAATCTTAGAAATTTAAAATTAATAAAATAATTCAAAAATAAATTATTTTTGAATGGAAGAGGGAATTTAGGACTTTTAATTTATTAAATAAATAATTATTAAATTATTTTAATATATATATATATATATATGGTTTAAAATTAAAGGGTGAAAGGAAAGAGAAATAAAAAAAATAAAGTCTTCTTCTTCTTCTTTCCTTCAAGGCCGAATTTCATGGCTTCAAGAGAGGGATTTGCTTCTTCCATACTCCAAAAATTGAAGAGATTTTAAGGATTCAAGTAGAGTTTTAGAAGTTTCTTCATCAATTGGTAAGCTTTCTTACCAAAATTTTAAATTCTATGGAAAAATGTGTTATGTAAATTTTGGAATTCTATAGTAGCATGATTTAATTGCTTAATTGGATATGAATGAAGTTGTTTTGATTGGTTATTAATGATTTTAAGGTTGGATTAAAGAAATGGTTGAGTTTGGGTAATATTGGTGAAGAGAGAGAATTTAGGGTTATGTAATTTTTGGGGTTTTGAAATCGTAGTTTTTAATTATGTAAATTGATTCCAAATGAGTTGTTTTGATACATAAACAAGTATTTTAAAGTCAAATATTGGATTTGGTTGTGTTTGGTTGGAGTTTGAGAATGGAAGTGGAGATTTAGGATTTTGGAAAAGTGATTTTCCAAAGTGGTTGAATTGTGTGATTTTATTTGTTTAAGCATGTTGTTTAGTATTAAAAGTGATGAATATAAGCTTGAAATGAGTAATGGATTGTGTTGGAATGGAAAACCTTCAATGGGGGAAGGTCATGCCATTTTTGAGATTTTGTGTATAAGAGTGTATTGTTATAATGTAAATGATTTAAATGTATTAAAATATGTTTTTAATGATATTAATAAACTCAAAACACTAATTTAAATGGCTTGATATGGTTTTTCAAAGTTAAAGTGAGGTGAAGCTTAATTTTTGGATTTTATATATAATGTTGATATATATATACCTATATATAATTATTTTGAGAAAATATGGAGAAATTGAGAAGTATTGGTGAATTGATTTTATTTACAGTGTTTGTTTTATGCAGGTTGTTTTTTTGTTGAATTTTGGAAACGTTCAAATTACAAACAAAACTCTGGCGAATTTTTCCCAGAGATTTTCATATAAAATATTTATTTTGGATTCCTAGAACAACCAAAGAATATTTATATACTATTTATTTTATATATTAATATTTGAAATCTTAAAACAGAAATGTAAAATTTTTTATTAAATCGGTTTGTGACATTTTTATACCGTACATACGTATTTTACATATGCTGAAAATATGCATTATACGTATATAGGGTATAAGGGTGTTACATTTATTTACTGGCAGAAATGGTACTCGTTCAGCTCATAGTTTCCTCTTAAGGGAGGAGGTCACGGGTTTGAATGAGGGAGGTGACCTCATTTGAGGCCAAACAAACAAATTTCTGCTTGGGAACCGTGAGGTGAACGGGTACTGTGGCGGCCTGCCGGGTTGAGGGCTGAGACTACGGTCCACCTACGGGAGAAAAGGCCCAATAGACCAGCTGTCGTAAGACCATGTCGTTACACATAATTATTTCATATTTTTCATCTCCAATTTCTTTCTCATTTTCCCGTAATCAATTAGGCATATTGCCTCTTTTCTCATTATCAATTAGGCACATTGCTTCATTTTCTCATTTTTACCATTCGTATCAATGTTATTTCATTTCAATTTATCATATTTTATCATTTCATCACAATGTATAATATTTCATTACAAAATCACATTACCCAAGCACTTTGGGTCATTTTCACATTTTATTCAATTTAGCCATTAATAATAGCTTTTCATAATGCATACATAATAATTCACATGTTATAACACAATGTTCATGCTACCAAGTAGCTTAACACATTTTCCATCCAAAATATGTTAGGCCAAATGTAATGCAATTATACCTCATTTATTAAGAGTTTGTACATACCTTAGAAAACACTCCAAATCAAGCTTCAAAACTCCCTCCAACCTTCCCTTCCAAGTTGTCCTTCAACACTAGAGTTAGGCAAACTACTTTCTCTTAATGCATATACCAAATGTGATCATAAATAATCATTTAATATCACATTCTAAGGCATTCTCAACATCAAACCATAATTAAACATCACTCTAAATAAAATTCCAAAATTAAGCTTTACCTCACTTTAACTTTGAAAAACCATATCAAGCCATTTAAATTAGTGTTTTAAGTTTATTAATATCATTAAAATATATATTTTAATATGTTCAAATCAATTACATTACATAAACACATACTTATTTTCAAAACCCTAAAATGGCATAACCTTCCCCATTGAAGGTTCTCCATTCCAATTCATTCTAATTATCAATCCAATCTTATTTTCATCACTTATATCCTTAGAAATCATGATTTAAGCATTAAAACCAAACAATTCACCATACTTTGAAAAATTCCTTTTCCAAAATCCTAAATCAACATTACCATTTCCAAACTCTATGCAAACCTAACTAAATCCATCATTTGACTTTAAAATCATTGTTTATGCATCAACACAACAAATTTGGAACCAAATTTCACAATTAAAACTCATGATTTTACAAACCCAAAAGTTCCATAATCCTAAATTCTCTCTTTTCACCAAACTCAACTTAAATTCAACCATTTCTTTAATCCAACCTTAAAATCATTATTAACTACTCAAAAAAACTTCATTCATATCCAATTAAGCAATTAAAACATACCACTCCAAATGTCTAAAATCAACATAATCTTATTTTCGTGGAAATTCAAACAAAAAGTTGGAAAACTTACTAATTATGGTGGAAATCACTAAAAATCCACTTAAAACCTTCAATTCTTGAAGCATGGAAGAAGCAAAACCTTGAGTTCTTCACCCATGAAGTTTCGGCCTCTAGCAAGAAGAAGAAGAAGATGAAGACCAAAGTTGTTTTCTCTTTCCTTCCACTTTCTTTATAACCATATATATAATATAATATAATATAATATTTTTAATTAATTAATTAATTAAAACTCCAAAATTACTTCTTCCATACAAAAATAAATTATTTTAAAAATATTTGTATAAATTTTAATTTCTCAAATATAATTAGAAAAAAACCACTTGATTTTGACTTTTCTTTTAAAAGAGTTGACTTTTATATATTTCATGTATATTTCACATATACATTCCACTTTTTCACTTAAAATCCTTTCATTTTTCATTTACATTATTTATTTAATTTATCCAATTTAATTTTAATTTAATTTATTTAATTTTAAAAAATTAAGAATATTACAATTGGACTTCAGAAGCTTAAGTTATGGCCTTTTGAAATAAACTGATCTGGACAGAAAATACTAATCCGATATAGTTCTATGATTCTGATTTTGCACAGATATTTGGAGGCTTAAACAAACTCGAATTTGTACAAATAAGCACATTCTGGAAATCTTGAGATGTCTTAAAAGACTTTATGAATATTGCTTTCTCATTCTAGAACTTTAAGATCTTTAAATTCTTAAGTAAAGCTTCAAAGATCAAATTTGTCAAGTCTGAAAATTACAAATTATGTCCTTTTAAGTTCTTACACCTCTAGGGGTGTGCATAATTCAATTAACCGACTAAAAATTCAGTTTGGTTAACCGACCATATGAATTAATTGGTCGGTTCAATTAGAAAATATAGTGTTAAAATTTTTTTCGATCGGTTAACCGAATTCAGTTAATCGGTTAACCATTAACTGAATTGTTTTTTTTTTTAAGTTTTATACTATATTTATATTATATAGCCTATAACTACTCTTTTGTGTCTAAGCAAAATAAGTATATAGTTATTAATAAAAACAAAAAACAAAAAATAAAATTTTAGTGATTTAATCTAAACCACTGTCATGTCATATTCAACAATTTTGCAAATATAAATCTGAACCTAAACTTAATGAACCTAAAGATTTGATTAACCTATTTTCTGATTCAGTTTTCCAATTAAAATTTACCTATTCTTATTAATTTGCATAGCAAAAAAATAAGAAAAAAAATCAATCACTAATAATATCCATGAAAGAATCTATATAAAATTCATTAAAACAACTACTTTGTATTATTAATTAGATATTTTTAATTAAATCAATTAATTTTATTATATTGATTCATTGAGAAATATTAATTAACTTATTATATATATTTGATTATCTTCTTAATTATTTTACTATTATAATCTACTAAGTATAATCTGTTGCATTATCCCCGGTTACTACTTCGTAACTAGCAAGTATTTATTAATTATTAAGTAATGATATAAAAGATTAATATTTAAATAAAATAAAAATAAAATATAAACATTATTTTTTTGAAGTTAATCATAAAATTGTGCATTGGCATAGTCTTTAATTATATATAATTTACTTAATTTATATTCTAATAGTATTTTATAATATACAAGTTATTATTATTTTATTAGTTTGAACATTAGTTTTTACTTTTTTAACTGTAGAAACAAAAAATATTATCTTTTACCTAATATAACAAGATTATATTATTAAATATTATTGGATATATCCATTTTTATATCTTTCTAATAATAAAAAATATTTTTATACATGTCTATTTATTATATATTCATTATCTATATATAATTTACATTATTATATAACTTTAAAAAAATTATATCCCTTGATTCTAAATGACTTATGATCACATAAACATATATATAAAGTTCAAGTTTGAATCTATGATTTAAAAATTAATGACCTAAACTTGAACCCTGAACCTAAAAATTCAAGTAAGATTTGATTGAATCTAAATCCAAGTCTAATTAATCTATTTTTTTCAAGTTGGATTAATCACATATTTTTTTGAACACCGACATCTAACTCAAGACTTCTTTTAACTCTCCTCTATTATAAACCTAGAGAGTAGCTATGGCCAAGGGGCCACTAAACCATTGAACCGAATTGACAATTCCAGTCCAGTTCATTGAATTGACCCATGAACTGGGGATGAAAGTTTAAAATTAGAACTAAGATTGCCCTTTAAAAAAAAGGTTCTGGTTCCATAATTTTTGAATCGGATTTGAATTGGTGATTCTAATTTTGAACCGCCTCGTTTTAAAAAAATAAAAAATAAAGCTACATAGCAGGCCTATTGCATGGCCATCATGTAGCAAGCCTAAGCATGTTGCATGGCTTCTCCTCAACAGCACATGTTGTACAATTGGCACACAATTTTTTTAATTTAAATAAAATTATTTTGAAATGATAATACCCCCAAAAAAAAGTTTGAGAGTTATTTTATGAAAATAAAAAAAATTCAAAAAATCTATAAATACCTCTTATTTCATTTTATTTTATAATTGTTACACAATTTCTCTCAACTCTCAAATTTTCATTCTCTAATCTAACTTTCAATTCTCTACTCTTACAAATTATTAATATTAATATTAATATTATTGTTATTATTATTGTTAGTAATATTTATTATTTATTGTTAATAATTATTATTATTTTTATTAGTAATTATTATTGTTATCACTGTTAAAAATTATTGTTTATTATTATTTTTGTTGTTGTTGCCAATTTATATAAAAAATAAATAAATAAATTCCAGTCACTTTGACAACATAAGTGATAATGAGCAAATTCCATAAGAACACATTAATATTTTGGATGATGAGGAAGAAGTGGATTGCCAAGAACAAGAAACATTTGATCAAAGTCAATCTAGTAAAATAAGAAAATTAAAATCTAATATTTTTCTTTTATATTTTACTAAACAAATATATACATAAGGCAAAAAAAGAGCACACTGCAACTATTGCACATCTTCATTCAAATTTATAGATGGAGGATGATATGGAATATTATGGAGACATCTCAACAAAAAACATCATGTTTAAGCTGATATAGATAATACTCAAACACAATTGACGGGTTTTGTACAAGCGGGCTCATCATCCGAACTTACTAAAAAACATGATTTTTTTTCACTATGACAAAAATGTGGTCAAACTAGAATTGGCAATGTCTGTTTGTGTTAATGAATTAACTTTTAATTTTGATGAGAAATTATGATTTACTACTTTTATTCAAAAATCTGTGAATCTTATTTTTTAACATATTCCACGTTCAACTTTAATGTGCACACTGCACAAGCTTTATGAAAAAGAAAAAAAGATTTATGCACGTTATTTTTAAATTGTCATTTTCATCTTTCAATTTGCAATGATATTTGAAGTGATCATTGGCAAACACATTTCTATATGTATGTTACATGTCATTGGGTTGATGATCAATAGAATTTACAAAAAGATTGCTTGCAGTTTCTTTTTGATAATAGGCATACTGCTGACAATATGTATAAAATGATAAAAAGTATTTTGGACTAGTATAATTTAGTTCAAAATTTTTTTGCAATTTCTTTTGATAATGCTTCTACTAATACTATTTTTATAAATAATTTAGAAAAAATTTGTAGACCAAATTTAGGAGGTAAATTTTTTCATGTTAGATGTATATGTTATATTATAAATTTGTGTGTTCAAAGTGGTTTGAGAACTTTAAATTTTTTGTATGACCCAATTAAAATTGCATTAAATTATTTGTGGTCTCATTCTCAATGAATTCTACTTATGAATTGCTTTGTGATTCTTCTCTATATCGTGAATTATTATGTAGATTTCTTAAATATAATTTTGCACCTATTATATTGTATCTTACTTGATGGAATTGTTATGAAAAATGATTGATCTTTTAAAAGTTTTTAACGATGCTACTGGATATTTATCTGGTGTTTATTATCCTGTATCTCATTTAGTAGTATTTAAAACTATAAATATTGCTATTGTTCTTGATGAGTATAAAATGATATTAAGTTGAAAGAAACTATTATTGAAATGAAAAGCAAATGGCTTAATTATTTCAAAGATTTTTTCGCTCTTCAACTTATTGCATATATGTTGGATCCTCGTGTGCGAATTAAAATTTTAATTGATTATTTAAGCAATTATTATCTTCTCCTAGATTTAAAAGATGCTAATGTTACTAGAATAATTGATGGGGTTAAAAGAAATATGTTGGACTTACATAGAGAATATGAATCAATATATGCATCAATGATCCCTACTATAACACCATTATACCCTATATACGTACACTACATACACTCAACATATATAATATACGAATATATGATATAAGAATGCCACAACCTATTTTAATAAAACAAATCTTTACTTATAAAATCTGTATAAACTTAAATCATTTAACTGATACCATATAAATAATAGATGAAATATTACTTGCTAAAACACATATATAACTTCATTACCAAAGGTTTATCCAAAACATTTTTGATAGTTTGCGGAATATACATATATATATACATACATCAAAATATAACATAATATACTTGAAGTCAATATGTACAAAAAATATAAAATATATTACATGCTAGCAGTTTGTCTCTGATCTTGATGTCTAACAATCAACTCTGCACTTAAGATCTCAAGCCTAGACTCGACTCGATCTAGACGAACTCTCTGGCTCAGTCGGACCTACCCTGTCACCTGCGCGATGAATCACAATTGCGCTAAGCCAAAAGCCTAGTGATACAAACTTTGATAACAATATAATTCAAATGCAATGTCAATGCACAATACATAAGAATATTATATCTCATAACCTTTTATCTTAATATATTGCTCAACTGTTCCACAATTCATAATTCACATAAAAGCAAACACAAGCATGGGCCCAAAAGAAACAAGCATGGGACCAAAAGAAACCAATATGCTATTAAAATCCCAGAGTTACTGCTTTGGTCCAAGATGACACCATGTGTCTAGCCCTGAAGGCAAATCATAATCACAATGATTATAACCTCATATGTAACATCCCAACTAGGCTTCAAGGACTAGGCCCAACCCAGCTTCAAGGGACTGCTACATCATGTAACATCCCAACTAGGCTTCAAGGACCAAGCCCACCCAGCTTCAAGGGACTGTTACGTCTTAGGCATGCCGCCAAACACAAAACTCTGAAAATTGAATAACATACTAGGTACACAATTCTTTTATAATTCCATTATCAAATTCTTTCTCATTTTCTCATGATCAAACTAGGCACAATGCCTCAAACATCTCACTTATATCAATATAGCCATTACCAATGACTTTACATACCATCTTTAATGTATACATAACAAATTGCATTACCCATATATTTTGAGTCAATATCATAATTTGCACATAGTTCACATTATACAAATCATAGCATATTACTTATGCACCAACAATGTAGTAAGTAACTTAAAACATTCTTCAACCAAATGTGTTATGTCCCAATATCATGTAATTATAAACAATTATTCAAAGTTTGTTCTTACCTTTAAAAGCAATAAAACAAGCTCAACACCACTTTCAACATCCTCTTCCAAGATATCCCTCAACACCTGGATTGGGGTAACTCAAGTCTCTTCAAAGCCTAAACCAAATGTGATTATAAATAATCACTTAGTAATACACTTATAGGTATAAACAAAACCTCTCAATATAAGGATAAGAAACACAAAGGAAAATAAGGAAAAGAACTATCTAGGGCAAACTCTACACATGGCACGCTCAACAACACTGGCGTGTCATTGACCGTATCTTAAACCCGCAACACAGAAGCTTTGACAAGCTCAGTAACATGGGTGTGTCAATGACTGTGTCCCAAGCTCTATATTACAGTAGATAAGACACATCCAGAGACATGGGCGTGTCCCTAGCCTTTCCAAAAACCCTACAACACAGTAGCTATGACACACTTAGAGACATAGGCGTGTCGCTGCACGTGTCACCAACACTGAAAACAGAACCATCAATAAGCCCAAAAATATGGTCGTGTCATCGGGTGTCTCAGGCTAAAAATCCTAATATCAACACATAATTGTCACATCCAAAATTATCTTTCATTACCCTTTTCAACTCTATACAAACTCAACTAAATCCATCATTAAACCACAAAATATTTGTATATACATCACAACAACTCAATTACAACCATGACTTCACAACTCAAAAGTTACACAATCCAAAACTCGTATTCTCTTCACCAAACTTAACCACATCTTCAATCCAACCCTAAATTCATAGTTAACTACCCAAAAGAACTTCATACATATCAATACCAACCATAAACACATACTACACCAAACATCCAATTCACACATATACAAACTTCCATAGAAAATCATGGAAACAAGTTGGAAACTTACCAAATATGAAAAAAATTCTCAAAACTCTAACTTGAACACTTGAAATCCTTCAATTACTTGAGTTATCAAGAAGTAAATTTCTCTTTTCCTTTGATGGAGGTAGCTGGCTTCAATGGAGAAAGAAGAAGATGAAGATAATCACCAACTCCTCTTTATCCAACTAATCTTCTTTATAACCACACAATTATCCAACTTTCACTCTCCACCAAGTAAAAACATATTACTTAATTCATAGATAAAATCATCTTCCACTAACCACTTAATTAGTATTATAATAATTAAAATAACATTTGACCCATATAAAAATATTGACTTGTATATATTATGTATATCTACATATATATATATATATCATATACACATTTTCCTTTTTCACTTAATTATATATATAGATTTTTTAAATCATATTTTTAAATCATTTATTTAATTTTCAAAAATTAAGATTTTCAAAATTTTGAGATATTACAATTCTCCCCCTCTACAAATAAATTTTGTCCTCAAAATTACCTACTCTCAAGTCTGGAACAACCGGGGATACTGATCTCGAATCATCTGTTCACTCTCCCATGTTGCCTCTTCAGTAGCATGATTCTTCCAAAGAATTTTCATAAGTGGCACCTTCTTATTTCTCAACTCCTTTACTTCACGTACCAAAATAGCCACTGGTTCCTCCTCATAAGTCAGATATGGACTCACTTCAATTGATTCTACTGACAGAATGTGAGATGGGTCTGAACTGTACCTCTGAAGCATAGAGACATGGAAGACATTGTGAATTCAATCCAACTTAGGCAGTAAAGCCAGTCTATAGGCCACTGGTCCAACTCTCTCCAGTACCTCATAAGGTCCTATGAAATGAGAATTCAACTTCCCTTTGCGGTCAAATCTCAAAATTTTCTTCCAAGGAGACACTTTCAAAAATACTTTATCTCCTATACTGAACTCTATGTCTCTTCTTTTTAAATCTAAATATGATTTTTGTTGGTCTAAGGCTGCTTTCAGAAAATTCCTAATCACCTTTACTTTCTCTTCTGTTTCCTTAATCAAATCAGGACCAATCAACTTACCTTCTCCAACCTCATCCCAACATAGAGGTGTCCTGCATCTCCTACATATAATGGCTCATAAGGTGCCATCCCAATACTGGATTGATGACTATTGTTATAAGCAAACTCAATCAGTGGTAAGAATCTGTCCTAGCTCCCAGTGAAATCGATGATACAACTCCTCAACATGTCTTCTAAAATCTGTATCACTCTCTCTGACTGTCCATCTGTCTAAGGATGGAAAGAAGTGCTAAAATATAACTGAGAGCCTAAAGCATCCTGCAAACTTCTCCACAATCTTGATGTAAATCGGGGATCTCAGTTAGATACCAAAGAAATTGAAACTCCATGTAACCTCACTATCTCACTGATATATAGCTCATCCAATCTCTGAAGGGAAAAACCCATCCGAACTGGAAGAAAATGAGCTGCCTTCATCATCCGATCAACTAGTATCCAAATCGCATCATGCTTATTTTGGGTCAAAGGCAATCTGGTTACAAAATCTATCATCACTCGGTTCCATTTCCACTCTGGAACTGATAATGGCTGAAGTAATCCTGAAGAAACTTGGTGCTCAGCCTTCACTCTCTGACAAGTGAGACATCTGGATACAAACTCTGCTATGTTCCTTTTCATACCTCGCCACCAATAATATTGCTTCAAATCCTGATACATCTTGGTACTCCCAGGGTGCATAGCATAAGCTGACTGATGTGCTTCCTCCAAAATTACCCTTTTTAGTCCTGCATCATCAGGAACACACAACCTATCTCTGTACCATAAACTGCCATCAGTTCTCACATGAAAGTCTCGACTCTCCCCCTTTTGGCAATCCAATACAATTTTCTGGATTATCTCATCTATCAACTGAGTCTCCCTAACCTAATCCAATAACACTGACCTCAACTGCAACTGAGTCATCAAAGCACCATCATCACAAGACTCAAATATGGCATACAATTCTCTCAACTCAATAAGCAACAAGAGCGAATAAGCAGTCAAACTTTTCAAAGACTTCTGACTCAAGGCATCAACAACAACATTTGCCTTGCCGGGATGATAATCAATTAAATAATCATATTCTTTAATCAATTCTAATCACCATCTCTGCCGAAGATTAAGCTCTCTTTGAACACCCAGATACTTCAAACTCTTGTGATCCATATAAATGAAACACTTCTCCCCATACAAGTAATGTCGCTAAATCTTCAAAGCAAAAACTATAGCTGCTAACTCCAAATCATGCGTCGGGTAATTCAGCTCATGCGGCTTCAACTGTCGAGAGGCATAAGCAATGATTCTACCCTCCTAAATCAAAACACATCCTAAACCACTATGTGAAACATCACTGTAAATCACATAAGGTTTACCTTCCACAAGTAGAGGAAGGACAGCAGCCTGAGTCAACATCTCCCTCAGCTGCTCAAAACTTGCTTGACACCGATCTATCCACACAAATCTAATTCCCTTCTGAAGTAATCTGGTGAGTGGAGTAGCTATCATAGAAAAACCTTTCACAAACCGTCGATAATAGCATGCCAAACCTAGAAAACTTCTAACCTCTGTCACAGTCTTCAGTGGACTCCAATTCAAAATAGCCTCAACTTTACTCGGATCAACTATAATACCCTGTGCTGAAATCACATGACCGAGAAAAGTCATTTGATCAAGCTAAAACTCACATTTAGACAGCTTAGCATACAACTGCTTCTCTCTCAGAGTATGTAATACAATCTGCAATTGCTTGTCTTGATCCTCCTCATTACGTGAATACACCAAAATATCATCAATGAAAACCGCCACAAATTGATCTAGATAGGGTCTGAATACCCTGTTCATCAAATCCATAAATGTTGCTAGTGCATTCATCAATCCAAAGGGCATTACCAAGAACTCATAATTCCCATACCTCGTGCGGAAAGCTATCTTAGGTACATCTTCATATCTAACTCTCAATTGATGGTACCCTAATCTCAAATCAATCTTAGAGAAAACTATTGCTCCTTTCAACTGATCTAAGAGATCATGTATCCGAGGCAATGGATACTTGTTATTAATGGTCACTTTATTCAATTGCTGGTAATCAATGCACAATCTTAAAGTACTATCCTTCTTTTTCACAAACAAAATGGGCGCTCCCCACGGAGACACACTAGGGCAAATGAATCCTTCATCCAACAACTCCTACAACTGCACCTTCAACTCTCTCAACTCTGCAGGTGCCATATGATAAGGAGTAATAGAGATGGGAGTGGTATTAGAAAACAAATCGATACCAAACTCAACCTTTCTCTCAGGGGGTATCCCTGGCAACTCCTAAAAAAAAATCATCTAAAAATTCAGCAACTATGGATATTGTAGACCCTTAATTTTTGACCCAGTCCGGTCCAATATATTTTATTTAGTTCAAAATAATTTTTATGTTGTCCAATATATTTTAATTAGTCCAAAATAATTTTTGTTATCTTAATTAAATAATTTTTGTTTTAGTATCTAATTTTTATTAATAAAAAATAAAAATAAAAAAATCAAAATCAAAAACTAAAAATAAAAATAAAAATCAGAGACGAAAAAATCGACGACGAAAAAATCATCGCCGAAAACCAGCGCGAGACGAATGGACGTGGGCCATTTCACCCACAGGAGTTTCCTGCAGGTGAAATGGCCAAAGCCATTTCGCCCGTAGAAAAAAGCCATTTCGCCCGCAGGCCAGTCCCTCTCCCCTGCAGCAGCCAACTGCGGCAATTTTTTTTTGCCAGCGCAATTTTTCCGCAGCAGTTTTTTTTCGCCAGCGAAATTTTTTCGACGCAAAATTTTCCAAAACCTAATGCAATTACATTTCAGTTTCCTTTTCTTATCAATATTATGTTTCGTGAATAATTAGGAATGACCTATAAAATTCTTCTATAAATAAGACCAAAAACAACACTAAAAAGAATCAAGAAATCGGAGGAGAAATTGATCAAAAATTGGATCCGAAACTGAGAAGGAAAACCTTGAATCAAGCTGATTTTTTGAGGGAGCAGAAAAACAATGCAAGTAATTCAAAGGCAGCAAAACTTGTCTTTGACCTTGTTCATCCAAGAAGCAATTTTTGGTGTAACCTACGAAAGAAGGTTTGAATTCTTAATTTCTTTTATTTTTTCACAGTAGCTAAATCATCCCATTCTTTCTTTTAATTCAAAAATTTTAGAACCTCAATTCACTTTTTTAAGGTTTAAAAATCTTAATTCGTTGCTTTGTTTTCTAAAAAGTTTAATTTTGTTAGTTTTGTTCCTTCAAAACCCAAAAACCCTAATTTGCTTTCCAAATGATCAAAACCCTAAATTGAGTTCTGTTTCTTCCCAAAAGCCCTAAAAACTTCTCTTTTACTTTTATAAACTTTAAATCGTTTTGTTTATTTTCATAAAACTTCATAAACTTTTCAATTGGTTTCCAAATTCTAAAACCTGAAACCCTAAATTCTAAAATCCTAAAACCCTAATTGAACTCCAAAATCCAAAACAGTGAACCCTAACTCCCTTAAAACCTAAACTCTAAAGTTTTCTAAACCCTAATTCTTTAAAACTTTAAAACCCTATAAATATTATAATTTTACACGGTAAGCTTGAAACCATAATACGTAACCGTAAACTATAAATCTAAGTATTTTAAAGTGTCCAAACCCTAGTTTCATGATTTCACCATTCAAACACTAAATTGGTTAATCAAAGAATTTTACCAACTTTTAAAACATAAAACCTTAATCTATTTTAATTCCTTTAAAAACTCACAGTAGCCTAATTCCACAAATTCCAAAACCCTAAACACATGAAATAAAGAACCCTAAATGGAAACAATAGCCATAATTTATATTTTTATTTGCCTTATTCAATTCTATATTTGATTATGCTTTGATTTATTTTATATGCTTTAATTTATTTAAGTTCAATGCTTGGTTTATTTAAATTATCATGGATAGATGTTTACTTTCTATTGATATTTAATACCTTTGATGAATGGTTTATTTATGATGAATGGTTATTTACTTTTATCAATTTATTTAGATTTCCAAATGTTGTAAGAGGTATGTTTCCACTTGGTGGGTACCTCATTAGTTAAATGTCATGTAATTTAAATTGCTTTTTCTATTTTAGAATCAATGTAAAGGATATGCTTCTACCTTTTGGTGGGTGTCCTATTTAGGCATAAGATGTAAGGGCATGTTTCCATCTTCAGATGGGTATCCATTTATTTGTTTTGTTTGGACATTGTTTTGATTTTCAATATATCGATGCTTTATTTTAATTGTTGTGTGTAATATGGATAATGTTATTATATTTAAGAATTTTATAATATTAAGACCTTTAAAGGAGACCGGTTCCAATGAACTGGGCGTTGTGGGGGGTGCTAGGCCATTTCTCACATTACCCACACATACCCAACTTTTCGAACCCATTAGGGGGTTGGGAATTCCTTAGGAATCGAGTCATCCACCCCTTTCTTTTTTCCCGGCCCTTTCGGGTGATGACTCCATTTTCTCTAGACTTAGGTCTGTGTTCTCTAAGGCCCAGAGCCTAAACAGTGCCGAAGTCACAAGAACCATTCCACCGGGAGTGGGGGCAAAAATTCCAGCTCACAGTGGTGACTTCACTGGGGATAGGAGAAGTTGATTCCGTTGGTCTTTATATTATTCTATTCTTTCTTATAATAATATTATCCATTGCATCATATTAGATTGCATCGTGTGCGTGAGTTAGGACACCCGTGTTACCCGTGTTATGTTATGTAAGGGATACCATACTTTCACTCAAGGTATGAAGATCGAGCATGGAATAACCACTCATAGTCTCGTACCATTTGGTATATACTTGCTATGGGAACCTAAGCCTTTTTAACCCAAACACTAAAGCTTATGTAATTGGCCTAGTTACTTTCCTTAGGTTTTACCCCAAATGCATGTTGTTTGACTATGGTTAATTTATCTTAGCTTGAATCATGGCTTATTTGGTTTGTTCTTTTTCTAATATGACCCAAGTACATTTGTAAGCTCACAAATAAAATTTTCTCTTAAAAGTCCAAAAGACCAAAGCTATTTTCAAAACTTTTCAAGATGGTCTTTGGACATAAGGCTTTTCTAAAAACAAATTAAAAATTCTTTTGCTCATAGCCCAAAATCCATTTTTTCTAAGATCTTTTTATAATGGGCTTAGAAACAAAATTATTTTTATCCAACCTTTTCTTATAAAGAGCTTGCAAATTATTTAGGTCAATTACGAAATACTAAAAATCAATTGTGAGCCTAGTTTATACTAAGAATAATTAATCATGGGCTTGTTTTTGGCATGAACCATTAGTTACCTTTTTCAAGTGAGAAATCTATTTATAATAAACCTCTTAATTTCGTTTTAATCCAATATAGCATAAAAGCTTCATTAGTTGATTAAATGGATTAGAACCTAATTAATGGGAATTATCATAAGTTGATTTCCATTTTAGAAAATATAACTATTGGCTGAAATGTCCGAGGGAATTATTCAAAAACAAGATGCCCCATGTTGGTATTTTGTTAACCGTATGCCTAGGAAAAGAGACTCGCCATTCGTCTGTGGATGTTATAAGGTTGGAAGGAACGCCCTAATTATCCTTGTTTGTTGATTGTTTATGCATACATTTGCATCTCATATCATTGATCCTCTCTGGCTCACAGCCCTGGATTACGAAAGTTCAAAAGCCTACAACAATCCGACCTACGCCAGAGACGAAGTATCTAGCAATGACTCAATCACTTGCTCACCAAAAGCAATGGATCCCGAACAAATTCAAAGAATGGTGAATGATGCCCTTAATGCCAAGATGGAAGAAATAAAAGAGGCCATGGCCGAGACCATAAAGAATCAACTAACTGCAATTTTAGGAAACAATGCCGAAGCATCTGCTAGCTCCATGAAGCCAAAGGACAATGGGAAGGCTAAAGTTGGTGAAGTAGCTTTTGATGATGATAAGGTGGTCATTGATGATGATGATTGGGCTCAATACTACCAAGATCCTTAAGACAAAAAGGAGCCAAAGAAAGTTGAGAAGGCAACAATTGAAAAGATTGAGACATCTGATATTGAGAAGATGATTGCTGATTTAGAAAAGAAATTTGAGAAGAAATTGAAAACCGAAGAAATGTTCAAAGTCGACAAACTATTTAAGCTGAATGAAGAAGTTTCGTACAAGTTTAAGATGCCATCTTTTGCAAAGTTTGATGGAACCGGAAATCCTCATCTCCATGTGAAGCTGTATATCACCGCTATGCAGTCTGCCCGAGCTACTAAGGCTCAAACTCTAAGGTACTTTATGCTCTCATTGGACCCTGTTGTCCAAAATTGGTTCAATACCTTAGATGATGGAACACAAAAGAGTTGGGATATGCTATACAAGGCCTTCATCCAACAATACAAATACAATGTTGAAATGGAAGTTACCTTAATGGAAGTTGAGCCCATTAGGCAACGACTAAATGAAAATTTTGTGGACTATGTGAAAAGATGGAGAAATAAGGCTGCTTTGCTCAAGAGGCTCGATGAATCTGATCAAATAAGGATGATAGTGAGAGGCGTCCTACCCAATCTCCGTGAAAGGATGTCTCACACCCTTATAAGGGATTTCAAAGACCTTCTCCAAGCTGGTCTACAAATTGAAGAGTGGGAAAGGTAGAAGAATCGCTTTTCAATAAAAAGGAATGAGAAAGGGAACTACCAGTTGGGCAATCAAAGCACACAAAAAGAAGTTGATGTTAATGCCACTAATCAAGGAGGAATGAGGCAGTTTTCAGAATTAGGGAAGCCACTGTCTTGGGTTCTCAATAAGCTACAAAAGTGGGGATTATTACAACCCTTGACTCCTCGTCCTTTGCCTAATCCTCTTCCACCTAACTTTGATACTAATGCATTTTGCCAATTCCATCAAAGGCCTGGACACGAAACGGACAATTGTATGAAGTTGAGGCATGAGATCCAGAATTTAATTGATAATTTCAAGTTGCCTAAGCTGGACAAGCCCAATACCAAAGGTAATCCATTTCCAAGGTTCAACAGAGTACCTCCTCCGGCAACCTTCATGGTGGGAAAAGGATTGGAAGAAGATTTTGTTTTATCATCCTTTCAAGATGGAAATATTGAATATGTGAAAGGAAAAGAAGCTTAAACTCAATGAACTTTCCTTAGCTTGAATGTTGCTTTTCAATCTTACTTTCTTTAATATTTTAGAACTATTGTGCTTTTCAAGCTTAAAGTTGCTTTAAATAAATTACTTTCATCAAAATTTTTGTTGGTCTTTATTCATTTTGGTGCTCAACTAATGAGGAATTTAGCTTCATAATTCATGAATTAATATATTTATGCATCATGACTGAATGACTTTAATAGGCGAGGGAATTGCTCTTTAGCATCGAGTTGTGTATGCTTACTTAGAGAGGGCTCCTGCATAATTACTTTTTTCTGGGTCCTAGTTAGTCTTAGAACATGCTTTGACAAACTTTTAAGGCGAAATTGAACTCTCCTTATTTAAGAGAGAAATGATCTAGGCATTGTTTGGTTAGCCAACAACAAGTATCCACCTATTAAATATCAATCCCTAGTTGTCCCTTTGAGCCTTCATAAAATTTTAGCTTTCTTTTTCATTGGCTTACAAACCCCAATAACCTACCCTAAGCTGTTGTGATACTTTTGACAAGTCTTATGATCACTAAGATGAAGAGGCAAGAAGATCAAAGAAAACAATTATTAGTCAAGATCATGAGGATAGTTGAAGTTCTCAAGACCATAAAGATAGTTGAAGTTCTCAAGACCATAAGGGTAGTTGATGTTTTCAAGACCATAAGGGTAGTTGATGTTTCCAAGACCATAAGGGTAGTTGAAGTTTTCAAGACCATAAGGGTAGTTGAAGTTCTCCTAATATCTCCAATCTATAAAGATAACATCAGAGTAACAAATGATTTATCCCTGTTAAAGGAGATTTATGTCACCCCACTCATCCATTATTGGAAGCCCAAGTTAGTACAAACAAGACAACTCTTTTAGAGCTAGAACCAACAAAAAAAAAGAAAAAAAAAAGAAAAAAAAAAGAAAAGAAAAGAAAGAAAAAAGAAAAAAAAAGAGAAGAAAGATAAAACCTAAAAAGGTGGTTCAGAAAGCCAACTGAGTTCTCTTTTACCTAAAGCAGCAAAAGGCTTCCATTTGGTTCATAAAGACATTTTTACTTGAATTGGTCCAACCCAACCAAAAATTCAATCAAAAGTGAAGAAAAAGGAGGAAGACCATCCAATTCTTGAAAGTTCTGTACTTGATAGTCCTACAAGGAAGAAGGACAAAATGATAAAATGCTCAAAGAAAGGGAAGAGTAAGAAAAATAAAAAGAAAGAAAAGGGAGAAGAAGAAAAGAAATGAATTTGGGTCTTAAACTTTTTGCAAGGGCAAAGATTGTCCTAATCAAGATCTAGATTAATGCCAAGAAGATAGAAAGAATTTGGAGTCTAGCAAGATTGCTCCCAATTGTCTAAAGTTCCAACAAGAAATTTGTAGTGTGAAGGTTTTTCCTTTGTGTCACACCAACTCCAATCTCAAAATGGCCTTCACTTAAACCTGTGTCCCTTATAGACCCCATTTCAAGCCTATCAAAGACCTATTGATCTCTCTTGGTAGGTAGAGTTTATTAGTGGAGATAGTTTGGATAAGCATGCATATGAGACAGACAGTATTTAAACTCAATGAGACCTTTGGCCAAGTAATGTGTATGTGCCTATCTGAAGTGCAACAATTCTTACTTAAATAGAAATGATTCCCGATTTTAGTATGGTAACTAGGGTTTTCATGTTATAGATATGTTAATTTGGAAAAATCAAGTCCTGAGGTACATTGACATTAATTTGGCAAAGCCAACATTTGATTTCAAAATCAAAATTAAAAAAAAAAGTGTTTTGTCATACAAAGCCTTCAAGTTAAGGGAAGTATGTTGAACCTCCAAAGGACACATTGGGTAAAGGAAATGATTATTGGTAAGGTTAAGAAGAGACTACCAACTGGCATGCTGAAACATAGTTTGAAATGGATGTATTCCTGACTCCGCTGCTTAGAGTCCCCACCACTCGTGTTTTCAACATCTTGAAGATAAAAGCCATAAATGCAAAGCTTTCTATCATTCCAATGCAAGACTTGAACGAGCGTCGAAAAGGAGTCAATGAGAATACTTCTGCTGATCACCTCAGTCTGTGAGTTAATGAAACCACTGTGAGTATTATTCATGCATATCATGCATACATGAGCATATCACATCGCACTTTCTTATCTTGTATTGTCTATTCTTTATTAACGTGAATAGCAAACACTCTGTGAAGTAAACAATCAAAAGAAGATATCAAATCAGGGGGGGGGGCATAGAAAGACCATTGCTTGAGAAAGCTCTAGTAATCTTGCAAAGAGAAGAAATACGTGCTTGTGCGAAGAACTAGACAACAAAAACATCAATCAAAGCTTGCATGGAAAAAAAATCTTTGGTTTGAGCCTACACAGGGGGCAAAGTTTCTCCTTTTCAATTTTTTAAGTTTATATACCAATCATTTTCAAACTCACTTGCAAATATTTCACCATGCAGGGGGCAGGAGAAGATATAAGGTCCAATTAAAAATAGCTGAATTTTTGCAAGAAGGAAGAACAAAAAAATGGAACATTAGAACTATCAAAAGAATGAAGAACCAAAAGAGAAAAGATAAGTTCAGCTAAAAGAGCTGAAGCCAGGGTAAAGACCCGACCTCCAATGGATAAAGATCAATGTTCCAAGGGTGAAGACCAGATCTCAAAAGTTGAAGATCCATGTTTCAAGGGTAAAGACCCGATCTTAAAGGATGAAGATCCGTTTTCAAGAGTGAAGACCTGATCTCAAAGGATGAAGTTCCATTTTCAAGGGTAAAGACCTGATCTCAAAGGATGAAGATCCATTTTCAAGGGTGAAGACCCGATCTCAAAGGATGAAGATCCATTTTGAGGGTGAAGAACCACAGTGCGTAGAACAGCCGAAGCAATCAGACTTCTCAATTGAATAAAAGGTTAGTCAAACTCAATCTCGGGTCTAAGCACCCAAAATTCAATTTATTCTCGGGTCCAAGCACCCAAATCAAATTAGTCTAGGGTCCAAGTACCCATTCTCAGGTCCAAGCACCCATTCTCGAGTCCAGGTACCCAAATCAATTCAAGCTCGGGTCTAAGTACCCAATCACGGGTCCAAGCACCCAAATTAATTCAAGCTCGGGTCCAAGTACCCAATCTCGGGTCCAAACACCCGTTCTCGGGTCCAAGTTCCCAAATCTATTCAAGCTCGGGTCCAAGTACCCAAATCAAATCAATCTAGGGTCCAAGTACCCAAATTCAATCCAATCTCGGGTCCAAGTACCCAATCTCGGGTCCAAGTACCAAAATTCAATCCAATCTTGGGTCCAAGTACCCAAATCAAATCAATCTCGGGTCCAAGTACCCAATCCTGGGTCCAAATACCCAAATTCAATCCAATCTCATGTCCAAGTACCCATTCTCGGGTCCAAGTACCCAAATCAAATCAATCTCGGATCCAAGTACCCATTCTCGGGTCCAAGTACCCAAATCAAATCAATCTCGGTTCCAAGTACCCAAATCAAATTAATCTCGGGTCCAAGTACCCAAATTAATCCAATCTCGGGTCCAATTACCCAATCTCGAGTCCAAGTACCCAATCTCGGATCCAAGTACCCAAATAAAATTAATCTCGGGTCCAAGTACCAAATCCTGGGTCCAAGTACCCAAATTCAACCCAATCTCGGGTCCAAGTACCCAAATCAAGTTCAGTCTCGGGTCCAAGTACCCAAAAGAAATTCAAATAACCATCTCATCAAAAATTAAGTCTTGTTGCTTTTCACTTTCTAAAGTCTCCGATCATTCAAGCAGAGGGCAAACTGTAGACCCTTAATTTTTGACCCAGTTCGGTCCAATATATTTTAGTTAGTCCAAAATAATTTTTGTGGTATCTTGATTAATTTTAATATTTATTTTAGTAAAAAATGGTGAAGTGAATAAAAAATCAAAAATAATAAAAAATAAAAATAAAAATAAAAATAAAAATAAAAATAAAAATAAAAATAAAAATAAAAATAAAAATAAAAATAAAAATAAAAATAAAAATAAAAATAAAAATAAAAATAAAAATAAAAATAAAAATAAAAATAAAAATAAAAATAAAAATAAAAATAAAAATAAAAATAAAAATAAAAATCGGCGACAAAAAAATCATCGCCGAAAACCAGCGCAGGACGAATGGCCATGGGCCATTTCGCTCGCAAGAGTTTCCTGCGGGGGAAATGGCCCGTAGGCCAGTCCCTCACCCCTGCCATAGCCAACTGAGGCAATTTTTTTTGCCAGCGTAATTTTTCCGCAGCAGTTTTTTTTTGCCAGCGAAATTTTTCCGACGCAAATTTTTCCAAAACCTAATGCAATTAGGTTTCGATTTCCTTTTCTTATCAATATTATGTTCCGTGAATAATTAGGAATGAACTATAAAATTCTTCTATAAATAAGACCAAAAACAACACAAAAAAGAAGGAAGAAATCGGAGGAGAAATTGATCAAAAATTGGATCCGAAACTAAGTAGGAAATGCAGTGAATCAACCTGATTTCTTATTTTTTGAGAGAGCAAAAAAACAATTCAAGTAACTTAAAGGCGGCAAAGCTTGTCTTTGTTTTTGTTCATCCAAGAAGCAATTTTTGGTGTAACCTACGAACCAGGGTTTGAGTTCTTAATTTCTTTTTGTTTTTTCACAGTAGCTTAATCATCTGTTTTTTTCTTTTAATTCAAAAACCCTAGAACCTCAATTCACTTTTTCTAAAGTTTAAAAACCTTAATTCGTGTCTTTGTTTTCCAAAAAGTTTAAAGTTGTTAGTTTTGTTTCTTCAAAACCCCAAAACCAAAATTTGTTTTCCAAATTTTCAAAACCCTAAATTGAGTTCCGTTCCTTTCCAAACCTAAAAACTTCTTTTTGCTTTTATAAACTTTGAATTGTTTATTTATTTTCATAAAACTTCATAAATTTATCAATTGATTTTCAAATCCTAAAAACCTAATGCATTCCCCGTAACCCTAAATCAAAAATCCTAAAACCCTAATTCAACTCCAAAATCCAAATAGTGAACCCTAACTCCCTTAAAACCTAAACCCTAAAGTTTTCTAAACCCTAATTCTTTAAAACTTTAAAACCTTATAAACATATTCAAACACAGTAAGCTTGAAACCATAATTCAATGAATAACCGTAAACCATAAATCTATGTATTTTAAAGTGTCCAAACCCTAGTTTCATGATTTCACCATTCAAACACTAATTTGGTTAATCAAAGAACTTTATCAACCTTTTAAAACATAAAACCTTAATCTATTTTAATTCCTTTAAAAACTCACAGTAGCCTAATTCCACAAATTTCAAAACCCTAAACACATGAAATAAAGAACCCTAAATGGAAACAATAGCCATAATTTATATTTTTATTTGCCTTATTCAATTCTATATTTGATTATGCTTTTATTTATTTTATATGCTTTAATTTATTTAAGTTCAATGCTTGGTTTATTTAAATTATCATGGATAGATGTTTACTTTCTATTGATATTTAATACCTTTGATGAATGATTTATTTAGGATGAATGGTTATTTACTTTTATCAATTTATTTAGATTTCCAAATGTTGTAAGAGGTATGTTTCCACTTGGTGGGTACCTCATTAGTTAAATGTCATGTAATTTAAATTGCTTTTCTATTTTAGAACCAATGTAAAGGACATGTTTCTACCTTTCGGTGGGTGTCCTATTTAGGCATGGGATGTAAGGGCATGTTTCCATCTTCGGATGGGTGTCCATTTATTTGTTTTGTTTGGACATTGCTTTGATTTTAATATATCGATGCTTTATTTCAATTGTTACATGTAATATGGATAATATTGTTATACTTAAGAATTCTATAATATTAAGACCTGTAATGGAGGCCGGTTCCAATGAACCGGGTGTTGTGGGGGTGTTGGGCCATTTCTTACCTTCCCCACACGTACCCAACTTTTTGAACCCATTAGGGGGTTGGGGATTCCTTAGGAATCGAGTCATCCACCCCTTTTTTTTGCTGGCCCGTCTGGGTGGCGACTCCATTTTCTTCGGACTTAGGTCCGTGTTCTCTAAGGCCCCGAGCCTAAACAGTGTCGAAGTCACAAGAACAATTCCACCAGGAGTGGGGGCAAAAATTCCCGCTCACAGATATACTGTCAAGCTGAGAACCCACTACTCTGGCATCTACAACATGAGCAAGATATGTAACACCCCTATACCCCGTATACGCACACTACATACTACTACACCTGTAATATACGTATACCGAATACAGGAGTGCCATGGTTTATATTAGATAACCCAATTTTTCTCTTCTGCAATAATATAAGAAAACTTAAAACACTTCATAATATATTATAAACTATACTAAATAAAACATTTATTCATTATGCAGCGGAAAATATAGTGGTATTTACATATATAAATACATCAAAATCCATATTTACAAAACATAAAGTTTATACATGTTTGACAGTTTGTCTCTGATCTTTAAGCCCACAATCAACACTTCAAAGTCTAGACTCGACTCGGTCTAGCTGAACTCTCCGGTTCTATCCTGTCACCTGCGCGATGAACCACAATCACGCTAAGCCATAGGCTTAGTGGTACAAACCAGAATAACAATGTGCTTTAATGCAATGTCAATGTCATACTTTCAAGCAATAGAGATCATATTCAAAATGCTATATCTCATAACATTACATTTCATTATCTTATTCAATTGTTTTACCATTTATGATTCACATTGAAACAAAGACAAGCATGGGCCCAAAAAGGATCTAATATGTTATTCAAAATTCAGAATTACTGCTTTGGTCCATAATCACATTCATCAAGCCCGTAGGTGATATATATATCTATCCATGGATAATGTAATAGACCCAGTCTCTTGGACCTCAACCCGGCTAGACTGTTACTATTTTTGAGGCTTATGACCCTGTCTTTTCACCTCAAAAATATCATTTTTCATATTTATCAGCTGGGCTCGACTTACGACCCGGTCTTTTCACCTGCCTAGTAATTCATAGGCATGCCGCCAAACCCAGAACTCTGAAAATTGAATAACATACTAGGCACACAATTAATTCATTTATCTCATTATCAATCTCTTTCACAATTCATTTCTCATTTCATTTCTCATAATCAAACTAGGCAATCATGCCCCAATTATTTCATTTGCATCATTATAGCCAACAACAATGGCTGCACATCTCATCATTAAAGTATACATAGCCAATTGCATTGGACATACATTTTGAATGATCATCATATCTTTCACATTATGCAAATCATAACATTAATCAAATGTATTAACAATGTAATAAATTACTTAACACATTTATAACCAAATGTGTTAAGTCTCAAAGTCATGTAAATGTATGAAACCATGTAAGTTTGTACTTACCTCAAGAGCAACTCACACCAATCTAAACACTTCCTCTTCCAAGAATCCTCCAACGCTTGGATTAGGGAAACTCAATCTCTTCAAAACCTAATCCAAAAGTGATAATAAACACTCACTTAAAGATACACATGAGATAATATGGCTAAGAATCAACTAGGGCAAACTCTACACATGACACGCTCAACAACACGAGCGTGTCCCTGACCGTGCCCTAAACTCACAACACAGAAGCTTTGACACGCTCAGTGACATGGGCATGTCACTGGCCGTGTCAATCCTCCCTCAACATAGTAGCTATGGCAAGCTCAGTGACATGGGCGTGTCACTGGACGTGTCAATGCTACCACAACACAGAAGCTGTGACACGCTCAGTGACATGGGCGTGCCACTGCTCGTGTCACCCATCCAGAAAATAGAATCATTGACATGCCTAAAGACTTGGCCGTGCTCATGGGCATGTCAGGCCAAAAATCCTGATTCCGGCAACAACAACATCACATCCAACAAACCTCTTACTTCCACCATCTTCCACTCCAAACAAACTTAACTAAACACACCCATAAACCATACTAACTTGCAAAAACATCAAAACAACTCAATACATACATCAAACACGAATTCACAATCATCACATACATACAACTCAAACACCACACTTGTTTTCTTCCAACACCAATCTTAACTCTATCTCAAAATGAACACCAATAAGATCAAACACCCTTAAATACACCATAATCAAATATACACATACCATCAACAATCAAACACCAAACTCAAAACACAAACTTAGAAGAAAACCAAAGAATCAAGTGGAGAACTTACCAAAAGTGATGAAAACTCTTAGATTTCCAACTTGATCACTTGAAACATCCTTCAATCTTGAGTTTGGAAAGACAAAATCTCACTTCCACTCTTACTATGAAACTAGCCGGCCAAGGAGAAAAGAAAAGAAGAAGAAGATGAATAGAGAAAAGCAAAGTCAACACTAAACTCTTCTTTCAACCACTAAAACTCCCTTTAATTCTCAACCAAGCAATTTAATTAATATAATATTCATAAAAATCTTCATCCACTTACTAATTTCCATTTCAATTAATTTAATAAAAATAAATAAATCTTCTTTTGACCTTCCATTTCTTTGACTTGTATATGTTGTATATATCTCATATATACAACATATACACTCTTCTCTTTACCCCTTTTCTCTTTCCACTTAAACATATACATTTAATCCAAATACAACAATAAATATTCCAAAACTTTTAGGGTATACTTTGGGATATTACAAGATAAGCCTCACATCCCTTCCAAATCATCCTCCTTGCTGAAATAGCTGAAACAAACATGGATGAAAGATGTCTCTGCTCACTAGATACCATCACATTCCTACCATCACAGGTTCTCAGCATCTGGCCTATAGGCAACAATAATAATGCCCAGCATCTGGCCCGAAGGCAATAATAATGACGCCCAACATCTAGCCCAAAGGCAAATGTCCGGTATATCGTATCACACCAAACCCAATACTCTGGAATTTGATACTACATAAGGTTACACACATTACTTAAACCATTTCACATTCTTCTCAATCTTTGGCAAATATGCCCATTTTAATTTTTTTTCCACTTTTTCCATTATTTCTCATTTATTTCATATATTTTCATGCATTTTTCACAAACATTCATTACAATGCTTTTAGCCAACTCAAAGTGGCTCATAAACACATACATTATACATTTCAAGTTTAAATAAATATCTATGCTCTTTTTATGTGAATTCACACATCAAAGTTGCATAGTCATCAAATCATTCAATCTCAAAATATGTTAAACAAATACAATTTAATGCATAACAATCAAAGTATGCACATACCTTTATGCAAAGGCACTTCCAAGCCAAAAACACCAATTTTACAACTTCACCAAAATTCCTTTATTACTAAGTTGTTGGAACAACAACTTACTCAACACCTAACCAAAATGTGAATAAAAAACACACATTAGCATCACATTTTAAGGTGCTTAAGCTACCAAACATCAATTAAAACCCAATCCTTTAATTTTTCCTTTCTTAAGCCATAAGGCTCTACAACTTTGGAATTCTAATCTATCTAATACCAAATTGAGTTTTGAGCTTAATTATGTCTTTAACAACACATTTAAACAGATATTAAACTATAAAACTCAATTTAAAGGCATTCCCTTTAAAAATACTAAAATTTGCCTAAACACAAATTAATATTAAAACTTTATTCTCAATATTTCCAAATTGATTTTAAAGCTTAACTATATTACAAACATTATATTTTAATACATACAAAGCATTAAAATACAATATATATTTTTGAGCGGGGATTTTCGCCCCCACTCCCAGTGGAATGGTTCTTGCGACTTCGGCACTGTTTAGGCTCGGGGCCTTAGAGAACATGGGCCTAAGCCCAGAGAAAATGGAGTCACCACTCGGATGGGCCGAAAAAAAGAAAAGGGTGTATGACTTGATTCCTAAGGAATCCCCAACCCCCTAATGGGTTTGAAAAGTTGGGTACATGTGGGGAAGGTGAGAAATGACCCAGCACCCCCACAACGCCCGATTTATTGGAACTGACCTCTTTTGAAGGTCTTAATATTATAAAATTCTTAAATATAATAATATTATCCATATGACATGCAACAATTAAAATAAAGCACCATTATATTAAAATCAAAGCAATGTCCAAACAAAGCAAATAAATGGACACCCATCCGAGGATGGAAACATGTCCTTTACATTGATCCAAAATATAAAAGCAATTTAAATTACATAATATTAACTAATGAGGGACCCACAAAGTGGAAACATACCTCTTACAATTTTAATATTAAAACAAACAAATAATAATCATAATAATAAAGAAAATAATCCATCCATGATAAATTAAATAAATCAAGCATTGAAATTAAATAAATCAACCATCAAAACATATAAAAAACTACATAATCAAATCTAAAATTAAATAAAGCAAGTAAAGATACAAATTTAGGTTTATGCCTTAATTTAGAGTTCTTTAATTAATAATAAGGGTTTTGGGATTTTTAGGATTATTATTGTTATTATTTAGGCTACTGTAAAGATTTTGGAAAATTGGAATGGATTAGGGTTTTATACATTTAAGAAATTTGTAAGGTTTTTTGGTTAATCAAATTAGGGTTTAAGATCAACATCATGAAATTAGGGTTTTGGAATCTTAAGATATTAAGTTTATAATTCATGTTTACTGGATTGTGATTTTAGGTTTGCTGGATCATGGCTTTAGGATTTAGATTTAATAAATTAGGTTTTAAGTTCACTGAATTAGGGTTTAGGAAAACTTAGGGTTTACTGTTTTTGTTTTTCGAGAAAGTCAGGGTTTTTGGTATTTTAGAAAACATATTTGGTTTTAGGATTTAAGAAAACAATTTAGAGTTTTATAAAATAATTATGATTTTTAGAAAACGTAAAGAGAACTAGGGTTTAGGGATTTAAGAAAACATTTGGAGATTTGGGACAAAAAGTTATGGTGTAGAAGAAAATTGTTGGGAAAAACAATTTAGGGTTTTAAAGCTTTTGGAAGCAGAAGAATAGTTTTAAGGTCTTTAAGGTTTCTGGAAAAAGAAAAACAGTTTAGGGTTTTAAGGTTTTTGAAAACAGAAGAGAAACAATTTTAGGGTTTTGAAGTGTTGATCACTGACTAATGGCTACTCGATGAATGTATGATTTAATGTAAAATATATTATTAGGTTTAATAATTTTGGTTACTTAAAAAACTAACGATGGAAACATTATAAATAACATTAAATCAAAAATTTAAAATCAAACCTTCGTTCGTTGGTTCCTCCACAATTTGCTTCTGGATGAACAAAGACAAAGGCAGTGTTGCTGCCTTTGATGGATTGTTGATTGCTTGATTGTTGGTAATGTCTCTTGCTAGGGTTTTCTGTCTTTTTTCCTCAGTCAGAAGTCCAAAATTTCCCTCAAGTAAAAACCAATTTTTCGATTCCTTAATTATGAGTTTTAATGTGTTATTTATAAGAAAAATCATAAACTTACTTTTAATTGTTTAAGGAAATTAAAACCAAATAAGAATAGAAACCAAAACCAAATAGAATTTGGTTTCGGAAAAACTGCGTTGGAAAATTACGCTGGCGAAAAAAATTGCTAGCGAAAACTGCGAGGTTTTACGAGCTGTCTCGGGCGGGCACTTGGGCGGCCAGCCAATTCGGCGTAGGAATTTCTTGCGGTGAATTGGCTTGGGGCCAATTAGGCACCCAAGGCCATTACACCCCAAGAAATTCTTGCGGGTGAATTGGCCTGGCCAATTCAACCTTCGACGATGAATTTTTTTCGTCGCCGATTTTTATTTTTTATTTTTATTAATTTTTTTAACTTTACCATTTTTATTAAAATTTATAAATACTAAATACTAAAATAAATATTATTCAATTAAAATACTACAAAAATTATTTTGGACTATATATAAAAAATAACGGACCAGACTGGGTTAAAAATTAAGGATCTACAGTTTGCCCTCTGCTTGAACGATCTAAGACTACAACAAAAGAGAGTGAAAAGTAATAAGACTTAATTTTTTTGAGATGGTTGAGGTTTTGGGTTCTGGACCTGGTTTGAGTTCTGGACTCAAGTATAATTTTAGGTTTAGACCTAAGGGTAATCTGGGTTCTGGACCCGAGCCAATTTCTTAAAAGAGATTTTAGATTCTGGACTTAAGGATAATTTGGGTTTTGGACCCGAGCTAAGTTCTAGACTTAAGAGAGATTTTAGGTTCTGGACCTAAGGGTAACTTGGGTTCGGGACCCGAGCTAAGTTCTGGACTTAAGAGAGATTTTAGGTTCTGGACTTAAGGATAATTTGAGTTCTGGACCCGAGCTAAGTTCTGGACTTAAGAGGAACTTTAGGTTCAGGACCTAAGGATAATTTGAGTTCTGGACCCGAGCTAAGTTATGGACTTAAGAGAGATTTTAGGTTCTAGACCTAAGGGTAATTTGGGTTCTAGACCCGAGCTAAGTTTTGGACTTAAGAGATTTTAGGCTCTAGACCTAAGGGTAATTTGGGTTCTGAACCCGAGCTAAGTTCTGGACTTAAGAGAGATTTTAGGTTCTGGACCTAAGGGTAATTTGGATTCTGGACCCGAGCTAAGTTCTAGACTTAAAGGTAATTTTAGGTTCTGGACCTAAGGATAATTTGGGTTCTTGACATAAACCTAGATTTGGATACTCAATCCTAAATTGGACTTGGATACTCGATCCTAAACTGGATTTGGATACTCGATCCTAACTGGATTTGGATACTTGATCCTAACTAGATTTGGATACTTGATCCTAAACTGGATTTGGATACTCGATCCTAATTGGATTTGGATACTCGATCCTAAACTAGATTTGGATACTCGATCCTAACTGGATTTGGATACTCGATCCTAAACTGGATTTGGATACTCGATCTTAAACTGGGTTTGGATAATCAATCTTAAACTAGATTTGGATACCCGATCCTAACTTGATTTGGATACTCGATCCTAAACTGGATTTGGATACTTGATCCTAGCTGGATTTGGATACTCGATCCTAAATTATATTTGAATGTGAGTTTGAAAATATTTTGTATACGCATAAACTCAAAAATTAAAATGGAGAAACTTGGCCCCCTGTGTAGGCTCAAACCAAAGATTTTTTCCATGAAGCTTTGATTGAAGTTTGTATTTTGTCTTGTTCCTTTCATAAACATGTATTTCTTCTTTCACAAATGACTGGAGCTTCCTCAAGAAATAGGCTTTCCATGCCCCCGTGATTCAATATATTCTTTTGACTCTTTACTTCATAGGGTGTTTGCTGTTCACTTTGATAAAGAATAGACAATACAAGACAAGAAAGTGCGATGTGATTTGCTCATGTATGCATGATTTGCATGAATAATACTTACAATGGTTCCATCGACTCATAAACTATGGTTATCAGCTGAAGTCTTCTCATAGATTTCTTCCAGATGCCCGTTTAAGTCTTGCACTAGAATGGCAGAAGGTTTTGCTTTTATGGCTTTTATCTTCGAGATATTGAAAACATGAATAATGGAGGCCCCAAGCAGCAGAGATACATCCATTTCAAATTATGATTTAGTAGCTTCTTCATAACCTTGCCATTAATCATTTCCTTTGCCCAATGTGTCCTTCGAGGTTCAACATACTCCCCTTAACTTAATTTTTTTTTTGTCAATTTTGAATTTTGATTTTGAAATCAAACGTTGGTTTTGCCAAATTAATGTCAATTTACCTCAGGACTTGATTTTTCAAATTAATATATCTATAACATGACAACCCTAGTTACCGTACTAAACTCGGGAATCATATATATTTAAGCAAGATTTGTTGCACTTCAGATAGGCACATACACATTACTTGGCCAAAGGTCTCATTGAGTTTGAACATGGTCTATCTCATATGCATGCTTATCCAATCTATCTCCACTAATAGACTCTACCTACGAAGAGAGATCAACAGGTCTTTGATAGGCTTGAAATGGGGTCTATAAGGGACATGGGTTAAATGAAGGCCATTTGTAAGTTGGAGCCGATGTGACATAATGAACAAACCTTCACACTACAAATTTCTTATTTGAGGCAGCTGGGAGCAATCTTGCTAAACTATAAATTCTTTCTATCTTCTTGGCATTAATTTGGATCTTGATTGGGACAGTCTTTACCCTTGCAAAAATTTTGTTACCCAAATTCGTTTCTTTTCTTCTTCTCCCTTTTCTTTCTTTTTATTTTTCTTACTCTTCCCTTTCTTTGAGCATTTTATCATTTTGTTCTTCTTCCTTGTAGGACTGTCAAGCACAAACTTTCAAGAACTAAATGGACTTTCTCCTTTTTCTCTAATTTTGATTGAATCTTTGGTTGGGTTGGACCAATTCAAGTCAAACTGTCCTTATAAACCAAATGGAAGCCTTTTGCTGCTTTAGGTAAAAGAGAACTCAGTTGGCTTTCTGAATCGCCTTTTTAGGTTTTATCTTTCTTTTTTTCTTTTCTTTTTTTTCCTCCTTTTTTTTTGTTTTGTCTTCTTTTTTTTCCTTTTGTCTTCTTTTTTTCTTTTTTTTCTTTCTTTTCTTTTTCTCTTCTTTTTTTTTTGTTCTAGCTCTAAAAGAGTTATCTTGTTTGTACCAACTGGGGTTTCTAATAATGGATAAGTGGAGTGACATAAATCTCCTTTAACAGGGATAAATCATTTGTTACTTTGATGTTGTCTTGATATGGAGATATTAGAAAAACTTCAACTACCCTTATGGTCTTGAGAACTTCAAATACCTTTATGGTTTTGAAAACTTCAACTATCTTTATGGTCTTGACTATTCATTTCTTTCTTTGATCTTAGTGATCATAAGACTTGTTAAAAGTTTCACAACAGCTCAGGGTAGATTTTTGGGATTTGTAAGCCAATAAAAAGAAAGCTAAAATTTTATGAAGGCTCAAAGGGACAACTAAGGATTGATATTTAATTGGGTGGATACTAGTTGTTGGCTAACCAAACAATGCCTATATCATTTCTCTCTTAAATAAGCAGAGTTCAATTTCTCCTCGAAAGTCTGTTAAAGCATGTTCTAAGACTGACTAGAACCTAAACAAAGGTAATTATGCAGGAGCCCTCTCTAAGTAAGCATACACAACTCAATGCTATAGAGTAATTCCCTCACCTAGTAAAGTCTTTCAAGTCATGATGCCTAGATACATTAATTTATGAATATCAAGCTAGATTCCTCATTGGTTGAGCACCAAAATGAACAAAGACCAACAAAATTTTTGATGAAAGTAATTTATTCAAATAAATTTAAATTTGAAAAATAGGATTGTTCCAATTAAATATTTAAAGAAAGCAAAATTGAAAAGTAACATTCAAGCTAAGGAAAGTTTGTTGAGTTAAGCTTCTTTTCCTTTCACATCTTCAATTTTCCCATCTTGAAAGGACGATAAAATGAAATCTTCTCCCAATCCTTTTCCTACCATGAAGTTTGTTGGTGGTGGCACTCTTTCAAATTTAGGCAAAGGATTATTCTTGGTATTGGGCTTGTCTGGCTCAAGTAGCTTACCACTATCAATCAAATCTTGGATCTCGTGTCTTAGACGAGCACATTTATCCGTCTCATGCCCTTGCATTTGATGAAATTGACAGAAGGACTCAGCATTGAAGTTTGGTGGCAGGGGATTATGTAGCGGTCGAGGAGCCAACGGTTGTAATAACCCTTTCTTTTGTAGCTTGCTAAAAACCCAAGATAGAGGTTTTCCCAATTCTGAAAATTATCTTTTATTTCCTTGACCAGTCACATTAACATCAACTTCTTTTTGCGTGCTTTGATTACCCGACTGGTAGTTTCTTTTCTCATTCCTTCTTGTTGAAAAATGGTTCTTCTTTCTTTCCCATTCTTTGATTTGCAGACCAGCTTGGAGGAGATCTTTGAAATCATGGATGAGTGCATGAGACATCCTTTCACGAAGACTAGGCAACACCCCTCTCACAATCATCATTATTTGATCAGATTCATCGGGTCTTTTCTTGAGCAAAGCAGCCTTATTTCTCCACCTTTTCACATAGTCCACAAAATTCTCATTTGGCCTTTGTCTAATGGACTCAACTTCCATTAAGGTAACTTCCAACTCGACATTTTACCCATATTGTTGAATGAAAGCCTTATACAACATGTTTCAATTTTTTGAGTACTTTCCTATAAGGTGTTAAACTAATTTTGGACAATAGGGTCAAATAAGAGCATGAAATATCTTAGAGTTTGGGCTTTAGTAGCTCTAGCAGACTGCATAGCAGTGATGTATTGCTTCACATGGAGGTGAGGATTTTCGGTTCCATTAAACTTTGCAAAGGATGGCATCTTGAATTTGTACGGGACTTCTTCATCTTGTTCAAATAGTTTGTCAATCTCGGACATCTCTTCGATTTTTAGCTTCTTCTCAAATTTCTTTTCTAAATCAGCAATCATCTTCTCAACATCAGATGTTTTGATTTTCTCTACAGTTGATCTTTCAATAATCTTCGGTTCTTTCTTCTTGTCTTAAGGATCTTGGAAGTATTGAGCCCAATCATCATCATCATCAATGATCACCTTATCATCATCAAAAACCACTTCACCAACTTTAGCCTTCCCCTTGTCCTTTGGCTTCTTAGTGCTAGTAGATGCTTTGGCATTTTTTCCTAAAATTGCAACCAATTGGTTCTTCATGGTCTCAGCTAGGGCCTCTTTTATTTCTTCCATCTTGGCATTGAGGGCATCATCCACCATTCTTTGAATTTGTTCAGGCTCTATTGCTTTTGGTGAAAAAGAGATTGAGTCATTGCTAGATTCTTCGTCTTTGACGAAGGTCGAATTATCGTAAGCTTTTGAATTGTCATAATCCAGGGCTGTCAGCCAGAAAGGATCAATGATAAGAGATGCAAATGTATGTATGCATGTATGCACAAACAATCAACAAAGATAAGTAGAACGTCCCTTCCAACCTTATAACATCCACACACGAATGGCGAGTCTCTTTTCCTAGGTATATAGTTAACAAAATACCAACATGGGGTATCTTGTTTTTGAATAATTCCCTCGGACGTTTCAACCTATAGTTATATTTTTGAAAATGGAAATCAGTTCATGATAATTCCCACTAATTAGGTTTTAATCCATTCAACCAACTAAAGTAGCTTTTATGCTATATTGGATTAAAACTAAATTAAGAGGTTTATTATAAGTAGATTTCTCACTTGAAAAAGTAACTAGTGGTTCATGCCAAAAACAAGCCCATGGTTAATTATTCTTAGTATAAACTAGGCTCACAATTGATTTTTAGTATTTCATAATTGACCTAAATAATTTGCAAGCTCTTTTGGATGAAAATAATTTTATTTCTAAGCCCATTGTAAAAAAGATTTTGGAAAAAAACATATTTTGGGTTTTGTCATGAAAAAAATTTTTTTTATTTGTTTTTAGAAAAGTTTTATGTCCAAAGACCATCTTGAAAAGTTTTGAAAATAGCTTTGGTCTTTTGGATTTTAAAGAAAAATTTATTTTGAGCTTATAAATGTACTTGGGTCATATTAGAAAAAGAACAAACTAAATAAGCCATGATTTAAACCAAGATAAATTAACCATAGTCAAACAACAAGCATTCGGGGGTAAAACCTAAGGAAAGTAACTAGGCCAATTACATGAGCTTTAGTCTTTGGGTTAAAAAGGCTTAGGTTCCCATAGCAAGTATATACCAAATGGTACAAGGCTATGAGTGGTTATGCCATGCTCGATCTCCATACCTTGAGTGAAAGTATGGTATACCTTACATAACACAACTCGGGTAACATGGGCATCCTAACTCACGCACACGATGCAATCTAATATGATACAATGGATAATATCATGATAAGAAAGAATAGAATAATACAAAGACCAATGGAATCAACTTCTCTTATCCCCAGTGGAGTCGCCACTGTGAGTGGGAATTTTCTCCCACACTCCCGGTGGAATGGTTCTTGCGACTTCGGCACTGTTTAGGCTCAGGGCCTTAGAGAACACTGGCCTAAGCCCAGAGAAAATGGAGTCGCCACTCGGATGGGCCTGGAAAAAGAAAGGGGTGGATGATTCCATTCCTAAGGAATCACCAACCCCCTAATGGGTTCAGAAAGTTGGGTACGTGTGGGGAAGGTGAGAAATGGCCCAGCACCCTGACAACGCCCGGTTCATTAGAATTGACCTCCTTTGCAGGTCTTAATATTATAAAATTCTTAAATATAACAATATTATCCATATTACATGCAACAATTAAAATAAAGCATCATTATATTAAAATCAAAGCAATGTCTAAACAAAGCAAATAAATAGACACCCATCCGAGGATGGAAACATGTCCTTTACATTGATCCAAAATATAAAAGCAATTTAAATTACATAATATTTAACTAATGAGGTACCCACAAAGTGGAAACATACCTCTTACAATTTTAATATTAAAACAAACAAATAATAATCATAATAAAGAAAAAATCCATCCATGATAAATTAAATAAATCAAGCATTGAAATTAAATAAATCAACCATCAAAATATACAAAAAACTACATAATCAAATCTAAAATTAAATAAAGCATGTAAAGATACAAATTTAGGTTTATGCCTTAATTTAGAGTTCTTTAATTAATAATTAGGGTTTTGGGATTTTTAGAATTATTATTGTTATTATTTAGGCTACTGTAAAGATTTTGGAAAATTGGAATGGATTAGGGTTTTATACATTTAAGAAATTAGTAAGGTTTTTTGGTTAATCAAATTAGGGTTTAGGATTATCATCATGAAATTAGGGTTTTGGAATCTTAAGATATTAAGTTTATAATTCATATTTACTGGATTGTGATTTTTTGTTTTGCTGGATCATGGCTTTAGGATTTAGATTTACTAAATTAGGTTTTAAGTTCACTGAATTAGGGTTTAGGAAAACTTAGGGTTTACTTTTTTGGTTTTTTGAGAAAGTTAGGGTTTTTGGTATTTTAGAGAACATATTTGGTTTTAGGATTTAAGAAAACAGTTTAGAGTTTTATAAAATAATTATGATTTTTAGAAAACGTAAAGAGAACTAGGGTTTGGAGATTTAAGAAAACATTTGGAAATTTAGGACAAAAAGTTATAATGTAGATGAAAATAGTTGGGAAAAACAATTTAGGGTTTTAAAGCTTTTGAAAGCAGAAAAATAGTTTTAAGGTCTTTAAGGTTTCTGGAAAAAGAAAAATAGTTTAGGGTTTTAAGGTTTTTGGAAACAGAAGAGAAACAATTTTAGGATTTTAAAGTGTTGATCATTGACTAATGGCTACTGGATGAATGCATGATTTAATGTAAAATATATTATTAAGTTTAATAATTTTTGTTACTTAAAAAACAAACGATAGAAACATTATAAATAACATTAAATCAAAAATTTATAATCAAACCTCCGTTCGTTGGTTTCTCCACAATTTGCTTCTGGATGAACAAAGACAAAGGCAGTATTGCTACCTTTGATGGATTGTTGATTGCTTGCTTGTTGCTAATGTCTTTTGCTAGTGTTTTTTGTCTTTTTTCCTCAGTCAGAAGTCCAAAATTTCCCTCTAGTAAAACCAATTTTTTGATCCCTTAATTCTGAGTTTTAATGTGTTATTTATAAGAAAAATCATAAACTTACTTCTAATTGTTTAAAGAAATTAAAACCAATTAGGAAAAAGAAACCAAAACCAAATAGAATTTGGTTTCGAAAAAACTGCGTTGTAAAATTGAGCTGGCGAAAACTACGAGGTTTTGCGAGCTGCTGCAGGCGGGCACTTGGACGGCTAGCCAATTTGCCGCAGGAAATTCCTGCGGTAAATTGGCCCAAGAATTCTTGCTGCGAAATAGCCCAAGGCCATTTTGCCAGCAGGAAATTCCTGCGGCGAATTGGCCTGGCCAATTCAACTTTCGGGGACGAATTTTTTTTGTCGCCGATTTTTATTTTTATTTTATTATTATTATTATTTTTTTTATTTTTTTAACTTTTCCATTTTTATTAAAAATTAAAAATAATAAATATTAAAATAAATATTATTTAATTAAAATACCACAAAAATTATTTTGGGCTATATATAAAAATAACGGACCAGACTGGGTCAAAAATTAAGGGTCTACAATATTTCTTCCATCAAAATTCCAAAATTGAAACCCTAAGCCACTTTGATTTTGGTTCAACATTCTAAACAACTTCAATTATTAATTTAAGTTCATTTCTATCATTTAAATCATTAAACAACATGATTTAAATGATAAAATCAAATAAACTACAATCTTGAATAAACCCCTTTTTCCATAACCCTAACCTTACTACCCCTCTCAAATTCCACCAATACTTAAACCTATCAATCATTCAACCATAAAATCATTGCCTACTCATTAAAATAACATGTTTAACATGCATTAGAACCAAAAACAATGAGCCCATCAAAATCCCAAATTACACATAATCTAAAAATTCCATAAAACTTAGAAAATAATGAAGAAAGCTTACTAGTTGTTAGAAAAATCACCAAAAATAACTTTGATCCTTTGAAAATCTTCCTTGGCTATGGTGAAATTTCATGGTGGAGAGAGAAAAGAAGAAGAAGATAATAAATAGTTTTTTTTTTAATTTTCTTTCTTAAAAAAATTTCCACCATATATATATATTTAATTAATTTTTATTTATTATTTATTATATTATTTTTAAGTCTTTAATTTCCAGCATCCATTCAAAAATAAAATTATTTTTGAATTTTTTAATTAATTTATTTTTAAAGTAAAATTACTATTTTACCCTTTTTTTACTAATCCATTCTTGACTTTTTCTAACTCATGTTTGACTTTATATGTAATCTATACTTTTATTATATTTCACACACACACACACACACACACACACACACACACATATATGATATTTTCTCAATTCCAACACGTCATTTAACTCCCCAACTTATTAATTTAATTTATTTTTTTTTGTAAAATAACAGATGCTACATCATCTTCATTTTGGGGGAATACGTTAGGAAGGAGGACCAATTTTCCTCTCCATTCTATTCTTGTTCTTATTAGAAATCCATGCACTTATCATCATTCACAATCAATTACCATCAACAATAGCCATTCTCTTCGCAAGATTGTTTTGAAAAGCTTTATTAGGAGGTTTAGGGATTCTTCATCAAACTCAAGCTAGGTTGGAGGAAGAACAAGAGAAGATCAACTCTCGTCTTCTTCAAACCGGGTTTTGTTATTTCTTGAATTAATTCATTTCCAGATTTCTGTTGAATTGTTATGAATATTAATATTTCAATGGGTATTTGTGATTTGATTTCAAATGAGATGAATATGTGCTTTGATTTGATGATGATGAGCTAAATTATCCATGCCTAGGGTTTGCAATAGATTTGATTAAATGAGTTAATTCAAGTATTTCCTTTAATATACCTTGTTATTGGTTGTTTGCATTGGAATATATGTTAGGTTGATAGATTGGCCACCTATTAATCTCTAGATATTGAAAGAAGAACCGAGAGGTGAAATTTGATATTGGAAATATGCATTCAACTACTCGAAGAATGAATTAGAAATATAAGTTATAGGATTCTCTTAATTTGTAAATTTAAAATAATTAGTTGTTAATTCATGAATATGAGAACTAATGAATTGAAAATTGCTAATTAATCACAATAGACAAATTAAATTATAAGGTTATGTTAATAGTGATTCAAAAATTAGACATTTGATTAAAGTGATTTGTAAATCCTAGGTATCCTTTTGAAAGTTTCAATCAATTTTGTGCAACCGTTATTTATTTTACTTGTAATCTCAGATTTCTTTTACATTTCAACAACATATACTCAAACTTTGATATTTTGTTTTAATCAAATTATTACGAACAAACACCTTCCTTGTGAGACGACCTTGGGGCAATCACTGTTGCTACAATAACCTCATATACTTGTGAGTGTCGCTTTGTGGTAGAGTTTAGTAGAGCGCAATAAGTTTTTGGCACCGTTGCCGGGGAAGGCTGTTTTTAGTAATAGTTTGATTCTTTTATTTTAGTTGCTTAATTTTTTTAAGTGTTCCTTTTTGAATTGCCTATGTGATTTATGCAAGGACGAAGGTCGCAAGGCAACAAAATTATTCCCTTTGTAGACAGCATCCATAGACGTCCTAGAACCGAGGAAGTGGACCCTTTGGGACAAGAGGGAGAAAACACAGAAGAGCAATTTGGGAAGAACACAAAAGTAGAAATGGGTGAAGTAGAGGAACTGCCCATGAAGGAGTTTGCCCAACTGATTATTGGAGTAACTACATCATATATAAGGTTAAGCAGCGCAGTAAGAAATTATGAACTGAAAAGTATTCATTATAGTATGTTGCCCTCTTTTCATGGATTGCCGATTGAAGATCCTTTCAACTTCATTTGATATTTTTATACTACCTTGCATACATTCGCTTTGCAGGCATTGATGGAAGATGAACTTAAAATGAGATTTTCCCATACAGTTTGAAAGATAGGGCAAAGGCATGGTTGATGACATTACCGAAAAATTCATTGACCACATGGATTGAAGTCTATAATAAATTCATGGGAAAATTCTATTCACACCAAAAAACAAAGGAGCTTAGGAAAAGTATAGCAACATTCACCCAATTGGATGGAGAATCATTTCATGAGGTGTGTGATCGCTTTAAATCTTTGTTTTTCCAATGCCCTCATCATTATTATCCACAATAATTGCTCAATTAGTTCTTTTACGATGGGCTCACTCAGCAGAGCCAAAATATAGTGGATAATGCTGCAGGGAGCGCAATGGGTGAAAAGACAGTTGCGGAAACTATTGCATTATTTGAAATATTGGGAGCAAATTCACAGCAAATGAGTATTGAGGAAAGGCATAGAGGAGCATATGAGCTGAACTCAAATTCTGAAATGTCATGGTAGTTCAGAAATAACAAGACAAGTTAAGATGCTAAATGCAAGAGGAAGCACATCCGTACCAAGTCAAGAAACATGTGCATCATGTGGGATCTTAGGCCATAATGCAAATGTGTGCCCTTCAAGCTTTGATCAATTCCAAGAATGGCAAGAGCAAGTATATGCCTTTGAAGGTTTCCAGCAAAGGGGTAGGAATGACTAATACTTAAATTTTTATAACTCTGATTGGAGAAATCACCCAAATTTTTTATGGAAGAATCAACAACATGTTCCACCTCAAGAAACCTTCCAACCTTATCAAAGAGGTCCCCAATTTCAAGCTCAAACTTTAAGTCAAGAGCAAGTTAAGAAACCTTCACTTGAAGGCAATTTGAATGCTTTCATTCAAATAAGCACTCAAAATCAAGAAGTGAATAACAAGTGGTTTGACTCCTTGGAAGCATCAGTTAAAAAGGGGAAACTCAAGTTGGTCAACTAGCTAATCAACTTCAAGCTCACCAAAAAGGAAAATTTCTGAGTCAACCGAAGCAAGCCAAAGCAATCACAGTTCTATGAAATGTAAGGTAATTGATAATAAAATCGGTGATTCTTTGGAAACAAGTATTATTCGAGAAAATGGCGAGGAAATGCAAGAAAGCAAGGCTCCACCAAGAGAATCAAAGGAGGAGACTGAGGAGACATCCACTTCACTAAAATTGCACAAATCTACAAATCCTTACAGACCGCCAATTCCTTTCCCAAGCAGGTTAAAAAATGAGAAGCAAGATAAACAATTTTCTAAAAGTTATAACATGCTCTCAAAGATAAGTATTAATCTTCCCTTACTTGAGGTGATTAAAAATTTGCCATCTTATACCAAATTCTTCAAGGAATTAAATACTAAAAGGAAAAGGAATGAGTTGAATGAAAAGGTAATAGTTTCGAAAGTAACAAGTGTTGTTTTACATCACAAGTTGCCTCCAAAGCTAAAGGATCCTGGAGTTTCATGGTTAATATCTCTATGGGGAATGGGAAAGAAACCATGGGCATGTGTGATCTAGGATCTAGCATAAACTTAAACCAACCAAAATGGTGTTGCAACTTGTAGATTGAACTCTTAGATACCCTAAGGGAATCATAGAGGATGTGTAGACCCTTAATTTTTGACCCAGTCTGGTCCGATATTTTTTTTATATAGTCCAAAATAATTTTTGTGGTATTTTAATTAAATAATATCTATTTTAGTAGTTATTATTTATAATTTTTTTTATAAAAATAAAAATTAAAGTAATATTAGTAAAGTTAAAAAAATATAAATAAAAAATAAAAAAATCGGCGACAAAAAATTTCATCATCAAAAGTGAATCGGCCTGGGCCAATTCGCCGCAGGAAATTCTTGTGGCGAATTGGCCCCCTCCCGCAGAAAATTCTCACAATTTTTGTAGTTTTCAACCGCAGCAGTTTTTTTGCTAGCGCAATTTTCCAACGCAGTTTTTTCTGAAATCAAATTCTATTTGGTTTTGGTTTCTTTTCCTAATTAGTTTTAATTTTTTTAAACAATTAGAAGCAAGTGTATTAGTTTTTCCTATAAATACCACATTAAAAAAGAGAATTAAGGGTGGAAAAATTATTTTATTGGATCGGAGACTCAACCATTCGATCGGCCAAAAGAAAAGCTCTAGCAAGCAAGAGACATTAGCAACAAGAAGCAATCATCAATCCATCAAAGGCAACAGCATTGCCCTTGTCATTGTTCATCCAGAAGTCAATTTTGGTGGAACTAACTATGCAGGTTTGATCTTTAATCATGGATTATATATTCACAGTAGCTTCGTTCCTTTGATTAATAAGAACACACATGCAGTATCTTGATCTTTAAATATATAGTTATTTGATCTTTGTTTAAATAACTTTAATTGTTTACTTTGGTTAATACATTAATCAGTTGGTTTTCAAAACTCCACTTCCTTGTTTTATAAAAATTAAAAACTTCAAAAACTCTAAATCATCCTTCTATTTCTAAAACTTTAAAAACCCTAAATTACTCTTCTGTTTCTAAAACTTTAAAAACCCTAAATTACACTTTTACTTCCAAAAATCTTAAAAACCCTAAATTGTTTCTTCTGTTTCCAAAAATTTAAAAACCATAAATTGTTTTCCCCAAACTATTTTCATCTAAACTCTAACTTTTTGTCTAAAATTTCAAAATGTCTTCTTAAATCTCCAAACCCTAATCTTCTTCACAGTTTTTAAAAACTTTAATCATAATTGTTTCTATAAAACTTTAAACTATTTTCTTAAATTGTAAGATTAAATATGTTTTTCAAAATACCAAAAATCTTAATTTTCTCAAAACCCTAATATAGTAAACCCTAGTTTTCCTAAACCCTAATTTTTAAAACATCAAGTTCATCAACACCTAAAACCATAATCCAGTGAACCTAAAACCCAATCTTTTAAATTTATAAACCCTAATATCTTAAAAAACCCTAATTTCATAATGTTTGCTTAAAACCCTAACTAAACCTACTTTTTAAAATTACAGTAACATTATTTTCATAAAAACATCTAAAACCTTAAATCTTTTAAACATCCAGTAGCTATGTTATTACTTTAAAATATTTCTCAACAAATTAAACTAGTGTATGCAAAACCCTAGTTATTGAACATAAAATCCTAGAAACCCTACTTAATGCATGAACTTCTAAAGTTAATATATTTATTGTTTTATTTAAATTGGATGAATGTTTATTATATATTTTGATTAATGTTTGATATCTTTGATGAATGATTTATTTATTATGAATGGTTATTTACTTTTATTGATTTTTCTTGATTTCCAAATATTGTAAGAGGTATGTTTCCACTGTGTGGGTACCTCATTAATTAATTTCTATGTAATTTAAATTGCTTTTATATTTTGGACCAATGTAAAGGACATGTTTCCACCTTTTGGTGGGTGTCCTATTTAGTTTAGACATGAACGATGTAAGGACATGTTTCCATCCTCGGATGGGTGTCCATTTATTTTCTTTGTTTGGACATTGCTTTGATTATAATATAATGATGCTTTATTTTAATTGTTGCATGTAATATGGATAATATTACTTAAGAATTTTATAATATTAAGACATGCAAAGGAGGCCGGTTCCGATGAACCGGGCATTGTGGGGGTGCTGGGCCATTTCTTACCTTCCCCACACGTACCCAACTTTACGAACCCATTAGGGCGTTGGGGATTCCTTAGGAATCGAGTCATCCACCCCTTTCTTTTTTCCGGCCCGTCCGGGTGGCGACTCCATTTTTTTTTAGCTTAGGCCCATGTTCTCTAAGTCCTAGAGCCTAAACGGTGCTGAAGTTGCAAGAACCATTCCACCGGGAGTGGGGGCAAAAATCCCCGCTCACAGTGGCGACTCCACTAGGGATAAGAAAAGTTGATTCCCTTGGTCTTTTTATTATTCTATTCTTTTTTATCATGATATTATTCATTGCATCATTTAGATTGTATCGTGTATGTGAAATAGGTCGCCCGTGTTGTGTTATGTAAGGGATACCATACTTTCACTCAAGGTATGAAGATCGAGCATGGCATATCCACTCATAGCCTTGTACCATTTGGTATATACTTGCTATGGGAACCTAACCTTGTAACCCAAAGACTAAAGCTCATGTAATTGGCCTAGTTACTTTCCTTAGATTTTTACCCCAAATGCATGTTGTTTGACTATGGTTAATTTATCGTGGCTTAAATCATGGCTTATTTGGTTTGTTCTTTTTCTAATATGACCTAATTACATTATGAGCCCAAATAATTTTTTTTTCTTTAACATCCAAAAGACCAAAGCTATTTTCAAAACTTTTCAATGTGGTCTTTGGACATAAAACTTTTTCTAAAAATAAATAAAAAAATTCTTTTCTCAAGACTCAAATACAAAGCCCAAAATCCATTTTTTCTAAAATAATTTTATAATGGGCTTAGAAACAAAGTTATTTTCATCCAACCTTTACTTACAAAGAGCTTGCAAATTATTTAGGTCAATTACGAAATACCAAAAATAATTGTGAGCCTAGTTTATACTAAGAGTTATTAATCATGGGCTTGTTTTTGGCATGAATCATTAGTTACTTTTTCAAGTGAGAAATCTATTTATAATAAACCTCTTAATTTAGTTTTAATCCAATATATCATAAAAGCTACTTTGGTTGGTTGAATGGATTAAAAGCTAATTAATAGGAATTATCATGAATTGATTTCCATTTTTAAAAATATAACTATTGGTTGAAATGTCTGAGGGAAATATTCAAAAACAAGATACCCCATGTTGGTATTTTGTTATCCATATACCTAGGAAAAGAGACTCGCCATTCGTGTGTGGATGTTATAAGGTTGGAAGGAATGTCCTACTTATCATTGTTTGTTTATTGTTTTGTGCATACATGCATACATTTGCATCTCATATCATTGATCCTCTCTGGCTCACAGCCCTGGATTACGATAGTTTAAAAACTAACGACAATCCGACCTACGCCGGAGATGAAGAATCTAGTAGCAACTCAATCACTTGCTCACTAAAAGCAATGGAGCCCGAATAAATTCAAAGAATGGTGGATGAAACCCTCAATGCCAAAATGGAAGAAATAAAAGAGGCCCTAGCTAAGACCATGAAGAACCAATTGGCTGCAATTTTAGGAAATCATGCAGAAGCATCTGTTACACTATAAAAAAATACGCTATCTGCAACGGACATAATCCATCGCAAATCCGTCGCAAATCAAGTCTTGCAACCAATCTGCGACAGATACAATCCGTTAATAAAAAAAGGCATCGCAAATTTCAATTTTGCGACAGGCCGTCGCAGATTGCGACGGATTTGCAACCACTCGGCGGTTACAAATCTCGCGCTTAAATTTTCGCGGGTAAAGGGCAGCCGTCGCAGATTCCGTCACAGATTTCCGTCGCAAATTTGTTACAGATTCCATCGCAGATTGCCGTCACAGATTCCGTCGCAGATTGTCATCGCAGTATCTGTCGTAGATTCCGTCATAGATTTCAAATATCCGTCGCAGATTCATAGCAAATTCGTAGTAATTTAATTTTGATTTTTATTGGAACTATTTGTATTATCAATTAATTTTATGAGAACTTTATAAATACATTTGGAACATTTAAACACAATCTAAAAAAACACTAATTACATTGATAAAAATAATTCTTTTATTAATCTTTAATAGAATAAAATATTTTACAATTTAACTATACAAGTGTTAAGAACACTACTATAAATAATCTATCTTGAAAATAACAATATAGATCTTCAATTATCATTTTCCATTGAATCATGACTTGCATCATCATTATTAACCTGCAAATAATATTAAAAAGAGTAAATGAAAAGAATAATATGATACACGTTAACAAAGTAATACTAACCGTGGTGTGCAGGCTTTTTCATTCAACTCGTGTAGCTGCTCAGGAATTTTGTATATACACAAGCTGTTTGTCGTCGGGTGCAGCTACTCAGGACTTTGCTAATTCATTCACATCAACTATTGTCTGAACCGCTGGCGCCATTGCCTGCAACCAGAAGAAATAGAAATTTTATTTTATAATTTTGCTTATGCTTCTCATCACATATGAACTAATTGCTACTCAAATAGCTCAATGCAACAACTAAAAGTCTTAAAAGATAATAATTAGTGATAATCAACAGGTATTCTAACAATATTTGATTATTTAAATGATGATTTTTTATAAAAAGAATAAGAAAGTTGAGCTAATTTACATAAATTAACTAAAATTAACTTGGTGCAGCTTTTGCTCCTCAATGACTTGTCTGCCTCTTTTACATTAATAATTCATTAAAAATGATAAGCAATCAGCATACATTACAGAAATGTTCTTATAGATTAAAAAATGATCCTTACCTTTTCTTCAAGTTTAACCAATAACAAGCATAAGGATACATTTATCACTTTTCCATTTCAGTATTTATCCCTACTGCAAATTGGTAGTTGATCTAATTTTCTTAAGTAAAAATCAAATTAATACACCCATTATCTTATTAAAGAGAAAATGTATTTTACAAATAAAATTAATACAAAATGGTAGTTGATTCTCGAGCAATATTTTTGGATCAGATCAGATCAGATCAGATCAGATGCTATTTCTTCAATCATCTGTGGACTCTTGAATATTGTAATTAAATTAACCATTCAATGAGGGAATTAAGTATCATAAACTGTATTCATTCAGCTATTATTTTATAACTTTAATTTATTAAAACTGACATCACACTCCTGCTCTAAAACCTTATGTAAATTCATTGAGCAAAGGGACAGAGTTCGGTAAGACATTTCATCGAGCATCTTCCATGCATTTTCAGAAGATGCATTTTCAGAAGTTTGGAGAAACCAAAAATATTCAAAATGATTACTAAATTCTTGCACAAGGCTATCGATCAAAAATTATTTGAACCTCAGAGCAAAAAAGCAAGATTAAGCCAAAATGGGAATTTGATTTCTCAACAGCAACCACAACAATCAGAGATTCAGAGTGGAAGTGTACAATCATCAAAAAAGCATTAATGGGCACAGTTTACATTTTTTTTTTTGCAGATATAGGAAATCATTACCTCTTCTCGTCCATTTGGTCACCCAAGGTATTGACTGGAGTGAAATCCATTTTGTTCTCCTCTCGCAGCTGAAATTAGAACAACTCAGAGCAAAAGACAGCAATAATCAAAGCAGAACACAATATCAAGATGTTGGCTGAAAATCCCTACAGTTATGGTCTTATGACCCCAAAGTGAAGATGAGATTCCACAGAGAGGATAAGTCCAGTGTTTTCTCAACCATTGAAGTGTGTTTAGAGCTTTGATCTATTAGAGAGACAAATTATAGTTTTTGTGATTGATCTTTGTGCACATTTGGATGTTCCTTCAAGCTGTCAATGCCCATAATTTCTCCCGATAGATGGAGATTCTGATGCATTCAGATTATAGTAATGAATGAATCTCATTGCACATTCACAAAAAACAAAAGTTTAATGCCACTAGAAGATTCTTTGTTGTGCTATTATCCCTTTCTAAACAACTAACAATTGTAATATAACACCCACTGAACCTACCTTCTTTGTCAATGATATGCAACTAGAGAAATAAAACTTCATTTAAAATGTAACAATAACCTGAGATATTGTGCAGCAGGTGAGAAAATGTGTTTGCAATATACTGCTTGACAACAACCCGGGCAGCCTAAAACCAAGCAGGATTAATTAGTACACCAAGTTTCATTCTTGAATGTATCAATAAATTTCTCACTTCAGATGAAAGAGAGATGAAATGCTCATGCAGATTGTTATCAAGGATGACAATAAAAATCAAAAGGACAACCTCCAAAGAATAATCAGGAAGAAAAGCCTCAAGCAGCACTTCATCCATTAAGTGTACATCTCTCCATATAATTCCTGCATTTGACAAGATATTTCAACAAATTAGATAAGAAGCTGCCAAATGAGAGAGAACCAGCAACCAACATTCATCAAACTAAAAATCAAGTTATTGTTAGAAAAGTTGGGAGAAATGATAAAGCTTATTTTCATTACAGTAGCCTGCAGATGAAATGAAAGTTTAATACTATTTTGGGCATTCACTGGTCTTCTAGGGCCTATTCTAAAAGGACATCCTTTTGACACCATAACAGCATTGCCTATGAAGACGACTTATTAATGCAGATCTTGGCAAGATAAGAATTTTTTTCCCCACCATGCTTTTGGTGAGGACACTTTGTTTTACAGATCAGGTAAAAAAAAAGAAAACTTCCACTTGCAAGAATGGCCAAACCAAACCAAGAAGCACGAGGCAATGTGTAAAAGTAATGCTAAAGAAGCTTCTTATATTAGCAGAGCACTAACAAAACGGAGATTCCCAACTGAAAAATAATACTCCTGGGTCCACATGCTAGAAGTACAAACGTGAACTAAGAAGAAGACTTGGGACACTCGAAAAAGTGCTTAGAAAAGAAATCACAAGCAAAGTGGAGCAACATTATACTGAAGGACACAATTCTAGAAGAACATTAAAACATATGTTAGCAGCATAACAAAATGAAAGTTGAATTTTAATCCTGCAAAAGAAGGTGGCATCAAATACCCCAAATGCATGCTCCAAGTGAAGTGACTCCTTGACGGATGAAAGCTTGAGTAGGGTGAGAATTGAGGAATGAAAACTGGATAAAAAAATGCCATGCAAAATTTATAAGCACCAAGAGATTATGTGTTAGAAGATGTATAGTACTTACTAAGAATACCCAAAAACTTTGCAACAGAAACTGGTTCCTTTATGTATTGCTCAGTGATTTCAAAGTGCCTAAAGCAACAAATGCCAATCAATTATATGAGCAAACTACTGTCATGCAAAATTTTTGCTGAAGAACCAATTGTCATCAAGGTAAATAAAAAACCATATATAGCAAACCAATTTGCAAACTCCAATGAACCTCCTGACTTACTTGGTAATCAAGTCTTGATAAATTGCATATATGATTAGTGGATCAACCACATATAGACCTATAGAATTTAATATAAAACTCAAGTTGAAAGAAGGTACAGAAGCAGAATGAACATGATGTGAGAAGTGGATTAATCTCGTTGGCATAATTGAAAAGTTGGCTAGTTATTCCTAAAAAAACTTACAATACCTTTGGACATTTTGTTGCAACTGAGAACACTTCTCTTCCGTATCCATCAACTTCTTGATAGTATCATTACTATCCTTTTGAGCCTTGATAAGCTCATGCTCTAGCGCTGAGTTCTTCTTTTCCAAAGAATCCAAGGAACTCTGTCAAAGCAAGAAAAAAGAGAAAAACAAAAAGGTTAAGGAAGAGGCAGGATGATTTTCCACAGATCAACCATTATTAAATCAATCAAGAGTGACAAAAATATTAACCCAAACTGTTAAATTCATGAAAAAACACCCTAAATGAATATGGAAGATGTAACAATAGTACCACTAAATTCAATAACCTTTAAATTTACTAGCTTTTAGATCCACATTTAAATAAAAATATTGATCCCGACAACTGTACTCAAGAATGAAGACCTAGAAAGTATAATGATATCTGCATTGTTTACTTCAAGAAACCAACAGAAATTAGTTGGTTATTTGAAGTGTAATCATATCCATCATCACAACTTCACTTTCTCCAAATGAAAGACCCTTCAGTCTTGATAAATAACTGCAGGCATTTCGATACCATTTTCATTTCAATTGCTATCAATATTTTAAGAATTGTATAAACCTCCAATTAACACTAGTACGATCTCTATAAACTCGTCATTCAAGTTAATGATATTAGAACATGCAGCTGAATTTGTTGATAAGAAGTTTATACTCAATAAGGATTTGATTAGCATATGTAGAATTAAACATAGGAGAATGAAGGCGCAAGAAGCATAGCACAGCCAAAAGAAAACTGATACACTAAAGCCACATCCTGAATACATGCGCACATGCACACAATACTAAGCAATTCCGTCTGAATCACCTTTAGTAAAGCATTTTCTTTTCTCAACTCAGCCATTGCAGTGAGTTCTCTTTCCAAAGATGATTTTTCCTTCATTGATAGTTGCAGCTGATTTAGCAACACCGCATTCTTGTTGCACTCATTGATAGTAGACAACTTGGCTGCATCTAGCTCAAGAGTCAAGGATTCCAATGTTTTCTGAAGCTTTGAAATTTCAATAGACTTAGCGTCTTCATTTGAAATCTGTGTTCCAGTCACAAGAAGCCCAGCAAGAATATTCAAAGAAAGAAGAAGAGAAAGCAAGGAGATACCACAAACATTCAAGTTACCAAAATGAAATAAAAAGAATTGCCAAGGGAAATAAAGCCATTGATAAAATCTTATGAACATTCAGCTACATAGTAATTCATTCTTCATATAATGAACAAGTTTTTATGATTAGTAAGAAGTAAATTATGAATGCAAACAACAAGCAAGATCTTCTAACTGCTTCTAAAGATTGGACTGAAAAAAAGGCAATATATATAGTAAAAAATATTTGACTGGAATGACATTCAAATGCAGTAAAAAAAATTTAATACTGAAGCAAGACTTTTTAAAGTTATATACTTTAATATTGAAACCAGATTGGAATTAAAAAAAAAAGGCAATACCCGCAGTCTTTTTTCCAGCTTCAATCGCCAAGCAAGATCTTCTAACTGCTTCTCAAGTTTATTCTTGGCTAAACGCAAGGCACTTGCTTCATTAGCCTCCTGATAGAAGTGATTAATAAAGAGGTGCTGCTGTTAAACACTTTTGGATAAAAGTGGGACAAGGATTCATATATATGTGAAGGAGTAGATAGCAATTTTCCTACCTGTTTAAGTCTACGAAATTCTCATTTTGCCAGCTTTTGTCTCCAGCGACATTGTATCGCAATGATTGAAGTCTAATGACGTCGTATAGCAGATCAGAACTTGTACATTCTCCAGTGAGCCTAGAATATTTGGATTACATATCAAAAAAGGAACAATGCAGTGAATATGTATTCTGAAATATTCTCTCATTCCACACAAGGAATGAACTTAAGACTAATATCATATGCATTATGCATGCATCATTATCAAGTTCTCAAGTTGAAATCATAATCTCAACTTGAAATCAATGTACTCTCAAAATATTAACTGATAAATGCTGCTCTGCTTTCTATAAATTTACCTGAATTATTTGGGTAGCTCTACACTGCTTTCCATGTAGAAATCTTTGGCGAGTTAAGAAACCACGGATATTTGACTGCATAATAATGGCCGCCAATAACAATTTGGAATAAGCACGCCTTAGTAACCACTTGTGGACATATTTTTGTATTGTAATAGTAGCTGTTGTTTCCTGCATCTGAACATACATCTTTCGAGCAAGGCACCTTGCAAATGAACAGCCAAGAGCTAAAGCAAAAAAAATTGACTGGAGAAACAGAAAAATACTCATCCAACAAAAATATAATAAATTGATTTGATTTGTGATACAAAAAAAGCAGTTAAATAATAATAATAATAATAATAATAATAATAATAATAATAATAATAAGTGTTCATCAAGTTTTGAAGGGTAAGGTAACATCGAAAAAAAATTATCGAAGTGATGCTAGTGACATGGACAACAAAACCAGTTAACCGCAAGGGTAATGCCATTGGAATTACAATACAAACACAACAATGGCATTTATAGCAAGTACTGACAGCTTCTACATCAAGATTGCAACCCTAAATATCACACTGAAAAACTTGTTGAGCCTTTTAAGCCAGTACTAAGAGGACAGCAACCTTTATAGAAATATATTTCAATCTTTGCACACATAGGATAGAGGAATGTACACACAAAATTATGGATGGTAACAAACATTTCAAAGATAACTTGATGATATTAAGAAGTTACAGAAAATAAATCATAAATTAAAACTAGGTCAGAGCCAGTAAGAAAAAATGAACCTCTGCAATATGCTTGGACTGCAACTGCAGCAGCCCTTGTTGAAATAAAGTTCCGGCGAGCAATAAATGTTCTCAAGCGATGCTGGATGCGCTTTGCAGCATTGTCCAGAACCTTGGCCCGTTGTGAGTCTAAAACCCCAATCTGACCAGCCCTGAGAAACACTTTGGTCCTACCCAACTGCAAAAGAAATTTTAAGAAGAGAGGAAGATCAGAAGCACTTAACAAAGGAAAATATGAAAGAAAATCAACGATATTTAAAAAGTGTAAATGCAGAAAATTATTATAAAGGAACACCTAAAAGTTCTGAAGCTTTAAATCTCGCAGAATTTTCTCTGTCCAAGCTTTTTCATCATAGCTACAACTGTGTAAATTTATGCATCATAGCAGAATTATTTCTTATATTGAGCTGGTGTTGTTTTGTCTTTTGCTTTTTTTGTTTCTGTCTTCTTTGGAAATGGACAATAGGGAAGGGAAGAAGGAGATATGTGCGGCTGTGTGGAATAATGGGATTAAGGTTGGTAGTGAACTGGTGAAGGAACTAAAAATGAAGATGGGGAGTGAGGTAGGGAAAAATAAGGGAAATGGAAAAAAATAATCAGAAGGAAGGGAGCAAATACGTTGCCGTTTTTTATATTTTATTATTATTATTATTATTATTATTATTATTATTATTATTATTATTGCTACAGATCTGCAACGGATCTGCGACGGATGTCTTAAAATTCCATTTACTTGTATTTCCACTGCAAATAGGTTGCAAATCCGTCGCAGATTTGCGACATATACAAGTTCGTAGCAGATATTCGTTGCAAAATGCTTTTATTTATTTATTTTTTTTTCAACCGATTTGCGACGGAAATAATTTTCGCAAAAATTCTCCGCGATCCTTTCTCCCGCCAAGCAACCACGCCAACTTTAGCTACCGAAATTTGCGTCGGACTAATTTTTGTCACAAATTTGCTACGGATCTGCAACAGATTTGTGACGGATGTTTCAAAATTCCTCTAACTTGTCTTTCCGTTGTAAATGCGTTGCAGATCCGTGGCAAATTTGCGACGGAAACTGGTCCGTTGCAGATTTTCATCGCAAATGCCGAATATTTTTGTAGTGCTAGCACTAAGAAGCCAAAGGACAAAGGGAAGGCTAAAGTTGGTGAAGTGGTTTTTGATGATGATAAGTGATCATTGATGATGATGATGATTGGGCTCAATACTTCCAAGATTCTCAAGACAAGAAGAAAAAACCGAAGATTGTTGAAAGATCAGCTATGGAGAAAACTGAGAATTCTGATGTTGAAAAAATGATTACGGATTTAGAAAAGAAATTTGAGAAGAAGTTGAAAACCGAAGAAATATTAAAAGTTGATAAATTATTTGAGCTAGACGAAGAAGTGCCATACAAATTCAAGATGCCATCCTTTGCAAAGTTTGATGAAATTGAAAATCCTCACCTCCATGTGAAGCAGTATATCACTGCTATGTAGTCTGCCTGAGCTACTAAGGCTCAAATCCTAAGGTACTTTATGCTCTCATTGGATCCTGTTGTCCAAAATTGGTTCAATACCTTAGAAGAAGGAACACAAAGGAGTTGGGATATGCTATACAAGTCCTTCATCCAATAATATGGATACAATGTTGAGATGGAAGTTACCTTAATGGAAGTTGAGTCCATTAGACAGAGGCCAAACAAAAACTTTGTGGACTATATGAAAAGATGGAGAAATAAGGCCAATTTTCTCAAGAAGAGGCCCGATGAAAGGATGTCTCATACACTTGTTTAGATCATTTTTGTACTAGTTTTTAGTATGATTTTATGTGTGTTTAAGTTAATGTTTTGATTAATTTTTGTTTTAAGTGTGTTTAAAGTGTTGTTTTTAGGTTTAGGTGCAAAAACACCCTTGGAAGATCAAAACAGTGCAAGAAAAGCATGAACCAAGAGAGACATGGCCAAACCAAATCAGGCTTGGCCGTGTCCCTCAAAGTTTGAAGAGGGCAGAGAGAGAAACACCCAGAGACATGGCCAAGCCTCTGGCCATGTCTCATTCAAAGAGCAAACCTTGAGCCAAAGAAGAGAAGGAAAAACAAGCAAGCAGAAGCAGACACACCCAGTGACACGGCCAAGCCTCTGGCCGTGTCACATGACACGGCCAGCAAGCTTGGCCGTGTCCCAATCCATGCCAAAGCTAAGTGGAGCAAGCAAAGAAGGAAAGAAAAGAAGCAGAATCGAACACATTCATGTGACACGGCCAAGCTTGTGGCCGTGTCACATGAGACACGGCCAAGCCACACTTGGCTTGGCCATGTCACCTCCTGGAGAACAAAAGAAAACAAAGAAAAGAAAGAAAGAAAAAGAGATCCAGTGAGGGACACGGCCAGAAGCTTAGCCGTGTCCCATGAAAAATCAAGAGACACGGCCAAGCCACTCTTGGCTTGGCCGTGTCACCTCATGGAAAGAAGAAAAAAAAATGCAAGAGACACGGCCAAGCTACTCTTGGTTGGCCGTGTCCCACCTGAAAAACTTGAATTTCTTTATACGAAGTGGGGGATAAAGAGGGATACAATGGCTTGTGCTTGCAAAAAGAAATAGAAAACAAAGAAAAAGTGGGGGACAAATGGAAATGGCATGAGTTGGAAGGCATGGGTGTTGAATTTTAAAGGAATTAAATAGAGAAGAAGAGAGAAATGGAGGGAGTTCTTGAACAATTTTTGCAAAAACGTGGGAGAGGGAGAGAGGGACACTCTCCCTTGTCCCTTCACGTCCAACCTCCATTTCCATCCTCTCCACCTTCTCCATTTTCCACTGATGGGATCTTTGAGGTTCTTTGGGATAAATTGGGTTAACAAGCTCTTGAAGGTTGAAGAAGCTCCATTGAAGGGAGTGGTGACTTAAGAAAGCTCCATTCCATATTCCAAAGGCAAAATCAATTGAAGAGTTGGTGACTTGAGAAAGCTCCATCCAAAGGTTTGGTGACTTGAGAAAGCTCCATTCCGAATTGCAAGGGGAATCGACCATTGAAGAGGGCTTGAGTTCTTCATCAAATTCATCAAGTGGAGCTAGGAGGAAGACTAGCAATCCTATTCTTGGCATCTTCACAAGGGGTTTTTCTATTCTCTCTTTTAATTCATTTCTTATTGTTGTTGTTGTATTAAGAGATTGATATTGCAATGAACAATTTGTATTTGTTTTATATTGAGTTGAATGAATGTTATAAATTGATGATGTTGAGCTAAATATCCATGCTTAGGGTTTGTAGTATATTTGATTGAATGTCTTGATTTGATATTTCCATTGATGTTCCTTGTTGATTGGTTGATTGTATTGCATTAAATGCTAGGTTGATAGATTAGCTACCTATTGATCTTTGAATATTGGATGACGGACCGAGAGGTGAAATCCAATATCGGAACTATATAATCGACCACCCTATGAATGAATTAGAAATATAAGTTCTAGGGTTTCATTAATCTGATAATGTGAAATAATTGGTTATTGCTAATTCATGAATGTGAGAACTAATGGATGAGTAATTGACTAATTAACCTTAAGGAACAAATTAATTGCAAGGTTATGTTAATGGATAATTGAGAATTGAGCTTTGATTGAATGGACCTATGACCCTAGGCACCTTCCCAAGAATCGATTCGATCTTGTACACCCACACACATTAATCTCTACGCACGGTTAAATTTAGTTTTAAATTATTCTCGCACCATTCCAACACAACAAACATTCCCGCATTTAAATACTTGTCAATCAAGCTATTACGAACCACACCTTCTTGGGGAAACGACCTTGGGGCGATCACCTTTGCTACAGCTACCTCGTATACTTGCGAGTGACGCTTTGTAGTAGTACTTAATTCGAGCGCAACAAGTTTTTGGCGCCACTGCCGGGGAATGCTGTCGCAGTAGTAATAGTTTGATTTTTCTTTTCATTGTTTGTTTATTTTCTGTGAATTGTTTGTTTGTTTTATTTTTCTTTCAATTTAATTATTTGTTTGTTTTCTTTAAGTTGCTATGTGCCTTGTGTAAATATGCAATTTTCAAGGTACTCAGGGGTTTATGATGATAACCCTGACTCTGACATGGCATGGCATGGCAATTAGCAGAATTAACGAACCAACTTAAGATGCTAAATGCCAGAGGAAGAACACCTATGCCTACTCGTAAAGTATGTTCAGCATGTGGCATTGCAGGACATAGAGCAAACATGTGTTCATTTGGTTATGAACAATACCAAGAGAGGCAAGAGGAAGAATATGCCTATGAAAGTTTCCAGCAAATGGGTGGCAATGACCCATACCCCAGACCTTATAACTCAAGATGGGGAAGCCATCAAAATTTTTCTTGGGAAAACCAGCAGCACATTCCACCTCCAAATTTTTTTCAACCTTACCAAAGAGATTCTTACTCTCAAGTGCAATATTCAAATCAAAATTACCTTAAGACACCCACAATTGAAGATAGTTTGAATGCCTTCATTCAAACTAGCGCACAAAATCAAAATAAACTTAAGGAACCCACTTTGGAAGATAGTTTGAATGCCTTCATTCAAATTAGCTCACAAAACCATGATCAATTCGAGAAATCCACAGTGGAAGATGATTTGAATGCTTACCTTCAAATTAGCACAGAAATTCAGGAAGGAAGCAATGAGAGGTTTGATTCTTTGGAGGAATCATTGAAGAGGGTAGAATTGCAAGTTGGGCAACTGGCACATCAACTCCAAGCACACCAAGAGGAGGAATTCCCTAGCCAATTGGAGCAAATAGAGGTAATCACAAATTTTAAGAATGAACAGGTGATATATAAAAGTTTTTGTGATTCCTTTGATGCAGGAACTAACAAAGAAGAAGATGGCGAGGAAATGCAATAAAACATAGAGGAGTTAAGTCAATCAAAGGAGGAGGAGAATTTGGAAGCATCGACTTCGACAAAATTGCATGAACCTCCAAATCCTTATGTGCCACCAATCCCATTCCCAAGTAAGCTGAATGTAGAGAAACAAGGCATGCAACTTTCTGAACTCCATGACATGCCCCATAGTGAAGATAGTGTAGATAAGCTTGAGGTGGCCATGACCATAGAAGTAGAGCCTAATTCTTCCAAATTAGAAATTGATGAGAGCAATTTACTAGTGAATAATGAGATTGTTGAGGGAGAACTTCAAATTGCTAAAGAGAATGTAGAACACATTCAACAAAACTTGGTTGAACCTAAAAAGACCCCAGGAATTTTGAAAGATGTTTTGGTTGGGGAATGCAGTATGCAACAAATTATCATCTCTCCCACTCTTGGTGGTGAGAACGAGCAGAAACCATTTAAAACCATGTTGCAAACTGAAAAAGGTTCTTACTACGTCCCTATAGCATTAAAAAATCAAGCTAAGACAACCCTCACATGTTCTTTTTGGACAATTGCTCCCCTAAGAATGCTACATAGGCTTTTCAATACATTGGGCACTTTTCAAAGTTGCATGGTGTTCATCCTCTCAGTCATGGGCTCCAATTGCATTATGGGTGGAAGGAGCCCTACACATCGTATATGGGAACGATGGAAATCAGGTATCATCTAAACTCCCTATAGTATGCATGCTCACATTGAGGACAATGTGAATCTTTAAGTGTGGGGTGCATTTTGTGTTTTTACTTTTAAGTTATTTTTGTTTAAGTTTAGTTAATGTTTTTCTTTGAATAAATGAATTTTAGGAAGTTCAATTGTTATAAAAATTGTTGATAGATGACCTTTGAATTTTCGAAGCATGAATTTGAGAATTGAGTAGAATTGGTGCTTATTGTCAATTTTGTTGGTTTTTCTTTGCATTGCCATTAACCTAGTGAGGAATTGAGCCATCAACTTATTATTCTTTTTGTGGGTAAACATCTTTGATTGATGATTTGCTAGAACTTGCTTTGAAATGCTTTTTAAGACTACATAAAAAAGTTTCAATTTGGCATCAAGATGATTAAGGCAATTAGGTGAACCCACTTTGGCTTAAAAAGACCAACCCTATATTCAACATTAGTTAGCCAATTTTGAGCTTATTTTATTTTTCCTTTTCTTTCTTTTTCACAACACCATTAGCTTAGACCTTATTGTTTAACTCTTACCCTTTCATTAGGTCAAGAGCATTTTAAGAGCGTTTATGACCGAGTGTTGTGTTGAATTAAGTGTGGGGTTAAATTTAGTAGGTTTAAGTTTGCAAAACAAAATAATAAAAATAAAATAAAATAAAATAAAAAGAAAAAAAGAAAGAAGAAAAATAAAAAGAATATATATATATAATAAGAATAATTGTTGTTCTTGTTGAAAGGGTTGGAATGTATCATTGCAAAATGTAATAAGTGAGTTCCCTTGAAAAGCTCTTTAATGTCAATGGGTATATGAGAGAAGGTGTTTTGGGATTGTTAGTTATACATAGATCGGTTACTTCATTCTTGAAGTGCTCTTGAACTTAATGATTAAGCTCACATTTCCTAAATGCCATGCCTTTACCTTAGCCCCATTACAACCAAAATAAAGACCTTTTGATTGATGCTTGATTGTTATTTTGTGGTGGAGATTTGATTGATAAGCAAGCCTATGTTAATAATCTTTTATTGATTGTTATGAGTGTAAACACCACCATGATCAAACACTTGTAAGAGTTGGTGAGGGAGTGACAACATAGGTTATGCATGGAAAACCATTTAATTGCATGGGTGTTGATTTTATTTGATTCAATATTGATTGCGGATTTAGGGATAGGGAAATCTTGATGCATCTTTATAACTCTTGAACTTAACAAAATTTATCTTGTTAGTGTGTTTTGATTTTAGCCTTGCTTGGGGGCAAGTAAGGAGTTAAGTGTGAGGTATTTGTTTAAATCATTTTTGTACTAGTTTTTAGTATGATTTTATGTGTGTTTTAGTTAATGTTTTGATTAATTTTTGTTTTAAGTGTGTTTAAAGTGTTGTTTTTAGGTTTAGGTGCAAAAAACACCCATGGAAGATCAAAACAGTGCAAGAAAAGCATGAACCAAGCAAGACATGGCCAAGCCAAATCAAGCTTGGCCGTGTCCCTCAAAGTTTGAAGAGGACAAAGAGAGACACACCCAGAGACACGGCCAAGCCTCTGGCCGTGTCTCATTCAAAGAGCAAACCTTGAGCCAAAGAAGAGAAGGAAAAACAAGCAAGCAGAAGCAGACACACCCAGTGACACGACCAACAAGCTTGGCCGTGTCCCAATCCATGCCAAAGCTAAGTGGAGCAAGCAAAGAAGGAAAGAAAAGAAGCAGAATCGAACACACTCATGTGACACAGCCAAGCCTGTGGCCGTGTGACATGAGACAAGGCCAAGCAAAACTTGGCTTGGCCGTGTCACCTCCTGGAGAACAAAAGAAAACAAAGAAAAGAAAGAAAGAAAAAGAGATCCAGTGAGTGACATGGCCATAAGCTTGGCCGTGTCCCATGAAAAATCAAGAGACACGACCAATCCACTCTTGTTTTGGCCGTGTCACCTCATGGAAAGAAGAAAAAAAAATGCAAGAGACATGGCCAAGCTACTCTTGGCTTGGCCGTGTCCCACCTGAAAAACTTGAATTTCTTTATAGGAAGTGGGGGACAAAGTGGGAGACAATGGCTTGTGCTTGCAAAAAGAAATAGAAAACAAAGAAAAAGTGGGGGACAAATGGAAATGGCATGAGTTGGAAGGCATGGGTGTTGAATTTTAAAGGAATTAAATAGAGAAGAAGAGGGAAATGGAGGGAGTTCTTGGTTGTTCTTGAACAATTTCTGCAAAAACGTGGGAGAGGGAGAGAGGGACACTCTCCCTTGTCCCTTCACGTCCAACCTCCATTTCCATCCTCTCCACCTTCTCCATCTTCCATTGATAGGATCTTTGAGGTTCTTTGGGATAAATTGGGTTAACAAGCTCTTGAAGGTTGAAGAAGCTCCATTGAAGGGAGTGGTGACTTGAGAAAGCTCCATTCCATCTTCCAAAGGCAAAATCAATTGAAGAGTTGGTGACTTGAGAAACTCCATCCAAAGGTTTGGTGAATTGAGAAAGCTCCATTCCGAATTGCAAGGGGAATCGACCATTGAAGAGGGCTTGAGTTCTTCATCAAATTCATCAAGTGGAGCTAGGAGGAAGACTAGCAATCCTACTCTTGGCATCTTCACAAGGGGTTTTTCTATTCTCTCTTTTAATTCATTTCTTATTGTTGTTGTTGTATTAAGAGATTGATATTGCAATGAAAAATTTGTATTTGTTTTATATTAAGTTGAATGAATGTTATAAATTGATGATGTTAAGCTAAATACCCATGCCTAGGCTTTGTAGTATATTTGATTGAATGTCTTGATTTGATATTTCCATTGATGTTCCTTGTTGATTGGTTGATTGTATTGCATTAAATGCTAGGTTGATAGATTAGCTACCTATTGATCTTTGAATATTGGATGACGGACCGAGAGGTGAAATCCGATATCGGAACTATATAATCGACCACCCTATGAATGAATTAGAAATATAAGTTCTAGGGTTTCATTAATTTGATAATGTGAAATAATTGGTTATTGCTAATTCATGAATGTGAGAACTAATGGATGAGTAATTGACTAATTAACCTTAAGGAACAAATTAATTGCAAGGTTATGTTAATGGATAATTGAGAATTGAGCTTTGATTGAATGGACCTATGACCCTAGGCATCTTCCCAAGAATCGATTCGATCTTGTACACCCACACACATTAATCTCTACGCACGGTTAAATTTAGGTTTAAATTATTCTCGCACCATTCCAACACAACAAACATTCCCGCATTTAAATACTTGTCAATCAAGCTATTATGAACCACACCTTCTTGGGGAAACGACCTTGGGGCGATCACCTTTGCTACAACTACCTCGTATACTTGCGAGTGACACTTTGTAGTAGTACTTAATTCGAGCGCAACAACTCTCATCCGTGATTTTCTTATACACTCATTGTGAGAGGGGTATTGCCTAGTCTTTATGAAAAGATGTCTCATACACTCATCCATGATTTCAAAGATCTCCTCCAAGCGAGTCTGCAAATTAAAGAATGAGAAAGAGAGAAGAACCATTTTTCAACAAGAAGGAACGAGAAAGGAAACTATCAATCTGGTAACCAAGGCATGCAAAAGGCAGTTGGTGTTAATGCTACTAGCCAAGGAACAAGAAGGTAGTTTTCAGAATTGGGGAAACCGATGTCTTGGTTTCTCAATAAACTAAGGAAGGGATTGTTACTACCCTTAAATCCTTGTCCTTTGCCTAACCCTCTCCCACCTAATTTTGACACTAAAGCATTTTGTCAATTTCATCAAATGCAAGGGCACGACACGGAAAGATGTGTGAGGTTGAGGCATGAGTTTCAAAATTTGATTGATAGTGGAAAGCTTCCCTATCCCAACAAGCCAAACACTAAAGACAATCCATTACTAAGGTTCAGTAGAGTATCACCACCAGCAACCTTCATGATTGGAGGAGGTTTGCATGAAAGTTTTGTCATGTCTTCTTTCCAAGATGTGGGTGGAAAACCAACCAAAGAAGAAGAGGTATTTGGCAAAATTAAACAAGCTATGGTAGGTAAAGAAGTATCAATTTGTGTTGTGAATAGGTTTTGGGATTCAAGAAATAGTGATGACGATCTTATACCCAAGAAGGAAGAATGGATCTAGTCTGAACCTGAGGAAGATGAAGTAATGAGCACTAGATTCGGTAAGCCTTATGCAAGGCCACCGCCTAAGGAGGTAGAAGTTAATAAAGGAAAGGAAGTTGAAGTAGGGAACAAAGAAGAGGAAGATGATATTGTGCTCAAGAAATTGAAAAGAACCCAAGCAAGTGTTAGCATTTGGGACTTATTGGCTACTTCTAAAAAGCACCGAGAAACTATGGCCAAGGCCTTGGCTAGCATGCTAATTTCCACCTCCATAACACCGGAGGAGCTGATCAACTTCATAAAAATTGAGAAAGTAATGAAATGTGAAGATATTCAAGTGAAGAGCGAAGTTAATATGGGAGCGGTATCTTTCTCAGATGCGGATTTACCGGAAGAGGGGAGAGTTCACATCCGCCCTCTCTTTATCAAAATAAAAATCAAAGGGAAAAGGACTCCATGAGTAATGGTTGATGATGGGTCCACGATAAATGTTTGTCCACTTAAAATATTGCCAAAACTAGCCATGTCAACAAGGGATCTAAACCCAACCGAGGTAACCATTCAGGCTTATGACAACACCAAGAGACATGCCGAAGGAACTTTCAAAGCTGCTGTTAAGGTTGGTCCATTTGAATCTATTATTGAATTTGTTGTTTTGGACATACCTGTTACCTTTGCCTTACTCTTGGGATGACCATGGTTTCATCCTCTTGGTGGAGTTCCTTCCACCCTTCATCAAAAGATCAAGTTCCCTAACAGAGATGAGACAGTGGTTATCGAAGCCGAAGATAATGAGGTTGTTAATGCACTAATGATTGAGGGGCCTCTCAATGGTTTCCAAGTAGCTTCAATTTTTGATGATGAAGTAGTGAACTCTAAGGTCTTGAACATGATGAAGAACATGAGCTACCTTCCCGGAGCTGGTCTTGGAAAGGGCAAGGCGGGTTTGACAAAGCTTCTAGATTTCAAAACTCAAACTTCCAAGAAAGGGATAGGGTATAAAGAAGCCAACAAAGATGTCCAGCCAAGGAAGAATGAGAAGATGAGCTTTTCGCCACTTGAAAAAATCTTTATCAAAGCTCCAGACATGGGACCACTCCAAGGAAAGCCCGAGCCAATCATGTTCATGGGAAAGTTGAACCTGGGTTTTGAAATTTTTACAGATGTTACTGAGCTAGTGGAGCAAGTAAAGAAAGAGCTCACTCTGCCAGCCAAAAAAGAGTCCAATCCGAAATAGAAGAAGGAAGCTATCCTGAAAGCCGAGAAGACTCCGGAGGAGATTGCTGCCCTAGTTGAAGAGAAGTTTGAAGATATTCTGCCTTATGATTTTGAGAACAATGATTTTAATTTTGATTTATTTTATCTGCTTTGTATGAGGATGATGATGTTTTCTTTTCCAAAATGAATGCAATAAAGTCTGATTTTGCTTACTTGTGTGATGTTTCTCCTGATGGTTGCATACATTCAAATAGCAGTTACATGAGCATCTTTAATGTTAATTCTGTTGACACATAATCATTAAATTTGGGAACAATCGAAAATCCTTAAAATATTAGCATAGCATCCGACCTTAATCCTGATGAGAGAGAGAGAGATTTGAAAAAATATTCAAAAAATATAAAGAAGTATTTGCTTGGTCTTATGTGGATATGCTTGGAATAGATCGAGACATAGCTGAACATCTTATTCCTACTTACACTCACATGAAACCTATCAAACAAAAGCTTAGGAGATTAAGACCTGAGTGGGCTAAATTGGTTAAAGAAGAGGTCACTAAACAAATACAAGTAAAGTTCCTCAAAGTGATAGAATATCCAGATTGGCTAGCCAGCATAGTACCCGTGCCAAAGAAAGATGGAAGAATAAGGGTCTGTGTGGACTATAGAGATTTAAATAAGTCTTTCCTTAAAGATGATTTTCCTTTACCCCATATAGATGTCCTCATTGATAGTGCAGCCTCTAGCATTCTACATTCATTTGTAGATGGATTCTCCAGATACAACCAAGTGTTAATGGCCCAAGAGGATAAAGCCAAAACTGCTTTCATTACTACATGGGGTATATTTTGGTATAGGGTGATGTTGTTCGGCTAAAAGAATGCTGGAGCAACCTACCAAAGGATGGCCACCACACTATTTCATGACATGATGCACAAAGAAGTTGAAGTATATGTTGCTGATATGATGGTGAAATCGGATACAAGGGAACAACACTTCCAAAACTTAGAATTATTCTTCGATAGAGCATTGAAATATAAGCTAAGATTAAACCCGAAGAAGTGTGTGTTTGGGGTTACCTTAGGTAAATTGTTGGGACATGTGATTGATCCAAATGACATTGAGATTGATCCTGACAAAATTAAAGCAATCAGGGGTATGCCAGCCCCTATCTTCAAATTGCTTAAAAAGAATTAGCCAGTCCTGTGGAATGAAGAGTGTCAAAAGGCCTTTAAGCGAATAAAGGAGTATCTACTAAATCCACCTATTTTAAAACCACCCAAACCCGATAAGCCCTTGTTACTATACTTAGCAGTAGAAGAAGAGTTAATAGGAGCAATGCTAGCCCAAGCAGATGAGTCAGGGATTGAGCATGCAGTTTACTATTTGAGTAGAAAGCTCCTACCCTATGAAATTAAGTATAGTATCATTGAAAAGACTTATATAGCTGTGGTTTGGTCTTCTAATAAGTTGCGACATTACTTTCAATCTTATAGTATGCAAGCAATTTCCAGGTTGGATCCAATGAAGTACTTAAGGGAGACACCCTCTTTGATTGGAAAGTATGGGCGATGGTTAATAATATTGGAAGAATTTGAGTTTGAGTATGTAACCAGGAAAACAATCAAAGGTAGAGCAGTGGCAGAATTCCTAGCGCAACAACCATTATCGAATAGTGAAGAGGTAGCCTTGGAATTTTCGGATGAACATTTAGAGGCCATTGAAGTACAAGGATGAAAAATGTATTTTGACGAAGCAGTGAATAGGAAAGGAGCAGGTTTGGGAGTCATACTAGAATCGCCCGAAGGGGAACTTATCCCTTTAGCCAAAAAGTTGAAATTTAGGGCAACCAATAATATGGTGGAGTACGAAGCATGTATCTTTGGTTTGGAAACCCTAATGATTATGAAGGTGGATAAGGTGGAAGTTTTTGGCGATTCATTGCTAGTAGTATCCCAAGTAAATAGAGAGTGGGAGTTGAAAGAAGAAAAATTAAAACCATACCACCATTACTTGACCATGATGAAGAAGAACTTTAAGGAGTGTAAGTTTATACACCTACCAAGAGAAGAAAACCAAATGGCTGATGCCCTAGCCACATTGGCTTCGATATGAGAAAATCCTATCAATTTATTCCTTAAGCCTCTGATTTTGACCAGTTCATCAACTCCTTACTTTGAATATGAGACAATCATGGAAACTGATACAGACCATGATGCGTAGTATGATACTATAAGACAATTTTTGGAGGAAAGGGAATACCCGTCGAGGGCAACAAAGAAAGAAAGAAGAGCCATAAGGTGGTGGTCATTACAATAAATCACCTTTCATAGAGTGTTATATCAAAGATGGCCTGATGGCATACATTTGAGATGCTTGAAGAAGCCTGAAGTGGAGCATATCATGTCAAAAATACATGTAGGTAGTTGCAGTCCGCACATGAGCGGTTTGGCCCTAGTCAAGAAGATAATTCGACAAGGTTACTACTGGTTGACCATGGAGAGAGATTATATTGAGCTCATAAAGAAGTGCCAATAATGTCAGATGTATGGTAACTTGAATCATATGCCTCCTAAAGAATTGAATTCTATGTCTTCACCCAGGCCCTTTGCCACTTGGGGTATCGACATTATAGGAGAGATACATCCGACAGCCTCAAACGGTCACCATTTCATTGTAGTAGCAGTAGATTATTTTTCAAAATGGGTCAAAGCCAAATCCTTCAACAAACTGGGGGCAAGTTAAATGGCTAGATTTATTGAAAAGAACCTCATCTGAAGGTATGAGGTCCCGCACAGTGTGATATCAGACAATGGGTGCAGTTTCAAGGAGCAGTTAAGGACTTATTCTCGAAGTACCAAATCCATCGTCACCTATCCTCTCCTTATAGACCAAAGGCTAATGGTACGGTAGAAGCAACAAACAAGACAATTAAGCAAATTCTATCCAAGATGACCAAGACATACCAAGATTGGTCAGAAATGCTTCCTTTTGCTCTATGGGGATATAGAACAAGTGTGCGAACACCGACTGGAATGACACCATTCTCTTTGGTTTATGGGATGGAAACAGTGTTGCCAATTGAAATTGAGATCAAGTCATTAAGAGTGGTCTTAGAAGCTGAACTGCTTGAAATGGAATGGGCAGTGAGAAGATACATGCAGTTAGCTTTACTAGAAGAGAGAAGATTAAAAGCACTGTATCATCATCAACTATATCAAAGGAAGATAGCACGGGCCTACAACAGAAGGGTTAAGATCAGAAAACTCAGAGTCGGAGATTTAGTGTTGAAACAATGTAAGCCTAATGTATCTGATCCAAGAGGGAAATTTAGGCCTAGCTGGGAAGGGCCATATGTTGTGAAACAAGTTATGAACAAGGGTGCAGTGAAGTTATCAGACATGGATGGGAATGAGTTTAGTGAGCCAGTGAACATCGATAGGTTGAAGAGGTTTTGTGTATAAAAAAAAGAGAGAAGAAAAAAGAAGAAAAAAGAGCTCGCTAGGTTGAAAACCCAAAAGGGCGGCTTAGGCAACAATTAGGGCTAAATGAGAGAAAATCATCAATTAGAAAACCCGAACGGGCTAGTTGGCAACAGGAGTGATCTTGTATATGCTGGCTTTATGTTTGGTTGTTCCCCAATTTAATAAAATAGAATTAATATTAAAATTGTGCTATGTGCACTATTATAAGTATTTGACTAGATATGGATGAAATGAATAAACACAATAGCAAAAGGTGATGACAAATTATAAAAGGAAAAGAAACATCTCTTATTATTACTTTTATTATGTTTCATCCCAACAACACACTTTCTAAAGAAATTGACAAATGTAAAATCTATGGCAGACGATAAGTGTAACATGTAGGCCAGCTTTGCTTCAGCCGATCCAAGTAGGCTTCAGTCAGGCAAGGCATGTCTAAATCGAGAGTGAATTTAGAACCTCGAGGCTCAGCTCTATACTGACAGTCAAGCCAGCAAGGATCATAGCAAGTACCTCGACGAAAAGCAGCAAGGGGAACATACATCAGGTATGTCCGCATGGTGATATGAGAAATCTTCCACCAAGGTACCAACCAACGGATGTTGATTTCAGTGCGTCAGTGGATCCAGTTAACCCAGTCAGCATATGAAGAAGAGGGATGGAGTAATTTCCTAGCAGAATGATGTCGTGGCAGATATCTGGCAAAATTCATTGATGGAGATCGAGCAAGCAGAGATGCTCCCGAAGCAAAATCTATAAGGAAAAATCTAATTAAAAAAAATGAAAGAAAGAAAAAAAAGAGAGAAGAAGGTCCGCTAAGTTGAAAACCCGCAAGGGCGGCTTAGGCAAAAATTTGGACAGCTCGCTAGTTTTGAAAACTCGAAAGGGCGGACTAGGCAAAAATTAGAGCAATAAAAAAAAGAACCTAAATTGAAAACCCGAAAGGGCAGTTTAGGTAATTACCTGAAGTAACAATGGAATCCCGGTCAGCTTTTATGACAATCCTGATTTAAGTTGGTCTAATCCAACTAAAGTCTCAGCTAAGATCACGGGTATCGGCGACAAGCCTCCTTCCATTTGGTCCATGATATCCAATACTCGTGGATCAATATCGCCATCAGAAGAAACAAGCAAGAATTGGCTAAGCAAGCAAAGACAAAGCATATGTTCCCATGCCTTAGTAGGAGCCAAATGAGAAAGGCAAAAGTCAATTAAGGGACCAAGCAGAATTTTCTCACCTCTCATCAACTGTAGAACTTCGGGATTTGAAAGTTGAAATAACATTTGCATCTTTTGAAGAGTCTTGGAAATCAATATAGGTAACGCCATTTGTTGATTGCATGGATATCCAAGGATGGCCTCAAATTCTTCAATCAAGGGACATATTTCAAAGCCATTAATTTTAAATGTCCTAGAATCCACATTCCAAAAAGAAGCCATAGCATGCAAAAAAGAATGGTCCAATTTAACATTTTGAAAACACTTCAAAGTATCAATTTTTGACCAAGATATTTGTTTCCAATGAATGGCATTCATATTTTTAAATAGAACTTTTATTTCTCAAATGGAGTTCGGTCATTGTGGAATACTGAAGGAAAATTAGAATTGTTAAAAGGAGTTTTTACGTTGAAGTAGAAAATCTCCTAGCTTCTGTATGAAATTATGGAGTGAAAAGATATTTATATAGGATGATTATGTTGTTCCAAAATTGATAAGGAAAAGTGTGTGACCGAGATGCATGAGGAAAGGGAATTGGCGATGAAAGTGCTTGAATTGTCATGTTGCATTTTGTTTTGTAGTGATACTATGTAAGTATTAAATATGAAGAGGAAAGTTTAATAATTGTATCACAGTAATAATGATGATATATAAAAAAAAAGAGAAAAAAAAAGAAGAGAGTTGCAGTAAAGATAAAAATTATATATTGTAATTATTATTTTTTATACTTATTATACAATATTTCCTCAATTGATGCAATATTCATAGATCATTAAGAAGGAGGTGGTAGATCATCAAATAAAGTTCTAAAAGAATCATCACCTATCGAAGAGGAGACAAATCACCGGTCCTGAGTACGCCCAAAGTAGGAGCACCTGAATCTTTATTACCTTGGAATCCATATCTATAACGGTCCTCATCCAAATCAGATGAAAGGATCTCATGGTCATCAGCTTGGGGCCCTCTAGATGAAGAAGCACCAGGATCTCTCATCCCCTGAAACCGGAAGTCTCAAAAATTTTGCTCTGACTGATGGTACAATTTTTCAAAATGGAAAACCTATTGACAACTAGCGGCCAACTCTTCTTGAAGTTTCTTGTTTTGTTCCTCAAGCATCCGCTGTGAGCTGGAAAGGAAAAGAGTAAGAGCATACATAATAATGCATACATATAGCATAAATTATCATGGAACGAAAAAACCTACTAGGTAATTCATATCAATGCTCTATGGATGAGATGGCATCTTCGGTTGATTAGATTGAGCAAATGGAGAAGCAGTAAAAGAAGGTCCAGCCTCATAACCAAATGCGCCAGCAGCCTGCAACAATCATTAAAAAAGGTCAAAACAAGTTAAGAAAAAAATGATTTTAATGGAAAAAAATCGTAAAAGTTTACCTGAGAAGTGCTAGCCCCGAGATGTGAGACAAACTCTCCTCCCTCTCTATGATACTACTCTTCATCTCTATCCTCATTTTTCTCGGGAATCTCCCATACACCAACAGGAGATACGTCAAAGTTTAAAAGCCCTATTTGAATAAACTGGGTATAAGATGCACCCGGTGGATAGAGAAAGGTTTCAACATCATAACCGTGCCAAGCCAACCACCATGCATTCTCCAGCATTGATGTGATATTTAAAGTATATTCCAGGTAACGCATCGGGATCCTCCACTGCTCAGGACCAAGAAACCACTCATATACTCTCTCTTTGAGAAACCAGCCACTAGACACAGGGCCGACAATGACTCGGCGGGTATGTTGAAAAGGCAATGCGGCATTCATGGAGGAAGTCCAGTTCGTCCGCTCTTCTGTGTTCCACCAGGCCAAATTGAACTACAAAAAGACATAAGGTAAGTGAACTTTTATATAAATTTTAAAGTATACTAATGCTATTTCACCTGGCCCTAGGTTAAGTAGCTCAAGACAAAGCGTTGGGTATGCACATGGTTAGAGCTAGAAACTTCTACACTATCTGACAACCAAAAATTTAATCTCAAATACCAGACTCTCTCTCGGGAAATGCCAGGCACCCTCACAAGATTGTGCTCATATGCCCATGCCTACAACAATAATAAAAATCAAATCCATGCAAGAATAAGAATGGAATTGACATTGGTGGAAGAAGAGTACCTCGACAACCGCCATAAAGCCAACAAAAGACTTCTTATTTCTGCAAATTTTGTCAAGTCCATGGTAAAGACAGGCAAGGCCAGCTTCACCCCAGCTGTAAAGCGGTACCATACTCATATCAATAAGGGCCCTCAACACCGACAAATGGATGGCGGATTCGGTGTTGTCTAAAATGGTCGACCCGAGCAAATACAGCAAAAATCCTCGAGCATATTGTTTAGCTGTATCTCTGTGAACCCGTCCTTCATAGTTCATCCAATAACTTCGAATTGGCTCAATTTTTAACTTGAAAGGCCATTTAAATGATGGTTCCATACCAATTAACTGTTGAATTTCTTCGAATGTCAGAATATCATTGGTAAGAGGGACCGAAAAGCCATAGTACCGGATACCAATTATGGTAGTATAATCGACCGGGCCAATGGTCATTTCTCATATAGGTAGGTGAAAAGTATGGATCGTGTCCATCCACCATTCTAACAATGGTTGAACAACAATCCTGTCTATCGAATACTCCTCAGATGGTAATTGCAAGATGAAGCTTTCAAAACCACAATCTCGGATAATCCGCCTTACCCGAGAAGGCACTACATCATACCATTATCGGGCTTTGTAGACACACCCTCCACCCCGGATAACTCAACGATCACACTAACACGAAGCCAGGTAAGTCAACACAAGGAAAGTATATCCTCATATCAAAACCATTAATTTTTAGGCTAAATTTATTTTTAGTCTATCTATTTACTTAAATTCTTAAATATATTCATCTAATTAATTTATTTTTCCTAAATCTTAAGAAAAAAAAACAGAAAACGAAAATAAAAAAAAACAAACACACAGAAAATCACAAAATAATCTTAAAAAAAAGAAGAAAAAAAATAAAAAAAAATAAAAACACAAACTACAAAAAATAATTTGTTGTTAAAATAAATAATTACCTTGCTCTTTTGGTTTGAACTGCAATGAAGGGGCATCCCGGCTAGTAGATTTATATTTCTATCTTCATGCCATCGAATAAACTCCAATAACTCAGCATTAGATCGAGTTTCAATCTTGAAGCATGCATTTTTTCCTCAATTCTATGTTAAACTCTCTAAACATTCTTATATAAAAGATGAGCTTTTATGAATGAAATAAAAGATGAGCTGCTGTTGTGCATGAATTGAAGAAATGAGTTGGTTTATAGAGAAATGGCAAAAGAAAAAGACAAAAATCAAAAAGAAAAACAGTATTCTCGTAAACAAAAGAAAGAGAAAAAAAGTAAATGTTACTATTGATAAATAGTAAATTACTATTTATAAATAGTAAATGAATAGTTGGTGAATAGTGTATAAACAGTAACTACATAGTAAATAAATAGAAAACTCAATTATTCAATTCAATCATTCAGATACTTGCATGTATATAAATATTTTTGCACTTTTAATATATTTTTACACGCAGGGGGCAAGGAGAAGATATGTGGATGGTAAAAATTAGCTTTTTTTTTTTGCAAATTCCTTTAGTATACTACTGACTACAATTATTTTTTATAGACAATTAAATCTCTCTTAGCTTAGGTCCAAAACCTAAATTCCCTCTTAAATCCAGAACTTAGCTCGGGTCCAGAACCCAAATTACCCTTAAGTCCAGAACTTAGCATAGGTCCAGAACCTAAATTCCCTCTTAAGCCCACAACTCAAACCGGGTCTAGAACCCAAACCATCCCGTGTCCAGAACCCAAATTACTTTTAAGGCCAGAACTTAGCTCGGGTCCAGAACCCAAATTACCCTTAAGTCCAGAACTTAGCTTAGGTCCAGAACCTAAATTCCCTCTTAAGTCCATAACTCAAATCGAGTCCAGAACCCAAACCATCCCAGGTCCAGAACCCAAGTTTTTTTTTTAGTCCAGAAATTGAACCGGGCCGAGAACCCAAACCATCCTGGGCCCAGAACCCAAGTTTTTTTTAGTCCAGAACTCAAACTGGGTCCAGAACCCAAACCATCCCTAGTCCAAAACCCAAGTCTTTTTAGAGTCCAAAACTCGAATCGGGTCTAGAACCCAAACCATCCTGGGTCCAGAACCCAAGTCCTTTCCGAGTCCAGAACTCTAACCAGGTCTAGAACCCAAGTCTTTTCCGAGTTCAAAATTCGAACCGGATCCAGAACCAAAACCTAAACCATCTCAGAAAAATTAAGTCTTATTGCTTTTCACTCTCTTTTGCCGTAGTCTCATATCGTTCAAGCAAGGGGCAAACTGTAGACCCTTAATTTTTAACCCAGTCTGGTCCGATATTTTTTTATATAGTCTAAAATAAAATTTGTGGTATTTTAATTAAATAATATCTGTTTTAGTATTTATTATTTATAATTTTTTTATAAAAATAAAAAATTAAAGTAATATTAGTAAAGTTAAAAAATATAAATAAAAAAATCGGCGACGAAATTTTTCGTCGCCGAAAGAGAATCGGCCTGGGCCAATTTGCCGAAAGAAATTCCTGCAGTGAATTGGCGCCCGCCCACAGCAAATTCTCGCAGTTTCTAGCCAGCAACAGTTTTTCGCCAATGCAATTTTTCAACTCAATTTTTTCTGAAACCAAATTCTATTTGGTTTTGGTTTCTTTTCCTAATTAGTTTTAATTTCCGTAAACAATTAGAAGTAAGTGTATTAGTTTTTCCTATAAATACCACATTAAAACAAAGAATTAAGGGGGAAAATTTATTTTATTGGATCGGAGACTCAACCATTTGATCGGCCAAAAGAAAAGCCCTAGCAAGCAAGAGACATTAGCAATAAGAAGCAATCATCAATCCATCAAAGGCAACAACATTGCCCTTGTTATTGTTCATCCAGAAGTCAATTTTGGTGGAACCAACTATGCAGGTTTGATCTTTAATCATGGATTATATATTCACAGTAGCTTCGTTTCTTTGATTAATAAGAACATGCATGCAGTACCTTGATCTTTAAATGTGTAGTTATTTGATCTTTGTTTCAATAACTTTAATTGTTTACTTTGGTTAATACATTAAGCAGTTGGTTTTCAAAACTCCACTTCCATGTTTTATAAAAATTAAAAACTTCAAAAACCCTAAATCATCCTTCTGTTTCTAAAACTTTAAAAACCCTAAATTACTCTTCTATTTCTAAAACTTTAAAAACCCTAAATTACTCTTCTACTTCCAAAAACCTTAAAAACCCTAAATTGTTTCTTCTGTTTCCAAAAACTTTAAAAACCATACATTGTTTTTCCTGAACTATTGTCATCTAAACTCTAACTTTTTGTCTAAAATTTCCAAATGTCTTCTTAAATCTCCAAACCCTAATCTTCTTTACAGTTTCTAAAAACTTTAATCATAATTGTTTCTATAAAACTCTAAACTATTTTCTTAAATTCTAAGATTAAATATGTTTTTCAAAATACCAAAAATCCTAATTTTCTCAAAACCCTAATCCAGTAAATCCTAGTTTTCCTAAACCCTAATTTTTAAAACATCAAGTTCATCAACACCTAAAACCATAATCCAGTGAACCTAAAACCCAATCTTTTAAAATTATAAACCCTAATGTCTTAAAAAACCCTAATTTCATAATGTTTGCTTAAAACCCTAACTAAACCTACTTTTTTAAATTATAGTAACATTATTTTCATAAAAACATCTAAAACCTTAAATCTTTTAAACATCCAGTAGCTATGTTATTACTTTAAAATATTTCTCAACAAATTAAACTAGTGTATGCAAAACCCTAGTTATTAAACATAAAATCCTAGAAACCCTACTTAATGCATGAACCCCTAAAGTTAATATATTTACTATTTTATTTAAATTGGATGAATATTTATTATATATTTTGATTAATGTTTGATATCTTTGATGAATGATTTATTTATTATGAATGGTTATTTACTTTTATCGATTTATCTTGATTTCCAAATATTGTAAGAAGTATGTTTCCACTTTGTGGGTACCTCATTAATTAATTTCTATGTAATTTAAATTGCTTTTATATTTTGGACCAATGTAAAGGACATGTTTCCACCTTTTGGTGGGTGTCGTATTTAGTTTAGACATAAACGATGTAAGGACATGTTTCCATCCTTGGATGGGTGTCCATTTATTTTCTTTGTTTGGACATTGCTTTAATTATAATATAATGATGCTTTATTTTAATTGTTGCATGTAATATGGATAATATTGTTATACTTAAGAATTTTATAATATTAAGACCTTCAAAGAAGACTGGTTCCAATGAACCGGGCGTTGTGGGGGTGCTGGGCCATTTCTCACCTTCCCCACACGTACTCAACTTTTCAAACCCATTACGGGGTTGGAGATTCCTTAGGAATCGAGTCATCCACCCCTTTCTTTTTTCTGGCCCGTCTGGGTGGCGACTCCATTTTCTCCAGGCTTAGGCCTGTGTTCTCTAAGGCCCCAAGCCTAAACAGTGCCGAAGTTGCAAGAACCATTACACCGGGAGTGGGGGCAAAAATCCAGCCAATTCACCCGCAGGAAATTCCTGTGGTGAATTGGTGCCCACCCGCAGCAAACTCTAGCAATTCTTGCAGTTTCCAGCCCGCAGCAGTTTTTTTGCCAGCTCAATTTTCCAACGCAGTTTTTTCTGAAACCAAATTCATTTTGGTTTTGGTTTCTTTTCCTAATTAGTTTTAATTTCCTTAGACAATTAGAAGTAAGTGTATTAGTTTTCCTATAAATACCACATTAAAACACAAAATTAAGGGGGGAAAATTATTTTAATGGATCGAAGGCTCAACCATTCGATCGGCCAAAAGAAAAGCCTTAGCAAGCAAGAGACATTAGCAACAAGAAGCAATCATCAATCCATCAAAGGCAACAACATTGCCCTTGTTATTGTTCATCCAGAAGTCAATTTTGGTGGAACCAACTACGCAGGTTTGATCTTTAATCATGGATCAAGGTACTTCATGCATGTTCTTATTAATCAAAGAAATGAAGCTATTATGGCCGATTCGCTTTCGGCGACAAAATTTTTCCTCGTCGAAACGAAGAAATTTTATTTATTTATATTTTTTTAACTTTACTAATATTACTTTAATTTTTTATTTTTATAAAAAATTATAAATAATAAATACCACAAAAATTATTTTGGACTATATAAATAATATCGAACCAGACTGGGTCAAAAATTAAGGGTCTACAGTTTGCCCCCTTCTTGAACGATATGAGACTAAGGCAAAAGAGAGTGAAAAGTAATAAGACTTAATTTTTCTAAGATGGTTTAGGTTTTGGGTTTTAGATCCGGTTCGAGTTTTGGACTCGAAAAAGACTTGGGTTCTAGACCCGAGATGGTTTGGATTCTGGACTCGATTCGAGTTTTGGACTCAAAAAAGACTTGGATTCTGGATTAGGGATGGTTTGGATTCTAGACCCGAGCTAAGTTCTGGACTTAAGGATAATTTGGGTTCTAGACCCGAGCTAAGTTCTGAACTTAAGAGTAATTAGGGTTCTGGACCCGAGCTAAGTTTTGGACTTAAGAGTAACTAGGGTTATGGACCCGAGCTAAGTTCTAGACTTAAGAGTGAATTTAGGTTCTGGACCTAAGCTAAGTTCTAGACTTAAGAGTAATTAGGGTTCTGGACCCGAGCTAAGTTCTGGACATAAGAGTGAATGTAACACCCCTATACCCCATATAGGTACACCGCATATACTCTCAATATGTAATATATGTATACTGGACATAAGGATGTCACAGTCTATTTCAAGCAAACCAATCTTTCTATTTAACAATATGAGAAAACTTAAAACATTTAAGTTATATTATAGAACATAATAGATAAAATGTTTGTTAAATAAGCAGCGGAAAATGTAGCGGCATTTACATATATATACATCAAAATGCATAAATACAAAAATATAGAATTATACATGCTTGCCAGTTCATCTCTGATCTTGAAGTCCAAAAATCAACACTTCACAAAGGGTCACAAACCTAGACTCCACTCGGTCTAGCAGAACTCTCTGGTTCTACCCTGTCACCTACACGATGAACCACAATCGCGCTAAGCCAACAGCTTAGTGGTACAATCACAATAACAATATGCTTTAATGTAATGCAATGTCATACTTTCCAAAATTAGAAACAATACGCAAGAATATCATATTTCTTGACATTACATTTCATTATATTATTCGATTATTTCATCATTCATGATTCACATTTAAGCAAAGACAAGCATGGGCCCAAAAGAAACTAATATGTCATTCAACTTCCAGAGTTACTGTGTTGGTTCAATAATCACATTTATCAAGCCCGTAGGCGATTCATTATCACAATTAGAAACATTTCATATGTAACATCCCAACTAGGCTTCAAGGACTAGGCCCAACCAAGCTTCAAGGGGAGCTAAGCATCAACCCAGCTTGGCTTCAAGGACCAAGCCCAACCCATCTTCAAGGGATTGTTACTTTTAGGCATGCCACCAACAACAAAACTCTGAAAATTGAATAACATACTAGGCACACAATTGTTTCTTTATTTCATTATCAAATCCATTCTCATTTTCTCATAAACATCTAGGCACAATGCCTCAATATTTCATTTACATTGTTATAGCCAACATCAATGGCTTCACATTTCATCATTTGAGTGCACATCACAACTTACATTATTCATAAATTTTGAATCCTCAACATATAATTCACATTGTTCACATTATGCAAAACATAGCATTATTCATATGCATCGACAATGTAGTGGGTTACTTAACACATTTCTATCCAAATGTGTTAAGTTCCAAAGTCATGTAAATGTATCCAATCATGTAAGGTTTGTACTTACCTCAAGAGCAACTCACACCAATCTAACCACTTCTTCTTCCAAGATCCTTCAACACTTGGATTAGGATAACTCAATCTCTTCAAAACCTAATCCAAAGGTGATTATACACACTCACTTAGTGATACACATAAGAAAATAAGAATAAGAACCAACTAGGGCAAACTCTACACATGACACGCTCAACAACACGGGCGTGCCCCTGATCGTGCCCTAAATCCACAACACAGAAGCTTTGACACACTCAGTGACATGGGCGTGTCACTGGTCGTGTCAATCCTCCAACAATACAGTAGCTATGAAACACTCAGTGATATGGGCATTTCACTGGCTGTGTCAATGCTACTCCAACACAAAAGTTGTGACACGCTCAGTGACATGGGCACGTCACTGGTCGTGTCACCCATCCAGAAAACAGAAGCTGTGACACGATCAGTGACATGGGCGTGTCACTGGTCATGTCACCCATCCAGAAAATAGAACCATCGACACGCCCAAAGACTTGGCCATGCTCATGGGCATGTCAGGGTAAAAACCCTGATTTCGACACCAACAACACCACATCCAACAAACAACTTTCTTAACCCTTTTCCACTCCAAACAATCTTACCCAAAACCATCAATAAACCATAATAAACTTGAATAAACACCAAAACAACTCAATACATACATCAAACACCAATCACAACCATATCACAACTCAACCCACACAATCCACAACATTTACTTTTCATCACCAAATTTAACCTTTCCTTCAAACCAACGCCAAAATCAAAGCCAATAAGACCAAACACTCTCAAACACACCACACTTATACATACATATCTCAACAACAACCATACACGAAGCTTAATACACAAACTCAAAAGAAAACTAAGGAAACAAGTTGGAAACTTACCAAAAGTGAAGAAAATCTTTAGAATTCCAACTTGATCACTTGAAACACCCTTCAATCTTGAGTTAGGAAGAACAAAATCTCTCTCTCCCTCTTGTTAATGGTGATGGTCGGCTAAGCACAAGAAAGAGGAAGAAGATGATGATAAGTCAACCCACACACTTATCTCTTAACCACTAAAGTCCTCTTTTAATATCCACTAAGCAATTATAATAATAAAATATTAATTAATCAAAATATCATCTTCCACTTATTAAATTTCCATTTTAAAATAATCAATAAATCTCATTTGGCCAACTAATAAGTTGACTTGTATATGTTGTATATATCTCTATATATACAACATATACACACTGTGAGCGGGGATTTTCGCCCCCACTCCCGGTGGAATGGTTCTTGTGACTTCGGCACTATTTAGGCCCGGCCTTAGAGAACACGAACCTAAGTCCGAAGAAAATGGAGTCGCCACCCGGACGGGCCGGAAAAAAGAAAGGGGTGGATGGCTCGATTCCTAAGGAATCTCCAACCCCTTAATGGGTTTGGAAAGTTGGGTACGTGTGAGAAAGGTGAGAAATGGCCCAGCACCTCCACTATGTCCGGTTCATTAGAACCGACCTCCTTTACTGATCTTAATATTATAAAATTCTTAAATATAACAATATTATCCATATTACACACAATAATTAAAATAAAGCATCGATATATTGAAAATCAAAACAATTTCCAAACAAAACAAATAAATGGACACCCATCCGAGGATGGAAACATGTCCTTACATCCCATGCCTAAATAGGACACCCACCGAAAGGTAGAAACATGTCCTTTACATTGGTTCTAAAATAGAAAAGCAATTTGAATTACATGATATTTAACCAATGAGGTACCCACCAAGTGGAAACATATCTCTTACAACATTTGGAAATCTAAATAAATCGGTAAAAGTAAATAACCATTCATCATAAATAAATCATTCATCAAAGGTATTAAACATCAATAGAAAGTAAACATCCATCCATGATAAATTAAATAAACCAAGCATTGAACTTAAATAAATTAAAGCATATAAAATAAATCAAAGCATAATCAAATATAAAATTGAATAAGGCAAATAAAGATTCAAATTAGGGTTACTATTTCTATTTAATATTCTTTATTTCATGTGTTTAGGGTTTTGGAATTTATGGGTTCAAGCTACTGTAAATTTTAAAAGAATTAAAATGGAGCAAAGTTTTAGAATTTAAGAGGTTGATAAAGTTCTTTGATTAACCAAATTAGTGTTTGAGGAGGGAAATCATGAAATTAGGGTTTGAACACTTTAAAATATTGGATTTATGATTATTAGCTACTGAATTATGGTTTTTAAGCTTACTGTGTTTGAATTTTAATATTTATGTTTATAGGGTTTTAAGGGTTTAGAAAAACTTTAGGGTTTAGGTTAGCTAGTTTAGGGTTTACTATTTTGGGTTTTGGAGTTAAATTAGGGTTTTAGAACTTTAGAATTAGGGTTTCGGAGAATGCATTAGATTTTAGAATTTGAAAATCAATTGATAATTTTATGAAACTTATGAAAATAAACATAATGATTTAAGGTTTATAGAAACAGAAAAGATATTTTTTAGGGTTTTTGGAAAGAAAAGGATTCAATTTAGGGTTTTGGAAAATTGGAAGGCAGATTATGGTTTTAAGATTTTGAAGAAACAAAAACAACTATTTTAAGATTTTTGAAAAACAAAGAGACGAATTAAGGTTTTTAAGCTTTAGAAAAGGTAAATTAAGGTTCTAGGGTTTTTACAATCAAAAGAAAGAGTTTAATGATTCAAGCTGCTGTAAAGGAAAAAGAATTTGATACTCATACCTTCGTTTGTTCATTCTACCAAAAATCACTTCTTGGATGAACAAGAACAAAGACAAGCTTTGCTGCCTTTCATGGATTGAATTGCTTGTTTGCTCTCTCAAAAATCTGATCGATTTCACTGCTAGAAGGAATTCTTAAAATCCGATTTATTTTTCAAAGTTTTCCTCCTCAATTTCGGTCCCAAATTTCACCCCCTTTTCTGTGTTGTTTTAGTCCTTATTTATAGAAGATTTTTATGATTAATTTTAGTTATTCACGGAATCTAACATTAATTAAGAAAAGGAAACCGAAACCTAATTGCATTTGGTTTCGAAAAAATTTGCGTCGGAAAAATTTAGCTGGCAAAAAAAAACTGCTGCGGAAAAATTACGCTGGCAAAAAAGCTGCCACAGCTGGCTGCGGGGCAAAAATTGGTCTGCGGGCCATTTCACCGCAACTCTTTTCGGCGAAATTTTTTGTCGCCGAATTTTTTTGTTTATTATTATTATTATTATTTTATTAATTATAAAAACTAAATACTAAAGCAAATATTATTTAATTAAGATAACAAAAATTGTTTTGGACTAACAAAATTATTTTGGACTAAAATATATTGGACTAACCATGGCCACGGTTCGGTTAACCGGAACCGCCGGTTCTGGTTCATAATTTTTGTGAACCTTAACCTTAACCGGTATGAGCCGATTCAGTTACGGTTTAGGCCCTTAAAAATCGGTCCGATTCCGGTTCCAGTTCCGGTTCCGGTTTGAACCGCCGGTTCAAATTATTTTTTATAAAAATTATATTTAAAAAAATAATATTATTAATACATGAAAATATTTTTTATTAGATTAAACACCACTTATAAAATTAATAATATTGTTTAAGTTATTTATAAATAATATTATTTATAAATATTTAATATTACAATTAAAATATAAAGAAAAAATTAAAAAAATGTTTGAACATAATTACTAAAAATCAATTAACTACGTAAATTATAATTATAAATATTTAATATTACATTTGAAATATTCAATAAATACAAATAATTAAAATATTAAAAAACTACATAAAAAAATTTAAACTTAATTAAAAAATTTGATAGTGCCCCCTTATTCGCTTTCACCATTTCCACTTCCACCGCCCGTCGTACTTCCGTCTGTTGCATCATAATCTAAATCTTGATCGTCATCATCATTATACTTTAAATCTTGTATACGCATTGATGCTTTGGACCAATCATTGATGCACATTTGAGCTTGCAATGAGTGAGGTGTTAGTCTTGATCGACACTCATCCAACACACGACCTCCGGTGCTAAATATTTGCTCCACCGCTACTGTTGAGGCTAGAGAACTAAAAATTTCCCTAGCTATAATAGATAACACTGGAAAGTTTTTTGTATGTTGACTCCATCATTGCAAAATAGGAAACTTGTAGTCTCCAATAACACCATCAAATTCAAAGCTAGAAGATAAATATGCTTCAAGTTCAATATTACTTAAGATAGTAGTTTTAGGTCTCTTATGCCTTTCCATTAAAAATTTACCAGCTTTACTTACACTAGATGATAAATTTATATCCTCATTTTGACACCTATGTGATGCTGGAATCATTGATTCATATTCTCTATATAAGTCCAAAATAATTCTTTTAACCCCATCTATTATTCCAATAATATTAACATCTTCTAAATCTAATAGAAGATAATAATTGTTTAAATAATCAGTTAAAATTTCAATTCGCACACAAGGATCCAATACACAAGCAACAAGATTAAGAGCAGAAAAATCTTTATAATAATTAAGCCATTTATTCTTCATTGCAATGATAGTTTCTTTTAATTCAATATCATCTTTATACTCATCAAAAAACAATTGCAATATTCAAAGCATCAAATACTACTAAATGGGATGTAGGATAATAAACATCAGATAAATGTTCAGTAGCATCATTAAAAACTTTTAAAAGATCAATCATTTTTTCACAACAATTCCATTGAGTATGATATAATGTAATAGGTACAGAATTAAGTTCAAAAAATCTACATAATAATTCACGATATGGAAACGAATCACAAAGTAAATCATAAGTAGAATTCCAACGGGTTGGAACATCTCGTTTGAATCGTTTAGAAGGCATACCATAATGCTTACAAAATTTACCCCAACTTTTATATAATTGAGGATGTGACCATAAATAATTTAATGCAGTTTTAATTGGTTCATACAAAAAATTCAAAGTTCTCAAACCACTTTGAACACATAAATTTATAACATGACATATGCATCTAACATGAAAAAATTTGCCTCCTAAATTCGATCTACAAATTTGTTCCAAATCATTAATAGAAGCAGTGTTTGCAGAAGCATTATCAAAAGAAATTGAAAAAATTCTTTGAACTAAATTATATTCTTCCAAAATACTTTTTATTATTTTATATATATTATCGGCAGTATGTCTATCATCAAAGAGTCGAAATGCAAGCAATCTTTTTTGTAAATTCCATTGATCATCAACCCACTGACATGTAACACCCATATATGAATGTGTTTGCCAATGATCACTCCAAATATCACTACAAATTGAAAGACGAAAATGACAATTTGTAAATAATGTGCATAAATTTTTTTTTCTTTTTCATAAAGCTTGCGCAATGTTCGCGATAAAGTTGAACGGGGAACACGTTGAAATGCAGGATTCACATATTTTTGAATAAAATTAGTAAATCCTATTTTCTTGCCAAAATTAAAAGTTAATTCATCAACACAAACGCACCTTGCCAATTCTTCTTTGACCACATTTTTGTCATAGTGAAAAATACCTTGTTTTTGAGTAGGTGCAGATGATGAGCCCGATTGTACAAAACCCGCCAATTGTGTTTCAGTATTATCCATACCAGCTTGAATAGGATGTTTTTTGTGAAGATGTCTCCATAATGTTCCATAACCTCCTCCGTCTATAAATTTAAATGAAGAGGAGCAATAATTACAGTGTGCTCTTTTTTGGCCTTCCGTATTTATCTATTTAGAAAAATGTAAAAGAAAAATATTAGATTTTAATTTTTTTGTTTTACTAGATTGATTTTGATCAAATGTGTCTTGCACTTGGCAATCCACTTCTTCTTCGTCATCCAAAATATTAATATGTTGTGAAATTTGCTCACCATTTATATTATCAAAATGACTAGAACTTGTCATTTTAATATAAATTGATAATAATAATAATTAACAATATTTTTAACAATGATAACAATAACGATTACTAATAATAATAATAATAACAACAACAATAACAAAATAATAATAATTAACAACAAATAATAAATATTACTAGCAATACTAATAAATAATAATAATAACAATAATTAATAATTAATAATAAACAATAAATATTACTAATAATAACAGTAAAAAATAATAATAATAAAAATAAATAATAAATATTACTAATAATAATAAATAACAGTAACAAAATAATAAGAATAAGAATTTAAGAGAGTAGAAATTAGAGAATTGAGAAAGTTAAAGAATTTAGAGTTAAATTAGATAATTCAAATTTGATTATTGAGAGAAATTGTGTAAAAATTAGAAAATGAAGTAAAAAGATAGTGTATTTATAGTTTTTAAAATTTTTTTATTTCCATAAAATACCCCTCAAAATATTTTTTTTTTTCTGTTAGTAGGGGTAAATTAGTAATATATATATAAATTAAAAAAAATTAAAAATTAAAAATTGTTGCCAACGACACACTGCCATGTGCAGTGTGCTGCAGGCAGGTGGCCAGCCAATGGCCACCTGCCAGCACAAGCTCCAGCCTCCACGTGCATATTACTGTGCAGCACATGCTGCACAGTTTTTTTTTTCGGTTTTGAACCGGAACCGCCGGTTCGATTCCGGTTCAAATATTTTAGAACCAGAACCAGAACCTTAAAGGAAGGTTCTGGTTACAATTTTGAACCTTTAATTACGGTTTATGGTTCGGTTTATTGAACCGAACCGGAACCGCCGGTCTGGTTCAACGGTTCAACCGAACCGTGGCCATAACTATATTGGACCGGACTGGGTCAAAAATTATGGGCCTACACACACTTCTCTTTTCCTCTCTTACCACTTAATCATAAATATATACTTTATATCATTTAATCCAATTTCAACAATAATCATTCCAAAAATTTTAGAGTATACTTTGGGATATTATTGTAATATCCCAAAGTATACCCTAAAAGTTTTGGAGTTGTTGTTGTATTTGGATTTAATGTATATGTTTTATGGAAAGAGAAAGGAAGATAAATTAATTAAAAGGAAATATTATAAGAGATAGATGTATATGAGGGATGAGATGTATATTTGGTATTTGGAAAATATGGGAAATATAAATGCAATATATAAGAGATATACATATACCCACATATACATCACATATACATGATGTATAAAATGGTGTAGGAAAAATAAGTTATATAATTAAATAATAATAATAATAATAATAATAATAATAATAATAATAATAATAATAATAATAATAAAAGAAGAAAAGAAAGTCAAAGGATGGACAAGTGTATGGTGGAGATTTTAAGGGAATTAATTATATATATATATATATGATAAATATGAGAAAAAGAAGAAAAGATCTTCTTTCCTTCTTCTTCTTCTTGCACAAGAGAGAGAGAGAGAGAGAGAGAGAGAGAGAGAGAGAGAGAAAGAGAGAGAGAAAGATTTGATTTTGGTTGGTTTATACATCAAATTCTTAAGAGCTTTAAGAGAATTGAAGGTGGAGATTGAAGATTTGTCAAAATATTCAAGTAAGTGTTCATTTCTTTGAGTTGATTTCTATTGATTGTATTTATATTTGATTTGGTTAGTGTGTGAAGATGATGATAGTGAAAGATTAAAGTTTATAGATATGTTAAATTGGTATTTAGATGATGATAATATGGTTATTTGTGAGGATGATGATGGATTATTGAAATTGTTTAATAAGGGTTTAATATAAATGAGTTGGAGAATTGAGTAATTGATATATGATTGATGTATGTTTGTGTTTAAGGAAGTTGAAAACATAGAATACATGAGTTTGGTCCGGAAACAGAGGCATTTTGGATGCCACGCCCGTGGCCCCTAGCTGCCACGACCGTGGACGACCGTGGCTATTGGAAGCCATGGCCGTGGGGGTGTTGAGCAAGGGAGACAGATTCATTTGCTATGCCACGGCCGTGGGGGTTGGAAGGCCACGACCGTGGGGAATTTAGAAAGATTGGGCAGAATTGTTTGTTATGCCACGCCCGTGGGGGTTGTTAGGCCACGACCGTGGGGTCCTAGAGAGAGATGGTGGTTTGTAATTTGTGATCTAAGGGTCTAGTATGAGATTGATAAGTGAATAATTGTATTGAATTCATGTGTATCTTTGAGTAAGTGTGTGTTATTCCTTATGGATTAGGTTGTGAAGAAGTTGTTTTGCCCTAATCCAAGTGTTGAGGATTATTGGAAGATGAGTTGGGTGTTGTGTGATGGCTCATGAGGTAATACAAACCCTATTTGATTTCATATATTTATATGTCTTTTGACCTTAACACATTTGGTTATAAATGTGTTAAGTAATCTATTACATTGTTGATGCATATGAATAATGCTATGTTGTGCACAATGTGAATTATGTGGAATGTACGTTGAAGATTCTAAATCTATGAATAATGTAAATTGCTATGTATATATCAATGATGAAATATGAAATGTGAAAGATGTGATGATATGATGAATTATGTAACGTGAAAGATATGATGATCATTCTTAATGTAAGGTCAATGCAATTGATTGTGAGTACTTAAATGATGAATTGAGACATAATGAGATGATTGAAGCATGTTTGCTTATATGAAATATGAAATGTGAAATGTGAAAGATATGATGATATGATGAATTGTATTAATGTGATTTGAGATAATATGAGATATGAAGCTATGGTTGTTGGCTATGATGATGCAAATGAGATAATTGAGGCATGGTTGTCTAGTTGATTGTGGAATATGAAATGAGAAATGAATTGAGAAAGAAATTGATAAAGTGATAAATAAAGTGATTGCGTGCCTAATATGTTAATTCAATTTTCAGAGTTCTGGTTTTGGCGGCATGCCTATGAATCACTGGATAGGTGAAATGACCGGGTCGTAAGCCGATTCCAGTTGAGAAATGTGAAATATGTGAAATATGATGTTTTTGGGGTGAAAAGACCGGGTCGTAAGCCTCAAAAACAGTAACAGTCTAGCCGGGTTAAGGATCTCCTCGAGTTTAGTCGGATTGAGGTCCAAGAGACTGGGTCTGTTACATTTGTTTTGGTAACAGTCTTGCCAGGTTGAGGAATCTCCTCGGGTAGCCGGGTTGAGGTCCAAGAGACTGGGTCTGTTACCCTATCCATGGATAGAGATATATATATATATATCGCCTATAGGCTTGATGATTGTGATTATGGATCAAAGCAGTAACTCTGAACTTTGAATAACATATTAGATCCTTTTTGGGCCCATGCTTGTCTTTGTTTTCAATGTGATTTATGAAATGTGAAATGAATGAATAATGAGACCCATACTTGTCTTTGTTTTCAATATGAATGATGAAATGTGATTCATGAAAGGTGAATTAATTGAATAATATAAGGACATGTAATGTTATGAAGTATGATATGATTACAATACATAAATAAACTATTGAATAGAAATATGGTTTGAGAAGCTAAGTTGAAAGATGAGATTCTGAAAATATAATATGACATGTAAAATGTGTATGGATGTGGACATTGTAAGTATTAGTTATGAATGTTCTTATCAGTTATGGAATGGTAGGTTATGTTAACGATATGTGTATCTGTATATAATTATGATATTAGTAGATATATTTGAAAGGTGTAATTGAAATGGGAAAACATGATAAAAAGATAATGATATATGAATTTAACATATGAGTATGATTTTCTGTAATATATGTTTATAATATTTATTTGTACTACTAAGCTCTCGGGCTTAGCGTAGTTGTGTAATCGCGCAGGTGAGTAGGTAACAGATCTGAAGTCAATCGTTATGCCATGAGAAGGGTATGAGTGTTTCGAGACTAACTAGAAGGTGATGCATATATGTATAATTTAATTATGTTGTATTTTTTACAAGAATGTATTTATATGTATAAGTGAAATTTTGGTAAAGACAAGAATATTATATATAAGTAAGTTCATTGAAAGTATAATGATTTTGTAAATGTTCTTTAAATAAAATGTATTATTGTTTTAAACTCAGATAAAGGTTTTTAAACTGTAACAAAAAGTGACATTCTTATACTTTATATATGTACTGTATGTATACCCAGTATATGTATAGTACTTATATAGAGTATGGGGGTGTTACAATTATTTTGGTATCAGAGCTTAGGTTCGAGATTCTCGGCCTAAGTGGAATTAAAAAGAAAAAGTTTTGAAAAGCCTAAATAGAATTAAAAAGAAAAGTTTTGAAATGAAATTTACGAAACATGCATATGCATTAACGCCTAGGGTGGTCTCGAACGTGGCATTATGTGATTTGCAATGTATTTGAATTAGATGAGATGAATGATAGTATGTGGATGAAGTTCTACATGAAAGGAAAATTAGAGAAATAAATGATATGGAAAAATTAATATAAGTCTAATTCATAAAATAAAGAATGGGAGTTTACTTAAGGAAAGCAAATATTGAAATGTTGATTATTGAGATGTGGTTGTAATATAAAGAAATGAATAGGAAAATAAAGTTGAAAATGAGTTGAAAATAAAATCAAGATTAAAGTATGTACTCTTTCCTCTACAGTTTGGATCTCTTTCTAATAAACCTTATGTTTGGATTATTAGAGGGAGGAAATATTGTTGGATTGTTAAAATGGATAGATATGTTATTAATTGAAGAGAATATGGTGGAATATTAAGTGAGTTGATTGGTATAGACAAAATGTGAACATTTAAGGTTTGAGTATATAAAGTTAAGGTTTTGTTTAAAAGAAAAAGAGATGATGTTGGTTAAGTAAAAAGATATATTGGTGTTGTTTGTATTGTTATTTTAAAAGCCAATATTGTGATTTCAATATTAGAAATGTGATATGTTTGAATATTGTGAAAGCTTATGTTAATGGTGGTAATATGTGACATTTGAATTTTTGAAATGAGATTAATAATTGTGAAAATTATATGTTTTGATGTTGCTTTGTGGTATATATATAAGAAGTTTTTAAAGTTGATATTAAGAAAAATGAGATTAGTAAATTGAAGTTTAAATAATGTAGTAAGGTGGGAGTTGGAGTTTTAATGGAATGTTGATAAAGATTATTTAGATATCAAAAGTTTAATGTACGTTAAACATATGAGCTATTTGCAATGAATATTATTGCATATGAGAATACTACGAATTGAGTAATGAGATTGATAGTATGAAAATTTGTTTTGAAGTAAAAAGAAAGTGATTGAGCGAGTGAAAATGAGTTACTTTAAGTCATTTGATTTGAAAGGGTAAAAATGGATATGGAGGTATATTAAATACTTGTAAAAACAAAAGTGAGAGAAATGTCACATTGGAAATGTGACTAAGATTTTGTGAAATATCATTATGATTAGAGTAAATATATATGTTGAGTTGATAAATAATTTAAGTCATGTCAAAAGAATGAGAATTATAATGTTCAAAGAAAAGTAATAAATGTTAAATTTGTATGGATTGTATGTAAAAGAAAAATTAAATATACATGTATAGGATATGTGAAATGAGTTTTTCAATATGACTGTAAATGAAGTATGTAAGAAATGTGAAAAGTAAATCACATTAGAAATGTGCTCTATAAATGTGTATGTGGTATAACTACTGGTTTAATGATATTAAGAATGATATGACATGTATTAGTAGATCTAAGAGAGATTAGGTCTTGAACTGTGTAAAGCTAGATGGATTATGTGACGGAATTGAGAGTGGAAATGGACTTGAGTAATACTGGACAGTGAAAATTATTATGGTGATCACTGAACTTGATGATCATATAATATTTTGAGTTCCAAAGTATTTACATGTGGAAAGGTTCTATGTATATGTGTATAATAAGAAATGGTAAGAAAAAGAAAAAGAAAGTATAATATATACAAATTTTAAAAGAGATAGATTAGAAATGGAGTAGCAAATGGAAATTGTGTTAGATGTGCATATGATTGAATATGTATATGTAAGAAATGTTAATAGTAATATTGTAGAACATGAGCTAAGATAATGATGATCATATAATCGAGTGCAAATTGTTTTGAGTTGGAGTTGATATGTGTTAACTCTTGGTATAGCAAAAGCTTAGAGAATGATTTGTAGACTTAACATTGTAATTGGAAATATTTGGAAAAAAGAATAATAGAGAGACAGTATTTATTCATAAGTTGCAGGCATGATCCTTAATATACCATGGCCATATGAGCTGTTTAGCATATTTGGTTGGTTAGTTTTGTTATCCACAAATTTGAGCCTAAAATAACATAACCATAGTATAGTGTTGATGAGATTGATGAATTATGTTTCTAGAAACATGGTTAAAAGATATGATTAGTGAAGTTGTATCTTATAATTTCTATGTTAGAAATTTAATTATAATTATGAAAAGTAAAGAAAGAGAAGAGAATTGTGAAAGTATTTTGAGTTATGAATAATGTTATAGAAAGATAAATATGTAAATATAGTAATGGTATGAAAGGTGAGGAAATGTTAAATGGGAGAAATTACGAAATATGATTGAAAGTTATACTGAATATGTTTATGGTATAATGTGAACAAGTGAATGGGCTTAAGGTTTAAGTGAATGAACTATGAGTAGTAAATATGGTATGAGATAATCATAAGAATTTTGTGGAAATTGTACTAAGATAATTTGAAGTGATTTGTTATTAATGATCATAGTTTAAAAAAAAAAGCTGAATATGGATCCGAAGAGATTAGACTTTGAATATAAGTTTGACCTAATGGAATTAGATCATATATATTGTGAAATCTGAGGATAAATTTAAATAAGTTAATTGATGGTTTGATTTGAACAAGATTGAGATATTAGTATATGGTGACAGATGAATCAATTGATCTAGATTCTATTAAGATTGCGAATCATTATTAAGATTTAATTTGTACAATTGTACTAGGAGTATATGATTTAAATAATAATGTATATGATGTAATATTTTAATATGTGAATGGACAGGAATGAATTGAGTTATATCGGTTATAAATGAGGGCAATAAGGAAAAGGTTAATTACCTATAAAGTAAGCTTAAAGGTATTGTACTAATATTTATGTTAAGTGAGAAGCATGTTTAAAAAAAGGAATTAAGTGTATGAAAAATAAGGATATTGTTATCAATTAAGGTGTGATAAATGTATATTCAGAAAGTGATTGTAATGACGGAATAAGCAATATTAAGATGTAAATCAATGATTTTTAAGGTTAAAGTTAAGAGAGTAATTATAAAGAAATGAAGTAATAAAATATTTTGAATGTTTGGTTAAGAAAGTAATAAGAATTATAAAGATATATATATTATGACAAGTTATGGAATTGGAAATTGACTCTAAGGGGGGAGAGTAAAAGTTATGTGATTTGATGAAATTATAACATAAGAATATGATTAACTTCATATGAAAATTAAGATGGTGCTTTGTTAAGAATGGGTTATTACTGTACTAGATAATTTCGAGGATGAAATTATTTAAGGGGGAGAGAATTTTAATATCCCAAAGTATACCCTAAAAGTTTTGGAGGAGTTGTTGTATTTGGATTTAATGTATATGTTTTATGGAAAGAGAAAGGAAGATAAATTAATTAAAAGGAAATATTATAAGAGATAGATGTATATGAGGGATGAGATGTATATTTGGTATTTGGAAAATATGGAAAATATAAATGCAATATATAAGAGATATACATATACCCACATATGCATCACATATGCATGATGTATAAAATGGTGTAGGAAAAGTAAGTTATATAATTAATTAATAATAATAATAATAATAAAAGAAAAAGAAGAAAAGAAAGTCAAAGGATGGACAAGTGTATGGTCGAGATTTAAAGGGAATTAATTATATATATATATGATAAATATGAGAAAAAGAAGAAAAGATCTTCTTTCCTTCTTCTTCTTCTTGCACGAGAGTGAGAGAGAGAGAGAGAGAAAGATTTGATTTTGGTTGGTTTATACATCAAATTCTTAAGGGCTTTAAGAGAATTGAAGGTGGAGATTGAAGATTTGTCAAAATATTCAAGTAAGTGTTCATTTCTTTGAGTTGATTTCTATTGATTGTATTTATATTTGATTTGGTTAGTGTGTGAAGATGATGATAGTGAAAGATTAAAGTTTATAGATATGTTAAATTGGTATTTAGATGATGATAATATGGTTATTTGTGAGGATGATGATGGATTATTGAAATTGTTTAATAAGGGTTTAATATAAATGAGTTGGAGAATTGAGTAATTGATATATAATTGATGTATGTTTGTGTTTAAGGAAGTTGAAAACATAGAATACATGAGTTTGGTCCGGAAATAGAGGCATTTTGGATGCCACGCCCGTGGCCCCTGGCTGCCACGACCGTGGCCATTGGAAGCCATGGCCGTGGGGGTGTTGAGCAAGGGAGACAGATTCATTTGCTATGCCACGGCCGTGGGGGTTGGAAGACCACGACCGTGGGGATTTTAGAAAGATTAGGCAAAATTGTTTGTTATGCCACGCCTGTGGGGGTTGGTAGGCCACGACCGTGGGGTCCTAGAGAGAGATGTTGGTTTATAATTTGTGATCTAAGGGTCTAGTATGAGATTGATAAGTGAATAATTGTATTGAATTCATGTGTATCTTTGAGTAAGTGTGTGTTATTCCTTATGGATTAGGTTGTGAAGAAGTTGTTTTGCCCTAATCCAAGTGTTGAGGATTATTGGAAGATGAGTTGGGTGTTGTGTGATGGCTCATGAGGTAAGTACAAACCATATTTGATTTTCATATATTTATATGTCTTTTGACCTTAACACATTTGGTTATAAATGTGTTAAGTAATCTATTACATTGATGATGCATATGAATAATGCTATGTTGTGCACAATGTGAATTATGTGGAATGTCGTTGAAGATTCTAAATCTATGAATAATGTAAATTGCTATGTATATATCAATGATGAAATATGAAATGTGAAAGATGTGATGATATGATGAATTATGTAACGTGAAAGATATGATGATCATTCTTAATGTATGGTCAATGCAATTGATTATGAGTACTTAAATGATGAATTGAGACATAATGAGATGATTGAAGCATGTTTGCTTATATGAAATATGAAATGTGAAATGTGAAAGATATGATGATATGATGAATTGTATTAATGTGATTTGAGATAATATGAGATATGAAGCCATGGTTGTTGGCTATGATGATGCAAATGAGATAATTGAGGCATGGTTGCCTAGTTGATTGTGGAATATGAAATGAGAAATGAATTGAGAAAGAAATTGATAAAGAGATAAATAAAATGATTGTGTGCCTAATATGTTAATTCAATTTTCAGAGTTCTGGTTTTGGAGGCATGCCTATGAATCACTGGATAGGTGAAATGACCGGGTCATAAGTCGATTCCAGTTGAGAAATGTGAAATATGTGAAATATGATATTTTTGGGGTGAAAAGACCGGGTCGTAAGCCTCAAAAACAGTAACAGTCTAGCCGGGTTGAGGATCTCCTCGAGTTTAGTCGGGTTAAGGTCCAAGAGACTGGGTCTGTTACATTTGTTTTGGTAACAGTCTTGCCAGGTTGAGGAATCTCCTCGGGTAGCCGGGTTGAGGTCCAAGAGACTGGGTCTGTTACTCTATCCATGGATAGAGATATATATATATCGCCTACGGGCTTGATGATTGTGATTATGGACCAAAGCAGTAACTCTGAACTTTGAATAACATATTAGATCCTTTTTGGGCCCATGCTTGTCTTTGTTTTCAATGTGATTTATGAAATGTGAAATGAATGAATAATGAAACCCATACTTGTCTTTGTTTCAATATGAATGATGAAATGTGATTCATGAAAGGTGAATTAATTGAATAATATAAGGACATGTAATGTTATGAAGTATGATATGATTACAATACATAAGTAAACTATTGAATAGAAATATGGTTTGAGAAGCTAAGTTGAAAGATGAGATTCTGAAAATATAATATGACATGTAAAATGTGTATGGATGTGGACATTGTAAGTATTAGTTATGAATGTTCTTATCAGTTATGGAATGGTAGGTTGTGTTAACGATATGTGTATCTGTATATAATTATGAGATTAGTAGATATATTTGAAAGGTGTAATTGAAATGGGAAAACATGATAAAAAGATAATGATATATGAATTTAACATATGAGTATGATTTTCTGTAATATATGTTTATAATATTTATTTGTACTACTAAGCTCTCGGGCTTAGCGCGGTTGTGTAATCACGCAGGTGAGTAGGTAACAGATCTGAAGTCAATCATTATGCCACGAGAAGGGTATGAGTGTTTCGAGACCAACTAGAAGGTGATGCATATATGTATAATTTAATTATGTTGTATTTTTTACAAGAATGTATTTATATGTATAAATGAAATTTTGGTAAAGACAAGAATATTATATATAAGTAAGTTCATTGAAAGTATAATGATTTTGGAAATGTTCTTTAAATAAAATGTATTATTGTTTTAAACTCAGATAAAGGTTTTTAAACTATAACAAAAAGTGATATTCTTATACTTTATATATGTACTGTATGTCTACCCAGTATATGTATAGTACTTCTATAGAGTATGGGGGTGTTACAATTACAGTGAATTTAGGCTCTAGACCTAAGCTAAGAGAGATTTAATTATCTGTAAAAAAATAGTTATAGTCAGTAGGATACTAAAGGAATTTGCAAAAAATTTAGCTAATTTTTACCATGCACATTTCTTCTCCTTGCCCTCTGCGTGTAAAAATATTTTAAAAGTGCAAAAATATTTATATACACACAAATATTTTAATGATTGAATTGAATAATTGAGTTTCCTATTTATTTACTATGTAGTTACTGTTTATGCACTATTTACAACTATTTATTTACTATTTGTAAATAGTAATTTACTATTTATCAATAGTAACATTTACTTTTTTTCTTTTTTTTTTCTTTCTTTTTTTACGAGAATACTGTTTTTCTTTTTTATTTTTGTCTTTTTCTTTTGCCATTTCTCTATATAAACCGACTCATTTCTTCAATTCATTCACAGCAGCAACTCATCTTTTATATAAGAGAGTTTAGCATAGAATTGAGGAAAAAATGCATGCTTAAAGATTAGGAACTCGATCTAATGCTGAGTTATTGGAGTTTATTCGGCGGCATGAAGATGAAAATATAAGTCTACTAGCCGGGATATGTTTAGATCATTTTTATACTTATTTTTAGTATGATTTTTATGTGTTTTTAGTTAATGTTTTGATTGATTTTTGTTTTAAGTTTGTTTAAAGTGTTTGTTTTAGGTTTAAGTGCAAAAACACCCTTGGAAGATCAAAACAAAGAAAGAAGAGCATGAATCAAGCATGACATGGCCAAGCCAAATGAAGCTTGGCCGTGTCACCTCAAAGGAAAGAAATGGCAGCAACTGACATGGCCAACAAGCTTGGCCGTGTCACTCTCATCTCCAAAGAACAAAGAAGAGCATGGAGCAAAACAGAAGAAGACACACTCAATGACACGGCCAGCATGCTTGGCCGTGTCCCATTTCATGCCAAAGACACCAGGACCAAGCAAAGAAGGAAAGAAAAGAATCAGAAGGTGACACACCCAAGTGACATGGCCACAAGCTTGGCCGTGTCACTCCTTGAAGAACAAAGAAAAGAAAGAAAGAAAGAAGAAGGCAGTGAAGGACATGGCCAGCAAGCTTGGCCGTGTCCCAAAGAAAAATGAGAGACACGGCCAAGCCAAATCAAGCTTGGCCGTGTCACCCTTTAAGTTCTTTCGCACGACAGAGAAAAAGGAGGAAACGGCTAGGGTTTGGAAAAAGAGAGGAAAGAAAAGAGAATGAGGGGGCAAACACGATTTGGGATGAGGAGAGAGTGACACTCTCCTTGTCCCTTTATCTTCATCCTCCATTTTCAACTTCTCCATCTTCCATTGACAAGATATTTAAGGTTCTTTGGGATAAAGTGGGTTAACAAGCTCTTAAAGGTTGAAGAAGTTTCATTGAAAGGTTTGGTGACTTGAGAAAGCTCCATTCCATCTCTCAAAGGCATAATCAATTGAAGGTATGGTGACTTGAGAAAGCTCCATTCCATATTGCAAAGGAGAATCACCATTGAAGAGGGCTTGAGTTCTTCATCATAAATCAAAGTGGAGCTAGGAGAAAGACTAGTAATCCTACTCTTGGCATCTACAAGGGGTTTTTCTATTCTCTCTTTTAATTCATTTCAATATTGTTTTTGTTGTATTAAGAGAATTGATATTGCAATGAACAATTTGTATTTGATTTATATTGAGTTGAATGTTGGTTCTAAATTGATGATGTTGAGCTAGATACCCATGCCTAGGGTTTGTAGTATATTTGATTGAATGCTTTGATTTAATATTTCCATTGATGTACCTTGTTATTGGTTGATTGCATTGGATTGTATGCTATGTTGATAGATTAGCTGCCTATTGATCTCTATATATTAAATGAAGGACCGAGAGGTGAAATTTGATATCGAAATTATGCAATCGACTACCCTAAGAATGAATTAGAAATATAAGTTCTAGGGTTTATTAATTTGCAAATGTAAAAGAATTGGTCATTGTTAATTCATGAATGTGAGAACTAATGGATTGGTAATTGACTAATTAACTTTAAGAAATAAATTAATTTACAAGGCTATGTTAATGGATAATTGAGAATTGAGCTTTGATTGAATGGACCTATAACCCTAGGCACCTTCCCAAGAATCGATTTGATCTTGTACAACCATCACACACATCAATCCTACACTCCTTAATCTTAGGTTTAAATCATTCTCACACCATTCCAACACAACAAACTTCCGCATTTAAATACTTGTCAATCAAGCTATTACGAACTACACCTTCTTAGGGAAACGACCTTGGGGCGATCACCTTTGCTACAGCTACCTCGTATACTTGCGAGTGACGCTTGTAGTAGTACTTAATTCGAGCGCAACAAGTTTTTGGCGCCGCTACCGGGGAAGGCTGTTTAAGTAGTGATAGTTTGATTTTTCTTTACAATTTAATTGATTTTTTGTTTTCTTTGAATTGTTTGTTTATTTTGTTTGATTTTCTTTCAATTTAATTATTTGTTTGATTTCTTTAAGTTGCTAAGTATCTTTTGTAAATATGCAGTTTTCAAGGTACGTAGGGGTTTATGATGATAACCCTAACTCTGACATGGCATGGCAATTAGCAGAATTAACAAACCAACTTAAGATGCTAAATGCAAGAGGAAGAACACCTATGCATACTCGTGAAATATGTTCAGTATATGGCATTGCAGGACATAGCACAAACATGCGTTCATTTGGTTAAGGACAATACCAAGAGTGGCAAGAGGAAGAATATGCCTATGAAAGTTTCCAGTAAATGGGTGGAAATGACCCATATCCCAGACCTTATAATTCAAGCTGGGGAAGTCACCCAAATTTTTCTTGGGAAAATCAACAGCAAATTCCACCTCAAAATTTTTTTCAACCTTACCAAAGAAATCCTTACTCTCAAGAACAATATTCAAATCAAGATCACCCTAAGAAACCCACACTGGAGGATAGTTTGAATGCCTTCATTCAAACTAGCGCACAAAATCAAGATCGACTTAAGGAACCCACTTTGGATGATAGTTTGAATGCCTTCATTCAAATTAGCGCACAAAATCAAGATCAATTCAAGATATCCACTGTGGAAGATGATTTGAATGCTTACCTTCAAATTAGCACACAAAATCAGGAAGGGACCAATGAGAGGTTTGATTCTTTGGAGGAATCATTAAAGAGGGTGGAAATTCAAGTTGGGCAACTGGCACATCAACTCCAAGCACACCAAGAAGAGGAATTTCCTAGCCAACTGGAGCAAGTCAAGGCAATCACAAATTTGAGGAGTGAATAGGTGATATATAACAGTTTTTATGATTCCTTTGATGCAGGAACTAATCAAGAAGAAGATGGTGAGGAAATACAACCATACATAAAGGAGTTAATTCAATCAAAGGAGGAGGAGGATTTGGAAGCATCAACTTTGACAACATTGCATGAACCTCCAAATCCTTGTATGCCACCAATCCCATTCCCAAGTAGGCTGAATGAAGAGAAAGAAGGTATGCAACTTTCTAAACTCTATGACATGCCCTGTGGTGAAGATAGTGTAGATAATCTTGAGGTGGCAATGACCTTAGAAGTAGAACCTAATTTTTCCAATTTAGAAATTGAGAAGAGCAATTTACTATTAAATACTGAGATTGTTGAGGGGGAGCTTCAAATTGCTAAAGAGGATGAAGAAGTGATTCAACCAAACTTGGTTGAACTTAAAAAGACCCCAAGAATTATGAAAGATGTTTTGGTTGGGGATTACAGTATGCAACAAATTATAATCTCTCCCACCCTTGGTGGTGAGAACGAGCAAAAACCATATATAACCATGTTGCAAACTGAAGAAGATTCTTACCACGTCCCTATAGCATTAGAGGATCAAGCGAAGACAACCCTCACATATTCTTTTTAGACAATTGCTCTTCCAAGGACGCTACCTATGCTTTTAAATACATTGGGAACATTTCAAAGTTGCATGTTGTTCATCATCTCACATATGGGCTCCAATTGCATTATGGGTGGAAGGAGCCCTACACATCGTATATGGGAACGATGGAAATAAGGTGTCATCTAAACTCTCTTTTAGTTTATGCATGCTCACATTGAGGACAATGTGAATCTTTAAGTGTGGGGTAGTGCATTTTGTGTTTTTACTTTTTAAGTTTAATAATGTTTTACCTTGAATAAATGAGTTTTAGAAAGTTCAATTGTTATAAAAATTGTTGATAGGTAACCTTTGAATTTTTGAAGCATGAATTTGAGAATTGAGTAGAATTGGTACTTATTGTCAATTTCGTTGGTTTTTCCTTGCATTACCATTAACCTAGTGAGGAATTGAGCCATCAACTTATCATTATTATTGTGGGTGAACATCTTTGATTGATAATTTGCTAGAACTTGCTTTGAAATGCTTTTTAAGACTGCATAAAAATTTCAATTTGGCATCAAGATGATTAAGGCAATTAGGTGAACCCATTTTGGCTTAAAAAGACCAACCCTATATTCAACCTTAGTTAGCCAATTTTGAGCTTATTTTATTTTTCCTTTTCTTTCTTTTTTCACAACACCATTAGCTTGAATCTTGTTGTTTAACTCTTACTCTTTCATTAGGTCAAGAGCATTTTAAGAGCATTTATGACCGAGTGTTGTGTTGAATTAAGTGTGGGGTTAAATTTAGTAGGTTTAAGATTGCTAAGCAAAATAATAAAAAAAATAAAAAAAAAGGAAAAAGAGAAAAATAATATATATATATATATATATAATAATAAGAATAATTGTTGTTCTTGTTGAAAGGGTTGGAATAAGTTGGAGATATCATTGAAATATTTAATAAGTGAGTTCCCTTGAAAAGCTCTTTAATGTCAAGGGGTAGATGAGAGGAAGGTGTTTGGGATTGTTAGTGTATACATATGATCGGTTACTTCATTCTTGAAGTGCTCTTGAACATAATGATTAAGCTCACATTTCCTAAATGCCATGCCTTTACCTTAGCCCCATTACAACCCAATAAAGACCTTTTGATTGATGCTTGATTGTTATTTTGTGGTGGAGATTTGATTGAAAAGCAAGCCTATGGTAATAATCTTTCATTGATTGTTATGAGTGTAAACACCACCATGATCAAACACTTGTAAGAGTTGGTGAGGGAGTGACAACATGGAAAACCACTTAATTGCATGGGTGTCGATTTTGTTTGATTCGATATTGATTATGGATTTAGGGATAGGGAAGTCTTGATGCATCTTTATAACTCTTGAACTTAACAAAATTTATCTTGTAGTGTGTTTTGATTTTAGCCTTGCTTGGGGACAAGCAAGGAATTAAGTGTGGGGTAGTTGTTTAGATCATTTTTTACTTGTTTTTAGTATGATTTTTATGTGTTTTTAGTTAATGTTTTGATTGATTTTTGTTTTAAGTTTGTTTAAAGTGTTTGTTTTAGGTTTAAGTGCAAAAACACCCTTGGAAGATCAAAACAAAGAAAGAAGAGCATGAATCAAGCATGACATGGCCAAGCCAAATGAAGTTTGGCCATGTCACCTCAAAGGAAAGAAATGGCAGCAAGTGACACGGCTAACAAGCTTGGCCGTGTCACTCTCATCTCCAAAGAATAATGAAGAGCAAGGAGCAAAACAGAAGAAGACACACTCAATGACACGGCCAAGCCACTGGCCGTGTCACATGACACGGCCAGCGAGCTTGGCCGTGTCCCATTTCATGCCAAAGAAGGAAAGAAAAGAAGCAGAAGGTGACACACCCAAGTGACACGGCCAAGCCAGTGGCCATGTCACATGACACGACCACAAGCTTGGCCGTGTCACTCCTTGAAGAACAAAGAAAAGAAAGAAAGAAAGAAGAAGGCAGTGAAGGACACGGCCAAGCCAAATCAAGCTTGGCCGTGTCACCCTTAATATCTATTTAAGTTCTTTCGCACGACAGAGAAAAAGGAGGAAACGACTAGGGTTTGGAAAAAGAGAGGAAAGAAAAGAGAAGGAGGGGGCAAACACGATTTGGGATGAGGAGAGAGTGACACTCTCCTTGTCCCTTCATCTTCATCCTCCATTTTCATCTTCTCCATCTTCCATTGACAAGATCTTTGAGGTTCTTTGGGATAAAGTGGGTTAACAAGCTCTTAAAGGTTGAAGAAGTTTAATTGAAAGGTTTGCTGACTTGAGAAAGCTCCATTCCATCTCTCAAAGGCATAATCAATTGAAGGTATGGTGACTTGAGAAAGCTTCATTTCATATTGCAAAGGAGAATCACCGTTGAAGAGGGCTTGAGTTCTTCATCATACATCAAAGTGGAGCTAGGAGGAAGACTGGTAATCCTACTCTTGGCATCTACAAGGGGTTTTTCTATTCTCTCTTTTAATTCATTTCAATATTGTTTTTGTTGTATTAAGAGAATTGATATTGCAATGAACAATTTGTATTTGATTTATATTGAGTTAAATGTTGGTTCTAAATTGATGATGTTGAGCTAGATACCCATGCCTAGGGTTTGTAGTATATTTGATTGAATGCTTTGATTTGATATTTCCATTGATGTACCTTGTTGTTGGTTGATTGCATTGGATTGTATGCTATGTTGATAGATTAGCTACCTATTGATCTCTAGATATTGAATGAAGGACCGAGAGGTGAAATTCGATATCGAAATTATGCAATCGACTACCCTAAGAATGAATTAGAAATATAAGTTCTAGGGTTTATTAATTTGCAAATGTAAAAGAATTGGTCATTGTTAATTCATGAATGTGAGAACTAATGGATTGGTAATTGATTAAATAACTTTAAGAAACAAATTAATTTACAAGGCTATGTTAATGGATAATTGAGAATTGAGCTTTGATTGAATGGACCTATAATCCTAGGCACCTTCCCAAGAATCGATTTGATCTTGTACAACCATCACACACATCAATCCTACACTCCTTAATCTTAGGTTTAAATCATTCTCACACCATTCCAACACAACATACTTCCGCATTTAAATACTTGTCAATCAAGCTATTACGAACCACACCTTCTTGGGGAAACGACCTTGGGGCGATCACCTTTGCTACAGCTACCTCGTATACTTGCGAGTGACGCTTGTAGTAGTACTTAATTTGAGCCCAACAGGATGCCGCTTCATTGCAGTTCAAATCAAAAGAGCAAGGTAATTATTTATTTTAACAGCAAATTATTTCATTTTTTCATGTTTTTGTTTTTTCGCTTTTTTTTATTTCCTTATATATGTTTTTTTATTTTCTTTTTCTCTTCTTTTTTTTATTTCTTTTTTTTTATTTTTATTATTTTTTAAGATTTAGGAAAAATAAATTAATTAGATGAATATATTTAAGAATTTAAGTAAATAGATAGACTAAAAATAAAATATAAATAAATTTAGCCTAAAAATCAGTGGTATTGATATGAGGATATACTTACCTTGTGTTAACTTACCTGGCTCCATGTTAGCGTGATCGTTGCATTATCCGGGGAGGAGGATGTGTCTATAAAGCCCGATAATGGTATGATGTAGCGCCTTCTCGGGTAAGACAGATTATCCGAGATTGTAGTTTTGAAAGCTTCATCTTACAATTACCATCCGAGGAGTATCCGATAGATAGGAGTGTAGTTCAAGCATTGTCAGAACGGTGGATGGACACGACCCATACTTTTTACCTACCTATAGGAGAAATGACTATTGGCTTGGTCAATTATACAGCCATAACTGGTATCCGGTACTATGGCCTTCCGGTCCCTCTTACCAATGATATTCCGACATTCAAAGAAATTCAACAGTTAATTGGTATGGAACCATCATTTAAAGGGCCTTTCAAGATAAAAATTGAGCCAATTCGAAGTTATTGGATGAACTACGAAGGACGGGTTCATAGGGACACAACCAAATAATATGCTCAAGGATTTTTACTGTATTTGCTCGGGTCGACCATTTTAGGCAGCACCGAATCCGCCATCCATTTGTCGGTATTGAGGGCCCTTACTGATATGTGTATGATACTGCTTTACGGCTGGGGTGAAGCCAGTCTTGCCTGTCTTTACCATGGACTTGACAAAATTTGCAGAAATAAGAAGTCTTTTGTTGGCTTTATGGCTGTTCTCGAGGTACTCTTCTTCCACCAATGTCAATTCCATTCTTTTCTTTCATGAATTTGATTTTTATTATTGTTGTAGGTATGAGTACAATCTTGTGAAGGTGCCTGGTATTTCCCGAGAGAGAGTTGGCATCTGAGATTAAATTTTTGGTTATCAGATCGTGTAGAAGTTCCCAGCTCTCACCATGTGCATACCCAATGCTTTGTCTTGAGTTGCTTAACCTAGGGCAGGTAAAATAGCATTAGTATACTTTAAAATTTATATAAAAGTTCACTTACCTTATGTCTTTTTGTAGGTCAATTTGGCCTGGTGGAACATAGAAGAGAGGACGAACTGGACTTCCTCCATGAATGCCGCACTGCCTTTTCAACATACTCATCGAGTCATTGTCCTATGTCTAGTGGTTGGTTTCTCGGAGAGAGAGTATACGAGTAGTTTCTTGGTCCTGAGCAGTGGAGGATCCCGATGCGTTGCTCGAAATATACTTTAAATATCACATCAATGCTGGAGAATGCATGGTGGTTGGCTCGGCATGGTTATGATGTTAAAACATTTCTCTATCCACCGGGTGCATCTTATACCCAGTTTATTCAAATAGGGCTCTTGAACTTTGATGTATCCCCTATTGGTGTACGAGAGCTTCCCGAGAAAAATGAGGATAGAGATGAAGAGGAGTATCATGGAGAGGGAGGAGAGTTTGTCTCACATCTCAGGGCTAGCACTTCTCAAGTAAACTTTTACCATTTTTCCTTTGCAATTGCTTTTTTCTTATTGTATTTTGACTTTTTTTAATGATTGTTGCAGGCTGCTGGCTCATTTGGTCATGTGGTGGGACCTTCTTTTACTACTCCTCCATTTGCTCAATCTAATCAACCGGAGATGCCATCTCATCCATAGGGCATTGATATGAATTACTTGGTAGGTTTTCTTGTTTCATGATAATTTATGCTATATGTATGCATGATTATGTATGCTCTTACTCTTTTCCTTTCTGGCTCATAGCGGATGCTTAAAGAACAAAATAAGAAACTTCAAGAAGAGTTGGTCGCTAGTTGTCAACAGGTCATCCATTTTGAGAAATTGTATCACCAGTCAGAGCAAGATATTCGAGACTTCCAGTTTCAGGGGATGAGAGATCCTGGTGCTTTGTCATCTAGAGGCCCTCAAGCTGATGACCATGAGATAATTTCGTCTGCTTTAGATGAGGACCATTACAGATCTGAATTCCAAGGTAATAGAGATTTAGGTGCTCCTACTTTAGGCGAACTCGGGACGGGTGATATGCCTCCTCCTCCAACAGGTGATGATTTTTTTAGAGCTTTATTTGATGATCTACCACCTCCTTCTTGGTGATCTATGAATATTGTATCAATTGAGGAAATATTGTATAATATGTATAAAAATAATAATGATAATGATGTGTAATTTGCATTTTCACTGCAACTTTCTCTCTCTTCTTTTTTTTTTAAAAATTTCTTCTTCTTCTTTTCATATCTTCTCCTTGCCCTCTGTGTAGGCTCAAACCCATGATTTTTCTATGCAGCTTTGGTTGTCATTTGTATATTGTCTAGCTCATCTAACAAGCATGCATTTCTTCCTTTCTTTTGCAAAATGACTGGAGTTTCTTCAAAAAATGGGTCTTCTATGCCCCCTTGATTCAATATAGTGGTTTCATCGACTCATAGACCGAGATGATCAGCTGAAGTGTTTTCATTGACTCCTTCCAAATGCTTGTTCAGTTTTTGCTTTGGAATGACAGGATACTTCACATTTACGGTTTTTATCTTCGAGATATTGAAAACATGAATAATGGAGGGCCCAAGCAGCAGAGTCAGCGATACATCTATTTCAAACTATGTTTCACCATGTTAGTTGGTAGCTTCTTCATGACCTTGCCAATAATCATTTACTTTGCCCAATGTGTTCTTCGAGTTTTGATAATTCAACAAACTCCCGTTGACTTGATTTTTTTTTGAATTTTGAATTTGAAATCAAATGTTGGCTTTGCCAAATTAATATCAATTTATCTTAGGACTTGATTTTTTCAAATTAACATATCTATAACATGACAACCCTAGTTACCGCACTAAACTCGGGAATCATTTCTATTTTAGCAAGAATTGTTGCACTTCAGATAGGCACATACACATTACTTGGCCAAAGGTCTCTGTAGACCCTTAATTTTTGACCCAGTCCGGTCCAATATATTTTATATAGTCCAAAATAATTTTTGTGTTATTTTATTTAAATAATATTTATTTTAGAATTTATTTTTTATAAGTTTTAATAAAATAAAAATAATAAATAATAAATAAATAAATAAAAATAAACATAAAAATCGGGAACAAAAAAATCGGCGACAAATTTTGGTCGAAATGGCCTTGGGCCATTTCGCCCGCAGGAACTTCCTACGGGCAAAATGGTCTGGCAGCCCGCCAGCGCGCCAATTCTCGCTCGCACCAAGCGCAATTCCTCGCAGCCCGTTGCAAATTTTTCCAGCGAGATTTTTCCAACGCAATTTTTTTCGAAACCAAATTCTATTTGGTTTCGGTTTTCTTTTCCTAATTAATTATAGTTTCCTTAAACAATTGGAATTAATCTTCTAAATTTCCTATAAATAATAATAAAAAACACAGAAAAAGAGAGATAGGACTCTGGAGGGAGAAAAACCTAGGACTAGAACTTTGAACTTGGGACTTCAGATTTGAGAAGAACAAGCAAGGCCATCAACAATTTATCAAAGGTAACAACATTGCCTTTGTCCTTGTTCATCCAAGAAGCAATTTTTGGTGGAACCAACGAACGAAGGTTTGAATATCTAATTTCTTTTTTTTTATTTTCTTACAGTAGCTTCAATCACTGAAAATTAATTAATTGTTTCTTTTGATTCTAAAAACCTTAGAACCCTAATTTATTTCTTCTAAACCTTAGAACCTTAAATCGTTTCTTCTATTTTCAAAAATCCTAAAAATTACTTTTTTATTTCTTCTAAAACTTAAGAACCCTAACCTATTTCTTCAAAACCTTAAAACCCTAAATTGTTCCTTCTATTTCCAAAAACCCTAAAAAAATACTCTTTTGTTTCCAAAAACCTTAAATCGTTTTTCCTATTTCCAAAAGCTTTTAAAAATCCTAAACTGTTTTCTTCTAATTCTTTTCCAAAATTTTCAAATGTTTTGTTAAATATCCAAACTCTAAACTCACTTTACAATTTCTAAAAAATCATAATTACTTTATAAAACTAAACTATTTTCTTCAACTCCAAAACCAAAATAGTAAACCCCCAAACCAGTAAATCTAAACCATAAGTTTTCCTAAACCCTAATCCCTCAAAACTAATACGTAAACCCTAGTTTTCATAAACCCTAATCCCTAAAACCTTAAAACCTCATAAACCTAAACATTCAAACTCAATACAGTAAATCCAAAACAACAATCCAGTAACCAAGAGCTATAAACCTAATGTTTTAATATTCTAAAATCCTAATTTCATAATGTTACCCTTAAACCCTAATTTGATTCATGAAACCCTAATCCATTCCAATTTTCTAAAACCATTACAGTAGGTCAAACAAATAACAATAATAATACTAAAATCCCAAATCCCTAAATATTAATTAAAGAACTTTAAATAAGAAACAGTAAACCTCAATTTATATTTTTACTTGCTTTATTTAATTTTAGATTTGATTATATAGTTTATTATATTTTTTGATGTTTGATTTATTTATTTTCAATGCTTGATTTATTTAATTTATTGTGGATGAATGTTTATTATATATTTTTATTGATGTTTAATATTTTTTATGAATGACTTATTTATGATGAATAGTTATTTACTTTTATCAATTTATTTTGATTTTCCAATGTTGTAAGAGGTATGTTTCCACTTTGTGGGTACCTCATTAGTTAAATATCATGTAATTTAAATTGCTTTTATATTTTAGACCAATGTAAAGGACATGTTTCTACCTTTTGGTGGGTGTCCTATTAGTTTAGATATGGATGATGTAAGGGCATGTTTCCATCCTCGGATGGGTGTCCATTTATTTATTTTGCTTGGTCATTGTTTCGATTTTTAAGATAACGATGCCTTATTTCAATTGTTGCATGTAATATGGATAACATTGTTATACTTAAGAATTCTATATTATTAAGACCTATAAAGGAGGCCGATTCCAGTGAACCGGCATTGTAGGGGTGCTGGGCCATTTCTCACCTTCCCCACACGTACCCAACTTTCCAAACCCATTAGGGGGTTGGGGATTCCTTAGGAATTGAGTCATCCACCCCTTTCTTTTTCCTAGCTCGTCCGGGTGGCAACTCCATTTTCTCCGGACTTAGGTCCGTGTTCTCTAAGGCCCCGAGCCTAAACAGTGCCGAAATCGCAAGAACCATTCCACCAGGAGTGGGGGAGAAAATCCCCGCTCACAGTGGCAACTCCACTGGGGATAAGAGAAGTTGATTCCGTTGGCCTTTATATTATTCTATTCTTTCTTATAATGATATTATTCTTTGCATCATATTAGATTGCATCGTATGCGTGAGTTAGGATGCCCGTGTTAATCGTGTTGTGTTATGTAAGGGATACCATACTTTCACTCAAGGTATGGAGATCGAGCATGGCATAACCACTCATAGCCTCGTACCATTTGGTATATACTTGCTATGGGAACCTAAGCCTTTTAACCCAAAGACTAAATCTCAAGTAATTGGCCTAGTTACTTTCCTTAGGTCTTACCCCAAATGCATGTTGTTTGACTATGGTTAGTTTATCTTAGTCTAAATCATGGCTTATTTGGTTTGTTCTTTTTCTAATATGACCCAAGTACATTTGTAAGCTCAAAATAAAATTTTCTCTTAAAAGTCCAAAAGACCAAAGCTATTTTCAAAACTTTTCAAGATGGTCTTTGGATATAAAATTTTCCAAAACAAATCAAAAATTCTTTTGCTAATGACTCAAGTACAAAGCCCAAAATCCATTTTTTCTAAAATCTTTTTTACAATGGGCTTAGAAACAAAATTATTTTCATCCAAAAGAGCTTACAAATATTTAGGTCAATTACAAAATACCAAAAATCAATTGTGAGCCTAGTTTATACTAAGAATAAATTAACCATGGGCTTGTTTTTGGCATGAATCATTAGTTACTTTTTCAAGTGAGAAATCTATCTATAATAAACCTCTTAATTTCATTTTAATCCAATATAGCATAAAAGCTACTATAGTTAGTTGAATGGATTAAAACCTAATTAATGGGAATTTTCATGAACTAATTTCTATTTTCAAAAATATAACTATTGGTTGAAACGTCCGAGGGAAATATTCAAAAACAAGATACCCCATGTTGGTATTTTGTTAGCCATATACCTAGGAAAAGAGACTCACCATTCGTGTGTGGATGTTATAAGGTTGGAAGGAAAGTCCTATTTGTCCTTGTTTGTTAATTGTTTGTGCGTACATGCATACATTTGCATCTCATATCATTAATCCTCTCTAGCTCACAGCCCTAGATTATGACAGTTCAAAAGCTTATGACAATCCGACCTATGCTAGAAACGAAGAATCTAGCCACGACTCAATCTCTTTTTCACCAAAAGCAATGGAGCCCGAACAAATTCAAAGAATGGTGTATGAAGCCCTCAATGCCTAGATGGAAGAAATAAAAGAGGCCCTAGCTGAGACCATGAAGAACCAATTGGCTGCAATTTTAGAAAATCATGTTGAAGCATCTGCTAGCACTAAGAAGCCGAAGGACAAAGGGAAGACTAAAGTTGGTGAAGTGGTTTTTGATGATGAAAAGGTGATCATCGATGATGATGATGATTGGGCTCAATACTACCAAGATCCTCAAGATAAGAAGAAAGAACCAAAGATTATTGAAAGATCAGCTATGGAGAAAATCGAAGCTTCTAATGTTGAAAAGATGATTGCTGATTTAGAAAAGAAATTTGAGAAGCTAAAAACTGAAGAAATGTCCAACAACAACAACAACTAAGCCTTAGTCCCAAATAAGTTGGGGTCGGCTGTATGGATCCTCAACAAAATATGCTCAAAAGACACCAAAAAAGATACTCTAGCCTTAGGCCCCTTCCAAGACACGGATTTTACGTCTCCATTCAGGTCTGTCATTAATCAAATCCGCATCAAGATCTAAGGTACGTAAGTTTCTTGCTATCACCTCATTCCACACAGTTCTAGGTCTTCCACGACCTCTAGCACCCTCAATCAAAAAATTCTCACACTTATGAACCGCAGCATTAGGAGGTCTTCTTAAAACATGCCCATACCATCTAAGTCTTCCTTCCCTCACCTTATCTCCGAAGTTGACAAATTATTTGAACTAGAAGAAGAAGTTCCGTACAAGTTTAAGATGCCATCTTTTGCAAAGTTTGATGGAATCGAAAACCCCCATCTCCATGTGAAACGGTATATCACTGCTATGCAGTCTGCCCGAGCTACTAAGGCTCAAACTCTAAGGTACTTCATGCTCTCATTAGACCCTGTTGTCCAAAATTTATTCAACACCTTAGAGGAAAGTACACAAAAAGATTGGGACATCTTGTACAAGGCTTTCATTCAACAATATGGGTACAATGCCAAGCTGGAAGTAACCTTGATGGAGGTGGAGTCCATTAAACAAAGGCCAAATGAGAATTTTTTGGACTATATGAAAAGGTGGAGAAATAAGGTTGCTTTGCTCAAGAAAAGGCCCGATGAATTTGATCAAATAAGGATGATCGTGAGAGGCGTCCTGCCCAATCTCCGTGAAAGGATGTCTCACACACTTATAAGGGACTTCAAAGATCTTCTCCAAGCCGGTCTACAAATTGAAGAGTGGGAAAGGGAGAAGAATCGCTTTTCAATAAAAAGGAATGAGAAAGGAAATTATCAGCCTAGTAATCAAAGTACACAAAAGGAAGCTAATGTTAATGTCACTAGTCAAAGAGGAATGAGGCAGTTTTCAGAATTAGGGAAGCCACTGTCTTGGGTTCTCAATAAGCTACAAAAGAAGGGATTGTTGCAACCCTTGACTCCTCATCCTTTGCCTAATCCTCTTCCACCTAACTTTGATACTAATGTATTTTTCCAATTCCATTAAAGGCCTGGACACGAAACAGACAATTGTATGAAGTTGAGCATGAGATCCAAAATTTAATTGACAGTGGTAAGCTATCTGAGCCAGACAAGCCCAATAGCAAGAACAACCCTTTGCCAAAGTTTGAAAGAGTACCTCCACCAGCAACCTTCATGGTAGGAAAAGGATTGGAAGAAGATTTTGTTTTATCATCCTTTCAAGATGGAAATATTGAAGATGTGAAAGGAAAAGAAGCTTAAACTCAACAAACTTTTCTTAGCTTGAATGTTGCTTTTCAATTTTACTTTCTTTAATATTTAATTGGAACTATCGTGTTTTTCAAATTTAAATTTGTTTGAATAAATTACTTTTATCAAAAAAAAATTTGTTGGTCTTTGTTCATTTTGGTGCTCAACCAATGAGGAATCTAGCTTGATAATTCATGAATTAATATATTTATGCATCATGACTCGAATGACTTTACTAGGTGAGGGAATCGCTCTATAGCATTGAGTTGTGTATGCTTACTTAGAGAGGGCTCCTGCATAATTACCTTTGTCTAGGTCCTAGTCAATCTTAGAACATGCTTTGACAAATTTTTGAGGCAACATTGAACTCTGCTTATTTAAGGGAGAGATGATCTAGGCATTTTTTGGTTAGCCAACAACTAGTATCCACCCTATTAAATATCAATCCCTAGTTGTCCCTTTGAGCCTTCATAAAATTTTAGCTTTCTTTTCATTTGCTTACAAACCCCAATAACATACCCTGAACTGTTGTGATACTTTTGACAATTCTTATGATCACTAAGATGAAGAGGTAAGAAGATCAAAGAAAGGAATACATAGCCAAAACTGTAAGGTTAGTTGATGTTTTCAAGTCCATAAGGGTAGTTGAAATTCACCTAATATCTCCAATCTATCAAGATAACATCCAAGTAACAAAATATTTATCCCTGTTAAAGGAGATTTATGTCACTCCACTCATCCATTATTAGAAACCCAAGTTGGTACAAACAAGACAACTCTTTTAGAGCTAGAACCAAAAAAAAAGAAGAAAAGAAAAGAAGAAGAAAAAAAGAGAAGAAAAAAGGAAAAAAAAGAAGAAAAAACAAAAAAAAGGGAGAAAGAAAAAGAAAAGGAAAAAAGAAGAAAAATAAAACCCAAAAAGGCAGTTTAGAAAGTCAACTGAGTTCTCTTTTACCTAAAGTAGCAAAAGATTTCCATTTGGTTTATAAGGACAGTTTGACTTGAATTGGTCCAACCCAACCAAAGATTCGATGAAAATCATAGAAAAAGGAGAAAGACCATCCAATTCTTGAAAGTTCTGTACTTGATAGTCCTACAAGGAAGAAGGACAAAATGATAAAATGCTCAAAGAAAGGGAAGAGTAAGAAAAATAAAAAGAAAGAAAAGGGAGAAGAAGAAAAGAAACAAATTTGGGTACCAAACTTTTTGCAAGGGCAAAGACTGTTCTAATCAAGATCCAGATTAATACCAAGAAGATGGGAGAACACTCAAAGCTCTATCCTTTTATGTTCCCAACTGTCTAAAGTTCCAACAAGAAATTTGCAGTGTGAGGATTTCTCCTTTGTGTCACGTCAGCTCCTATCTCAAAATGGCCTTCATTTAACCCATGTCCCTTATAGACCCCATTTCAAGCCTATCAAAGACCTATTTATCTCTCTTGGTAGGTAGAGTCTATTAATAGAGATAGTTTGAATAAGCATGCATATGAGATAGACAATATTTAAACTCAATGAGACCTTTGGCCAAGTAATGTGTATGTGCCTATCTAAAGTGCAACAGTTCTTGCATAAATAGAAATAATTCCCGAGTTTAGTATGGTAACTAGGGTTGCCATGTTATAGATATGTTAATTTGGAAAATCAAGTCCTGAGTTACATTGACATTAATTTGGCAAAGCCAACATTTGAATTCAAAATCAAAATTCAAAATTTAAAATTTAAAAAAAATTTACAAAGCCTTCAAGTTAAGGGAAGTATGTCGAATCATTTAACCTCAAAGGACATATTGGACAAAGTAAATGATTATTGGCAAGGTCATGAAGAAGCTACCAACTGACATGGATATATCCCTGACTCTACAAGCTTGGGGTCCCCACCATTCATATTTTCAACACCTTGAAGATAAAAGCCATAAATGTGAAGCATTGTGTCATTCCAATGCAAGACCTGAACGAGCATCTGAAAGAACCAATGAGAACACTTCTGCTGATCACCTCGGTCTGTGAGTCGATGGAACGATTGTAAGCATCATTCATGCATATCATGCATACATGAGCATATCATATCGCACTTTCTTGTCTTGTATTGTCTATTCTTTATTAAAGTGAACAGCAAACACCCTGTGAAGTAAATAATCAAAAGAAAATATTGAATCGGAGGGGCATGGAAAGCTCATTGCTTGAGAAAGTTTCAGTAATTTTGCAAAGAGAAGAAATGCGTGCTTTTGCAAAGAACTAGACAACAAGAACATCAATCGCAGCCCGCATAGAAAAATCATGGGTTTCAGCCTACACAGGGGGCAAAGTTTCTCCTTTTCAAATTTTGAGTTTATGCATGAACAAAACATTTTGGGACTCACTTCTAATATTTTACCACGCAGGGGGGCAAGGAGAGGATATGATGGCTAGCTAAAAAGGGCTAAATTTTTTGCAAAAGTGCAAAGGAAGAACAAAAAAAGAATGAAAAAAAAGAAGAAAATTAGAATTCTCAAAAGAATGAAGGTATTACAAAAGATAAAAGATCAGTCCAGCTAAAAGAGCTGAAGCCAGGGTAAAGACCCGATCTCCAATGGATAAAGATCCACGTTTCAAAGGTAAAGACCCAATCTCCAATGGATAAAGATCTATATTTCAAGGGTGAAGACCCGATTTCCAATGGATAAAGATCCATAGTTTAAGGGTGAAGACCCGAAGTCCAAAGGATGAAGATTCATTTTCAAGGGTGAAGACCCGATCTCCAAGGATGAAGATCCATTTTCAAGGGTAAAGACCCGATGTCCAAAGGGTGAAGATCCATTTTTTTTTCAAGGGTAAAGACCCTATTTCCAAAGGATAAAGATCCATTTTCAAGGGTGAAGACCTAATCTCCAAGGATGAAGATCCATTTACAAGGGTGAAGACCCGATCTCCAAGGATGAAGATCCATTTACAAGGGTGAAGACTCTATCTCCAACGATGAAGATCCATTTTCAAAGGTGAATATTCATTTTAAGGGTGAAGAATCACAATGCATAGAATAGCCGGAGCAGTCAGACTTCTCAACTGATAAAAGGTTAGTCAAACTTATTCTCGGGTCCAAGCACCCAAATTCAATTTAGTCTCGGGTCCAAGTACCCAATCTCGGGTCCAAGTACCCAAATCAAATCAGTCTGGGGTCCAACTTTGGGTCCAAGTACCCAAATCCAATTCAATCTTAGGTCCAATTACCCAAGTCAAATTCAGTCTTGGGTCTAAGTACCCAATCTCGGGTCCAAGCACCCAAATCAAATTCAATCTCGGGTCCAAGTACCCAATCTCGGGTCCAAGTACCCAATTTTGGGGCTAAGTACCCAAATTAAATTCAATCTCGGGTCCAAGTACCCAAATCAAATTTAGTCTCGGGTCCAAGTACCCAATCTTGGGTCCAAGCACCCAAATTAAATTCAATCTCGGGTCTAAGTACCTAAATCTATTTTAAGTCCAAAACTTAGCTCGGGTCCAAAACCCAAATTATCCTTAGGTCTAGAACCTAAAATCTCTTCTAAGTCCAGAACTTAGCTTGGATCCAGAACCCAAATTATCCTTAGGTCCAGAACCTAAAATCTCTTTTAAGTCCAAAACTTAGCTCGGGTCCAGACCCAAATTACCCTTAGGTCCAGAACCTAAAATTATCCTTGAGTCCAGAACTTGAACCTAGTTTAGAACCCAAAACCTCAACCATCTCAAAAAAAATTAAGTCTTATTGCTTTTCACTCTCTTTTACTAAAGTCTCAGATCGTTCAAGCAGATGGCAAACTGTAGACCCTCAATTTTTTACCCAATCCGGTCCAATATATTTTATATAGTCCAAAATAATTTTTGTGCTATTTTAATTAAATAATATTTATTTTAGCATTTATTTTTTATAAGTTTCAATAAAATAAAAATAATAAATAAAAATAAAAATCGGCGCGTCGCCGAAAATAATTGGTCCAAATGGCCTGGTAGCCCACCAGCGCACCAATTCTCGCTCGCACCAAGGGCAATTCCTCGCAGCCCGTCGCAAATTTTGCCAGCGAGATTTTTCCAACGCAATTTTTTTCTAAACCAAATTCTATTTTGTTTCGGTTTTCTTTTCCTAATTAATTATAGTTTCCTTAAACAATTGGAATTAATCTTCTAAATTTCCTATAAATAACACTAAAAAACACAGAAAAAGAGAGATCGGACTCTGAAGGGAGAAAAACTTAGGACTAGAACTTTGAACTTGGGACTTCAGATTTGAGAAGAAAAAGCAAAGCCATCAACAATTTATCAAAGGCAACAACCTTCCCTTTGTCCTTGTTCATCCAAGAAGCAATTTTTGGTGGAACCAACAAACGAAGGTTTGAATCTCTAATTTCTTTTTCTTTATTTTCTTACAGTAGCTTCAATCACTGAAAATTAATAAATTTTTTCTTTTGATTCTAAAAACCTTAGAACCCTAATTTATTTCTTCTAAACCTTAGAACCTTAAATCATTTCTTCTATTTTCAAAAACCCTAAAAATTACTTTTCTGTTTCTTCTAAAACTTAAGAACCCTAACCTATTTCTTCAAAACCTTAAAACCCTAAATTGTTCCTTCTATTTTCAAAAACCCTAAAAAATACTCTTTTGTTTCCAAAAACCTTAAATCATTTTTCCTATTTCCAAAAGCTTTTAAAAACCCCAAACTATTTTCTTCTAATTCTTTTCCAAAATTTCCAAATGTTTTGTTAAATATTCAAACTCTAAACTCACTTTACAGTTTCTAAAAAATCATAATTACTTTATAAAACTAAACTATTTTCTTCAACTCCAAAACCAAAACAGTAAACCCCCAAACCAGTAAATCTAAACCCTAAGTTTTCTTAAACCCTAATCCCTCAAAACTAATATGTAAACCCTAGTTTTCCTAAACCCTAATCCCTAAAACCTTAAAACTTTATAAACCTAAACATTCAAACTCAATACAGTAAATCTAAAACAACAATCCAGTTACCAAGAGCTATAAACCTAATGTTTTAATATTCTACAACCCTAATTTCATAATGTTACCCTTAAACCCTAATTTGATTCATGAAACCCTAATCCATTCCAATTTTCCAAAACCATTACAGCATGTCCAACAAATAACAATAATAATACTAAAATCCCAAAGCCCTAAATATTAATTAAAAAACTTTAAATAAGAAACAGTAAACCTCAATTTATATCTTTACTTGCTTTATTTAATTTTAGATTTGATTATATAGTTTATTATATTTTTTGATGGTTGATTTATTTATTTTCAATGCTTGATTTATTTAATTTATCATGGATGAATGTTTATTATATATTTTGATTGATGTTTAATATTTTTGATGAATGACTTATTTATGATGAATGGTTATTTACTTTTATCAATTTATTTTGATTTCCCAATGTTGTAAGAGGTATGTTTCCACTTTGTGGGTACCTCATTAGTTAAATATCATGTAATTTAAATTGTTTTTATATTTTAGACCAATGTAAAGGACATGTTTCTACCTTTGGTTAGGTGTCCTATTAATTTAGACATGGATGATGTAAGGGCATGTTTCCATCCTCGGATGGGTGTCCATTTATTTGTTTTGCTTGAACATTGCTTTGATTTTAATATAATGATGCTTTATTTTAATTGTTGCATGTAATATGGATAATATTGTTATATTTAAGAATTTTATAATATTAAGACCTATAAAGGAGGCTGGTTCTAATGAACCGAGCGTTGTGGGGGTGCTGGGCCATTTCTCACCTTTCTCACACTTACCCAACTTTCCGAACCCATTAGGGGGTTGGGGATTCGTTAGGAATCGAGTCATCCACCCCTTTCTTTTTCCCGGCGCCGTTCGGGTGGCGACTCCATTTTCTCCGAACTTAGGTCCTTGTTCTCTAAGGCCTCGAGCCTAAACAATGTTGAAGTCGCAAGAACCATTCCACCGGGAGTGGGGGAAAAAATCCCCGCTCACAGTCTCATTGAGTTTGAATATGGTCTATCTCATATGCATGCTTATTCAAACTATCTCCACTAATAGGCTCTACCTACCAAGAGAGATCAACAGGTTTTTGATAGGCTTGAAATGGAGTCTATAAGGGACATGGGTTAAATGAAAGCCATTTTGAGATTAGAGCTGATGTGACACTATGGAGAAACCCTCACACTACAAATTTCTTGTTGGAACTTTAGACAGTTGGGAGCAATCTTGCTAGACTCCAAATTCCTTCTATCTTCTTGGTATTAATCTGGATCTTGATTAGGACAGTCTTTGCCCTTGCAAAAAGTTTGGTACCCAAATTCGCTTCTTTTCTTCTTCTCCCATTTCTTTCTTTTTATTTTTCTTACTCTTCCCTTTCTTTGAGCATTTTATCATTTTGTCCTTGATGAGTTCAATTTTGTACTTGTTTTTAGTATGATTTTGATGTGTTTTTAGTTAATGTTTCATTTGATTTTTGTTTAAAGTTTGTTTTAAGTGTTTGTTTTAGGTTAAAGTGCAAAAACTCCCTTGGATGATCAAAACAGTGAAGAAAGATCATGAATCAAGCAAGACATGGCCAAGCCAAATCAAGCTTGGGCGTTTCCCCTCAAGAAAATCAAGGCAGAGAGTGACACACCCAAGAGACACGGCCAAGCCACTGGCCGTGTCTCACCCAAGGAACAAAACCAAGAAAGAAAAGAAAAGAAGGCAGAAGCTGACACTGGCAAGTGACACGGCCAAGCCACTGGCCATGTCACATGACACGGCCACAAGCTTGGCCGTGTCCCATCTCATGCCTAAGAACAAAAGACAAGCAAGGAAGGAGCAAAGCTAGAGAAGCAGAAGGTGACACACCCAAGTGACACGGCCTAGAGCTTGGCTGTGTCACCTAGAAGAAAAGAAGGAAAGAAATGGCAGAAGGAGACTAGGGAGCTCTGGATATGGACGTTTTTGGGGAGCTCTGGATACACAGTTTTGAGCAGACTGGGAGAGGGAGAAGGAACTGACTGCTGGAGCAAAGAGGAGAGTCTTGAGCTGAGTTTGAAGAAGAAGATACATCCTATACAAGACCTAAACCAAGAATCAAGGATTGAAGTGAAGAAATACAAATTATTCGCCATGGATTATTTGGTTTCTTTTGCTCATTTCTCTTGTTCTATTTTTCTAGTTTTGAACATGAACTAATTCATTCTCTATCTAGATATTGATGAACCCTAGCTTATTTGTATGGATTGAATAATCTTATTTAATTGAATCATTTGATTAAGTTGTTTTATTCTTATGATGCTTAATGATTTATTTCCAATTGATAATAGCATGCTTATTGATTGATTGCAATTTTCATATTATTGACTTGAGAAAGCTTGATATGAATTGAATACTCATAAGGATTGAGGATTGATTGGAGTGCTAGAGATAGACTTACAAGATCCTTTGGCTTATAATTCCTTGTGCTTAATGCAAGATCTACTTAATTATGTTTGAGAAGAGATTCCGACATTCTACTTAGTGATTAGGGATTAATTCACTTGAGAGAGGTTTTAGTCTAATTTAGAGGAATGTCAATTCAACTCTATTATGTGATTTAATTGAATTGATTTTCATAAATATAATTGTGGCTAGAGGGATTCAATATCTGGATAGTATTATTATCATCAATCCTTTTTACACAACATTTAATTTCCCTTTACTTTCAGTTATTAAATTAATTGTCTTTAATTACAAAACATCACAAAATTATTGATTTGCTAAACAACAGTTAAGATTTGCACTAGTACTTGACCTTGTCCCTAGTGGAATGATATTTCACTCACTACTTTATTACTTGGGTGACCCGTGCACTTGCGGTATTGTTATAGCATTAGGTACACACGCATCAGTCCTTCTGCCTTGTAGGACTGTGAAGTACAGAACTTTCAAGAACTGGATGGTCTTTCTCCTTTTTCTCTGAGTTTGATCGAATCTATGGCTGGGTTGGACCAATTCAAGTCAAATTGTCCAAATGGAAGCCTTTTGCTGCTTTAGGTAAAAGAGAACTCAGTTGGCTTTGCGAACCGCCTTTTTAGGTTTTATCTTTCTTTTTTCCTTCTCTTTTTTTCTTCTTTTTCTTTTTTTCTTTTCTTTTCTTCTTTTCTTTTCTATTTTTTTCTTTCTTTTTTTCTTATTATTATTATTATTATTTTCTTTTTTCTTTTCTCTTTTTTCTTTTGGTTCTAGCTCTAAAAGAGTTGCCTTGTTTGTACCAACTTGGGTTTTTAACAACGGAGTGACATAAATCTCCTTTAACAGGGATAAATCATTTGTTACTCTAATGTTGTCTTGATATATTGGATATATTAGGAAAACTTCAACTACCCTTATGGTCTTGAGAACTTCAACTATCCTTATGGTCTTGAGAACTTCAACTATCTTCATGGTCTTGACTATTTATTTCTTTCTTTGATCTTCTTGCCTCTTCATTTTAGTGATCATAAGACTCATCAAAAGTATCACAACAGCTCAGGGTAAGTTGTTGGGGTTATATGCCAATGAAAAGAAAGCTAAAATTTTATGAAGGCTCAAAGGGACAACTAGGGATTGATATTTAATAGGGTGGATACTAGTTGTTGGCTAACCAAACAATGCCTAGATCATCTCTCTCTTAAATAAGCAGAGTTCCATTTTACCTTGAAAGTTTTTCAAAGCATGTTCTAAGATTGACTAGGACCTAGCCAAAGGTAATTATGAGTATACACAACTCAATGCTATAGAATAATTCCATCACCTAGTAAAGTCATTCAAGTCATGATATATAAATATATTAATTCATGAATCATCAAGCTAGATTCCTCATTAGTCCCCAGTGGAGCCGCCATTATGAGCGGAAATTTTTGCCCCCACTCCCAGTGGAATGGTTCTTACTACTTTGGCACTGTTAGGCTTGGGGCTGTAGACCCTTAATTTTTGACCCAGTCCGGTCCGTTATTTTTTATAGTCCAAAATAATTTTTGTGGTATTTTAATCTTTATTTTAGTTAAAAATGGTGAAGTGAATAAAAATAAATAAAATAATAAATAATAATAATAAATAAATAAATAAAAATAAAAATCGGCAACGGAAAAATCGGCGACCAAAAAATTTATCGCCGAAAGCATTGGACGAAATGGCCTTGGGCCATTTCTCCCGTAGAAAAATCCTGCCTACGAAATGGCCCGCAGCCAATTTCGCTCGCGCGCCCTCGCAAATTTACACAGAGGCCCACAGCAGTTTTTTTCGCCAGCAAAATTTTTCGACGTAATTTTTTCCAAAATCAAATCCTATTTGGTTTCGGTTTCCTTTTCCTAATTAATGATAAATTCCTTAAACAATTGAAATTAAGCTTCCAAAATTTCCTATAAATAAGACTAAAAAGACAGAATCGTGGGAGGAAAATTTGAAGGAAAAACTTTGAAAGGAGATCAAATTTCAAAAATTCTTTTTGGCAGTGAAAACAATCGGACTTTTTGAGAGAATAATAAATAAGCAAGTAATCAATCCATTAAAGGCAGCCATCTTGCCTTTGTTCTTGTTCATCCAAGAAGCAATTTTTGGTGGATCCAAAAAATGAAGGTATGATATATAATCTCTTTTTTCTTTACAGTAGCTTGAATATTAAATTGTTTCTTTTGATTCTAAAAACCTTAGAACCCTAATTTACTTCTTCTAAAGCTTAGAACCTTAAATCGTCTCCTCTGTTTTCAAAAACCCTAAAATTATTTCTCTATTTCTTCAAAATATTAAAACCCTAATCTACTTTCCAACTTTCCAAAACCTTAAATCATTTTATTAATTCCCCAAAACCCTAATCTGCTTTCCAATTTTTCAAAACCTTAAAACCCTAAATTTACCTTACAGCTTCTAAAAATCACATGAAGCTTTATAAAACTATTAATTGCTTTTCCAAATTCTAAAATCAAATACATTCTCCGAAACACTAAAAATCCTAATTCATCTTCAAAACCAAGATAGTAACCCAAAACTAGCTAACCTTAAACCCTAGTTTTCTTAAACCCTAATTCCCTTAAAACCATAAACCTTAAAACCTTGTAAACCTAAATTTTAAAATTCAACATAGTAAGCCTAAAAACAACAATCCAGTAGCTAATAATCATAAACCTAACGTTTTAAAGTATCCAAAATCCTAATTTCATGATTTTACTCCTCAAACACTAATTTGGTTAATCAAAGAACTTTATCAATCTCTTAAATTATAAAACCTTAATCCATTTCAATTCCCTTAAAACTTACAGTAGCCAAAATCATTAAATTCCAAAACCCTAAAATATTAATTAAAGAACTTTAGATGAGAAACAATAACTCTAATTTGTATCTTGACTTACTTTATTTTTAGATTTAATTATGTAGTTTATTATATGCTTTGATTTATTTAAGTTCAATGCTTGGTTTATTTAAATTATAATGGATGAATGTTTATATTTTGATTGATGTTTAATATCATTGATGAATGATTTATTTATGATGAATGGTTATTTACCTTTATCAATTTATTTTGATTTCCAAATGTTGTAAGAGGTATGTTTCCACTTTGTGGGTACCTCATTAAAGTTCTATGTAATTTAATTTTCTTTATATTTTAGACCAATGTAAAGGACATGTTTCTACCTCATGGTGGGTGTCCTATTTAGGTTAGACATGGGTGATGTAAGGGCATGTTTCCATCCTCGGATGGGTGTCCATTTATTTGTTTTTCTTGGTCATTGTTTCCATTTTTAATATAACGATGCCTTATTTTAATTGTTGCATGTAATATGGATAATATTATTATACTTAAGAATTCTATAATATTAAGACCTATAAAGGAGGCCGGTTCCAATGAACCAGGCGTTGTGGGTGAGCTGGGCCATTTCTCACCTTCCCCACACGTACCCAACTTTTCGAACCCATTAGGGGGTTGGGGATTCCTTAGAAATCGAGTCATCCACCCCTTTCTTTTTCCTGGCCCGTCCGGGTAGCTACTCCATTTTCTCCAAACTTAGGTCCGTGTTCTCTAAGGCCCCGAGCCTAAACAGTGCTGAAGTCGCAAGAACCATTCCACCTGGAGTGGGGGCGAAAATCCCCACTCACAGGGGCCTTAGAGAACACGGGCCTAAGCCCAGAGAAAATAGAGTCGACACCCGAATGATTCGGGAAAAAGAAAGGGGTGAATGACTCGATTCCTAAGGAATCTCCAACCCCCTAATTGGTTCAAAAAGTTGGGTACGTGTGGGGAAGGTGAGAAATGGCCCAGCACCCCCACAACGCCCAGTTCATTAGAACCGGCCTCCTTTGCAGGTCTTAATATTATAAAATTCTTAAGTATAACAATATTATCCATATTACATGCAACAATTAAAATAAAGCATCATTATATTAAAATCAAAGTAATGTCCAAACAAAGCAAATAAATGGACACCCATCCGATGATGGAAATATGTCCTTACATCATCTATGTCTAAACTAAACAGGACACCCACCGAAAGGTGGAAACATGTCCTGTACATTGGTCCCAAAATATAAAAGCAATTTAAATTACATAATACTTAACTAATGAGGTACTCACAAGGTGGAAACATACCTCTTACAATTTTAATACTAAAACAAATAAATAATAATCATAACAATAAAGAAAATAATTATCCATGATAAATTAAATAAATCAAGCATTGAAATTAAATAAATCAACCATCAAAACATATAATAAACAACATAATCAAATCTAAAATTAAATAAAGCAAATAAAGATACAAATTTAGGTTTATCTCTCAATTTAGAGTTCTTTAATTAACATTTAGGGTTTTGGGATTTTAGAATTATTATTATTATTATTTAGGCTACTATAAAGATTTTGAAAAATTGGAATGGATTAGGGTTTTATAAATTTAAGAAAGTAGTAAGGTTTTTTTGTTAATCAAATTAGGATTTAGAGGTAACATCATGAAATTAGGGTTTTGAATCTTAAGACATTAGGGTTTATAATTCATGATTACTGGATTATGGTTTTAGGTTTACTGGATTATGGCTGTAGGGTTTAGATTTACTTGTCATAAAGTTTTGATGTTTTAAGAATTAGGGTTTAGGAGAACTAGGGTTTATTGTATTGGGTTTTGAGAAAATTAGGGTTTTTGATATTTTGAAAACATATTTGATCTTAGGATTAAGGTTTTATAGAAATAATTATGATTAAAGTTTTTAGAAACTATAAAGAAGATTAGGGTTTGGAGATTTAATAAGACATTTGAAAATTTTGGACAAAAAGTTAGAGTTTAGATGAAAATAGTTTGGGGAAAATAATTTATTAGTTTTAAAGTTTTTGGAAACAGAAGAAACAATTTAGGGTTTTTAAGGTTTTTGGAAGTAGAAGAGTAATTTAGGGTTTTTAAAGTTTTAGAAACAGAAGAGTAATTTAGGGTTTTTAAAGTTTTAGAAACAGAAGGATGATTTAGGGTTTTTGAAGTTTTTAATTTTTATAAAACATGGAAGTGTAGTTTTGAAAACCAACTGATTAATGTATTAACCAAAGTAAACAATTAAAGTTATTGAAACAAAGATCAAATAACTACATATTTAAAGATCAAGGTACTGCATGCATGTTCTTATTAATCAAAGAAACGAAGCTACTGTGAATATATAATCCATGATTAAAGATCAAACCTGCGTAGTTGGTTCCACCAAAATTGACTTCTGGATGAACAATAACAAAGGTAATGCTGTTGCCTTTGATGGATTGATGATTGCTTCTTGTTGCTAATGTCTCTTGCTTGCTAGGGCTTTTCTTTTGGCCGATCAAATGGTTGAGTCTCCTATCCAATAAAATAATTTTTCCTCCCTTAATTCTGTGTTTTAATGTGGTATTTATAGGAAAAACTAATACACTTAGCTCTAATTGTTTAAGGAAATTAAAACTAATTAGGAAAAGAAACCAAAACCAAATAGAATTTGGTTTCGAAAAAAACTGCGTTGGAAAATTGCACTGGCAAAAAAACTGTTGCGGGCTGGAAACTATGAGAATTGCTAGAATTTACTGTGGACGGGTGCCAATTCACACCCATCCCCACACGTACCCAACTTTTCGAACCCATTAGGGGGTTGGGGATTCCTTAGGAATCGAGTAATCCACCCCTTTCTTTTTCCCGGCCCATCCGGGTGGCGACTCCATTTTCTCTAAGCTTAGGCCCGTGTCCTCTAAGGCCTCGAGCCTAAACAGTGCCGAAGCCACAAGAGTCATTCCACTAGGAGTGGAGGCAAAAATCCCCGCTCACAGTATAGGATGTTCTAGTTCAAGTAGGTTGTTTGATTGTACCCATTGATTTCATTGTCTTGGATATGGGGGAAGAAATCCCTAGGGATTCAGAACATACAATTTTATTAGGGAGGCCTTTTATGGCTATAACTAATACTTTGATTGATGTTAAAAATAGAAAATTAACTATGATAGTGTTAGGACAAACTGTGGAATTTTCAAATTTTAACACTTCTCCTATTCCCATTACTGTTGTTTGTGAAGACTGCTCTTTTATTGATTTTACTGATCTTGTTGTTGAAGAAGTTTTCTTGTAGGAAAGTAGTGAAGACAAGTTAAAGATGGCCCTAACTTTGGGTGAAGAGATTGAGATTTTTGATGTGAAAATTAAAGAATGCAAGTCCATTTTCGATAATGAGAATAATGAGGAGAGACTTGAGATTGAGGAAGAAGAGATTCAACCAAAAGTGGCTGAACTTAAGGAACTCCCAAAGCATTTAAAGTATGTTTTTCTTAGGAAGAACAACTCACAACTGGTGATAATTTTAGCTACTCTTCGTACTGATGAGGAAGATAAACTTGTGACAGTGTTAAAAAAAAATTTAAGAGAGCCATTGGTTGGGGGTTGAGTGATATCAAGGGTATTAGTCCCTTAATGTGTATGCATAAGATAGTCTTAGAAGAGGGAGCTAAACCAGTAAGAGAGGCTCAAAGGAGGCTTAACCCTAATATGAGTGAAGTAGTTAAAAAAAAGAGGTTCTTAAATTGCTATATGAATGGGTAATTTACCCCATTGTCGATAGCGAGTGGGTCAGTCCCATTCATGTTGTGCCAAAGAAAGCAGGTTTAACTGTGGTCTAGAATGAGAAAGGAGAGTTGGTACCTACAAAAACTCAAATAGGGTGGTGAATGTTCATAGATTATAGGAAATTAAATAATGTCACCAAGAAAAGACCACTTTCCTTTACCATTTATTGACCAAATGCTTGATAGATTATCTAGACATGCTTTTTACTGTTTTCTTGATAGTCTTTCAGGTTATTACCAAGTCCTAATTGCACCAGAGGATCAACCAAAGACAACTTTCACTTACCCCTTCGAGACATTTGCCTTTCAGAGGATGCCATTCAGACTTTGCAATGCACTAGGGACATTTCAAAATGTATGTTGTCTATTTTTTTTTTTGATATGTTGGATAAGGGCATTGAGGTATTTATGGATGACTTCTCTGTTTTTGGCAATTCTTTTTATTATTGTTTGCATAAGTTGAGTCTTATACTTGAAAGATGCATTGAATGCACTCTTACCTTGAGTTAGGAAAAGAGACATTTTATGGTTGATCATGGCATTGTTTTGGGACATGTAGTTTCCCATAGGGTGATTGAAGTGGACAAAGCTAAGGTTGATTTGATTATGACTCGATTTGAGAGATTAGAAGTTTTTTGGGACACGTTGGCTTTTATAGGCAATTCATAGAGGAATTTTCTAAAATTTCACATCCTTTGTGCAATTTACATAGAAAAGATGTCCCAAATGTTTTTGATGAAAAGTGCTTAAAGGCATTTAAAATTTTGAAGGAAAAATTAACTTCTTCCCCTATAATTGTTGCCCCAAATTGGGATTTGCCATTTGAAAATATGTGTGATGCATCAAATTATGTCATTGGAGTTGTTTTGGGCCTAAGGGTGAACAAATTGATGTTTGTAATTTATTTTGCAAGTTTATCTTTAAATGATGCACAAGTGAATTACACAACCACTGAAAGAGAAATGTTAGTTGTGGTGTTTGCACTCAACTAGTTTAGATCTTATTTGATAGGTTCTAAAGTCATAGTATTTTCCGACCACACAACCTTGAAATACCTATTAACTAAACCACAAGCTAAACCTAGGCTCATTAGATGGGTTTTGATGTTACAAGAATTTGATGTTGAAATTAAAGATAGGAATGGAAGTGAGAATGTAGTAGTCGATCATCTTTCTAGATTGAATTCCCATGATCATGATCAAGAAATTGCTTTTGAAAAATTTCTAGATGAACACTTATTTACTTTAACTCAAGCACCCTGGTATGCCGATATTGCTAACTATCTCTCTTGTGGTGTTGTGAGAAAAGATTTGAATTTTCAGGTAAGGAAAAGATTTCTTCATTCCTGTAAGTATTACTTTTGGGAAATTATTAGAAGATGCATGACAAAAGAAGAGCAAGCACAAGTGTTGCAATTTTGCCACAACATGTATTGTGGAGGGCATTTTGGAGGAAAGAAGACCACCGAGAAGGTTCTTCAAAGCGGTTTGTATTGGCCTACTCTTTTCAAAGCTATGATAAATGCCAAAGAGTACAGAACATTAGCAAAAGAAATGCAATGCCTCTCAATATTTTTATTATGGTAGAAAGATTTGTTGTATGAGGAATAGACTTTATAGGGCCATTTCCCAAGTTATTTAGCTTTGACTATATCCTTCTTGAAGTGGATTATGTGTCCAAGTGGGTTGAGGCTATCCCCACTATAACTAATGAAGCCAATGTTGTGTTGAAATTCTTGAAGGAAAATATTTTAAGTAGGTTTAGGACCCCTAAGGCAATAGTGAGTGATGGAGGAAGCCCTTTTTATAACAAATGATTTGAAAGGTTGATGACCAAGATGGGCATCCGACACAAGGTGGTAACCCTATATCACCCCCCCCCCCAAACATCCATACAAGCAGAGATATCTAACAAGAAAATTAAGGGGATCTTGGAGAAGACGGTGATCATGACGAGAAAAGACTAGTCGATCTAACTCCCAGAAGCACTGTGGGCTTATCGGACAGCTTTCAAAACACCTTTAGGAATGAGTCCATATATATTGGTCTTTGGCAATGCTTGCCACCTACCGGTGAAATTAGAGCACAAAGCTTATTGGGCAATCAAGGCTATTAATATGGACTTGGAAGGAGCAAAAGGGCAAAGAATGTTGCAAAATTTCGAGCTTGATAAACTTAGAAATGAGAATTATGAGAGTGCAAGGATCTACAAGGAGAAAACAAAAGCTATGCATGAAAAAATGATCCTTAGAAGAACCTTTGAACTGGGAATGAAAGTCCTTTTGTTCAATTCAAGGATACGATTGTTTTTCGGAAAATTAAAGTCCTGTTGGAGTGGACTCTTTCAAGTAATTCAAACATTTCCATACTGAGTTGTTGAATTATTAAATTCAAAAACCAATGAGACGTTTAAAGTTAATGGACAAAGGGTGAAATCTTATTTGGAAGCGCTCAAAGTTGCCAAAACCATAGAATGTATGATATTCGTTGATGAGTGATGCAACTTTGTCTAGCTACACGACGTTAAAGAAGTGCTCAATAGGAGACAACCCATCTGTTTGTATTTCTTTCCATAATTAATTTTTTGTATTTTGAAATTTCAATTTTCACTTTTGATGTGTAATAGGTGAATGGAATGGGTGCTCTGATAGGTATTTTATTTTGGTTGAGTTTCAGTGCAAGAAATGAAGGAAAGATTGAATAAATTAGGCATGGGTTACATGGCTAAATAAATAAATAAAATTAATAAAACCCATAAGCTAACACGGCCAAGAGTCTTGGCCGTGTTCAACCCATGACAATTTTTTCCTAAGAAACCTACTCTTGTACAGACTCTGACACAACCAGTCATCTTGGTCGTGTCCCCAAGCCGTGTCGACCTTCTTAAAATAACCAAAATTACACAATAGCAGACACGGCCAGTCATCTTGGTCGTGTCACCAAGCCATGTCAACCAGTATTTTCCTTTTAGAAAATAACAATTCTCCCGGTATCAGACACGACCAAGAGGTATGGTCATGTTCAGTAGCCGTGTCCCCTTACACGGCCAAGATAATTCAATCTTGGTTGTGTCTCCCACCTTTTAAAACTCTTGAAACACGGGCTTCTCTCCTAGTTTTTCATTTTTCAAACCACATGGCCCAGATCACCCAAAACCTCAAATCCCAAGCTTTTTCCACCAAAATTCATTGCTTTCTTCACCAAATCAAGAATAAAACACTCTAATCTCCATTTCAATTAAGATTAACATGGCAAGGAAAAAGATGGTTTCTCACCATAGGAGAAGAGCTCCACCACCAACCTCTTCATCTTCTTCAAGAAAAATGGCAATCCAAGCAAGAGGTTTCTTTTCCTCAAGGTATGTTAGTGATGATGCTTTGAATGCCTTTCAAACTAGGGATAGTTTTGTTACTTATGTGAAGAACCATAGTTGGGAGACATTCATCACTTTGAGACCCAAACAATTTGAAGAATTAACTCTTAAATTTGTTGCCTCACTTAAGGTAGAAAAAGATGAATCAAAACTTTGCTCTAGGCTAGTTTTCAAATTAAATAGGAGACAACATAATCTTTCAATTGAACAGTTGAATGACATTTTTAGGTTTTCTCTTTAGGGGTATAAGACAACACCCAAGAACTTTAACCAACAATTGGCAAGGGCTGATTTGGGTTTGGGGGGGATGTATATAGCCAAATCGACTAAGGCAATACAATTGGAAAACCTCGCATTGAGGTATTTACATCGATTCATGGCTTGAAGTTTTTTTACTTGGAAGGAAAGTCCCAGAGTTGTTAAGGCTAATGAATTTTTCTTATTGTCATGTGCTTGTCATGATACCCCCACTAGCACTGTATTTTGGTTAGTGGATATCTTATATAATGTTGCTTATAGGAGGAAAGGAGCAATTTGCATTGGAGGGATAGTGTCAACATTGGCACTTGCTCTAGATGAAAATTTCAATCCTGAAACTTGTAGGATGCAACAAATTTTGGGCAGTGATATGCTTGATATAGCGGCATTGGAGAAAATACGCATGATGACAAAGAGGGGAGAGGGGATTGAGATGGCTTCTAGCTATCCTAATCCTAAAGATGAAAGACAAAAGCAGGCCCGAGTCAATGATGACTCTGATTTTGATTCATTGAGCTTAAATTAAGATAGTCCAGTTCTAGAAAATCATGAGATAATAAGTAGGATTGAAGCACTTAAAGATAAAGTGGATCGCAATCATGCTCAAGTGCTTAATCAACTGGAGCTTATCAATAACAACTTGGTTAGGATTCTTAGTCTCCATCCTAATGCCACATCATCTTCACAACCTCCACCACAATAGATTTAGCTTGATTCTGGAACAAACCTTTATTATTGGATTTAGTTTTTATTTGCTTAAAGATTTAATTAATATATTATGTATTGATGTTGTTTTGTTACTATTATTACCATGTGTTTTTAATCTATAAAGTTGTTACTTTAAATTTTATCTTTTTACGAACAATTTGCATGTGTTTCAAGTAAGGTTGAAAGTATCAATTTGTACCACACGAGGGGATGATAAAAACAGATACTATCTAAACTTACATTTGTTTATTATTGTTTCTTCACATTTGGGAAAATGTGAACCTTTAAGTGTGGGGTAGTTACAAATTTTTATTTTTTTTAATTCTTTCATTTTAATCATTTTAAATTTTTTAAAATGTTGTGATATTTAAATTTTCAAATCAATGTTAATCTTATATTCTAAGTTAGTAGTTATAAGATTGTGGATAGACGAACCTTGAAAGTTTTCAAGCATGAAATTGAGAATTGTATAGAATTGATATTTATTTACAATTTTGATGGATTTTCCTTGCATTTCCTTTAAACTTGTGAGATTGATTGAGCCTTCATAAGTTGGCTACCCACTTATTATCTTCTTTTTGAGAGAGCCCTTGCTCAAATCCTTACTAGAACTTGCTTAAAAATGAATTTCAAAGCCACAAAAAAATTTTGGTTAGGCGTCAACATGATTAAGGCATTTATGTATATCCACTTAGCTTAAAAAGCTAACCCTTATACATCCTTAGTATGCCAACTTTGAACCTACATCATTATCCCACTCCTTTCTTTTACACTTGGCCTCAAACCATTTTTCTACCAAGTTTTGTCCCTTTATTAGGAACAAGAGCATTTGAGGAATTAAAAACTAAAGTTATAGCGTCAATTAAGTGTGGGGTTAAATCAAGTGCAATGAAAGTTGTAAATGAAAATGTTTGATTGTACAAAATTCATTTAAAAATAATAACTAATAAAAAATAAAAATAAAAGAGAGAGAGAGAGAGATAAATAAATAAATAAACTACTCCATATGGAAGATTAAATATTAAGAGGAGTGACTATTTTTGAAATCGTTGTGTCACGTATGTTGCTTCATTCTTTAAGTGCTCTTGAATCTAATGAGTGAGCCTACATTCCCAAAAATATCACACCTCAACCTTAAGCCCCATTACAATGAATAAAGACCTTATGATTGATGTTTAATTGTAGTTAAGTGGCGAAGACTTGATTCTTAAAGCAAGCTTATAGGAATGCTCGTTCATGGGTAAGGAGTGAAAACACTATCCTACTCAAATACCTAAGGGAATTAGCGAGGGAGCGTCACTAGTTAAGAATGAAAAGATATCGAATTGTGTCAGTATTGATTTTATATGATTCAAAGAAGATTGTGGAAATTATGAGCAGGAAGGTCTTGAAGCTATCTTATAACCACTAACCTATTATTTGTTTAAGCTTGCTTGGGGACAAGCAAAAGATTAAGTGTGGGGTAGTTGTTATAATCACATATATGTGTGTTCTTTTGGTATTTTTATTTGATTTTTAGTTGTTTTTTCTAAATAATTTGTTCAAGTTGTGCAAGGAATTCAAGCTAAAGGAAAAAAATTAGAAAAAAAAAGAGGTGGAAGGTGCCAAGTCCATCATTTGGGGGGATTAAGAGAGGTCCAACACATATTGAGACATGGGCATCTATCTTGGCCGTGTCACATAACACGGCCAAGACTTAAGTTCACAAGGCCGTGTCTTTCACAAGCAAGAAGAGAAACAAATGCAAGCTAGACAAAACTAAACACGGGAAAGAATCTTGGCCGTGTCATCTACTCGTGTCCCACCTAAAGAGCAACTAAAGAAAAGAGAAAGTGTAACATCCGTGATTTTGGAGAAATTAAATAAGTATTTGGAGATATAAATTGTATATACTCAATATATATATCTAGAGTATATATAACATATACATATGGTATATTAATTGTATATGTTGGATTAATACATTACATACTTAATATTTAATACACATATAAGGTACATTTGATGTGTATATAAGATACACATTACTTGAGCATATGTGTAATATCCTAAATTTTTGAAAAGTTCTAATTTTTAGAAATTTGATAAAATAAATTATAATTTAAATGGATAAATTAAATTAATGGTTTTAAATGAAAAATGAAGGGGTTTTAAATGAAAAATTGGATAATATATGTGATATATATGTAAAATATACATAACATATAAAAATCAACACTTTTTAAAAGAAAAGTCAAAGTAAAAGGGTATTTTGGTAATTAAATCTTATAAATTTAAAATTAATAAAATAATTTAAAAATAAATTATTTTTGAATGGAAGAGGTAATTTATGACTTTTAATTTATTAAATAAATAAATAAATAATTAATTAATTAATTAAATTATTTTAATATATATATATATATGGTTTAAAATTAAAGGAAAAAAATAAAGTCTTCTTCTTCTTCTTTCCTTCAAGGCTGAATTTCATGGCTTCATGAGAGGGATTTGCTTCTTCCATACTCCAAAAATTGAAGAGATTTTAAGGATTCAAGTGGAGTTTTAGAAGTTTCTTCATCAATTGGTAAGCTTTCTTACCAAATTTTCAAATTCTATGAAAAAGTGTGTTATGTAAATTTTGGAATTTCTATAGTAGCATGATTTAATTGCTTAATTGGATATGAATGAAGTTGTTTTGATTGGTTATTAATGATTTTAAGATTGGATTAAAGAAATGGTTGAGTTTGGGTAAGATTGGTGAAGAGAGAGAATTTAGGGTTATGTAATTTTTGGGGTTTTGAAATCATGGTTTTTAATTATGTAAATTGATTCCAAATGAGTTGTTTAAATATTGGATTTGGTTGTGTTTGGTTGGAGCTTGAGAATGGAAGTGGAGATTTAGGGTTTTGGAAAAGTGATTTTCCAAAGTGGTTGAATTGTGTAATTTTATTTGTTTAAGCATGTTGTTTAGTGTTAAATGTGATGAATATAAGCTTGAAATGAGTAATGGATTTTGTTGGAATGGAAAACCTTCAATGGGGGAAGGTTATGCCATTTTTGTGATTTTGTGTATAAGAGTGTATTGTTATAATGTAAATGATTTAAATGTTTTAAAATATGTTTTTAATGATATTAATAAACTTAAAACACTAATTTAAATGGCTTGATATGGTTTTTCAAAGTTAAAGTGAGGTGAAGCTTAATTTTGGGATTTGGTTTAGAGTGATGTTTAATTATGGTTTGATGTTGAGAATACCTTAGAATATGATATTAAATGATTATGTATGATCACATTTGGTATAGGCATTGAGGGAGGTTGATTTGCTTCATCCAAGTGGTGAAGGGCAAGTTGGAAGAATAGGATTGGAGGTTGTATTAAGCTTGCTTTGGTTGCTAGTAGAGGTATGTACAAACTTTGAGTATAATGTTTATATTTGCATGACATTTGGAATTAACACATTTTGGTTGAAAAATGTGTTGAGCTACTTGGTTCATGGATTGAGTATGAATAATTTGCTATGACATTTGTAATGTCATATATGTGTTAAATGCATTGTGAAAGGCCATTGATAGTGGCTAAATTGTGTAAAGTGTGAAATATGCATATTATGTGAAAATACCCAAAGTAATTGGTTGATGTGTTGTGAATGCAAAAATGAGATATGTGGAATAATGAAATGAATTGATATTGATAAAAATGAGAAAAAATGAGAAAAATGAGAAAGATGTGAAAAATGAGAAAAATGGAAAAAAATGTGAAAGTAAAGCAATGAACCTAGTTTGATTATGAGAAATGAATTGTGAAAGTATTTGATAATGAGATAAATGAATTAATTGTGTGCCTAGTATGTTATTCAATTTTCAGAGTTCTGGGTTTGGCAGCATGCCTATGAATTGCTGAGTAGGTGAAAAGACTGGGTCGTAAGCTGAGCCCAGCTGATAAATGATAAATATGATGTTTTTGGGGTGAAAAGACTGGGTCATAAGCCTCAAAAACCATAGCAGTCTAGCCGGGTTGAGGACCAAGATACTGGGGCTTAAGGGTCCAGCCGGGTTGAGGTCCAAGAGACTGGGGCTGGTACATTATCCATGGATATATATATTGCCTACGAGCTAGACACATGGTGTCATTATGGACCAAAGCAGTACTCTGAAATTTGAATAGCATATTAGATCCGTTTTGGGCCCATGCTTGTCTTTGCTTTAATGTGAATTATGAATTGTGATACAATTGAGCAATATAATATTATGAGTTGTGAGTATGAAATATTTGAAAAATATAATAAAGTGATATGATGTGACCTCTATATGCATTGTGTATTGGCATTACTTTACATTTTTATTATTATCAAAGTTTGTACCACTAGGCTTCGGTTTAGCGCGATTGTAATTCATCGCGCAGGTGTCATGGATGTTTTGGTAGAGCCAGAGAGTTTTACTAGACCTGGTCGAGTCTAGGTTTTTATTTATTGAGCTTGAAGAGTTATTTTGGGTACATCAAGATCAGAGCCAGTTGTCAGCATGTACATTTTTTATATTATGTATGTTATGATATGTTTTTGAAGTATATATTGTATATTGTAAAGAATGATTTGAATAATTTTGTTTAAGATGGGATTTTATATATAATGTTGATATATATATATATACCTATATATAAGTATTTTGAGAAAATATGGATAAATTGAGAAGTATTGGTGAATTGGTGAATTGATTTTATTTGGAGTGTTTGTTTTATGCAGGTTGTGTTTTGTTGAATTTTGGAAATGTTTAAATTACAAATAAAACTCTGGTGAATTTTTCCCAGAGATTTTTATATAAAATATTTATTTTGGATTCCTATAACAAGCAAAGAATATTTATATACTATTTGTTTTATATATTAGTATTTGAAATCTTAAAACAAAAATGTAAAAATTATTATTAAATCGGTCTGTGACATTTTTATACCATATATGCATATTTTACATATGCTGAAAATATGTATTGTACGCATATAGGGTATAAGGGTGTTATATTTATTTTGGTATCAGAGCCTAGGTTTGAGGTTCTCGACCTAGGTGGAATGATAAAGAGAGAAAATTGAAATAAAAAAAATAATTTTTCAATTGTAATGCATGCATTGGCACTGGCAATTTATCTTATCCCTGATGTGGCAATGTTCATTTGATATAATGGATATGAGTTGAGATGGTGTCTGGGTTGCATAGATTAGAGTGGTGCAGTGGAAACGTCATTCTAGAGATTATGGATTAAGAATTTTTGTAACTTTTATTTGAAATTTAAAATTTATAGCTGATTCAATTGATGAATAAGTGAAATTAGAAAAATAATCTAGGAAATAATTTAAGATGTAAAAATAAAAGTTTTGAGAAATGAGCATGATAGTTACAGAAAATTTTGTAGATGTACTGCAAAGTGATATTGTCTGAATTGTTGGACAAATCTAGAAATGTTGGATGAGTTTGAACATTTAATAGACAGTTTTTCTATATGTTAGAATCCAAATGTATAAAATTTTATAAATTTTAAAGATGGATCTCTAATTAAGAAAAATAGAAGAACACGGATTATTGGAGAAATTTCAGCAACTCAGAATCTGTAGAAATTGAAAAACAAAATAAATCTAGAAACTATGGTAAACCAACCCAGAAAAATCTAAAAGTTTACAAAAAATATCATATGTAACTTATGGTTAAAATTTCATGAATTTTTATTAAGGTTTGATACCTTAAAAAAATGGACAACCGGGTGCTGCCAGAGAAATTATTAAAGAGACAGATTCTCTGATTTTGGAAGATTTAATTTTTAAATATATTAAATCAACTTGGAAAAATCTAAAACTTTAAATATAAGTCCATATATGTGTCAAGTGTACATGGATAAAAGTTTACAATCTTTTATAAAGAATTGGCAAGGAATATAAAAATTAAAAGTGAGATTGACATGAAACTGAGTAAGTCATGCAGTTTTGGGTAAGTAAGTAATAAATTAATTTTATGAGACAAATGAATGAAGAAAATTATAAAAATTTATATGCATATGGGTATAAGTATAGAAGGAATATGGAGTTTTTAATAATTTTCAACAAAGAGTTCATAATTAAAATCAAAGCGAATTTTTTATTATGGAACAATGATGCATAATTTAGGGTTGAGTATGTAAAATTAAAGTATCTAAATGAATGATATTAATTAGTGTAAGGAAATGAATTAGTGTTGTTTAAAAGTAAATGTTATGATCTTAAGATTGAGAATGTGATATGGGTGAGATTTGGTGAGGTTCATGTTGTTGGTTGTATTATATGAAATTTGAATTTTTGAAATGGGTTTCCATAATTGTGAAAGTGATGTGTTTTGATGTTATATTAATATAAAAATAATGTTTATAAAGTTAGCTCTTGAAAGTGAGATTAATAGAATGAAATTTAAGTAAAATAGTAAATTGGAAATTTAGAGTTGTAAGGGAATTTCGATGAGGATTGTTTAGATATTGATAGTTTAATGTTTAATAAGCATATGAGTAATTTTGAATGAGTAATGTTACTTATAAAAGTACTAACTAAGGTGTAATGTGGTTGATTATATAGAAATTTATTATGAAATAAAGGGAAATGATTAAGCAAGTGAAAATGAGTTACTTTAGTCAATTGAATTGGAAATGATGAAAATGGATATGAAAGGTGTGATCAATGCAAAAAAAAAAATGTGAGAGAGATGTCACATTGGAAACGCGACTAAGATTTATGTGAAGTGTTAGAAAAAAAAATATATATATATAATAAGAAACTTATTTAAGAGATGGGCGATTGAATAAGGAAGATGTTAATTATGTTGTGGTCAGAGTGTGTATATATGTTGAATTGATGAATAACCTAAGTAATGTCAAAAGAATGAGAAATGATAATGTTCTCTGAAAGGTGATAAATGTTAACTTTGTAAAGGTTGTATGTAAAAGAGGAATTAAGTATAATTGTATGATTTGTGTGATGAGATTTTTTTTTTCTATATGAACACAAATATGATATGTAAGAAAATGTGGAAAGTAAGTCACATTGTGACTATGACTTACGAAGGTGTATGTGGATGATTAAAAAAATGTTATCGAGTGTTTACTACCTTATACAAATACGTGTTTGGTGATATTGAGAATGATATTACTTGTATTAATAAACCTAAGAGAGATTAGGTCTTGACCTGCGTAGAGTTAGGTGATGAATTGAGATTGAGAATGGACCCAAACAGAGCTGGACGGTGAAATTGTTATTTTAACAACTGAACTTCATGATTGTATAGTGTTTTGGGCCTAAAGTTTATGCGTATAAATAAGAGATTGTAAGGAAAAAGGAAAGTATAATGAAGAAAGTATGGAAGTGAAAAAAAAATGAATGAAAATTTTTATAAGAGATAGATTAGAAATGGAGTAATAAATGGAAATTGTGTAAATTAGCATGTGAACGAATGTGTATATGTAAGAGATGTTAATGATAATATTGTTGAAACATGAGTTAGGCTAATGATTATCAAGTGATCAAGAGTAAATTGCTTTGAAACAGAGATGAAACGTGTTAACTTTTTGTGTATCAAAAGATTAGAAAATGAATATGTGATTTTTGCGATACGAACTTAACATTGTGATTGGAAATGTTTGAAGAAGAATGACAGAAGGGCAGTATTTATTTATAAGCCATGGATGTGACCATTATTATGGCATGACCGTTGGATAGTTTTGGTGAGATTAATAGTTATGCTTCAAGAAACATGGTCAAGACTTATGGTTTGCATAGTTGTATCTTATAATTTTATACTAGAAATTTGTTTATAGTTATAGAAAGTGTCGAAACAGAAGAGAATTGTAAAAATATGATGAGCTTTAAATGATGTATAAGAAAAGTGATTTGTGTAAATAGGATAACTATAAGAAATGTGAGAAAATGGTAAATAAAAGGAATTATGAAATGTGAGTAAGAGTTATAATAAATATGTTTGAAAGTGGTTTAAAATGAATAAGTTGATGAAAATGATGTGTAAAGTAAATGAGACTAGGGGAAGTGAATATTATATGTAATGATGAATTCGAAGAGAATTAAAATTTGAGAATAAATTTGACCTAATAGAATTAGGTCATGAATTGAAAACAAATTGATGAATTTAAAATAGACAAAAGGTTGGTTAGAATAGAATAAGGTTGTGATGGTCATATTATGATAGTTAGATCAATTAATCTGAAATGTAATAAGTTTACAAGTATTTAATGAAATTCAATGTGTGTAGTTGTATTAAGAATATGTAAGCTATATGATAATGTGCATAATACAGCGTTTTGATATGTATATGCATATGAAAGGAGCTAAGTTATATTAGTTTCAAATAATTATAAGAGAAAAGTGTTAGTTATAGTATAATTGGAATGAATTTTAATAAGGAAATAAGATTTTGTTGTTGTATAATGGTGATATTAAATTAATATGTGGTAATTGTATAAAGAGTAGGATCAAAGTGAAGATGTGTAAAATTATTGTGTTAAGATAAAAGTTATTAACATTTGAATTTAAGGTGATGAGAGTATATTTTTAAGATAATGAAGTGATCAGATATCTTGAGTGCAATAGGTGTGTGGTGTATATATATTAAGGAGATGAACTAATTTTGTCTAATGACAATTCGATTGAAGATATAATAATCTGTTGTGAATGTTTGAGTAAATAGACAGTATAATGATGTGTTAGGGAATGATAAAAAGGAAATTAAGAATGAACCTAAGGGGGAGAATAGAAATTATGTAATTTGGTAAAATAATGATTTGGATGATTTATTACTATACTGGATAATTTCGAGGACGAAATTATTTAAGGGAGAGAAAATTGTAACATCCGTGATTTTAGAGAAATTAAATAAGTATTTGGAGATATATATTGTATATACTCAATATATATATCTAGGTATATATAACATATACATATAGTATATTAATTGTATATGTTGGATTAATACATTACATACTTAATATTTAATACACATATAAGGTACATTTGATGTGTATATAAGATACACATTACTTGAGCATATGTGTAATATCCTAAATTTTTTAAAAGTTCTAATTTTTGGAAATTTGATAAAATAAATTGTAATTTAAATGGATAAATTAAATTAATGGTTTTAAATGAAAAATGAAGGGGTTTTAAATGAAAAAGTGGATAATATATGTGATATATATGTAAAATATACATAACATATAAAAATCAACACTTTTTAAAAGAAAAGTCAAAGTAAAAGGGTATTTTGGTAATTAAATCTTAAAAATTTAAAATTAATAAAATAATTCAAAAATAAATTATTTTTGAATAGAAGAGGGAATTTAGGACTTTTAATTTATTAAATAAATAATCAAATAATTAATTATTAAATTATTTTAATATATATATTTATATGGTTTAAAATTAAAGGGTGAAAGGAAAGAGAAATAAAAAAAATAAAGTCTTCTTCTTCTTCTTTCCTTCAAGCCCGAATTTCATGGCTTCAAGAGAGGGATTTGCTTCTTCCATACTCCAAAAATTGAAGAGATTTTAAAGATTCAATTGGAGTTTTAGAAGTTTCTTCATCAATTTGCAAGCTTTCTTACCAAATTTTCAAATTCTATGGAAAAGTGTGTTATGTAAATTTTGGAATTCTATAGTAGCATGATTTAATTGATTAATTGGATATGAATGAAGTTGTTTTGATTGGTTATTAATTATTTTAAGGTTGGATTAAAGAAATGATTGAGTTTGGGTAAGATTGGTGAGGAGAGAGAATTTAGGGTTATGTAATTTTTGGGGTTTTAAAATCATGGTTTTTAATTATGTAAATTGATTCCAAATAAGTTGTTTTGATACATAAACAAGTATTTTAAAGTCAAATATTGGATTTGGTTGTGTTTGGTTGGAGTTTGAGAATGGAAGTGGAGATTTAGGATTTTGGAAAAGTGGTTTTCCAAAGTGGTTGAATTGTGTGATTTTATTTGTTTAAGCATGTTGTTTAGTGTTAAATGTGATGAATATAAGCTTGAAATGAGTAATGGATTTTGTTGGAATGGAAAACCTTCAATGGGGGAAGGTTATGCCATTTTTTATATTTTGTGTATAAGAGTGTATTGTTATAATGTAAACGATTTAAATGTATTAAAATATGTTTTTAATGATATTAATAAACTTAAAATACTAATTTAAATGGCTTGATATGGTTTTTCAAAGTTAAAGTGAGGTGAAGCTTAATTTTGGGATTTGGTTTAGAGTGATGTTTAATTATGGTTTGATATTGAGAATACCTTAGAATATGATATTAAATGATTATGTATGATCACATTTGGTATGGGCATTGAGGGAGGTTGATTTGCTTCATCAAAGTGGTGAAGGGCAAGTTGGAAGAATAGGATTGGAGATTGTATTAAGCTTTCTTTGGTTGCTAGTAGAGGTATGTACAAACTTTGAGTATAATGTTTATATTTGCATGACATTTGGAATTAACACATTTTGGTTGAAAAATGTGTTAAGCTACTTGGTTCATGGATTGAGTATGAATAATGTGCTATGACATTTGTAATGTCATATATGTGTTAAATGCATTGTGAAAGGCCATTGATAGTGGCTAAATTGTGTAAAGTGTGAAATATGCATATTATGTGAAAATACCCAAAGTAATTGGGTAATGTGTTGTGAATGCAAAAATGAGATATCTGGAATAATGAAATGAATTGATATTGATAAAAATGAGAAAAAATGAGAAAAATGAGAAAGATGTGAAAAATGAGAAAAATGGGAAAAATGTGAAAATAAAGCAATGAACCTAGTTTGATTATGAGAAATAAAATTAGAAATGAATTGTGAAAGTATTTGATAATGAGATAAATGAATTAATTGTGTGCCTAGTATGTTATTCAATTTTCAAAGTTCTGGGTTTGGCGGCAAGCCTATGAATTGCTGGGTAGGTGAAAAGACAGAGTCGTAAGCCGAGCCCAGCTGATATGTAATACCCCTATACCCCGTATACATACCAGCATGCTAATACGATCATAATATACGTATACTGAATATAGAGTTGCCACTGTTTACTAAACAAACGACTCATCCCTTTTCAAAAACATGAACAAACTTAAAACATTTAAAAGAAACTATAAACACAAAAGACAAAGTGTTTATTTAAAAGCAGCGAAAAATATAATAATTATTTACAAATACTTATACATCAAAACTCAAGTTTTACAAAACATAAAATATATACATGTTTGGCAGTATGTCTTTGATCTTTAAGCTCCACTATCAACCCCTCGTAATCTAGACTCTACTCGGTCTAGAGGAACTCTCTAGTTCTTCTCTGTCACCTGCGCGATGAACCACAATCGCGCTAAGCCAACGGCTTAGTGGTACAAACTATAATAATATTATACTTTAATGAAATGCAAATGTCATAATCTCAAACATATAAACAATTCTTAAGAATCTCATTCTTCATTTATTTCATCATTCATAAATCACATTGAAAACAAAGACAGACTTGGGCCCAAAAGACACTAATATGTTATTCAAAGTTCAGAGTTACTGCTTTGGTCTATAATCACAATTATCAAGCCCGTAGGCAATATGTATATATATATCTCTATCCATGGATAGGGTAACAGACCCAGTCTCTTATACCTCAACCCGCTAAACTCAAGGAGATCCTCAACCCGGCTAGACTGTTACCTGTAACAGACCCAGTCTCTTGGACCTCAACCCGGATAAACCCGAGAAAATCCTCAACCTGGCTAGACTGTTACTTTAATTCACATTTCACATTATTCTACTAGAATCGGCTTACGACCCAGTCTTTTCACCTATCCAGTACTATATAGGCATGCCGCCAAACCCAGAACTCTGAAGATTGAATAACACATTAGACACATAATCTTTTCATTTATATCTTTACACATTTCTTTCTCATCATTATAGCCAACAACCATGGGTTCATATCTCATAATCAAAATAGGCAACCATGCCTCAATCATCTCATTTCACATTAAATCAATTGATCATTCAAGTATACACAACCAATTACATTAACATACCTTTCATATTTCATCAAATGTTTTAACCCTGTAATCAATTGCTTAGCATATGTATAATCAAATATGTTAAGTATCAAATCATGTAAATGTATGCAACAATGTAGTTTGTACTTACCTTAGGAACAACTCACACCAATCTACAACCTTTCTCTTTGAAGAATTCTTCACCACCTAGGTTAGGACCATTCAACCTCTTCAATACCTAAACCAAAGGTGATAATACATACTCACTTAGAGATACATATGAGATAATAAGACTAAGAACCAACTAGGGCAAACTCTAAACATGACACGCTCAACAACACGGGCGTGTCACTAACCGTGCACTAACTCTACAACACAGAAGCTTTTACACGCTCAGAACCACGGGCGTGTCACTGGGCGTGTAATACATTCTGCCTCTCTGAAACATTGACACGTCCAACAACATGAGCGTGCTCATGGCCGTGTCAATTCCCCAATAACACAGTGGCTATGACACGTTCAATAACACGGGCGTGTTACTGGCCGTGTCAATCCTACTGCCACACAGAACCATTGACACGCCTAAAGACCTGGACGTGCTCGTGGACGTGTCAGGCCAAAAACCCAGATTCCGGCCAAAACAACAGAACACCCAACAAATCACTTCTTCCACCAACATCCACTTCAAACAAACTTAACTACACACGTCTAAAAACCATCTCAAACTTGCAAAAATACCAAAACAAGACAAAATATACATTAACCACAAATCATCAATGTCATCACAAACCCTAAACACCACCACAATACTATCTTCACCAACAAACTTACTCTTTCCTTTAATCCAACCTCAAAAATCCAAAATCAAATAAACCAAATACTCTTAAACACAACACAATCAAATCAAACACATATCCATCACAACTTCAATTCACAAACCCAAAGAAATCAAAGAATCAAGTGGAAAGACTTACCAAGGATGAAGAAACTCTTAAATCTCCAACTTGATCTCTTAAAAACTTCCTTCAATCTTGAACTTGGAAGATCAAATCTCTCTCTTGCTCTCTTGTTTCTTTGATGGCCAGACAGCAAAAGGAAAGGAAAAGAGAAGGAAAAGAAATGAAAGAAAGCCACGAAGGAAGAAGAAAAGAAAGAAAACCAAAGAAAGCAAAGTCAACTCTTTTTCCTTAAAACCCTCTCATCCAAGCATTTAATATAAAATAATCAAAATATCATCTTCCACTTCCACTAACTCTAATCCCACTTAATATTTGTTAATTCTTTAAACACAATTAATAATAATTAATCTCTTCCTTTGACTTTCTCATTGACTTGTGTATATGTTGTATATATCTTCATATACACAACATATACACTCTCTTCACTTCTTTTCTCTTTTCTTTACAAATTAACATATACACATAATCCAAATAAAACAACAATTATATCAAAACTTCTAGGGCACACTTTGGGATATTACATGATAAATAATAAATATGATGTTTTAGGGGTGAAAAGACTGAGTCGTAAGTCTTAAAAACTGTAGTAGTCTAGCCGGGTTGAGGACCAAGATACTGGGGCCTAAGGGTCTAGCCGGGTTGAGGTCCAAGAGACTAGGGCTGCATTATCCATGGATATATATATTGCCTACGAGCTAGACACATGGTGTCATTATGGACCAAAGCAGTACTCTGAAATTTGAATACCATATTAGATTCTTTTTGGGCCCATGCTTGTCTTTGCTTTAATGTGAATTATAAATTGTGATACAATTGAGCAATATAATGTTATGAGTTGTGAGTATGAAATATTTGAAAAATATAATAAAGTGAAATGATGTGACCTCTATATGCATTGTGTATTGGCATTACTTTACATTTTTATTATTATCAAAGTTTGTACCACTAGGCTTCGGCTTAGCGCGATTGTATTTCGTCGCGCAGGTGTCATGGACGTTTTGGTAGAGCCGGAGAGTTTTACTAGACCTGGTCGGGTCTAGGTTTGTATTTATTGAGCTTGAAGAGTTGTTTTGGGTACATCAAGATCAGAGCCAGTTGCCAGCATGTATATTTTTGATATTATGTATGTTATGATATGTGTAGACCCTTAATTTTTTACCCAGTCTGGTCCAATATGTTTTATTTAGTCCTAAAAGATTTTATTGTCTAATTGGTCCAAAATAAATTTTGTTAAATAATTTTTGCTTTAGTATCTAATTTTTATTAATAAAAAATAAAATTAAACAAATAAAAGTCAAAAAATAAAAATAAAAATCGGAGTCCAAAAAATCGGTGATGAAAAAATTGTCGCGCGGGCCCGTGGGCATTTCTCCCGCAAGAATTTCCTGCGGGCGAAGCCCGCTCCTCGCCCGCTGCAGTAGATTCCTGCGGCAGATTTTTTTTTGCCTGCGGCAATTTTTTTCGGCAGCATAATTTTTCTGACGTAAAATTTCTGAAACCTAATTCAATTATGTTTCGGTTTCCTTTTCTTATTAATATTACTTGCCGTGATTAATTAGGAGAAACCATATGAAACCACTATAAATAAGGACCAAAGGCAATGAAATTGGGAGGGCCGAAAATCAAACATTAGCTTGAAAAATTGGAACCAAATCCGTGAAGGAAAAGGAGCAATTGAATTTGATATTTATTCTAAAATAGCAGGGACACGATTGAAGCAATTCAAAAGGCAGCAACTGTCTTGGTTTTAATTCATCCAAGAAAAACAATTTTTGGAGGAATCATCAAAAGGAGGTATGTATTAAATTCTTTGGTTTTTTTTTCACAGTAGCATAATCATCCTTTGGTTTCTTTTATTTCAAAAATTTTAGGACCTCAATTCACTTTTTTCTAAGGATTAAAATTCTTAAATCATGGCTTTATTTTCTAAAAGTTTAAAGTTATTAGATTTATTTCTTCAAAACTCCAAAACCAAAATTTGTTTTCCAAAATTTCAAAACTCAAAATTGTGTTCTGTTACTTTCCCAAAAGCTTTAAAAATATCTTTTTTTGCTTTATAAACTTTAAATCGTTGGTTTATTTTCATAAAATTCCATAAAATCTTCAATTGCTTTTTCCAAACCCTAATTCAAATTCATCACCCGAGACCCTAATTTTAAATCCTAAAACCTTAATTCAACTTCTAAACCTAAAATATTAAATTTTAACCCCTTTAAAACCTTAAACCCTAACTTTTTCTAAACCTTAATTCTTTAAAACATTAAAAACCATAAAAACATAAATATTTCAAATTTACACAGTAAGCTTGAAATCACCATTTAAAACCATAAATCAAAAGTATTTCAAAGTGTTCAAACCCTAGTTTCATGATTTCAGTATTGAAATATTAATTTAGTTAATCAAAGAGTCTTACCAACCTTTTAAAACATAAAACCTTAATCTATTTTTATTATATAAAAAAGTCACAGTAGCTTATTTTTATGAATTCCAAAACCTTGACACATGAGATAAAGAACCCTAAATGGAAATATTAGCTATAATTTGGATTTTTATTTACCTTATTCAATTCCATTTTTTTTATCATGCTTTGTTTTATTTCTTATGCTTTAATTTATTTAAATTCAATACTTGGTTTATTTTATTTATCATGGATGGATGTTTACTTTGTATTGATATTTGATTCCTTTGATGAATGATTTATTTATTTTGAATGGTTATTTACTGTTATCAAATTATTTAGATTTTTAAATGTTGTAAGAGGTATGTTTCCACTTGGTGGGTACCTCATTAGTTAAAGTCATGTAATTTAAATTGCTTTTCTATTTTAGAACCAATGTAAAGGGCATGTTTCTACCTTTCGGTGGGTGTCCTATTTAGGCATGTGATGTAAGGACATGTTTCTATTCTTGGATGGGTGTCCATTTATTTGCTTTGTTTGGACATTGCTTTGATTTTAATATAATGATGCTTTCTTTTAATTATTGTGTGTAATATGGATAATGTTGTTAAACTTAAGAATTTTATAATATTAAGACCTGTAAAGGAGGCCGGTTCCAATAAACCGGGCATTGTGGGGGTGCTGGGCCATTTCTCACCTTCCCCACACGTACCCAACTTTTCAAACCCATTAGGGGGTTGGAGATTCCTTAGGAATCGAGTCATCCACCCCTTTCTTTTTCCTGGCCCATCCGGGTGGTGACTCCATTTTCTCCAGACTTAGGTCCGTGTTCTCTAAGGCCCCGAGCCTAAATAGTGCCGAAGTCACAAGAACCATTCCACCGGGAGTGGGGGCGAAAATCTCTGCTCACAGTGGCGACTCTACTGGAGATAAGAGAAGTTGATTTCGTTGGTCTTTATATTATTCTATTCTTTCTTATAACGATATTATCCATTGCATCATATTAGATTGCATTGTGTACGTGAGTTAGGATGCCCGTATTACCCGTGTTGTGTTATGTAAGGGATACCATACTTTCACTCAACGTATGGAGATTGAGCATGGCATAACCACTCATAGCCTCATACCATTTGGTATATATTTGCTATGGGAACCTAAGCCTTTTTACCCAAAGACTAAAGCTCATGTAATTGGCCTAGTTACTTTCCTTAGGTTTTACCCCAAATGCATGTTGTTTGACTATGGTTATTTTGTCTTGGCTTAAATCATGTCTCATTTGGTTTGTTCTTTTTCTAATATGACCTAAGTATATTGTAAGCTCAAAATAAAATTTTCTTTAAAATCCTAGAATAAATTAATCATGGGCTTGTTTTTGGCATGAATCATTAGTTACCTTTTTCAAGTGAGAAATCTATTTATAATAAACCTCTTAATTTCATTTTAATCCAATATAGCATAAAAGCTACTTTAGTTGGTTGAATGGATTAAAACCTAATTAATGGGAATTATCATGGATTGATTTCCATTTTCGAAAATATAACTATTGGTTGAAACGTCCGGGGGAACTGTTCGAAAGCAAGATACCCCATGTTGGTATTTTGTTAACCACATACCTAGGAAAAGAGACTCGCCATTCGTGTGTGGATGTTATAAGGTTGGAAGGAATGTTCTATTTGTCCTTGTTTGCTAATTGTTTGTGCACACATGCATACATGCATACATTTGCATCACATATCATTGATCCTTTCTGGCTCATAGCCCTGGATTATGATAGTTCTAAAGCTTACAACAATTCGACTTACGCCGGAGACGAAGTATCTAGCAATGACTCAATCACTTGCTCACCAAAAACAATGGAGCCCGAACAAATTCAAAGGATGGTGGATGAGGCCCTCAATGCCAAAATGGAGGAAATAAAAGAGGCCATGACTGAGACCATAAAGAATCAACTAGTTGCAATTTTAGGAAATAATGTCGAAGCATCTGCTAGTACCGAGAAAGACAAAGGGAAGACTAAAGTTAGTGAAGTAGCTTTTGATGATGATAAGGTGATCATTGATGATGATGATTGGGCTCAATACTACCAAGATCCTCAAGACAAAAAGGAACCAAAGATTATTGAAAGATCAACTATTGAAAAGACCAAGACTTCTGATATTGAAAAGATGATTGCTGATTTAGAAAAGAAATTTGAGAAGAAACTGAAAATCGAAGAAATGTCCGAAGTTGACAAATTATTTGAGCTAGATGAAGAAGTTCCATACAAATTCAAGATGCCATCCTTTGCTAGATACAATGGTACTGGAAATCCTCATCTCCATGTGAAGCAGTATATCACTGCTATGCAGTCTGCCCGAGCTACTAAGGCTCAAACTCTAAAATACTTCATGCTCTCATTGGATCCTGCTGTCCAAAATTGGTTCAATACCTTAGATGATGGAACACAAAAGAGTTGGGATCTGCTTTACAAAGCCTTCATCCAATAATATGGGTATAATGTCGAGATGGAAGTTACCTTAATGGAAGTGGAGTCCATTAGACAAAAGCCAAATGAAAATTTTATGGACTATGTGAAGAGATGGAGAAATAAGGCTGCCTTGCTCAAGAAGAGACCCGATGAATCCAATCAAATAAGGATGATTGTGAGAGGGGTGTTGCCTAATCTTTGTGAAAGGATGTCTCATACACTCATCCGTGACTTCAAAGATCTTCTCCAAGCTGGTCTACAAATTGAAGGGTGGGAAAGGGAGAAGAATCGCTTTTTAATAAGAAGGAGTGAGAAAGGGAACAACCAGCCTAACAATCAAAGCACACAAAAAGAAGTTGATGTTAATGTGGCGGGTCAAGGGAATAAAAGACAATTCTCAGAATTGGGGAAACCTCTATCTTTGGTTTTTAGCAAGCTGCAAAAGAAAGGGTTGTTACAACCGTTAGCTCCTTGACCTTTACATAATCCATTGCCACCAAACTTTAATGCCGAGGCCTTCTGTCAATTTCATCAAATGCGAGGACATGAAACAGATAAATGTGCTCGTCTAAGGCATGAGATCCAATATTTAATCGACAATGGTAAGCTACCCTAGCCGGATAAGCCTAATACCAAGAACAACCCTTTGCCTAAGTTTGGAAGAGTACCTCCACCGGCAACCTTCATGGTGGGAAAAGGATTGGAAGAAGATTTTGCTTTATCATCCTTTCAAGATAGGGATATTGAAAATGTGAAGGGAAAAGAAGCTTAAATTCAACAAACTTTCCTTAGCTTGAATGTTGCTTTTCAATTTTACTTTTTTTTTAATTGGAACAATCTTGTTTTCCAAATTTAAATTTGTTTGAATAAATTACTTTCATCAAAATTTTTGTTGGTCTTTGTTCATTTTGGTGTTCAACCAATGAGGAATCTAGCTTGATGTTTATAAATTAATGTGTCTAGGCATCATGACTTGAATGACTTACTAGATGAGGAATTGCTCTATAGCATCGAGTTGTGTATGCTTACTTAGAGAGGGCACCTACATAATTATCTTTGTCTAGGTCCTAGTCAGTCTTAGAACATGCATCCACCCAATTAAATATCAATCCCTAGTTTTCCCTTTGAGCCTTTATAAAATTTTAGCTTTCTTTTCATTGGCTTACAAACCTCAATAACCTACCCTGAGCTGTTGTGATACTTTTGACAAGTCCTATGATCACTAAGATGAAGAGGCAAGAAGATCAAAAGAAAGCAATGATTAGTCAAGATCATGAAGATAGTTGAAATTCTCAAGACCATAAGGGTAGTTGATGTTTTCAAGACCATAAGGATAGTTGATGTTCTCAAAACCATAAGGGTAGTTGAAGTTTCCTTAATATCTCTAATATATCAAGACAGCATCAACATCAGAGTAACAAATGATTTATCCCTGTTAAAGAAGATTTATGTCACTCCACTCATCCATTATTGGAAGCCTAAGTTGGTACAAACAAGACAATTCTTTTAGAGCTAGAACCAAAAAAAAAGAAAAGAAAAGAAAAAAAACAACAAGAAAAGAAAACTTAAAAAGGTAGTTCAGAAAGCCAACTGAGTTCTATTTTTACCTAAAGCAGCAAAAGGCTTCCATTTGGATCATAAAGACATTTTTACTTGAATTGGTCCAACCCATCCAAAGATTCAATCAAAATTGGAGAAAAAGGAGGGAGACTATCCAGTTCTTGAAAGTTCTGTACTTGATAGTCCTACAAGAAAGAATAACAAAATGATAAAAGAAAGGGAAGAGTAAGGAAAGAGAAAGAAGAGGGAAGAGTAAGAAAAATAAAGAGGAAGGAAAAAGGAAAAAGAAGAAAAGAAACAAATTTGGGTCTTAAACTTTTTACAAGGGCAAAGACTGTCTTAATCAAGATCCGGATTAATGTCAAGAAGATAAAAAGAATCTAGCAAGATTGCTCCCAACTGCCTAAAGTTCAAACAAGAAATTTGTAGTGTGAAGGTTTGTCCATTGTGTCACATTAGCTCCAATCTCAAAATGGCCTTCATTTAAACCCGTGTCCCTTATAGACCCCATTTCAAGCCTATCAAAGACCTGTTGATCTCTCTTGGTAGGTAGAGTCTATTAGTGGAGATAGTTTAGATAAGCATGCATATGAGGTAGACAATATTTAAACTCAATAAGACCTTTGGCCAAGTAATGTGTATGTGCCTATCTGAAGTGCAACAGTTCTTGCTTAAATAGAAATAATTTCCGAGTTTAGTACGGTAACTAGGGTTGTCATGTTGTAGATATGTTAATTTGGAAAATCAAGTCCTGAGGTACATTGACATTAATTTGGCAAAGCCAACATTTGATTTCAAAATTAAAATTCAAAAAATCAAACAAAAAATATTTTTGTCATACAAAGCCTTCAAGTTAAGGGAAGTATGTTGAACCTCCAAAGGACACATTAGGCAAAGGAAATGATTATTGGCAAGGTCATGAAGAAGCTATCAGCCGACATGCTATGGATGTATCCCTGACTCTGCTGCTTGGGGTCTACACCACTCATGCTTTCATCATCTTGAAGATTAAAGCCACAAATGCAAAGCTTTCAATCATTCCAATGTGAGACTTGAACGAGCGTCAAAAAGGAACCAATGAGAACACTTCTGCTAATCACCTCGGTCTGTGAGTCGATGGAATGACTGTAAGTATTATTCATGCATATCATGCATACATGAGCATATCACATCGTACTTTCTTGTCTTCTATTGTCTATTCTTTATCAAAGTGAACAGCAAACACTCTGTGAAGTGAAGAATCAAAAGAAGATGTCAAATCAGAGGGGCATGGAAATCCCATTGCTTGAGAAAGCTCCAGTAAATTTGCAAAGAGAATAAATACGTGCTTGTGCGAAGAACTAGACAAGAAAAACATCAATCAAAGCTTGCATGAAAGAAAAAAATCCTTAGGGGAAAGGAGAGGATATAAGATCCAATCAAAATTGGAGAAAAAAGGAAAAAGCAGTTGCAAAGGAAAAGTGGTTAAAGTGCAAAACTCCCTTGAAAGATCAAAACAAGGAAAGAAGAGCATGGATCAAGCAAGACATAGCCAAGCCAAATCAAGCTTGGCCATGTCACCTCAAAGGAAATCTTGGCAGAACATGACACGGGCAGGAGACACGGCCAAGCCACTGGTCGTGTCTCACCTAAAGGGCAAAGTCAAGAAGGACCAAGCAAAGAAAGAAAAGAAACAGTAGGTGACACTGGCAGGCAACACGGCCAAGCCACTGGCCGTGTCCCATCCTAAGCCAAGAACAAAGAAGAACCAAAGAAAAGACACAGAAGCTGACACACCCAAGAGACACGGCCAAGCCACTGGCCGTGTCACATGACACAGCCACAAGCTTGGCCGTGTCACTCCCATCTTCAAAGAACAAAGAAGACCCAATCTCCAAGGATGAAGATCCATTTGCAAGGGTGAAGACCTAATCTCCAAGGATGAAGATCCATTCTGAGGGTGAAGAATCACAATGCATAGAATAGCCAGAGCAGTCAGAATTCTCAACTGATAAAAGGTTAGTCAAATTCATTCTCGGGTCCAAGTACCCAATCTCGGGTCCAAGTACCCAAATTAAAACAAAATCAATTCAATCTCGGGTTCAAGTACCCAATCTCGAGTCAAAAATAAAATCCCAATCCAGTTTAGGATCGAGTATCCAAATCAAGTTTAGGATCGAGTATCCGAATCCAATTTAAGATCGAGTATCCCAATCCAGTTTAGGATCGAGTATCCAAAGCCAATTTAGGATCGAGTATCCAAAGCCAATTTAGGATCGAGTATCCAAATCCAGTTAGGATTGAGTATCCGAATCCAGTTTAGGATCGAGTGTCCAAATCTAGTTTAGGATCGAGTATCCAAAGCCAATTTAGGATCGAGTATCCGAGTCTAGTTTAGGACGAGTATCCAAATCTCTCGGGTCAAGAACTAAAATTTTCCTTAGGTCTAGACCCTAGAATTATCCTTGAGTCCAGAACTCGAACAGAGTCCAGAACCTAAATTTTTCCCTTAGGTCCAGAACCAAGAATCTCTTCTAAGTCCAGAACTTAGCTCGGGTCCAAAACCCAAATTTACCATTAGGTCCAGAACCTAGAATTATTTCTAAGTCCAAAACTTAGCTCAGGTCCAGAACCCAAATTTTCCTTAGGTCCAGAACCTAGAATTATTCTTGAGTCCAGAACTCGAACCGGTCCAGAACCTAGAATCATCCTTGAGTCCAGAACTCAAACCAGGTCCAGAACCCAAATTTTTCTTAGGTCTAGAACCTAGAATTTATCCTTGAGTCCATAACTCAAACCGGGTCCAAAACCCAAATTTTTCTTAGGTCTAAAACCTAGAATTTATTCTTGAGTTCATAACTCAAACCGGGTCCAGAACCCAAAACCTCAACCATCTCAAAAATTAAGTCTTATTACTTTTCACTCTCTTTCACTAAAGTTTCATATCATTCAAGCAGGGGGCAAACTGTAGACCCTTAATTTTTGACCTAGTCCGGTCCAATATGTTTTATTTAGTCCTAAATGATTTTTGTTGTCTAATTGGTCCAAAATAATTTTTGTTAAATAATTTTTACTTTAGTATCTAATTTTTATTAATAAAAAAATAAAAATAAAAAATAAAAGTCAAAAAATAAAAATCGAAGTCGAAAAAATCGGTGACAAAAAAATCGTCTCGCGGGCCCGTGGGCATTTCGCCCGCAGGAATTTCCTGTGGGAAAAATGGCCCAAGCCATTTCACCCGCAGGAAAATCCTACGGGTGAAATGGTCGCCCACAGGAATTTCCTGGGGGCGACGCCAAACTGCGGTAGATTTTTTTCTCCAGCGTATTTTTTTCTGCGGCAATTTTTTTCGGCAGCACAATTTTTCCGACTCAAAATTTTCGAAACCTAATTCAATTAGGTTTCGGTTTCCTTTTCTTATTAATATTACTTGTTGTGATTAATTAGGAAAAACCATATCAAACCACTATAAATAAGAAACAAAGGCAATGAAATTGGGAGGGCCAAAAATCAAACAGTAGCTTGAAAAAGTGGAACCAAATCCATGAAGGAAAAGGAGCAATTGAATTTGATATTTATTCTCAAATAGCAGGGACAAGATTGAAGCAATTCAAAAGGCAGCAACTATCTTGGTTTTAATTCATCCAAGATAAAACAATTTTTGGAGGAATCATCAAAAGGAGGTATGTATTAAATTCTTTGGTTTTTTTTTTCACAATAGCATAATCATCCTTTGGTTTCTTTTAATTCAAAAATTTTAGGACCTCAATTCACTTTTTTCTAAGGATTAAAATTCTTAAATCGTGGCTTTATTTTCTAAAAGTTTAAGGCTATTAGATTTATTTCTTCAAAACTCCAAAACCAGAATTTGTTTTCCAAAATTTCAAAACTCAAAATTGTGTTTTGTTACTTTCCCAAAAGCTTTAAAAATATCTTTTTTTGCTTTATAAACTTTAAATCATTGGTTTATTTTCATAAAATTCCATAAAATCTTCAATTGCTTTTTCCAAACCCTAATTCAAATTCATCACCCGAGACCCTAATTTTAAATCCTAAAACCTTAATTCAACTTCTAAACCTAAAATATTAAATTTTAACCCCTTTAAAACCTTAAACCCTAACTTTTTCTAAACCTTAATTCTTTAAAACATTAAAAACCATAAAAACATAAATATTTCAAATTTACACAGTAAGCTTGAAATCACCATTTAAAACCATAAATCAAAAGTATTTCAAAGTGTTCAAACCCTAGTTTCATGATTTCACCATTTAAATATTAATTTACTTAATAAAGAGTCTTACCAACCTTTTAAAACATAAAACCTTAATCTATTTTAATTCCATAAAAAAGTCACAGTAGCTTATTTTTATGAATTCCAAAACCTTTACACATGAGATAAAGAACCCTAAATGGAATCGAGCATTGTGGGGGTGCTGGGCCATTTCTCACCTTCCCTACACGTACCCAACTTTCCGAACCCATTAGGGGGTTGGGGATTCCTTAGGAATCGAGTCATCCACCCCTTTCTTTTTCCCGGCCCGTCCCGGTGGCGACTCCATTTTCTCCAGACTTAGGTCCATGTTCTCTAAGGTCCCAAGCCTAAACAGTGCTGTAGTCGGTAGAACCATTCCACCAGGAGTGGGGGCAAAAATCACCGCTCACAATATGTTTTTGAATCATATATTGTAAATTGTAAAGAATGATTTGAATAATTTTGTTTAAGATGGGATTTTATATATAATGTTGATATATATATACCTATATATAAGTATTTTGAGAAAATATGGAGAAATTGAGAAGTATTGGTGAATTGGTGAATTGATTTTATTTGGAGTGTTTGTTTTATGCAGGTTGTGTTTTGTTGAATTTTGGAAATGTTTAAATTACAAACGAAACTCTGGCGAATTTTTCCCAGAGATTTATATATAAAATATTTATTTTGGATTCCTATAACAAGCAAAGAATATTTATATACTATTTATTTTATATATTAGTATTTGAAATCTTAAACTAGAAATGTAAAAATTATTATTAAATTGGTCTGTGACATTTTTATACCATATATGCGTATTTTACATATGCTGAAAATATGTATTGTACGTATATAGGGTATAAGGGTATTACAGAATGAAAAGAGATAGAAGTGAACACATGCAAATGACAAGGCCAAGTCACTGGCCGTGTCACTTCCCTCCTGAAGAAAGAATTGAAGGCAGTAAGGGACACGGCCTAATGACTTGGTCGTGTCTCTGTCCGTGGCTCTTCATAAGAAACATACATTGAAAGGCAGTAAAGGACATGGGCAAGTGACTTGGCCGTGTCCAAGGTAAAATTGATACACACACTCAAGTCATTTATGTCTTGGCCATGTCACTTAATTAATGAAGCCAACTAAGTGAGCTGTAAAGTGAGACAAATAATGATGGAGCAACATAATAAGAGGAATGTTAATTTTTTAAATATTTCTTTTTGAAAGAGTGGGGGACAATTGATAATGGCACATGAAAAATAATTTGTTTTAAATTGAAAAGTGACGCGGACCCTTAGCAATGATGGCAGCAAACCAAACGTATAACAATGGTAGAGAACTCCTTGAAACTTGATAATCACCTCCTAAGGAACCCAACGCCTATAAAGAGACACGAACTCACTATGATTGAAGGATTTAGTTGGTAAGAAGAAGGAAAATGCCACAACTCTTATTGATAAGTAAACCTAATTCTTGATGCAAAGAAAGAATTAAAGAATCCACTCTAATCTCTCTCACACGAAAATTCACAAGAAGAACTTGTGGAAGAATTCGAAAATTTTTATTAATTGTTGTAGTCTAAAATTCGGCCTAATAGTGCCCTTAAATAAGGGTTACAAAATTCCTAATTGCATATGGAAAACTAAAACATTCCTAATTGCATAAGGAAAACATTCCTAATTGCATAAGGAAAATATAAAGTATGGAAATAAAATCCTAATCCACTAAGGAAAATATAAAGTATGGAAACAAAATCCTAATCCAATAAGGAAAATATAAAGTATGGAAACAACCAAACTAATCCCTTCCACATAAGAAACACCCCACACTATTTGGGCTGTCCATGGGCCTTAAATTACTTCCCAAGGCTTTATATGAACCCCCATGGACCTTTCTTGCACGTTGGACCTTTCTTTAGCTAGCCTTTAGCTTCCACACTAAGCATCATAATCAGCTTTGGTGTGCCTTCTTCAAGCTCTATCTCCATCTTCTTGAATGATAATTCTTGAAGCTCTTTGGAAATCTCTTCTTGAATATGCAAAGCCATACTAGCTTTATATCTCTTTGCCTTGCTCCTAGTGATTGGTCCACTTGCTAGCTTCAAGGGATCCTTTCTTGCATCAAAAAGGAGACAAGCTTTTGAATAAAAAGGAGGTATCATCTTTATTTTGGGGGAATAAGTTGGGAAGGAGGACCAATTTTCATCTCCATTCTATTCTTGTTCTTGTTAGAAATCCATGCACCTATCATTATTCATAATCAATTACCATCAACAATTGCCATTCTCTTCACAAGATTGTTTTGAAAAGCTTTAGGAGGAGGTTTAGGGATTCTTCATCAAACTCAAGCTAGGTTGGAGGAAGAACAAGAGAAGATCAACTCTAGTCTTCTTCAAACCAAGTTTTGTTAATTCTTGAATTAATTCATTTCCAGATTTCTGTTGAATTGTTATGAATATTAATATTTCAATGGGTGTTTGTGATTTGATTTCAAATGAGATGAGTATGTGCTTTGATTTGATGATGATGAGCTAAATTATCCATGCCTAGGGTTTGCAATAGATTTGGTTAAATGATTTAATTCAAGTATTTCCATTAATATACCTTGTTATGGGTTGTTTGCATTGGAATATATGTTAGGTTGATAAATTGGCCACCTATTAATCTCTAGATTTTGAAAGAAGAACCGAGAGGTGAAATTTGATATTGGAAATATGCATTCAACTACCTGAAGAATGAATTAGAAATATAAGTTCTAAGGTTCTCTTAATTTGAAAATTTAAAATAATTAGTTGTTGTTAATTCATGAATATAAGAACTAATGAATTGAAAATAGCTAATTAATCACAATAGACAAATTAAATTACAAGGTTATGTTAATGGTAATTTAAAAATTAGACATTTGATTAAATTGAATTGTAAATCCTAGGTATCCTTTTGAAAGTTTCAATCAATTTTGTGCAACCGTTATTTATTTTGGTTATAATCTTAGATTTCTTTTACATTTCAACAACATATACTCAAACTTTGATATTTTTTTTAATCAAATTATTACGAACAAATACCTTCCTTGTGAGACAACCTTGGGGTAATCACCGTTGCTACAATAACCTCATATACTTGCGAGTGTCGCTTTGTGGTAGAGTTTAGTAGAGCACAATAATGGTGTAATTGGAGACTACATGTTCCTATTTTGCAACGGTGGAGCCAACATACAAGAAAATTTCCAGTGTTGTATATCATGGCTAGGGAAATTCTTAGTTCTTTAACCCCAAACCCAATCTCCTACTTGAAACTTAATCTCACGTCTCCCTCTATTTGCAGAATCAGCATATCTCTTGTTCCTTTTCTCAATATTCGCCCTTGCCTTCTCATGCATCTCTTTCACCAATTTAGCTTTTTTCTCACCATCTAAACTAACAAGCTCATGAGAAGGTAAAGAAACAAGATCCAAAACTGTTAGTAGGTTAAAACCATAAACAAGCTTAAAAGGTGAATATCCTGTAGAAGAATGAATATCACGATTATAAGCAAACTCAATAAATGGCAAACAATCTTCCCAAGAACTCAAATTCTTACCCACTAAAGCTCTCAACATGGTACCTAAAGTTTTGTTTACTACTTCTGTTTGTCCATCCGTTTGAGGATGACAAGTGGTGGAAAATAACTACTTGGTACCTAACTTTCCCCAAAGCACACGCCAAAAGTGAGACAAAAACTTGGTGTCTCTATCAGAAACTATGGATTTTGGTATCCCATGAATTCGAACCACATCCCTAAAGAAGATTTCGGCCACTAAACTAGCATCATCACTCTTATGACATGGGATAAAGTGTGCCATCTTACTAAACCTATCAACAATCACAAATATGCTATCTCTCCCCCTCTAAGTCCTTGGAAATCCTAAAACAAAGTCTATACTAATGTCCATCCAAGGAGAACTAGGAATGGGTAATGGCATATACAAACCATGAGGCATAGATTTAGACTTAGCTTGCCTACAAGCCAAACAAGCTTTACAAATCCGAATTACATCCCTTTTCATATTTGGCCAATAAAAGTGTTCATTCAGCATGTCTAAAGTCTTATCAACTCCAAAATGCCCCATCAAACCCCCACAATGTGATTCTAATACTAGCAAATCTCTCATAGAACATCTAGGCATGCATAATTTCGAACCCTTAAACAAAAACCCATCATGTCTATAGAAAGAATTAAAAGCACCATGCTCACAAGCATCATAAACATTGCCGAAATCAGAATCACCAACATATAAGTCCTTTATACATTCAAATCCAAGCAATTTAGTACTCAAAACATTAAGTAAAGCGTACCTCCTTGAAAGTGCATCTGCCACTACATTGTCTTTACCTTGCTTGTATTTGATCACATAAGGAAACTTCTCAATCTTCACAACCCATTTTGCATGTCTTTTATTCAACTTGCCTTGGCCTCTCAAATGCTTCAATGATTCATGGTCCGAATGGATCATGAATTCCTTGGGCAGCAAATAATGCTCCCATACTTCCAATGCTCTCACCAAAGCATATAGCTCCTTGTCATAAGTTGAATAATTCAGCTTTGCTCCATTAAGCTTTTCACTAAAGTATGCAATGGGCTTCTTCTCTTGCATCAAAACAGCTCCAATACCTACACAAGAAGCATCACATTTAATTTCAAAAGTAGAATCAAAGTTAGGTAAAGCTAAAATGGGTGTAGTAGAAAGCTTCTCTTTCAAAGCATCAAATGCTTCTTGTTGCTCCTTGCCCCCAAACTAATCCCACTTCTTTCTTGATTATGCTAGTCAAGGGGGCTGCCAATGTAGAGAAATTAGGGACAAATCTCATATAGAAGCTTGACAATCCGTGAAAACTCCTCACTTCTGTCACACTTGAAGGATTCGGCCACTCTTGGATAGCTTTCACCTTCTCTTGATCAACTTCAATTCCCTGCATACTTACAATAAAAATAAAAGAAAAACAACCTTATCTAGACAAAAAGAACACTTCTTAAGCTTAGCATAAAGGTTTTGCTCCCTAAGGATTTCAAGCACTTTCCTAACATGTTCAACATGTTCTTCCTCAGTTTTGCTATAAATCAGAATATCATCAAAGTAAACTACCACAAACTTACCTAAATAAGCTCTCAAAACATGGTTCATTAATCTCATGAAAGTACTAGGTGCATTAGATAAACCAAAAGGCATAACTAACCATTCATACAAACCATATTTCGTTTTGAAGGCAGTTTTCCATTCATCTCCCGGCTTCATGAGAGTTTGATGATAACCACTCATAAGATCAATCTTTGTGAAATATTTCGCCCCATGCAATTCGTCCAACATGTCATCAAGTCTAGGAATAGGATGTCTATACTTCACAGTAATCTTGTTCACAGCCCTACAATCAACACACATCCTCCAAGAACCATCTTTCTTGGGTACTAATAAGACTGGAATGGCATAAGGACTAAGGCTCTCGCGAACCAAGCCTTTCTCCAAAAGCTCTTCAACTTGTCTTTGCGTCTCTTTTGTCTCCATAGGATTGCTCCTATATGTTGGCCGGTTTGGAATTGTAGAACCGGGTATGAAGTCAATTTGATGTTCAATCCCTCTTAATGGCGGCAAACCACTAGGAAGGTCTTCATGAAACACATCCTTAAAATCCTGCAACAAAGACACAAAACTAGAAGGTAAAGAATCAAGAGATTCTTCACTGTTAGCAAGTAACGATTCTTTATACATAATAATGAGTACAGGCTGCCCTACATCTATCTCTCTTACTCTTGCATAAAAAGTATGTTTTGCTTTTTCTCCTTGCTTATTTTCTCTCACCAATGGTGTAACACCCCTATACCCCGTATACGTACACAGCATGCTAATACGATCGTAATATACGTATACTAAATATAGAAATGCCACGGTTTACAAAACACACAAATCATCCCTTTAATATAATATGAACAATTTTAAAACATTTAAGGAAATTTAGAAAACACAATAGACAAAATGTTTATTCAAAACGCAACGGAAAATATAACAAATATTTTCAAATAAATATACATCAAAACTCGAGTTTTACAAAACATAAAATATATACATGTTTGGCAGTATGTCTTTGATCTTTAAGCTCCACTATCAACACCTCAAAATCTAGACTCGACTCGGCCTAGAGGAACTCTCCGGTTCTTCCCTGTTACCTGCGCGATGAACCACAATCGCTAAGCCAACGGCGTAGTGGTACAAACTACAAAAATATTATGCTTCAATGCAATGTCACACTATCAAGTTTCATGAAGTAATATTCACAATTCCACATCCATACATAAATTACACATCATGATATATTTTCATAGTTTCATTATTCAAGAATCACATTTAAACAAACACAAGCATTTCATTTATCTCTTTATAAATCTCTTTTCATTTCATTTCTCATAATTGGATTGGCAACCATGCCCCAAGTATATTTCATTTGCATTACTATAGCCATCAATCATGGCCTCATATCTCATATTATCTCAAATCACATTAAAACAATTTATCATATCATCATATCTTTCACATTTCATATTTCATATTTCATTTCATCATCATATAAGCAAACATGCTTCAACTATCTCATTTACATCATTATAACCAACCACATTGGTTTTACATTTCATTATACCATTCATAACATTTGTCACATAAATTAACAATGTAATCAATTACTTAACATATGTACAATCAAATATGTTAAGTATCAAAATCAAGTAAATGCATGCAATCATGTAGTTTGTACTTACCTTAAGCACCACTCACACAAATATATACACTTCCCTTCTCCAAGAATTCTCCACCACTTGAATTAGGGCAATTCAACTTCTTCACAACCTAATCCAAAAGAATAACACACTTACTCAAAGATACACAAGAGATAATAAGACTACAATCTAATTAGGGAAAACTCTAACCATGACACGCTCAACAACACAGGCGTGTCCCTGACCGTGCCCTAACTCCACAACACAGAAGCTTTGACACGCTCAGAACCACGGGCGTGTCACTGAACGTGTAATACATTCTGCCTCATAGAAACATTGACACATCCAACAACATGAGCGTGCTCATGGCCGTGTCAATTCTCCAACATCACAGTAGCTATGACACATCCAATAACACGGGCGTGTTAATGATCGTGTCACCCATCCAAAACACAGAACCATCAACACGTCCAAAGATCTGGCCGTGCTCAAGGGCGTGTCAGGCCAAAAATACAGATTCCGGCCACAACAACACTTTATCCAACAAATCACTTCCTTTCACCAAAATCCACTTCAAACAAACTTAGCTGAACATACCCAAGAACCATAACAAACTTGCAAAAACACCAAAAAAACTCAAAACATACATCCAACACAAATCAAAATCATCACCACAAACCCAAAACACACCCACAACACTTTCTCTTCCAACAAACTTACTCTTTCCTTCAAACCAACCCCAAAATCCAAAATCAATAGAATCCAAACACTCATAAACACACCACAATCAAACACACTCCTACTATCAACAATAATCCATCAAACTCAAACACAACTCCAAATAAAACAAAGGAAATCAAGAGAGAACTTACCAACAATGATGAAACTTCTTGAATTTCCAACTTGGTTACTTGAATCACCTTTCAACTTTGAGCTTGGAACACAAAACTCTCTCTTGCTCTCTTGTCTTGATGATGCCCGGCCAACAAAGGAAAAGAAAAGGAAATGGAGAAGAAATGAAGACAACAAGTCAAACACTTATCTCTTTAAACCTCCACCAAGTCATTTTAATATTAAAATAATCCAAATTAATCTCATCCATTCATAATTTCCTTATTAATTAATTCCATAAATCATAACATAAATATCTCCTTCCATTAACTTTCTTTGACTTTGACTTGGGTATATGTTGTATATATTTTCATATACACAACATATACACTCTCTCTAATATACTTTTCTCTTTCCAAAGAAACATATACATTAAATCCAATTATAACAATAATACCAAAACTTCTAGGGCACATTTTGGGATATTACAAATGGGCCATTTATTTGTTTGCTTACTTTCTTTTGACACTCGACCTCTTTTCCCTTTCTGTACTCACTCACTTTATTATTTTCTCTCTCCCTACCCTTAGAATTACCCTTGGGTGTTGAAGAAACATCATTGGCCGAATTTGAACCCCCCTTGGTTCATGTTGGCTGAAACTTCTTTCTCCCTCTCTAGCATCCTCTTTTGATCTTCATACACCTCTTGAGGTGATAATGGTGCTAGAACAACCTTCTTTCCTTCATAAGTAAAGGTATACTTATTAGAAAAGCCATCATGTTGTGCCCTTCTATCATGCTGCCATGGTCTTCCTAGTAGCAAATGTCCAGCTTGCATTGGCACTACATCACTCAAAACCTCATCTTTATACCACCCAATGGAGAATGGTACCTTGACTTGCTTCAACACTTTTACTTCCCCAGCGTCATTGAACCATTGCAACTTGTAAGGATTGGGATGTTTAAAACAAGTTAACCCCAATCTATCCACCATTATAGTACTAGCAGCATTGGTACAACTTCCACCATCAATGATAAGTGTACAAACCTTACCATTCACCAAACACCTAGAGTGGAAAAGATTCTCCCTTTGATCCAAGCCTTCTTCCTTGACTTGAATATTCAAGGCTCTTCTAGTAACAAGCATCTCTCCATGTTCAGCATTCAAGACTTGATTCTCCCAAGCCTCTTCATCATATTCGGCCTCCTCTTCTTCTTCATGTTTAGATTCTGATTCAATTTCCCCTTAATGGGTAGCAATCATCACCCTCTTATTCGGACATTGAGAAGCAATGTGTCCACTTCCCAAACACTTGTAGCATTTAATTTCCCTACTTGGAGTAGGTCTAGAAGGTGTTTCCTTGGCTGTTTTTGCATCCCTATCATTCGGCTTCTTGAAATTAGGATTGTAGGAAGAATTCTTTTGGAAAAAACCCTTGTAATCCCCTTTGTAGGAACCTCCACTCGAACTTGAACCCTTGAAGTTTGAAAAATTTCCACTAGCTTTAGAGTAGCCAGTTTTCGAAATAGCTTTATTCTTCAATCTTCTCTCTATCTTCATGGCCTTTTGAACTAACTCTTCCATTGTGTTGAATTCATACATCTCCAATTCATTGGCTATGTTCAAATTCAATCCCCTAAGAAATCGTGACATCTTCTTGTCTTCATCTTCTTCAATATTTGCCCTAGCCATGATCATCTCCATCTCTTTGTGGTACTCTTCCACACTTCTTCCAGCTTGAACTAGTCTTGCTAGTCGATTGTACAAATCCCGAATGTAGTGAGATGGTACAAATCATCTTCTCATTAGTTCTTTCAAGGTTGACCATTCAGGAATAGGCCTCATACCTTTCCCTCTTCTATTAGCTTTCAATTGATCCCACCAAAAGGTAGCATACCCTTTGAACTCTACGGCTGCCAAAACTTATTTCTTCTCTTCGGTGTAGTTAAGGCATTCGAAAATCTGCTCAACTTTCCTCTCCCATTCTATGAACTCTTCTGCATTGTTCTTCCCTTCAAAGGAAGGAATCTTCATCTTGATGGAAGTAAGGCCACCATCAGTGGTAAGTTGATTTCCACCTTCATCTTCATCTTCTACCCTTTCGGCTGCTTCTAGGGCTTCAAGATTTCCTTGCCCTTCTCTCCTAAGCACTCTTCTAGCTCGCATTATGGGATTTGGATGTGCGACTGGTTGCCCTTGTTGCACTTGCTGAATTTGTTGTGCTTCTCGTGCTGCATTCTCTTGCAATCTAGTATCCATCATCTCCATTTGACCAAGCATTGCTGCCAAAGTCTCATTAAGCCTAGCCAAGCTTTCGGCCATAGCTCCTTCTTTGCTAGTCTCTTTTCCTTTTCTAGCCATGTTAACAAACAAACAAACTCAAAGAAACAAGATTAGTAATAATCGAAATTCACTCAAGTGTTTAGAATTAACTCACTTTTCTTGTCTTCCTTGATTGCACTTCAGAACCAAGCTCACCAACCAACAATTGTCAAGTCGTTCAAGAAACTAGAACCTAAATCCTAGAACTAGATAGAAAACAAGACAAGTATCCGGAGGCAATGCAAGGTAATTTGCACTACACGATATAAAACCAAGTATCGACACAAGCAAATGATACTTAGAAATGTAATGGAATTAAAAGCTAGATAAAGAAATCAGAAACAATGAAGACAATAAATAAGACAAATTTGGATATAATGAATCAAAAACAACCCACACTTGGCAAGCTGCTTTATGGACCTAATCAATTCTACCCAAAATGCTAGCTTCTAGACTCTAATTCCCACCTATAACACTCAAATAACATGAATATTAAGGTCTGATTTTCGAATTCCAAAAGCCCCTCAAAAGATGAAATTTTTCGCCCAAAAATTTTTATTACTTCTCACCCACCTAGATCTGATCCTTAGCACCCAAATAGCAAGAATATCAAACAATTTTTGTTGAGGTGGTTTTGTACTCTTTTTTTTTTTTTGCTTCCTCTCACTATCCCCTTAATTTGGGACTTAATTTACTCCCAAGGACTTTTCAAAATCTGGACTTAATTCGTAACCCCAGATTCACTCAAGACCAAATCGAAATCAAACTTGAACACAAACTCTAGCTTTTGCTTTCTTTCCAGAACGCTAATTGTAATATCCTCATATGTGGCTTAGAAGTTTTGATTATGTTGTTGTTGTTGTTGTTTTTATTGTTTAATTGAATTGTATGTATATGATGGGGTAAGAAAAAAGAATTGGAAAGTGAATGCTTGTGCATATGTGTTTTGGAGGAAGAATTAGGGTTTAGAAACAAATGTATATGTTGTGTATATGATGATATATATAACATATAAAGTGGTCAAATGAAGAGTCAAGGTGATGGTTAAGTGGAAGAAGATATTTTTGGTTGTTAATGAAATTACATATAAGGACTTATATGAGACAAAGGTTAGTTATATGATTGAGGGTGTTTTAGTAATTGCTTGGATAAGAACACTTGGTGGAGATTAAAAGCAAAATTTGACTTTGTATCTTGATCATTGTCTTCTTTCTTCATGAAGTGGCCGGCTCTCCATTAGCAAAAGGAAAAGAGAAGTGTTCTTGAGGCAAGAAGCAAGTTGATGAAGCAATCCAAGGTTTTGACAAAGGATTTGTGGAATTTCTTCTTTTCAAGTAAGTATTTTCTTGTTTTCTTTACTTATTTGGAAGTTGTGTTGGAAGTAAAGTAGGGTTTGATGATTTTTGTGATTTGGTGGATTTGAGATGTGTTTGGTTGTGTTTTCAAATGTTAAATTGATTTTAAGTTATGAGTTTGATTGAAGGTTGTTGTTGGAAATGATGGTTGTTGATTTGGATGAAGGGAGAAGGATGTTGGATTTTAGGGTTTTGTGGTGAATATGTGTTTAATTGTGATATTAATGTGTGATGAAGTGGTTTTTGTGATGAATATGTGTTTAGAACATTGATTATGTTCATGTGAAATATGTTATATGATGAATATTGTGTTTGAGTGCAATTGAGAAAGGGTTGGTTTTAGTTAAGGTTTTGTGATTTGGTGACACGGCCAAAATCAATTTTAGGGGAGTGGGCGTGTCCCTTAGGGGAGTGGGCGTGTCAATTGTTTGAATTGGCTACTGTCTCTTTTGGTTTTAGTGACACGGGCGTGTCCATCAAAGGTGCTGGGCGTGTCATTTATTTGAGGAAGCTACTGCCTCTTTTCTTCTTAAGGACACGGGCGTGTCACTCAAGATGGTTGGGCGTGTCTATCAAGTGAGTTGGGCGTGCCCTTCAAATGATTTGAACATTGTTTGATTTCTTGGTTCTCTTTGCATGGTTTAAATTCTTCAAAAGTTCCATTGTTCCTAAACTTAAACATGAACATTATAAACATGTTTCAAACACAAGAATGATCTAATCAAATGAATGTGGATGGTCCTAAAGCTATGAATCATGTCAATTGTGTTTTGCCCTAATTGCATTGTTGAGAATTAACAATGTTATGTTATGCACTTTGAATGGCAATGTGTTTCATGATTAATATGGAATGAAATGTTGATATTTATGAATGATGCTATGAAGATAAATATACACTTGAATAATGAAGTGTTATATTGTGAAATGAAATGTGAAGCCATTGTTATTGGCTAAGGTGATTCAATGGAGATAAATGAGGCATGTTTGCCTAAATGATAATGAGAATTGAGAATGAAATCTAAATGAATTGTGTGGCTAATGTGTTATTCCATTTTCAGAGTTTGTTGTTGGTGGCATGCCTAATGAGTGTAACAATCTCTTGAAGTTAGGTTGGATTGAATCCTTGAAGCCTAATTGAGATGTTACAACCCTTGAAGCTAGGTTGGGTTAGTTCTTGAAGCCAAGTTGGGTTGATGCTTAGCATGCTTTGCTCCCCTTGAAGCTTGGTTGAACTTAATCCTTGAAGCCTAGTTGGGTATATGATATTGATAAATGTGATAACAAAACCAAAGCATTAACTCTGAAAATTGAATGGCATATTAGTGTGTCTTGGGCCCATGCTTGTCTTTGCTTAGTGTTGTTCATGGATGATTAAATGATTAACTAATAAAATATATGCAAAGATGTTGAATTCTGAAATACATATATGTATGTTAGGTTATGAAATGTAAAAGTATGTTGTTAGCTTTGCATTTATGTTGTTACATGTATGGTAAATTAGAATTGGCATTGTATAGTATTTAAGCATCTTTATTGCATGTTTTATCTTACTAAGCCCTTGGCTTAGCGCGATAGTGTTTAATCGCGCAGGTGATAGAACTGATAGGATCGAACCCGAGAGCTCTTCGAGACTGAGTGAGAGTAGACATTGAAGAGTTGATTTTGGGAGCTTAAAGATCAGAGCTGACTTGCCAATCATGTATATTTCTTTTATATTTTGTAAAGTAATGTTATAATGTAAATTTGTAAATATTTTATAACTTCCGCTGTGTAATATTTAAATGTATATGGATATCTAATATGTTTTGTTTTATAAGTAAATGACCTATTTTTTTTCTATAATGTATATAATTGAAAGGTTATGGTTTTGTTTTAAAATGTTTTGAATGTTAAGGAAACCGTAGCAGCCCTATGTTTGGTGCACTTATGCTACATTGTTGTGGTTGTAGTGTGTGTGCATTGGATATGGGGGTGTTACAATTGTTTTGGTATCAGAGCCTAGGTTTGAGATTCTCAATCTAGGTAAAATATAATAAAAAGAATATTTTTTTTACTTAAAAAAATGGTTTTGAATAACATATACGTTTGAGATTGGCAGTCCCTGATCTTTAATAAGATGTAATCTGCTGTGTTTGCAGTATTAGGTGTTGATGGATCCTCACTCAAGACAGTCAGTTGAGGGTAGTGCCGAGAGCATTGCTCCTGCCGAGGGAGCTAGGGTTGATAGTGTTGAGGAGGCTCCTGCTTCGGTGTCGGGTAGACCAGCTGGAGAGGAGGTTCCGCCAGCCTGGTTTAGGCATATGATGGAAGTAATGAGACAAGCACCAGTACAGCCACCTCCACCACCACCCCAGCCTCAGGTTCAAATGAGATAGTATGATAAATTGAGGAAGTTTGGGGCGGAAGATTTTCTGGGAACCACTGATCCAGCAGTGGCTGAGCAATGGTTAGGCAAAGTGCAGAGAATCTTTATTCAGTTACAAGCCACCCCTGAGGAAAAGTTTGATTATGCCAGGTCATTACTGCAGAAGGACGCATATGACTGGTGGAAGACAGTGCCACACTCTATGGATGATCCTCCAACACTGTCTTACACTGATTTTCTGAGGGAATTTGAGTTGAAGTATACTCCTAGGGAGTATAAGGACATGAAGAAGATGGAGTTCTTAAGCTTGAAACAAGACAGCAAGACTGTTACTGAGTATGAAGTAGAGTTTATTCGACTGAGTCAGTATGCTGGGGGTATCATTGCTGATGAGATTGATTGATGTCGGCGATTTGAGGAGGGATTGAGGCCCTCAATTATTTGTCATGTGGCTGGCTCCAGGTATCAGGATTTCTCCCAGCTAGTTGCAGCAGCTAGGAGTGTAGAGAGAGCTCAGGCCATAGTTTCAGCTGCTTCTGAAGAGGAGGTTAGAGTGAGAAGGCCCCAGTTCGAGGCAGGGTCTTCTTCTGCGAAGAGGGGTAGAGGAAGTTTTGTTCCTCGGAGTAGTAGGAGCCAGAGACTAGCAGGTAGGTCAGTGCAGTTCCAGAGGCAGAGATTTAGACCTGCAGCTTCAGTGGCAAGTGCTCCGACCCCGATGATTCGGAGATCCACTCTTCCCATCTGCATCCATTGTGGGAGGCCACATGGTGGTCCTTGTTGGAAGGCTGGTGTTGCAGGGGTATGCTTCAGGTGTGGATCACCAGACCACTTTGTGAGAGATTGCCCTGAGAGGCAAGAGCAGATGCCAGTTGATTCTGCTGCTTCTCGAGCTAGTGTGAGAGGAGGTAGAGGAGGAAGAGGTGTCAGTCGAGGAGGTAGGCCAGGGTTCAGTTCTAGAGGAGGTGCTGCATCCAGAGAGGGTAGACCAGAGGAGGTTGGTTCTTCCCAGAGGATGTATGTTATGCAGAGGCAGCCAGATGCATCGGCAGTCATAGCTGGTACTTTTTCTTTATTTAATACTCCAGTACTTGCTTTGATTGATCCGGGTTCCACGCATTCTTATGTTAGTGTATCTGTTTTGCCTGTATCTGATGTGCATGCTGAGTCCCTAGGATTTGATGTGTTGGTGACAAATCCGTTAGGGCATAGTGTGGTTGTGAGTAAGGTGCACCGGGATAGTGTAGTGAGGGTGTAGGGTGAGGAGTTCTTTGGAGATTTGATTGAGATGCCATTTAAGGAATATGATGTGATCTTAGGTATGGATTGGCTATCTCGACATGGAGCTGTGGTGGATTGTAAAAAGAAAATTGTTTCTTTGAGAACCGTTGATGGTAGAGAAGTGATAGTATCTAATGAGCAGGAACAGCTAGCCTCCTTATTTGTTTCAGCTGTTGCAGCCAGGAGGTTGATTAGAAAGGGGTGTGAAGCCTATCTTGCTCATGTGGTGGATACTAGAGAGAAGGGTTTTCCCATTGATAGCATTGCCACAGTTGCTGAGTTCCCTGATGTGTTTCCAGAGGAGTTGCCTGGATTGCCTCCAGAGAGAGAGGTGGAGTTTGGTATTGAATTGTTACCTGGTACCACTCCTATCTCTATTACTCCTTACAGAATGGCACCAGCAGAATTGAGGGAGTTAAAAGTGCAATTACAGGAGTTGTTGGACAAAGGATTTATTCACCCCAGTGTTTCTCCTTGGGGAGCTCCTGTGTTATTTGTGAAGAAGAAAGATGGTACTATGAGGTTATGTATCGATTATAGGCAATTGAACAAAGTGACCATTAAGAATAAATATCCTTTGCCTAGAATCGATGATCTCTTTGATCAGTTGAAGGGTGCAGCTGTGTTTTCCAAAATTGATCTGAGATCTGGGTACCATCAGCTGAGAGTCAGAGCTGAAGATGTTCCGAAGACAGCTTTTAGGACCAGGTATGGGCACTATGAATTTTTAGTTATGCCTTTTGGTCTGACGAATGCACCTGCAGCTTTTATGGATTTGATGAATAGGGTGTTCAGGCCCTATCTGGATCAGTTTGTTGTGGTCTTCATCGATGACATTCTGGTGTATTCACGGAATGAAGAGGAACATGATATGCATCTGCGGATTGTGTTGCAGATTTTGAGAGAGAAGCAGTTGTTTGCCAAATTGTCGAAATGTGAGTTCTGGTTGGATCAAGTAGCTTTTCTCGGACATATTGTTTCAGCAGAAGGCATTAGAGTTGATCCAAGTAAAGTTGAAGCTATTCTGAATTGGAGTCCACCCAAGTCTGTGACTGAGATTAGAAGTTTTCTGGGTTTGGCAGGCTATTACAGGCGGTTTGTGAAAGGGTTTTCTTTGATAGCTACTCCACTCACCAGATTGCTTCGTAAGGGAGTGAGATTTGTGTGGACGGATCAGTGTCAGGCTAGCTTTGAGCAGTTGAGAGATATGTTAACTCAAGCGCCTGTTTTAACTTTACCTGTTGAAGGCAAACCATATGTGATCTACAGTGATGCTTCACATAGAGGTTTGGGATGTGTATTGATGCAGGAAGGGAAAGTTATAGCTTATGCATCTCGACAGTTGAAACCGCATGAGCTTAACTATCCGACCCATGATTTGGAATTGGCTGCCATTGTGTTTGCATTAAAGATTTGGCGCCATTATTTATTTGGGGAAAAATGTTTCATCTACACTGATCACAAGAGTTTGAAGTATTTGGGTGTCCAGAAAGAACTCAATCTTCGTCAGAGGAGATGGTTAGAATTGATTAAAGACTACGACTGCTTGATTGATTATCATCCAGGTAAAGCAAATGTTGTTGCTGATGCTCTGAGTCGGAAGTCTTTAGCTGGTTTAACAGTTTACTCGCTCTCGTTGCTTGTTGAGTTGAGAGCATTGCATGCCAGTTTTGTACCTTGTGATGATGGTGCATTGTTGGCACAGTTGCAATTGAAGCCAGTTTTGTTAGATCAGATCAAAGAGGCTCAGTTGGTTGATATGAAGATTCAGAAAATTATTTCAGATTGCAAGATTAGGAAGACTAGAGATTTTGTTGTGAGAGATGATGGGAGTCTCTGGTTCAAGAGCAGATTGTGTGTACCCGATGATGCTGATTTGAAAAGAGTCATTTTAGAAGAAGCTCATCAGTCAGTGTTTGCTATGCATCCGGGTAGTACGAAGATGTATAATGATTTGAGACAACATTATTGGTGGATGGGGTTGAAGAGAGACATTGCTGAGTTTGTATCGAAATGTCTCACTTGTCAGAAAGTTAAAGCAGAGCATCAAGTTCCAACCGGGTTGCTTCAGCCGTTGTCAGTGCCTGAATGGAAGTGGGAAAGAGTGACAATGGACTTTGTGTCTGGTTTGCCATTGACACAAAGGAAACATGATGCCATATGGGTGATTGTGGATAGATTGACTAAGACAGCTCATTTCCTTCCGGTGCGGATGGATTACTCTTTGGAGAGATTGGCTGAGCTGTATATCCAGGAGATTGTGAAACTGCATGGTGTTCCAACTTCTTTAGTGTCTGATCGAGATCCCAGGTTTACTTCAAGATTTTGGAAGAGTTTGCATTATGCTATGGGTTCTCGACTGCACTTCAGTACTGCTTTTCATCCACAGTCGGATGGACAGTCAGAGAGGGTGATACAGATTCTTGAAGACATGTTAAGGAGCTGTGTCATTGATTTCTCTGGAAGTTGGGATAGATTTTTACCTCTTGTGGAATTTGCTTACAACAACAGTCACCAATCCAGCATTGGTATGGCACCATTCGAAGCATTGTATGGCAGACGGTGTAGGACACCTCTTTGCTGGAATGAGCTTGGAGATAATAAGTTGGTTGGTCCTGATTTGATTCAAGAAACTGAAGAGAAAGTAAAATTAATTCGAGGCAGGTTAAAAGCAGCTTCAGACCGACAGAAGTCTTATGCAGATTTGAAAAGGAGAGACATTCAGTTTGATGTTGGAGATAAGGTATTTTTGAAAGTGTCTCCTTGGAAAAAGATTTTGAGGTTCGGTCGGAAGGGAAAATTGAGTCCTCGTTTCATTGGGCCGTTTGAGGTGTTAGAAAGAGTTGGGCCAGTTGCTTATCGACTTGCTTTGCCACCTGAGTTGGATCGTATTCATAATGTATTCCATGTTTCTATGTTGAGGAGGTACAGGTCGGATCCATCTCATGTGTTGCCATTTGAATCAATTGAAGTGAACCCAGACTTGACTTTTGAAGAGGAACCAGTTGCTATCTTGGCACGTGATGTGAAAGATTTGAGAAACAAGAGAGTGCCATTGGTGAAGATTCTTTGGAAGAACCATGAGAAAGAAGAAGCAACTTGGGAAAATGAGCAAACGATGCGAGAGCAATATCCTCAGTTGTTTCAGAGTTAATTTCAGGTAATTTCGAGGACGAAATTTTCTTTTTAGAGGGGGAGAATTGTAATATCCTCATATGTGGCTTAGAAGTTTTGATTATGTTGTTGTTGTTGTTGTTGTTATTGTTTAATTGAATTGTATGTATATGATGGGGTAAGAAAAAAGAATTGGAAAGTGAATGCTTGTGCATATGTGTTTTGGAGGAAGAATTAGGGTTTAGAGACAAATGTATATGTTGTGTATATGATGATATATATAACATATAAAGTGGTCAAATGAAGAGTCAAGGTGATGGTTAAGTGGAAGAAGATATTTTTGGTTGTTAATGAAATTACATATAAGGACTTATATGAGACAAAGGTTAGTTATATGATTGAGGGTGTTTTAGTAATTGCTTGGATAAGAACACTTGGTGGAGATTAAAAGCAAAATTTGACTTTGTATCTTGATCATTGTCTTCTTTCTTCATGAAGTGGCCGGCTCTCCATTAGCAAAAGGAAAAGAGAAGTGTTCTTGAGGCAAGAAGCAAGTTGATGAAGCAATCCAAGGTTTTGACAAAGGATTTGTGGAATTTCTTCTTTTCAAGTAAGTATTTTCTTGTTTTCTTTACTTATTTGGAAGTTGTGTTGGAAGTAAAGTAGGGTTTGATGATTTTTGTGATTTGGTGGATTTGAGATGTGTTTGGTTGTGTTTTCAAATGTTAAATTGATTTTAAGTTATGAGTTTGATTGAAGGTTGTTGTTGGAAATGATGGTTGTTGATTTGGATGAAGGGAGAAGGATGTTGGATTTTAGGGTTTTGTGGTGAATATGTGTTTAATTGTGATATTAATGTGTGATGAAGTGGTTTTTGTGATGAATATGTGTTTAGAACATTGATTATGTTCATGTGAAATATGTTATATGATGAATATTGTGTTTGAGTGCAATTGAGAAAGGGTTGGTTTTAGTTAAGGTTTTGTGATTTGGTGACACGGCCAAAATCAATTTTAGGGGAGTGGGCGTGTCCCTTAGGGGAGTGGGCGTGTCAATTGTTTGAATTGGCTACTGTCTCTTTTGGTTTTAGTGACACGGGCGTGTCCATCAAAGGTGCTGGGCGTGTCATTTATTTGAGGAAGCTACTGCCTCTTTTCTTCTTAAGGACACGGGCGTGTCACTCAAGATGGTTGGGCGTGTCTATCAAGTGAGTTGGGCGTGCCCTTCAAATGATTTGAACATTGTTTGATTTCTTGGTTCTCTTTGCATGGTTTAAATTCTTCAAAAGTTCCATTGTTCCTAAACTTAAACATGAACATTATAAACATGTTTCAAACACAAGAATGATCTAATCAAATGAATGTGGATGGTCCTAAAGCTATGAATCATGTCAATTGTGTTTTGCCCTAATTGCATTGTTGAGAATTAACAATGTTATGTTATGCACTTTGAATGGCAATGCGTTTCATGATTAATATGGAATGAAATGTTGATATTTATGAATGATGCTATGAAGATAAATATACACTTGAATAATGAAGTGTTATATTGTGAAATGAAATGTGAAGCCATTGTTATTGGCTAAGGTGATTCAATGGAGATAAATGAGGCATGTTTGCCTAAATGATAATGAGAATTGAGAATGAAATCTAAATGAATTGTGTGGCTAATGTGTTATTCCATTTTCAGAGTTTGTTGTTGGTGGCATGCCTAATGAGTGTAACAATCTCTTGAAGTTAGGTTGGATTGAATCCTTGAAGCCTAATTGAGATGTTACAACCCTTGAAGCTAGGTTGGGTTAGTTCTTGAAGCCAAGTTGGGTTGATGCTTAGCATGCTTTGCTCCCCTTGAAGCTTGGTTGAACTTAATCCTTGAAGCCTAGTTGGGTATATGATATTGATAAATGTGATAACAAAACCAAAGTATTAACTCTGAAAATTGAATGGCATATTAGTGTGTCTTGGGCCCATGCTTGTCTTTGCTTAGTGTTGTTCATGGATGATTAAATGATTAACTAATAAAATATATGCAAAGATGTTGAATTCTGAAATACATATATGTATGTTAGGTTATGAAATGTAAAAGTATGTTGTTAGCTTTGCATTTATGTTGTTACATGTATGGTAAATTAGAATTGGCATTGTATAGCATTTAAGCATCTTTATTGCATGTTTTATCTTACTAAGCCCTTGGCTTAGCGCGATAGTGTTTAATCGCGCAGGTGATAGAACTGATAGGATCGAACCCGAGAGCTCTTCGAGACCGAGTGAGAGTAGACATTGAAGAGTTGATTTTGGGAGCTTAAAGATCAGAGCTGACTTGCCAATCATGTATATTTCTTTTATATTTTGTAAAGTAATGTTATAATGTAAATTTGTAAATATTTTATAACTTCCGCTGTGTAATATTTAAATGTATATGGATATCTAATATGTTTTGTTTTATAAGTAAATGACCTATTTTTTTTCTATAATGTATATAATTGAAAGGTTATGGTTTTGTTTTAAAATGTTTTGAATGTTAAGGAAACCGTAGCAGCCCTATGTTTGGTGCACTTATGCTACATTGTTGTGGTTGTAGTGTGTGTGCATTGGATATGGGGGTGTTACACTAATTCTTGGTTTCGAAATTCTCCAAGAATCCTTTCCTAGGTTTTGTTTTCACCCTAAGAATACCCTCCTTCAATTCAGCCTTGATCAGAATTGATATATGACTCTTTTTCAAAAATTAAAGACTAGACTCTCTAAGAACCCTAAAATGCAGAAATTTAAAAGACCTAAATTAACAAACCCTAGAAAGACAAAGTAGATAAAAATTACCTTATAGCAAGGCTCTGTACCAAATGACGTGGACCCTTAGCAACGACGGCAGCAAACCCAATGTATAACAATGGTAGAGAACTCCTTGAAACTTGATAATCACCTCCTAAGGAACCCAACGCCTATAAAGAGACGCGAACTCACTATGATTGAAGGATTTAGTTGGTAAGAAGAAGGAAAATGCCACAACTCTTGTTAATAAGTAAACCTAATTCTTGATGCAAAGAAAGAATTAAAGAATCCACTCTAATCTCTCTCACACGAAAATTCACAAGAAGAACTTGTAGAAGAATTCAAAAATTTTTATTAATTGTTGTAGTATGAAATTCGGCCTAATAGTGCCCTTAAATAGGGTTACAAAATTCCTAATTGCATATGGAAAACTAAAACATTCCTAATTGCATAAGGAAAACATTCCTAATTGCATAAGGAAAATATAAAGTATGGAAATAAAATCCTAATCCACTAAGGAAAATATAAAGTATGGAAACAAAATCCTAATCCAATAAGGAAAATATAAAGTATGGAAACAACCAAACTAATCCCTTCAACATAAGAAACACCCCACACTATTTGGGCTGTCCATGGGCCTTAAATTACTTCCCAAGGCTTTATATGAACCCCCATGGACCTTTCTTACACGTTGGACCTTTCTTTAGCTAGCCTTTAGCTTCCACACTAAGCATCATAATCAGCTTTGGTGTGCCTTCTTCAAGCTCTATCTCCATCTTCTTGAATGATAATTCTTGAAGCTCTTTGGAAATCTCTTCTTGAATATGCAAAGCCATACTAGCTTGATATCTCTTTGCCTTGCTCCTAGTGATTGGTCCACTTGCTAGCTTCAAGGGATCCTTTCTTGCATCAAAAAGGAGACAAGCTTTTGAATAAAAAGGAGGTATCATCTTTATTTTGGGGGAATAAGTTGGGAAGGAGGACCAATTTTCATCTCCATTCTATTCTTGTTCTTGTTAGAAATCCATGCACCTATCATTATTCATAATCAATTACCATCAACAATTGCCATTCTCTTCACAAGATTGTTTTGAAAAGCTTTAGGAGGAGGTTTAGGGATTCTTCATCAAACTCAAGCTAGGTTGGAGGAAGAACAAGAGAAGATCAACTCTAGTCTTCTTCAAACCAAGTTTTGTTAATTCTTGAATTAATTCATTTCCAGATTTCTATTGAATTGTTATGAATATTAATATTTCAATGGGTGTTTGTGATTTGATTTCAAATGAGATGAGTATGTGCTTTGATTTGATGATGATGAGCTAAATTATCCATGCCTAGGGTTTGCAATAGATTTGGTTAAATGATTTAATTCAAGTATTTCCATTAATATACCTTGTTATGGGTTGTTTGCATTGGAATATATGTTAGGTTGATAAATTGGCCACCTATTAATCTCTAGATTTTGAAAGAAGAACCGAGAGGTGAAATTTGATATTGGAAATATGCATTCAACTACCTGAAGAATGAATTAGAAATATAAGTTCTAAGGTTCTCTTAATTTGAAAATTTAAAATAATTAGTTGTTGTTAATTCATGAATATAAGAACTAATGAATTGAAAATAGCTAATTAATCACAATAGACAAATTAAATTACAAGGTTATGTTAATGGTAATTTAAAAATTAGACATTTGATTAAATTGAATTGTAAATCCTAGGTATCCTTTTGAAAGTTTCAATCAATTTTGTGCAACCGTTATTTATTTTGGTTATAATCTTAGATTTCTTTTACATTTCAACAACATATACTCAAACTTTGATATTTTTTTTAATCAAATTATTACGAACAAATACCTTCCTTGTGAGACAACCTTGGGGTAATCACCGTTGCTACAATAACCTCATATACTTGCGAGTGTCGCTTTGTGGTAGAGTTTAGTAGAGCACAATAATGGTGTAATTGGAGACTACATGTTCCTATTTTGCAACGGTGGAGCCAACATACAAGAAAATTTCCAGTGTTGTATATCATGGCTAGGGAAATTCTTAGTTCTTTAACCTCAACAGTGGTGGTGGAATAAATATTTAACACCAAAGTTTGTGTGTTGGATGAGTGCTGATCAAGATTAACACCACACTCATTACAAGCTTAAATGTGCATCAACAATTGGTTCAAGGCATCAAAGTGCACACAAGATTTGAAGTATAATGATTATGATAACCAAGGTTTAGATTATGATGCAATCGATGAAAGTATAACCGGTGGTGGAAGTGTAAATAGAGGAAGCGACTAAAGGGGTACTAACATATTTAAAGTAAGAAAACTACGTATTGGCTTTGATTCCTATAAACCCCAAGAGGATACATAGGCAACTTAATTCATTGTAATCAAGCCCTTTTTTTCAATTGTAATATTTAATATTTTACATTTATGTAGCCTTTTGTAATTAAGTTTAAACTTTTTTATTTTTTATCTTTATATTTCAATTGTTTTATTAAATATTTATAATTATGTAGTTAATTGATTCTTTGTAATTATGTTCAAACATTGTTTTAAAATATGAATTAAAAAAATTTTGTTTAAACCGGCAGTTTAAACTAGAACCAAAACCAAAACCAATCCTATCTCTAAGGGCCTGAACCTTAACTAAACCGGCCTTGATTTTTGACATTGATGTTTGCTCTAAACCTCTATCCTATGAAGCAACTTGATTTTCTCTCCACTTAGCCTGAGGGGCAATCTCCATATCATAAATGTGGGGCAGATACAAGGGATTGGTTAAACCAAAAAACTATTATGGAGAAATAGGCCTGCCATTTTGGCAGTTATTTCCATATACACCTTTATAATTACCACTCCCTTCCTCTCTCCTATGAGGAGGAACATATTGTTCTTTAGCATGGCCTTGTGGTTGATGCCATTCCATAGGTTTGATAATGCCAGATTACCCCCCAGCTCATCTGCCACCTATTTAGGCTGCCTTATACTTACATTTTTTACTAATCGACTTATTTCCATGGAGGATCATTCTTTATCCAAATTTCGAATGCTTTCACTTATAATTTGCACCATCTGCTTTTGTACTTTAAAGAAATCCCTTATCATCTTTGTGAGAGTCTTCCTCTAGCCATCATTAATGGCTATGAAAATCTTTTTAATATTTTCCATAGCTTACTGCACCTCAGGTGCATTTTAGGTCTTAGCATAAGGTAAATTTCCCTTTTCAATCTGTTCCATCAGAGAAGGAACAAATCTTTCCTACACCGTTGCTCTAGAAGTAGTCTCTAAGTCATTAGACCTAGTAGTTTCTTTTCCGAAATTTCTCTTAGGCAGCATTACTAAAATTGGTCCTACTAGGCATGTCGAAAATTTTTTGCTAAAAATCAAGCAAAATCTTAGCCTTTGATTTGGGTTGGATTATGGGCATGCCAGAGGATATAATTTCCTCAAAGATATAAATTGATTTTGACTTTTATCAAACTGATACTACCCCTAGCACCAGGCTTACTGACCAAGCCTAGTGCTCTGCTAGCTCAAGACTGAGTTCTCAAGGAGTGATGAGCCTTGGTATTGAACCCTAGGAGACTAATCAAATTCTCGGTGTCTAGGAGACAGGTACCTAACACAGCCACCATACAACACTAACACCTCCTAAAAATTTGCTGCTACATTCAGACTTTATCCCTACTCCTCAACTATAAATAGGGGTGAGCCCCCTTAGGTATAGGATCTTTTCCTGCTTTCCCTACTCTCTTATCTGTAGACAAACAGAAGTAACTTAAGCATATGAGTTTCTCTACTAGAGCTTGATTTCTTCTCCTTATTTTATAGCTAGGTGAGCCAACCCTTGATAACCAAACCTAATCTCTTGAGTCCACTGAGGTCCACGTGTCATTAGTAGTGTGATGAGCATGGACAAGCCAATCCCTAAGAATGGATAATAGGACTCAAGAAATGACTCATGACATAACAACACCCATGCACCAAAAAACAGACTACTCTTACCACCATACACACCCCAGTGTCACGACACTACCAAAACACCCTACCTAACATAAACACTTATCACCTGACTGGACCCTCAACGGCTGGGCACCCTACCTCAAGACCCTCAGCAGGTGCACCATCTATAACCAATCCAACCCATACTCCCATATTGGCTCAGGTGGCCTTGGCAGTCCTACAATCACTGGGCCTCACTCAGCTAACAACTACCATTTGGGACTTTATAGTAGCCCTCAAATAATAGACTGGTATGACTCCACTACCACTACCCCTACCACAATCTACACACCCAATAGACCAGCAGACACAAAAACCCCGCCCCTCATACAACCAAACACCACCACCTCCACTATTTTACTACCAACCACCCCGCCCACTTGAATTTTACCCACATTACCAAGCAAGAGTTAACACTTCTGAGCCAGAGAATGGAACTAGGAGAAGGCTCCTACACTATAAAAACTTTTCCCTAAGCCCTTAATGGGCAATGCCCAAATCTAGTATAAGGACCTACAACCCCATTCCATCCGTAACTTTAGGCAGTTTACTGAATTATTCATCAGCTAAATTGTAACTTCAATCGACCCTAGCTATACCTTAGCAAACTTGCTCAAGATCATACAGAAGCCGAAAGAAACATTTTGACAGTACATTGATAGGTTCAATAAAACTATAGCCAAAATCACAAGGGTGAACTTTGAATTGGCCTTAGAGGCAATGATCAGAAACACTAAATGTGACAAGTTATTGGACTCCTTGAGCAAAAGACTACCATAAGACTTTGTTGATCTTATGGATAGAGCTCACAAATACATCAACATGGAGGTGAACTGGTCTAGAACATACCACCGAACATACCACATCTCAAATGCCCCTGACCAGTTCACCCTACTTATTGTGTCCCGAGCTAATATCCTCCGCTGGCTTAAAGAAAGCATGGAGGTGAACTGGCCGAGAGTAATGAAAGAGAATCCTAACAAGGACTAGTTCAAGTATTATAGTTTCCATAAAGGTAATGGATACAAGACCGAAGAATGTGGTAAGCCAAAGAGGGAGATCGAAAGACTGATCCAAGCATGTGAACTAAAATAATTTATGGTCACATCTCAACCCTATGAAGAGCTTCGGTCAAGCTTAGAATCTTCTAAGAGAAGCTCCAAAAGGGCCCTTATTAGGGTAATTCATGTTTTAGCCAGAGAAGAACACTATGATGTGGTAGATAGATCAAATAAATGCAAGGCCAAGAAGGCCTTTTCGGTAGCAGAGATCCCCAGATCTAAAAGCCAGTAGTCACCTTTCATCTTGAGGAGTCCCATTAAGTAACTGGACCATATATCAATCCTCTGGTAATGGAGGCCATAATGCAAGACTACTTGGTGTAGCGTAATTTGGTGGATAAGGGAAGTGTTATAAACCTTTTAACTCTGGAAGCTTACAAAAAAGTTAGGCCTATCCCCAAACATGCTAAAGCTAATTTTAGCCCAATTGATAGGCCTATCTAGACACAGTGTTCCCATGGTAGGCTAAGCCATATTAGAAGTTTAGTTAGGAGATGAATCTATTGTTAGAGATTGCAGAGCTTGTTTCATGTTGGCGTACATGATCTTTGCATACAACGTAATTTTTGGGCACCTATTACTAGTAAAGGTGGATGCCTACATTTCAATAAAGAATTTAACTATAAACATACCAACCTATTAGGGAGTGGTTGTGCTCAAGGGGAGCCAACAAGCAGCAGGAGATTCATATGCAGTCCTCTTTAAAGATGCCAACATATAGTGCTTCCTGTTGACTCCCTCTATAACACCCCCATAACCCTTATACGCACACCGCATACGCCGGCACAACAAGCGATATACGTATACCAGATAAAGGGGTGCCACGGTTCATTTTAAACAAACCAAACTTTAATCTTTAACATATAAGCATCATAAATTAGTCCGAATAAACTTAAAACATTTAACCTATATTATAAATAGTAATAGATAAAACATTCTTTCGTTAAAATACATATATATATATATATACAACATTAGTACCCAAAAGCTTATCTAAAACAGTCTGTTCAAAATATTTGTTAATTAAGCAGCGGAAAATACGTATGTATATATATCAAAATCAATGTTTACAAAAGTATAGAATTTATACATGCTGGCAGTTCGTCTCTGATCGTGATGTCCACAACTCAATACTGCTCTCACAAACTCAAGCCTAGACTCGACTTGGTCTAGATGAGCTCTCCGACACAACCAGATCTACCCTGTCACCTGCGCGATGAACCACAATCGCACTAAGCAGAAAGCTTAGTGGTACAAACTTTGATTCAATAAAGATCAATGCGATGCTCATGCACAATATATATGAATATATCAACTCATAGCATTATATCTCAACATATTAATCACTTGCATCACATTTCATAATTCACATTAAAACAAAGACAAACATGGGCTCAAAATGAAACTAATATGTCATTCAAAGTTCAGAGTTACTACTTTGGTCCATAATCACATTTATCAAGCCCGTAGGATATATATATATCCATGGATAATGTAACAGACCCAGTCTCTTGAACCTTAACCCGGCTAGACCCTAGGGGCCCAGTATCTTGGTTCTCAACCCGGCTAGACTGTACAGTTTTTGAGGCTTACGACCCGGTCTTTTCACCTGTCCAGCAATTCATAAGCATGCCGCCAAACCCAGAACTCTAAAAATTGAATAACATACTAGGCACACAATTAATTCATTTATCTCATTATCAATCTCTTTCACAATTCATTTCTTATTTCATTTCTCATAATCAAACTAGGTACATTGCCTTATAATAATATAATTTTTCTCACCTTTCTCATTCTTCTCTTTTGTACCAGTACTAATTTGTTGCATTATGATTTCACATGTCTTACAACATTATTCCATATTTCTTTTCATATACAATACAGTACTCAATTACATTGATACATCAACATAATTCACATCATGCATATCACAACATATAACTCATTCATCAACAATGTATCAATTAACTTAACACATTTCTCAACTAAAGGTGTTAAGTCCCAATGTCATGTACATGTATGCAATCAATCAAAGTTTGTACTTACCTGTAAGAGCAATAATACCACTCTATCAACTCATCTTCCAAGATAACTCTCAACACTTGAATAAAGGTAGCTCAACTCTCTTCAAAACCTAATCCAAAGGTGATCATACACACTCACTTAGAGATACACAAGAAGAAAATAAGAAAGAGAGCTATCTAGGGCAAACTCTACACTTGACACGCTCAACAACACGGGCGTGTCCCTGACCGTGCCCTAAACTCACAACACAGAAGCTTTGACACGCTCAGTGACATGGGCGTGTCACTGGCCGTGTCAATCCTTCTCCAACTCAGAAGCTATGACACACTCAGTGACATGGGCGTGTCACTGGACGTGTCAATCAAACAATAACACAGTAGCTATGATACGCTTAGTGACATGGACGTGTCACTGACCGTGTCAATGCTACTACAACACAAAAGTTATGGCATGCTCAGTGACATTGGCATGTCACTGCTCGTGTCACCAACCTAGAAAATAGAACCAACGACACGCCCAAAGATATGGTCGTGCTCCTGGGCGTGTCAGGCCAAAAACCCTGAAATCGACACCAACAAAGCCACAACCAACAATCATCTTCCAATAGCCATATCAACAACACATAACTCATCCAAAACCATCAACAACTCAAAAATACTTGAGTAAACCTTAAAACAACTCAATTACAAACATCAAACACAAACACCACCATATTCACAACTAAAAAAATACACAATCCACACACTTGCCTCTTTCTCCAAAACTCATCCCTATTCTCTCTTCAATCCAACCCCAAAATCAAAGTTAACAAAACAACACAACCCTCAAATATACCAAAACAACCATCCAACAAACCCAAGAACACAAACTCAAGAGAAAACCAAGAAACAAGTTGGAAACTTACCAAAAGTGAAGAAAATCCTTAAAACTCCAACGTGATCTCTTGAAAATCTTCAATCTTTTGAGCTTGGAAGCAACAAAACCTCTTTTCCTTTGGTTGCTAAGGGTGGCTGGCCAAAGAGAAGAAAAGAAGAAGATGAAGATGAATGAGGAAGAAGAAAGAAAGAAAGAAAGAAAGAAGAAAAGAAAGAAAGTCAACACTCTTCAACTACTCCCTCCTCAAAACACTCTCCACCAAGCATTTAAACAATATAATATTCAACCACTAACATCATCTTCCACTAACTTAAATAAATCCATTTAATTAATCAAAATATCTCTTTTGACTTATAAAACCCATTGACTTGTATATAATGTTTTTCTCTCCATATACATAACATATACACTTTAAATTATTTAATCCAATACAACAATTAACACTCCAAAACTTTTAGGGTATACTTTGGGATATTACAATTCTCCCCCTCTACAAAATAATTTCGTCCTCGAAATTACCTGTTCTCAAGTCTGGAATAACTGGGGATACTGATCGCGCATCGCTTGCTCACTCTCCCAAGTTGCCTCTCCTCTACTATGATTCTTCCAAAGAACCTTCACAATTGGCACTTTCTTATTTCTCAACTCTTTCACTCCATGTGCTAAAATGACCACTGATTCTTCTTCAAATGTCAGATCCGGACTCACCTCAATGGATTCCACTGACAAAATATGAGATGGGTCTGACCTGTACCTCCGTAGCATAGAAACATGGAAGACATTGTGAATTTTATCCAACTCAGGAGGCGAAGCTAGTCGATAAGCCACTGGTACAACTCTCTCCAGTACCTCGTAAGGTCCAATGAAATGAGGACTTAACTTCCCTTTGCGGCAAAATCTCAAAGTTCTCTTCCAAGGAGACACTTTTAAAAATACTTTATCTCCAACATCAAACTCTATGTCTCTCCTTTTCAAATCTAAATAGGATTTCTGCCTATCTGAAGCTGCTTTCAACCGATTCCGAATTATTTTCACTTTCTCCTCCGTTTCTTTAATCAAATCGGGACCAACCAATTTGCCTTCTCCAACTTCATCCCAACATAGAGGCATCCTGCATCTTCTACCATACAATGCCTCATAAGGTGCCATTCTCATACTAGATTGATGACTGTTGTTGTAAGCAAATTCCATCAATGGCAAGAATCTGTCCCAACTTCCAGAGAAATCAATGATACAACTTCTCAACATGTCCTCTAAAATATGTATCACTCTCTCTAACTGCCCATCTGTCTGAGGATGGAAAGCAGTGCTAAAATGCAATCGAGAACCCAAAGCAGCATGCAAACTCTTCCAAAACCTTAAGTAAACGGAGGATCTCGATCAGATACTAAAGAAATTGGGACTCCATGCAATCTCACTATTTCACTGATATACAGTTCAACCAACTTCTCAAGAGAATAGTCCATCCAAACTGGAAGGAAATGAGCTGCCTTCGTCAACCGATCAACAATTACCCAAATTGCATCATGCTTCTTCTGAGTCAACGGCAAACCAGTCACAAAATCCATTGTTACACGCTCCCACTTCCATTCAGGCACTGATAAAGGTTGAAGCAACCCTGTTGGAACTTGGTGCTCGGCCTTCACTCTCTGACAAGTGAGACACTTGGATACAAACTCCGCTATATCCCTCTTCATACCAGACCACCAATAATTTTGTTTTAAATCATGATACATCTTAGTACTCCCAGGGTGCATAGCAAAAGCCGACTAATGTGCTTCCTCTAAAATAATCTTTCTCAATCTTGCATCATTAGGAACACATAATCTATCTTTAAACCAAAGGCTGCCATCATCTCTCACAAGAAAATCTCGGCTCTCTCCTTTTTGGCATTCTGACACAACTTTCTGAATTTTCTCATCAGCCAATTGAGCCTCTTTAATCTGATCCAACAACACCAGTCTCAACTGCAACTGAGCCAACAATGCACCATCATCACATGGTTCAAAACTAGCATGCAACGCTCTCAACTCAACAAGCAACGAGAGCAAATAAGCAGTCAAACCTGCCAAAGACTTCCGACTCAAGGCATCAGCAACAACATTTGCCTTACCAGGATGATAATCAATCAAACAGTCGTAGTCTTTGATCAACTCCAACCACCGTCTCTGCCGAAGATTCAGCTCTCTCTGAACACCCAAGTATTTCAAACTCTTATGATCCGTATAGATAAAACACTTCTCCCCATACAAGTAGTGTCGCCAACTCTTCAAAGCAAAAACTGTAGCTGCTAACTCCAAATCATGCGTCGGGTAATTCAACTCATGTGGCTTCAAATGTCGAGAAGCATAAGCTATGACTCTACCCTCTTGCATCAAAACACATCCTAAACCATTATGTGAAGCATCACTGTAAATCACATATGGTTCATCTTCCACAGGCAAGGTAAGAACAGGAGCATGAGTCAACATCTACTTCAACTGCTCAAAACTAGCTTGACACTGGTCTGTCCATACAAATCTAACTCCCTTTCAAAGTAATCTGGTGAGTGGAGTAGCTATCAAAGAAAAACCCTTCACAAAGCATCGATAATAGCCTGCCAAACCCAGAAAACTTCTAACTTCAGTCACTGACTTCGGTGGACTCCAATTCAAAATGGCCTCAACTTTACTCGGATCAACTCTAATACCATCTGCTGACACCACATGACCCAGAAAAGTTACTTAATCAAGCAAAAACTCACACTTCGACTGCTTAGCATACAATTGCTTCTCTCTCAAGGTCTGCTATATAATCTGCAAGTGCTTATCATGTTCCTCTTCATTATGTGAATATACCAAAATATCATCAAAAAAGACCACCACAAACTGATCTAGATAGGGTCCAAACACCATGTTCATCAAATCCATAAAAGCTGCAGGTGCATTCGTCAATCCAAAAGGCATTACCAAAAACTCATAATGCCCATACCTTGTGCAGAAGGCTGTCTTAGGAACATCTTCCTCTCTGATTCTCAACTGATGGTACCCTGATCTCAGATCAATCTTGGAGAAAATTGCTGCTCCCTTCAACTGATCAAAGAGATCATCTATTCTAGGCAAAGGATACTTGTTCTTGATGGTCACTTTATTCAACTGCCTATAATCAATGCACAGCCTCAAAGTACCATCCTTCTTCTTCACAAATAAAACAGGAGCTCCCCATGGAGACACACTAGGGTGAGCAAACCCTTTATCCAACAACTCCTGCAACTGCACCTTCAACTCTCTCAACTCAGCAGGTGCCATTCGATATGGAGTAATAGAGATGGGAGTGGTACCAGGCAACAAATCGATACCAAACTCAACCTCTCTCTTAGGGGGTAACCCTGGCAACTCCTTAGGAAACACATCTGGGAATTCAGCAACTGTGGATATACTATCAAGTTGAGAAACCACTACTCTGGTATCTACAACATGAGCAAGATAAGCCTCACATCCCTTCCGAATCAACCTCTTAGCTGCAACAGCTGAAACAAACTTGGTTCTTAGGGTAACACACTTCTTCTGACAATCTACTACAGCTCCATGCTTAGACAACCAATCCATGCCTAAGATCAAATCATACTTCTTAAAAGGCATTTCAATCAAATCACCAAGAAACTCCTCATCCTGAACAACAACTGGACTATCTCGATGCACCTTACTCACCACAACACTATGCCCTAAAGGATTTGTCACCAAGACACCAAATCTTAGGGACTCAGAATGCAATTCAGACACAGGCAAGATGGATGCACTTATGTATGAATGAGTAGATCCTGGATCAATCAAAGCAAGAACTGAAATACCAAATAAAGAGAATGTACCCGCAATGACGGCTGAAGCATCCAGCTGTCTCTGTATCACATACACTCGCTGAGATGGCCCAGCCTCATCTGGCCTACTACCTCCATATGTAGAGCCTCCTCTCTGACTGAACCTAGGTCTACCACCTCTGCTGAAACCTCTGCTACTACGACCTCCTCTCACACTAGGTTTAGAAACTGCAGAATCAGTCTACCTATCCTCCTGTAGCTCAGGACAATCTCTGATGAAATGGTCAGGCGACCTGCATCTAAAACATACTCCCGAATTACCCCTCCACCTGCATTCACCTCCGTGTGCTCTACCAAAATGAACACAAACAGGTGGAACAGACCTCTGAGCCACTGGGGTCGGTGCACTAGCCACAGAAACTGTAGGTCTCAATCTCTGCCTCTGATGTGGTACTGACCTAACAGGCTGCCTCTGGCCCCTACTGAACCTCTGAAAATGACCTCCTTGGCCTCTCTTTTGCAGATGAAGACCCTGCCTCAAATTGGGGTCTCCTAACTCTGGTCTCCTCCTCAGTAGTAGCTATTGCAATAGCATGTGCTCTCTCAACACTCCGGGCCGCTGCAACAAGCTGGGAAAGATCTTGATACCGGGAACCAGCAACAATACACATAATAGATGGCCTTAACCCCTCCTCAAATCTCCTACACCGGTCTATCTCATCTGAAATAATCCCACCGGCATAATGACTAAATCGGATGAACTCTACCTCATACTCTGTCACAGTCTGATTATCTTGTCTCAATTTCAGAAACTCAATCTTCTTAGCATCCTTATACTCCCTCAGAGTATACTTCTATTCAAACTCCCGCAGAAAATCACCATAAGACAAGGTCGGTGGATCATCCATGGCATGGGGAACCGTCTTCCACCAATCATACGCATCTCTCTGCAGAAGAGATATAGCAAAATCAAACTTCTCTTCAGGAGTCGCTTGCAATTGGATAAATACCCTCTGAACTCTATCCAACCACTGCTCAGCTACAGCAAGATCTGTAGTACCAAAGAAGTCCTCAGCTCCGAATTTCCTTAATTTATCATACTGCCTCACCGGTACTTGCGGCTGTGGTGGCAGTGGCGGCTGCTGCACTGGAGCCTGCCTCAATAAATCTACCATATGCCGTAACCAAACCAGTGGAATCTCATCAGCAGCGGGTCTCTCTGGCATAAGAGCAGGTGCCTCACCAGCTATCTCAACCCTAGCTCCATCTCTACCCTCAACAGGAGCTACACTCTCAGCACTACCTTCTACAGACTGACGTGACTGAGATGCCATCACTACCTATTTCTGCAAACACAGCAGAAAATACCTCATCACAGATCAGAAACTGCCAGTGCCAATGCATGTATCTTATTTAAAAATAATATTTTAAAATCAAAATTTTCTTTTTCTTACAATTCACCTAGGTTGAGAATCTCAAACCTAGGCTCTGATACCAAAATAGTTGTAACACCCCCGTACCCCATATACGCACACCGCATACGCCCACACAACAAGTGATATATGCATACCGGATAAAGGGGTGCCACGGTTCATTTTAAACAAACCAAACTTTAATCTTTAACATATATGCATCATAAGTCAGTCCGAATAAACTTAAAACATTTAACCTATATTATAAATAGTAATAGATAAAACATTCTTTCGTTAAAATACATATATATATATATATATATACAACATTAGTACCCAAAAGCTTATCTAAAACAGTCTGTTCAAAATATTTGTTAATTAAGCAGTGGAAAATACGTATGTATATATATCAAAATCAATGTTTACAAAATTATAGAATTTATAAATGCTGGCAGTTTGTCTATGATCATGATGTCCACAACTCAACACTACTCTCACAAACTCAAGCCTAAACTCGACTTGGTCTAGATGAGCTCTCCGGCACAACCGGATCTACCCTGTCACCTGCGCGATGAACCATAATCACACTAAGCAGAAAGCTTAGTGGTATAAACTTTGATTCAATAAAGATCAATGCGATGATCATGCATAATATATATGAATATATCAACTCATAGCATTATATCTCAACATATTAATCACTTGCATCACATTTCGTAATTCACATTAAAACAAAGACAAACATGGGCCCAAAATGAAACTAATATGTCATTCAAAGTTCAGAGTTACTACTTTGATCCATAATCACATTTATCAAGACCGTAGGCGATTTATATATACATGGATAATGTAACAGACCCAGTCTCTTGGACCTCAACCCAGCTAGACCCTAGGGCCCCAGTATCTTGGTCCTCAACCCGGCCAGACTGTTACAGTTTTTGAGGCTTACGACCCGGTCTTTTCACCTCAAAAACATCATATTTCACATTTTTCAGCTGGACTCGACTTACAACCCAGTCTTCTCACCTGTCCAACAATTCATAGGCATGCTGCCAAACCCAAAACTCTGAAAATTGAATAACATACTAGGCACACAATTAATTCATTTATCTCATTATCAATCTCTTTCACAATTCATTTCTTATTTCATTTCTCATAATCAAACTAGGCACATTGCCTTATAATAATATCATTTTTCTCACCTTTCTCATTCTTCTCTTTTGTACCAATAGTAATTTGTTGCATTATGATTTCACATGTCTTACCACATTATTCCATATTTCTTTTCATATACAATACATTACTCAATTGCATTGATACATCAACATAATTCACATCATGCATATCACAACATATATCTCATTCATCAACAATGTATCAATTAACTTAACACATTTCTCAACTAAAGGTGTTAAGTCCCAATGTCATGTACATGTATGCAATCAATCAAAGTTTGTACTTACCTCTAAGAGCAACAACACCACTCTATCAACTCCTCTTCCAAGATAACTCTCAACACTTGAATAAAGGTAGCTCAACTCTCTTCAAAACCTAATCCAAAGGTGATCATACACACTCACTTAGAGATACACAAGAAGAAAATAAGAAAGAGAGCTATCTAGGGAAAACTCTACACTTGACACGCTCAACAACACGGGCGTGTCCCTGACCGTGCCCTAAACTCACAACACAGAAGTTTTGACATGCTCAGTGACATGGGCGTGTCACCGGCCATGTCAATCCTCCTCCAATGCAGAAGCTATGACACGCTCAGTGACATGGGCGTGTCACTGGACGTGTCAATCAAACAACAACACAGTAGCTATGACACGCTCAGTAACATGGGCATGTCACTGGCCGTGTCAATGCTACTACAACACAGAAGGTGTGACACGCTCAGTGATATGGGCATGTCACTACCCGTGTCACCAACCCAGAAAATAGAACCAACGACACGCCCAAAGACATGGCAGTGCTCTTGGGCGTGTTAGGCCAAAGACCCTGAAATCGACACTAATAAAGCCACAACCAACAATCATCTTCCAATAGCCATATCAACAACACATAACTCAACCAAAACCATCAACAACTCAAAAATACTTGAGTAAACCTTAAAACAACTCAATTACAAACATCAAACACAAACACCACCATATTCACAACTCAAAAAATCACACAATCCACACACTTGCCTCTTTCACCAAAACTCATCCCTATTCTCTCTTCAATCCAACCCCAAAATCAAAGTTAACAAAAACTTACAACCCTCAAATATACCAAAACAACCATCCAACAAACCCAAGAACACAAACTCAAGATAAAACCAAGAAACAAGTTGGAAATTTAAGGAAAATTCATCAATAGCCTTTGAAATAATTAAGGAAATCTAATTATTTTTCTTCCTTCTTCCATCAAATCTAAGTAGAAAATTAAGGAAAATTTATATATATCTCAAAATTTTTAGTAGAATTTATTAAATTTGGTTAGATACACCAAAATCACCACCAAAAATTCAAGAAATATTGAGGAAGAGAGAGGAAGAATAACTTTGAAAAGTGAATTGTGTCTGTGCATTAATAGTTTACTATTATTTAATTTTTCTTTTGATTTTTAATGCTTATAAAAGCTAGTTGAACAATATTAATTGAATTAATTATGAAGTGTCTTTTGTTTGAATTTTTAGACTAACCTAGAAAGGTTTAAAAATTATGAAATTTTACTTAGGAATTTATCTATATGATAGTAGATTGTGTATAAAATTTCATAATTTTTAAAGATGATTTATTATAAAAGAAAAATAGAAGAACACAAGCTGCCATGACTGTGCTAGCAGAGTAAAAATGTTAGGATTTGTGAAACTCAATTGGAAACCACAATAAAATAACCCAGAAAAATCTAAAATTTTACATATAAGATAATATATATGTTTGATATATATGGTTAAATTTTCATAAATTTTAATAAAGGTTTAATTGTAAAAATAAAATCAAAAATTAAAACTGCCAAAATAGTTATTGTAAAACTAGAATCTAAAAGGTTAAGTAAATACAATTTAAAAATAAGGTAAATGAACATATAAAATTCTAAAATTTTAGGTAAAAGTTACTATATATTTTTTTATTATATGGTTAAATTTCATGAATTTTTATAAAGGTTTGGTACCTAAATAAAATTGAAAAATGGGCACTGCCAGTAAAGTTATTGTAAAAACATAATATGTAGGTTTAGAAAACATAATTTTTAAACATAGTAAAGGAACTTAGAAAAATATGAAACTTTAAATATAACTTTATGTAGGAGCCTAAGACTTATGTTTAAATTTGTATAATTTTTAATGGAGTTTTATTACTAAGAAAGTTTAAGGTTTTAGAATTAAAATGATTGTTTTAAATATATTTGGTGAATATATTTTAAATATAATGTGTTTAAGTTTAATTTAGTAAGTATTTCTTTACAGGTATGATTAAAGTAAAGACTATTGAATAATAAAGAAAGGAATAGTTAAGTTAAAGAAATATTTTTAATTAAAATGGATATTCTAATTATATAATTAATTAATAAGAAAATAAAGAAGTGTTTATCTAAGAGTGATGCTTTAGTAAAAATTTACATAATTGAGGAAATTAATTGGAGTGAGAAAAATAATTAAAGTGCCCAATATAACGATGAAAAATCTAGTTATTGGATTAAATGGCTAGCTAGAGGGTGGGTGCCCATAGTGTTAGTGGGCACTTTGTACCATTATTAGACACTTTTTATCGCTAGTAATAATTGACACTCGTGTCATTAGTAGACACTTTGTGTGATCTGTGATAGTGAGCATTTGATGTCATCAGTGAGCCATTAGATATATTCTTTACAGTGGGCATTTATTTGCTAATAGTGACCCGTTATTTGAATCTAGAATTTTAAATTCAATACATGAGGGCAAAAGAATAAAATGAAATTTAATAAAAATGAGAAAAGTTTGATGTAAGTGTTTAAAAAATTGTGTGAAAAATGTAAATATATTATGAAAATTTTATCTTTGTTAATAATGTTTTAATCACTAACTATAAAGTAAATATTTTTATCTTAGTTAATAATATTTAACAACTAACTACAAAGTGATTATTTTCTTTTAAATTTTTGAGCTTATTATGAATTAGGTAAGTAATTTGAATTCAATTAATTAAATTAATTATTAATTTACTTTATGATCAAAGTGAAGATTTTGTTTTCATTTCTTATTATAAATTTTTTCTTTATGGTATGATTTTGGCAAATTATGAGTATGCAAGCACCACTAAGCATTGCTTAGTGTGTTAGATTATTTCTGACGCACATATTAGACAAGCAAGATAGATCTAGCCAAGTGAATTATGAAATTTCAAGATCAACTGCTGATCAAAATGTGTTTAATGAAGAGTGTTGTATTATGTATGTGAGTAGGAATTTTCGCCCCCACTCCCATGTGGATAGTTTTTACGACTTCGGTACTGTTAGGCTCAGGACCTTAGAGAACATTGTCCTAAACCCGGAGAAAATAGAGTCGCCATCCAGACGGGCAGAAAAAATAGAAAGATATGGATGACTCGATTCCTAAGAAATCCCCAAGCCCCTATTGGGTTCGAAAAGTTAGGTAATCGTGGGAAAGGTGAGAATGACCCAGCATCCCCATAGCTCCCAGTTCATTGGAATTGGCCTCCTTTTTAAGTCTAAATATTATTGAATTATTGGTTATTATGACATTGATCTATATTACATGCAATTATAAAATTAAACATTTATCATATTATTAAGTTAAACCAACCAATCAAAATAGGCATCCATCTGAAGATGGAAACATGCCCTTATAATCATCCAAGTCCATAAGAATAAATAAAATAGGACACCCACAAAAAGGTGAAAATATGTCCTTTACAAAGTCCCAAAGTCCAAAAATTAAACTACATAATTAAAAATAATTAAGGCACCCACATTATGAAAACATGCCTTTTACATACCTTAAAATTCAAAATAAACCAATAAAAATATTCAACTATTCATTATAAATAAAATAAAAGTAAATCACCTATCACAAGTATATATTAACAAATTAAATGATCAAATCTAGGTTATAATATTACATTGAACACTAGATATGCAAAACTAGAGTTTTAATATATGAATTAGTGTTTCTTAAAGTTTAGGATGCTAAATTAGGGTTTTAGGGTTTTGGAAAACATGATTAGGGTTTTTAGGGTTAAAACATGATTTTAGCATTTTAGGATGAGAATTAGGGATTTGGTAAAATCATAACGAATATTATTACACTACTAGACTAAACAATCATATTATTGCAATTATTAACTACTGGATGTTTTTAGAATGAATAATGGTTGGATCTTCATTTAAGTGAGCTATTGTATGATGGTATTTTGATTTATGGAATGTAAATTGCTACTGTGAAATTAAATAACATGCATATCACTGTATGAAATCATGATAAACATATCTACTGTGATAAATGAGTGAAACACAGAAAACACACCTTCATTGTTGGCTCCACCAAATTAAAAGAGACGAACAAGCTTACTACCTGAATCAACTTTAGGTTTTGGTTGGAGGTTCAGTGCAACATGGATGATTTTGGTTCCTGCCTCTTAGATTGCTCTGTATATTAATTGATTTCTCTTAAGTCATGTTGTTTGTTAATTCTTGCTGCCTATTTTACTGCTAATGATCACACTCTACCACATTAATTGCCAATCACCACTCTTGGTCTCTTGCTTCTGAATTTTAATTCTCCTCATAGTTCTCTCTATTTTCTTTTTTATTTGTTGTGATAGTCCCCCCTTGTTAAAAGTTATTTATAACCTTCAAATTAGGTTTGACTCTAATCCTTAATCCTAATCTCGATCCCAACCCTTTAATTGTAATCCGAGATTTAAATTTTTAACCATAATCAATAGTCAATTAGGATTTCCAGTTTTGACTAAATCTGAACTCATAATGAATTAAACCTCAGCTATTTCAACATGTAATTGGTCCATATCAAATTGGTGTGGCACTAATCTTCCATGTCGAATTAGTGCAACCAATTCCACATGGACCCCTCCATGTCGAATTGGTGCACACCAATTCAATATGAGGAAAAGCCTATACCGAATTGGAATGGACCAACCTAATTTTTACTATATTAACCTAATTTTAGATTGAACCGACCCCATTCAAGCTTTAAATACTTAAATTTGATTTAATTTAGAATTTGTTACTAGGACCAAACTCGATCCAGCCTTTAAAAAATCACATTTGAATTGGTGTCATAATTAAGGGTCTATAGTTTTGCCCCCTGCTTGAACGATCTTGAATTTATTCAGAGAGTGAAAAGCAATGTGACTTTTGAACTGATTTTGGGCAAGAATTGGTTCTAGACCCATTTTGGGTTCTCGACCCGATACTGGATTTTGGATTCTCAACTCAAGATTGGATTTGGGTTTTGGACATGAATTGAGTTTTGAACTCAAAAATAATTTAGGTTTTGGACTCAAGTTAATTTGGGTTCTGGACTCGGATTGAGTTCTGGACTCAAAAATGATTTGGGTTATGGACCCGAGTTGGTTTGGGTTCTAGACCCGGATTGGATTCAACTGACCTTCTATTAGTTGAGAGTTCTAACTTTCTTCTGGCCCATCAATTTTAGCTCTTCTAGCTATCTGACCTTCTGTCAGTTGGGAGTTTTGGCTTTCTTATAGCCACTTGTTAAATCCTTTAATGGATTGACTTTAGCTCTTTTAGCTAGACCAACCTTCTATCATTTGAGAGTGTGGGCTTTCTTCTAGCCACCTGTTATTCTATTCTTCAATGGATTCTGCTGACCTTCTGTCATTTGAGAGTTTTGACTTTCTTCTAGCCAGTTGTTCCATTCTTTAATAGATTATGGGTCTTTACCCATCAAAATAGATCTCCATCCTTGGACGTCGGGTCTTCACCCTTTAAAATGGATCTTCATCTTGGACATTTGTCCTATATTGACTTTAGCTCTTCTAGCTAGACTGATCTTTTGTCTTTTGCATCTTTATTTTTTTTGGGTTCTTACTTTCTTCTTGTTCTGTATTTTTATTCTTCCTTTTACAAAAAATTCAGTTATTTTTTAGATAGTCCTCATATCCACTCTTTGTCCCCTACATGGAAAATATTAAAAGTGAGTCTGAAAATATTTTGTACACGCATAAACTCAAAAAAATTAAAAGGAGAAACTTTGCCCTCTGTGTGGGCTCAAACCAATGATTGTTTCCCATGCAGGCTCTGACTAATATTTGTTTATTGTCTAGTTCCTTGTACAAGCATGCATCTCTATTTTTATAAAGTGATTGGATCTTTCTCAAGCAATGGGCCTTCCATGCCCCTTGATTCCATATCTGCTTCATGTTTACTTCATAGAGTATTTGCTGTTCACTTTGACAAAGAATAGATAACACAAGGCAAAAATGCAGTGTGATATGCTTATGTATGCATGATATGCATGAAAAATACTTACAGTGGTTCTATTGACTCACATACTGAGGTGATCAGCTGAAGTGCTTCCATAGATTCCTTTCAGATGCTCGTTCAGGTCTTACATTGGAATGGTAGAAGACTTCATATTTATGACTTTTATCTTCAAGATGATGAAAACATAAGTGGTGGGCCCCAAGCAGTATAGTCAGAGACACATCCATTTCAAACTATGATTCAGCACGCCAGTTGGTAACTTCTTCATAACCTTGCAAATAATCATTTATTTTGCCCAATGTGTCCTTCGATGTTCGACGATGCAACATACTTCCCTAAACTTGAATGCTTTATAAAAATATTTTTTGTTAATCTTAAAATCATATTTTAGCTTTGTCAAATTAGTGTCATTGTACCTCAGGACTCGGCATTCAAAATTAACGCATCTATATGACAACCCTAGTTACAATACTAAACTTGGAAATCATTTCCATTTGAGCAAAAACTGTTGCACTTCAGATAGGCACACACACTTTACTTAGCCAAAATGTCCCATTGAGTTTAAATATTGTATATCTCATATGCATGCCTATTCAAACTATCTCTATTAATAGACTCTACCAACCAAGAGAAATCAACAGATCTTTAATAGGCTTGAAATGGGGTCTATAAGGGATATAGGTTAAATGAAGACCATTTTTAAATTAGAGCTGATGTAACATTACGAATAAATCTTCACACTACAAACTTTCTAATTGAACCATATGTTGTTAGAGGTTCCATTTTCACCTTATGGCCAGCATTTCCTTCTAACTTTATGAAAATACAAAGCTTGAATGTCCTTCTATCTTCTTGGCAAAAATCTGGATCTAATTAATACTATCTTGATCTTTAAACCACTTTTTTTTTCTTTTTCTTTTCGTCCTTTTCCCTTTTGGAATGTCAAGTCTAAGACTTTTAATATTGCTAACTTGAGCTACATTGGATAAAATGAAAGATGGTCTTTTCCCTAATTCTCTAATTTTATTTGAATCTATGGCTAGACTGGACCAATTTAAGTCAATCATTCTTATAAACTAAGTGGAAGTCTTCTGCCTGCCTTTGGTAAAAAAAGAACTCGGTTGGCTTTCTGAATCGCCTTATTGGGTTTTATTTTCTTTTCCTTTTTTCCTCCTCTTTCTTTTTCTTTCTTTTCTTTTCTTTTTTTCCTTTTTTCTTTCTTTTCTTTATTTTTCTTCTTTTTTTTGTTTTTTTGTTTTTGTTTTGTTTTTATTTTATTTTATTTTTGTTTTGTTTTTTTTTCTAAGAGAGTTGTCTTATTTGTACCATCTTATACTTCTGGCTATGAATGAGTGGAGTAGGATGAGTCTACTTCAATGAGAATGAATCCTTTGTTTCCATGATGTCATTTTGTAATATTAGGTCTAATTCAGGTGACCTTCAACTATCCCTATGATCTTGATAATACACACTTTTCTTTGATTTTCTTTCTCCTTTATTCCTTAGTAATCATCAGACTTGCCATAAGTATTACAACAGCTGGGGTTTACAAGCCAATAAAAGCAAGCTAAAATCTTATGAAGACTCAAAGGGATAAACTAGGGATTGATGTTAATAGGGCGGATACTAGTTGTTGGCTTACCAAATAATGCCTAGATCATTTCTCCCTTAAATAAGCATAATTTAATTTTGCCTCAAAAGTTTATCAAAGCATGTTCTAAGATCGACTAGGACCTAGATACTCATAATTATGCAGGAGCCCTCTCTAAGTAAGCATATACAACTCAATGTCATAGAACAACTCTCTCACCTAGTAAACTCATTCGGATCATAATGCATATATACACTAATTTATGAATATCAATATAGACTCATCATCAGTTGAGCACCAAAATGAACAAAGACCAATAAAAAATTTAATGAAAATAATTTATTTAAATAATCTTAATTTGAAAAACATAATTATTCTAGAAAATACCAAGAAAAGAAAATGAAACAAAAAACCAAACAAGCCAAGAGAAATTTGTTCAGCTGGAGTCCAAGATGCTTCATCATACTTGGACATATCAAGGGCAATGGTCATCACCTCCTCATCTGCAATTGTTCCAAGTTTGCTTAGTAGCACCTCCTCTTTAGAATTCCTCCATATACATCTTGAAAAGTAGATAAGATAAAACTTTCCTTCAATCCTCTCTCTATCATAAAGGTTGCTGGTGGAGACACTCTTTCAAATTTAGGCAAAGGATTACTTTGGTGTTGGGTTTATCGGTCTCAGGCAACTTTTCATTGTCAATCAAATCTTGGATCTCATGTTTTAGTCACAAACATTTGTTTGTCTTATGTCCTTATGTCTGATGAAATTGACAAAAGGCGTCGGTATCAAAATTTGGTGGTAAAGGATTTGGCAAAGGTCGATGAGCCAATGGTTGTAATAGCCCTTTCTTCAGTAGCTTGTTGAAAATCCAAGATAGAGGTTTCCTTAACTATGAAAACTATCTACTATTTGCTTGACCAGTTGCCATATTGACATCCACTGCATTCTATGTACTCTGGCCACCAGACTAATAATTTTCCCTCTCATTCTTTCTTCTAGAAAAATGTCTCTTCTCCTGTTCCCATTCTTCTATCTATAAGCCAGCTTGGAGAAGATCTTTGAAAGCCCTTATGAGAGTGTGAGACATATATTCATGCAGGCTAGGTAGGACACCCCTTACTATCATTCGAATCTGGTTAGACTCATCTGGTCTCTTCTTAAGTAGTGCAGCTTTGTTTCTCCACCTCTTCACATAGTCAATAAAATTCTCATTTTGCTTTTGTCTGATAGTTTCCTCCTCCATCAGGGTCACTTCTAATTTGATATTGCACCCATATTACTAAATGAAGGCTTTGAATAGCATATCCCAATATTTTTGGGTACTTTCCTCTAAGGTGTTGAACCAGTTTTGCACAACAGGATCCAATGAGAGCATGAAATACCTTAGAGTTTGAGCCTTAAAATCTCTAGCAAACTACATAGCAGTGATATACTGCTTAACATGCAAGTGAGGATTCCCTATACTATTGTACCTAGCGAAAGAAGGCATCTTGAACTTGTAAGGAACTTCTTCATCTTGCTCAAATAGCTTGTCCACTTCCGACACCTCTTTGACCTTCAACTTCTTCTCAAACTTTTTCTCTAAATCAATAATCATCCTTTCTACATCTGATGTTTTAGTCTTTTCCATAGTTGATTTCTCCACATTCATTATTTCTTTCTTCTTATCTTGAGAATCTTGAAAATACTGAGCCCAATCATCATCATCAATCATTACTTTGTCGCCATCAAAGGATGCTTCACTAACCTTAGCATTTCCCCTGTCTTTCTACTTCTTAGTACTAGCAGATGCTTCGATAGTATTTTCCAATAATGCAGCCAACTGGCTTTTCATGGTCTCAATTAGGGCCTCTTTCAGTTCTTCCATCTTGGAGTTGAGTGCATCATCCACCATCTTCTGAATCTGTTCAGGTTCCATTACTTTGGTGAGAAGCTGACTGAGTTGTTACTGGATTCTACATCACTGGCATAGGGCGGATTGTCATAAGCTCTTGAACTATAGTACTCCAGGTCTGTGAGCCAGAAAGGATTAATGCAAATGTAATACAATTCATATATGAATGTGGAGTAAACAAACAAACAAGTAAAGTCAGGAGTCCCTTCCAACCTTATATCATCAACACGCGAGTGGCAAGTCTCCTTTCCTAGGGATATGGTTAACATAACATCAACATGGGATATTTTATTTTTGAGATATCCACTCGGACGATTTAACCACTAGTTGTATTCTTAAACATAGAATTCAATCCATAATAACTCCCATTAATTAGGCCTTAATCTATTGTATCAACTAAAAATAGCTTTTATGCTATATTATGGATTAAAGCTAAATTAAAGTGTTTATCATAAATAGATTTACTATTTGGAAAAAACGACTAATTATTTATGCCACAAACAAACAATGATTAACAAATTCTTTGTATAAATTAGGCCCACAATTAATTTTTAATATTCTATAATTGAGCTAAATAGTGATAAGCCCATTTAAGAAAATTTGTAATTTGAAGTGAAAAATATTTTTCAAAGCCCATTGTAAAAAAGGTTTGTTTAGAAATTAATGGGATTTAAGTTTAAGCCATAAGGTGAAAAAGGATTTTTGACCCATCTTAAAAGGTTTTCATGTAATATCCCAAAGTATACCCTAAAAGTTTTGGAATATTTATTGTTGTATTTGGATTAAGTGTATTTATTTTAGTGGTAAGAGAAGAGGTAAGGAGGAGAGTGTATATGTTGTATATATTGAGATATATACAACATATACAAGTCAAAAGAAGTGAAAAGTCAAAGAAAGAGTTAATTTTTATTAATTAATTATAAGGAAATTAATTAAGTGAAATAAGAGTGAGTGGAAGTGGATGGAGATATTTTGGATTATTTTATTGTATATTGCTTGGTGGAGAGGGTTTTGAGGAAGAGAGATGTTGAGAGAGTTGACTTTGCTTTCTTTGTTTTCTTCTTTCCTTCTTTCTTCTTCGTGGCTCATTTTCTTTCCTTTTCTTTTCTTTGTTTGGCCGACCCCCCATAGCAAGAGAGCAAGAGAGAGATTTGATCTTCCAAACTCAAGATTGAAGGAAGTTTTCAAGTGATCAAGTTGGAAATTTAAGAGTTTCTTCATCTTTGGTAAGTTTTCCACTTGATTCTTTGATTTTCTTTGAGTTTGTGAGTTGAGGTTGTGGTTGATATGTGTTTGTTTGATTGTGGTGTGTTTAAGAGTGTTTGGTTCTATTGATTTTGGATTTTGGGGTTGGATTGAAGGAAAGAGTAAGTTTGTTGGAAGAGAAAGTGTTGTGGTTGTGTTTTGGGTTTGTGGTGATGATTATGATTTGTGTTTGATGTATGGTTTGAGTTGTTTTGGTGTTTTTGCAAGTTTTTTATGGTTTTTGGGTGTGTTTAGTTAAGTTGGTTTGGAGTGGATAATGGTGGAAGTAAGAGGTTTGTTGGATATGTTGTTGTTGTTGTCAAAATTTGCATTTTTGGCCTGACACACCCATAAGCATGGCCAGGTCTTTAGGCGTGTCAATGGTTCTATTTTCTGGATGGGTGACACGAGTAGTGACACGCCCATGTCACTGAGCGTGTCATAGCTACTGTGTGGGTGAAGGATTGACATGGCCATGAACGCGCCCGTGTTGTTGGACGTGCCAATGTTTCTGTGAGATAGAATGTATTACACGTTCAGTGACACGCCCGTGGTTCTAAGCGTGTCAAAGCTTCTGTGTTGTGGAGTTAGGGCACAGTCAGGGACACGCCTGTGTTGTTGAGTGTGTCATGTTTAGAGTTTGCCCTAGTTGGTTCTTAGCTTTATTATCTTATGTGTATCTCTAAGTGAGTGTGTATGATTACCTTTGTTTTAGATTTTGAAGAAATTTGAGTTGCCATAATCCAAGTGTTGAAGGATTCTTGGAAGAGGAGTTTGGTGTGGAGTGAGTTGCTCTTGAGGTAAGTACAAAATTGCATGATTGCATACATTCATATGATTTTGAGATTCAATACATTTGATTGTGAATGTGTTAAGTAATTTATTACATTGTTAATACATTTGATTTATGCTATGAATTGCTTTAATGTGAATTGAGATATGATGAAATGTGAAGTCATTGTTGTTGGCTATGATAGTGCAAATGAAATAATTGGGGCATGGTTGCCTATTTGATTATGGAATATGAAATATGAAATGAATTGAGAAAGAGAATGATAAAGAGAAAAATGAAATAATTGTGTGATTAATATGTTATTCAATTTTCAAAGTTCTGGGTTTGGCGGCATGCCTATGAATCGCTGGACAGGTGAAAAGACCAGGTCGTAAGCCGAGTCCAGCTGAAAAATTTGAAATGTGATGTTTTTGGGGTGAAAAGACTGGGTCGTAAGCCTCAAAAACAAATTATTGAAGCTAGATTGAGTGAAAAGACAGGGTCGTAAGCTCAAATCTAGTTGATTATCCATGGATAAATATATATGCATCGCCTATGGGCTTGATGATTGTGATTATGGACCAAAGCAGTAACTCTGAACTTTGAATAACATATTAGTGTCTTTTGGGCCCATGTTTGTCTTTGTTTCAATGTGAGTCATAAATGGTAAAATAATTGAATAAGATAATGAAATGCAATGTTATGAAATATAGCATTGATGAATATGATCTCTATTGTTGAAAATATGGCATTGACATTGCATTATGCATATTGTTATTGTGGTTTGTACCACTAAGCCTATGGCTTAGCGCGATTGTGGTTCATCGCGCAGGTGACAGGGTAGAACCACTAAGATAATGAAATGCAATGTTATGAAATATAGCATTGATGAATATGATCTCTATTGTTGAAAATATGGCATTGACATTGCATTATGCATATTGTTATTGTGGTTTGTACCACTAAGCCTATGGCTTAGCGCGATTGTGGTTCATCGCGCAGGTGACCGGGTAGAACCAGAGAGTTCAGCTAGACCGAGTCGAGTCTAGACTCTGAAGTGTTGATAGAGGGCTTAAAGATCAAAGACAAACTGCCAAATATGTATAAACTTTATGTTTTGTAAATATTGATTTTGATGTAAATATATATGTAATACCGCTATATTTTCCGCTGCTTAATAAATAAATGTTTTATCTATTATGTTTTATAATATAATTTAAATGTTTTAAGTTTTCTCATATTATTGCTAAAAGAAAAGATTTGTTTGTTTAGTAAACAGTGGCACTCCTGTATTCGGTATACGTATATTACAGGTATAGTAGTATGTAGTGTGCGTATATGGGGTATAGGGGTGATACAATTATTTTGGTATCAGAGCCTAGGTTTTGAGATTCTCAACCTAGGAAAATTGTAAGAAAAAGAAAATTTTGATTTTAAAATATGATTTTTAAATAAGATACATGTTTTGGTATTGGCAGTCTCTGATCTTTAATGAGGTATATTCTGCTGTGTTTGCAGACATAGGTAGTGATGGCGTCTCAGTCACGTCAGTCTATAGAAGGTAGTGCTGAGAATGTAGCTCCTGAAGAGGGTAGAGATGGAGCTAGGGTTGAGAGAGCTAGTGAGGCACCTGCTCTTGTGCCAGAGAGATCAGCTGCTAATGAAGTTCTGCCGGTTTGGTTACGCCATGTAGTAGATTTGTTGAGGCAAGCTCCAGTGTAGCCGCCACCGCCACCATAGCTTCAAGTACCGGTGAGACATTATGATAAATTGAGAAAGTATGGGGCTGAAGATTTCTTTGGTACTATAGATCCTGCAATAGCTGAGCAGTGGTTGGATAGAGTGCATAGGGTATTTATCCAGTTGCAAGCTACTCCTGAGGAGAAATTTGATTATGATAGATCCCTTCTGCAGAAAGATGCTTATGATTGGTGGAAGACGGTTCCTCATGCAATGGATGATCCACCGACTTTGTCTTATGGTGATTTTCTGAGGGAGTTTGAGCAGAAATATACTCTGAGGGAGTATAAGGATGTCAAGAAGATGGAATTTTTGAATTTGAGGCAAGATAACCGGACTGTGATAGAGTATGAGGTAGAGTTCATCCAGTTGAGTCATTATGCCGGGGGGATTATCTCTGATGAGATTGACCGGTGTAGGAGATTTGAGGAGGGGTTGAGGCCCTCTATTATGTGCATTGTTGCTGGTTCTCAGTACCAAGACTTTTCTCAGTTAGTTGCCGCAGCTAGAAGTGTTGAGAGAGCATAGGGTATTGCAGCAGCTGCTACTGAAGAGGAGACCAGAGTTAGGAGACCCCAGTTTGAGGCAGGGTCTTCATCTATGAAGAGAGGAAGAGGAAGTTTTGTTCTGAGAGTCAGTAGGAGCCTGAGGCAGTCGGCTAGGTCAGTTCAGTATCAGAGGCAGAGGCCGAGACCTACAGTTTCTGTAGCAAGTGTAATATCCCAATGCATGCCCTAAAAGTTTTGATTATGTTGTTGTTGTATATTGGATTGAATGTATATGTATGTGATAAGAAAAGAAATTGGAAGAGAATGTTTATGCATATGTGTTTTGGAAAAGAAAAGAGGGTTTAGAGAGAAGTGTATATGTTGTTTATATGATATATATATAACATATAAGTTGGTCAAATATGTGGTCAAGGGAAGAAGATATTTTTAGTTGAGAATTGTGAAATGACTTAAAAGGACAAGTGATTGTAAGGAAATCAAAACATGTGGTTAAAGGGTGTTTTGGTAATTGCTTTAATTGAAACACTTGGTGGAGATTAAAAGAAGAGTTGACTTTGTTTCTTGTGGTTCATTTTCTTCTTTCTTCTTTGTGTGGCCGGCTTCTCCATAGACAAAGGAAAGCAAAAGACAAAGTGAAGATCTTGAGGTGTTTAACTCAAATTGAAGGAAGATTGAAGTGATCAAGTGGATGATACAAGAAGTCTTATAACTTTGGTAAGTTCTCTTGTGATCTTTGTGCTTATTTGAACTGATATTTGAGTTTGATAGATTTTTAAGAGTGTATTGGTTGATTTTGAGATGTGAGAAGTGTTTGAGTGATTTGATGATGGATTTTGAGTATGGATTGAAGAAAAGAGTAAGTGGTTGGAAGAGATGATGTTGTATATGTGGTGAGGGTTTTGAGATGATTTTGTGTTTTGTGTTTGATATGTGTTTTGGTTTGTTTTGGTGTTGTTGCAAGTTTGAGATAGGTTTTTGGGTATGTTTTGTGAAGATTGATTGAAGTGAATGTTAGTGGATAGAAATGTGTTGTAGAGTGTTTGGTTGTTTTGACCGGAGTTTTGATTTGTGGTCGGACACGCCCATGAGCACGTCCAGGGTTTTTAGGAGTGTCAATTGTGTTGGAGGCAGTAGTTTGACACGACCAGTAATACGCCCGTGTTATTGAGCGTGTCATAGCTACTGTGAGTTTGGAGAATTTACACGGCCAGGAGCACGTTCATGATGTTGGACGTGTTGTTATGGTTGAGAGGCAGTAGGTATTACACGCCCATGAACACGCCCGTGTGGGTGAGCGTGTCAGGGTTAGGGTTTGCCCTAATTAATTTCTAATTGGATTATCTCTTGTGTATCCCTAAGTAAGTATATGCTATTACTTTTGATTTAGGTCTTGAAGATAGTGATTGATCATTGATCTAGGAGGTAGAAGGATCTTGAACAAGGAAGTGTTAAGAGTGGTATGATTTGTTTTTGAGGTAAGTACAAAACCTATATGATTGTATGTAAGTATAAATGTGGCATTACTACATTGTTAATTTATATGAGCAATGTGTGTGGTTATGTTTATATCAATGATGATATATATATATATATGAATAATGTGAATGACATGATGATGCAAATGATTGTGTATATGAAAGATTGAAATGCTATGATGTGAATTGAGATGAAATGGAATATAAAGCCATTGTGATTGGCTATGATAATTCAAATAAAATGTAGAGCCATTGTGATTGGCTATGTTGATTCATTTGAGAATGAAATTGATAACAAATTAATGAATGAGTTGTGTGGCTAATGTGTTATTCCATTTTCAGAGTTTGTTGTTGGTGGCATGCCTAAAGATAGTAACAATCTCTTGAAGTTAGGTTGGGCTTGATCCTTGAAGCCAAGTTGGGTTGAAGTTTAACATGTTTTACTCCCCTTGAAGCTTGGTTGGGTCTAGTCCTTGAAGCCTAATTGAGATGTTACAACCCTTGAAGCTAGGTTGGGTTTGGTTCTTGAAGCCAAGTTGGGTTGAGACTTAGCATGCTTTGTTCCCCTTGAAGCTTGGTTGAACCTAATCCTTGAAGCCTAGTTGGGTATATGTGATAATGATAAATGTGATAAAACCAAAGCATTAACTCTGAAAATTGAATGGCATATTAGTGTGTTTTGGGCCCATGCTTGTCTTTGTTTATATATGATTCATTGATGATAAAATAATTAAATAATGAAATTCATGAAAGGACTTTGAGATGTGATATGCTTATATGATTATGATTCGTGAAAGGCAAAGGTTTGATGTTAGCTCTTCACTTATGATGTTGATATTAATGGAATGTGTGACATTGCATAGCATACAAGCATAATGTTAGCATGTTTTGTACTACTAAGCCCTTGGCTTAGCGCGATAGTGTTGATCGCGCAGGTGATAGAGTTGATAGAGTTGAACCCGAAAGTTCATCGAGACCAAGTGAGAGTAGACATTGAAGAGTTGAATTTGGGACTTAAAGATCAGAGAAGATTTGCCAATCATGTATAACTCTTTAAATATTTTGTAAAGTATTGTTTATAATGTGAATATATGTACATTTGTAAATATAAATATTTAAATGTTTTCCTATATGTAAATAGTTGTTAAATTCCGCTGCGTAATAAGTATATATATATATATATCTACTTTATTTTATATTACAGATTAATCACTTATTTTTCTATAATGTGTAATGAGAAAGATTATAGTATCATTGGAAATGTTTTGAATGTTAAGAAAATCCGTAGCATTCCTATATTCGATGCATGTATACTACATTGTGGTGTATGTAGTGTGCATGTATTGGATGTGGGGGTGTTACAGCAAGTGCTCCGACTCCAGTGGTTCAGAGGTCTACTCCACCTACATGTGTCCATTGTGGTAGGATACATGGGGGTGTTTGTTGGAAGATTAGTGGATCAACTGTGTGTTTTAAATGTGGATCACCTGATCATTTCGTTAGAGATTGTCCTGAGCTACAGGAGGATAGACAGACTGATACTGCAGCTTCTCGACCTAGTGTTAGCAGAGGTGGTCAAGGGGGCAGAGGTTTCAGTAGAGGTGGTTGACCTGGGATCAGTCAGAGAGGAGGCTCTACATCTGGAGGCAGTAGGCCAGATGAGGCCGAGTCTTCTCAGCGAGTATATGTGATGCAGAGGCAACCAGATGCTTCAACAGTCATTGCGGATACATTTTCTTTATTTGGCATTTCAGTTCTTGCTTTGATTGATCCAGGATCTACTCATTCATATATAAGTGCATCTATCTTGCCTGTGTCTGAATTGCATTCTGAGTCCTTAGGATTTGATGTGTTGGTGACAAATCCTTTACAGCATAGTGTGGTAGTTAGCAAGGTGCATCGTGATAGTGCAGTTGTGGTGCAAGGTGAGGAATTTTTGGGTGATTTGATTGAAATGCCTTTTAAGGAGTATGATTTGATATTAGGCATAGATTGGTTGTCTAAGCATGGAGCTATGGTAGATTGTCAAAAGAAGAGTGTTACCTTGAGAACCAGTGATGGTAGAAGTGTGATGGTATCTAGTGAGCAGAGACAATTTGCATCCTTGTTTGTTTCAGCTGTAGCAGCTAGAAAGTTGATTAGAAAAGGGTGTGATGCTTATCTTGCTCATGTTGTGGATACCAGAATAGTGGGTTCTCAACTTGATAGTATACCCACAGTTGCGGAATTCCCAGATGTGTTTCCTAAGGAGTTACCAGGGTTACCCCCTGAGAGAGAGGTTGAGTTTGGTATTGATTTGTTCCCTGGTACCACTCCCATCTCTATTACTCCTTATCGAATGGCACCTGCTGAGTTGAGAGAGTTGAAGGTGCAGTTGCAAGAGTTGTTGGATAAAGGGTTTGTTCGCCCTAGTGTTTCTCCGTGGGGAGCTCCTGTTTTGTTTGTGAAGAAGAAGGATGGTACTTTGAGGTTGTGCATCGATTATAGGCAATTGAATAAGGTAACCATCAAGAATAAGTATCCTTTGCCTAGGATTGATGATCTCTTCGATCAGTTGAAGGGAGCAGCAGTGTTTTCTAAGATTGATTTGAGATCAGGGTACCATCAATTGAGAGTCAAAGAGGAAGATGTTCCCAAGACAGCTTTTCGCACAAGGTATGGGCATTATGAGTTTTTAGTGATGCCTTTTGGATTGACGAATGCACCTGCAGCTTTTATGGATTTGTTGAATAGGGTATTTAGGCCCTATCTGGATCAGTTTGTGGTGGTCTTCATTGATGATATTTTGGTGTATTCACGTAATGAAGAGGATCATGACAAGCATCTACGGATTGTGTTGCAGACCTTGAGAGAGAAGCAATTGTATGCTAAACTGTCGAAGTGTGAGTTTTGGCTTGATCAAGTGACTTTTCTCGGTCATATAGTTTTAGCAGATGGTATAAGAGTTGATTCGAGTAAAGTTGAGGCCATTTTGAATTGGAGTCCACCGAAGTCTGTGACTGAAGTTAGAAGTTTTCTGGGTTTGGCAGGCTATTATCGACGGTTTGTGAAAGGTTTTTCTTTGATAGCTATTCCACTCACCAGATTACTTCGAAAGGGAGTTAGATTTGTGTGGATGGATCAGTGTCAAGCTAGTTTTGAGCAGTTGAAGGAAATGTTGACTCAAGCTCCTGTTCTTGCTTTACCTATGGAAGATAAACCATATGTGATTTATTATGACGCTTCACATAATGGTTTAGGTTGTGTTTTGATGCAAGAGGGTAAAGTCATAGCTTATGTTTCTCGGCTGTTGAAGCTGCATGAGTTGAATTACCCGACGCATGATTTGGAATTCGCAACTATAGTGTTTGCTTTGAAGATTTGGCGACATTATTTGTATGGGGAGAAGTGTTTTATTTATACAGATCATAAGAGTTTGAAATATTTGGGGGTTCAGAGAGAGCTTAATCTTCGGCAGAGACGGTGGTTGGAATTGATCAAAGACTATGACTGTTTGATTGATTATCATCCTGGTAAGGCAAATGTTGTTGCGGATGCCTTGAGTCGAAAGTCTTTAGCAGGTTTGACTGTTTATTCGCTCTCGTTGCTTGTTGAGTTGAGGGTGTTTCATGCTAGTTTTGAATCATGTGATGATGGTGCATTGTTGGCTCAGTTGCAGTTGAGACCGGTGTTGTTGGGTCAGATTAAAGAGGCTCAATTGGCTGATGAGAAAATTCAGAAGATTGTTTCAGATTGCCAAAATGGGGAGAGCCGAGATTTCTATGTGAAAAGTGATGGTAGCCTTTGGTTCAAGGATAAATTGTGTGTTCCTGATGATGCAAGATTGAGAAGGACTATTTTGGAAGAGGCACATCAATTGGTTTTTGCTATGCACCCTGGGAGTACAAAGATGTATCAGGATTTGAAGCAGCATTATTGGTGGTCAGGTATGAAGAGAGATATAGCGGAATTTGTATCCAAGTGTCTCACTTGTCAAAGGGTGAAAGCTGAGCATCAAGTTCCTACAGGGTTGCTTCAACCTTTATTAGTGCCTGAATGGAAATGGGAACATGTGACAATGATTTTGTATCTGGTTTGCCATTGACTCAAAAGAAGCATGATGCTATTTGGGTGATTGTTGATCGATTGACAAAGACAGCTCATTTTCTTCCAGTTCGGATGGACTATTCTCTTGAGAAGTTGGCTGGACTGTATATCAATGAGATAGTGAAATTGCATGGAGTCCCAATTTCTTTGGTGTCTGATCGAGATCCCCGGTTTACTTCGAGATTTTAGAAAAGTTTACATGGTGCTTTGGGTTCTCGATTGCACTTTAGCACTGCTTTTCATCCGCAGTTAGATGGGCAATCAGAGAGAGTGATACAGATTATTGAGGATATGTTGAGAAGCTGTGTCATTGATTTCTCTAGAAGTTGGGATAGATTTTTGCCACTTGTGGAATTTGCTTACAACAACAGTCATCAATCCAGCATTGGAATGGCACCATTTGAGGCATTGTATGGTAGAAGATGCAGAACGCCTCTGTGTTGGAATGAAGTTGGAGAAGGCGAATTGGTTGGTCCTGATTTGATTAAAGAAACAGAAGAGAAAGTAAAGATAATTCGGGATCGGTTGAAAGCAGCTTCAGATCGGCAAAAATCTTATTCAGATTTGAAGAGGAGAGACATAGAGTTCAATGTTAGAGATAAAGTATTTTTGAAAGTGTCTCCTTGGAAAAAGATTTTGAGATTTGGTAGAAAAGGGAAATTATATATTCAACCATTCATTATAAATAAAATAAAAATAAATCACCTATCATAATTATATATTAACAAATTATATGATCAAATCAAGGTTATAATATTACATTGAATAATAGACATGCAAAACTAGAGTTTTAATATATGAAGTAGGGTTTCTTAAAGTTTAGGATGCTAAATTAGGGTTTTAGGATTTTGGAAAACATGATTAGGGTTTTTAGGGTTAAAACATGATTTTAGGGTTTTAGGATGAGCCCCCCAAAAAAATCCAGGCCATAATGGAAATGGAGCCCCCCAAGAACATCAAGGAAGTTCAGAAGCTTAATGGGCGGATCACTGCCCTGGGAAGGTTTTTATTGTGCTCTACTAGAGGTGCCTACCTTTTGATCAACTCTTGAAAAACCTGAAACAATTCTAATGGATAGATGAATGCCAACAGGCTTTTACTAACCCTTCTAAGCTGACTTGTGCAAGGTGAAACTTTGCCCTTATATTTGTCAACCTTCCCAGCGGTAGTGGGTTTAGTTTTGGTTAGAGAAGAGGATAGGCCAATAATACCCCGTTTACTATACCAGCCATGCTCTAAAGGGCCCCGAGCTCAGATGTCATTCATACTCAGTATGCACTTAAGGAATAGAACATAATAGATAAAACATTTAGTTATTACGCAGCGGAAAATGTAGCAGTATTTACATATATATATACATCAAAATCAATGTTTACAAAACATAAAGTTTATACATGTTTGGCAATTCGTCTCTGATCTTTAAGCCCACAATCAACACTTCAAAGTCTAGACTCGACTCGTTCTAGCTGAACTCTCCGGTTCTACCCTGTTACCTGCGCGATGAACCACAATCGCTAAGCCAACGGCTTAGTGGTACAACTCACAATAACAATATGTTTTAATGTAATGCTAATGTCACACATTCATATATAATAAACAATACATAAGAATATCATATTTCAAAACCTTACATTAAGTTTTATTATTCATTTGTTTCACCATTTATGATTCACATTTAAACAAAGACAAGCATGGGCCCAAAAGACACTAATATGCCATTCAACTTTCAGAGTTAATGTTTTGGTTCAATTATCACATTTATCATCATCCCAACTAGGCTTCAAGGATTAGACCCAACCAAGCTTCAAGGGGAGCAAAGCATGCTAAGCATCAACCCAACTTGGCTTCAAGAACCAAACCCAACCTAGCTTCAAGGGTTGTAACATCTCAACTAGGCTTCAAGGACTAGACCCAACCAAGCTTCAAGGGGAGTAAAGCATGCTAAACTTCAACCCAACTTGGCTTTAAGGATCAAGCCCAACCCAGCTTTAAGATATTGTTACCATTAGGCATGCCACCAACAACAAAACTCTAAAAATTGACTAACATATTAAACACACAATTCTTTTATTATTTCATTATCAATTCCATTCTCATTCCCTCATAATCATCTAGGCAAACATGCCCCAATTATTTCATTTGCATAATTATAGCCAACAACAATGGCTTCACATCTCATCATTAGGGTATACACAACCAATTGCATTGTACATATAATTTGAATGATAATCATATCTTTCACATTATGCAATTCATAGCATTAATCAAATGTATCAACAATGTAATAGATTATTTAACACATTTACAACCAAATGTGTTAAGTTCCAATGTCATGTAAATGTATGCAATAATGTAGGGGTTGTACTTACCTCAAGAGCAACTCACACAACACAAAACTCCTCTTCCAAGAATCCTTCAACACTTGGATTAGAGCAACTCAATCTCTTCAAGACCTAATCCAAAAGGGATGATACACGCTCACTTTGAGATACACATGAGATAATAAGGCTAAGAACCAACTAGGGCAAACTCTACACATGACACACTCAACAACACGGGCGTGTCCCTGACCATGCCCTAACTCACAACACAGAAGCTTTGACATGCATAGAACCACGAGCGTGTCACTGAACGTGTAATACATTCTGTCTCATAGAAACATTGACACGTCTAACAACACGGGTGTGCTCATGGCCGTGTCAATTCTTCACCAACATAGTAGCTATGACATGTTCAATAACACTGGCGTGTTACTGGCCGTGTCAATGCTACTACAACACAGAAGCTGTGACACGCTCAGTGGCATGGGCTTGTCACTGGTCATGTCACCCATCCATAAAATAGTATCATTGACACGGCTAAAGACCTGGTCGTGCTCATAGGCGTGTCAGGCCAAAAATCCTCATTCCGGCAACAACAGCAACACATCCAACAAACCTCTTACTTCCACCATTTTCCACTTCAAACAAAATTAACTAAACACACCCATAAACCATAATAACTTGCAAAAACACCAAAACATTTCAAAACATACATCAAACACCAATTCACAACCATCACATACACACAACTCAAACACAACACTTACTCTTCCAACACCAAACTTAACTCTATCTCTTCAATCAAACTCCAAAATCAAAATCAAATAAACCAAACACTCTCAAATACACCACAACCAAATATACACATACCATCAACAATCAATCACCAAACTCAAAACACAAACTTAAAAGAAACTAAAGAATCAAGTGGAAAACTTACCAAAAGTGATGAAACTTCTTAGATTTCCAACTTGATCACTTGAAACATCCTTCAATCTTGAGTTTGGAAAATCAAAAACTCTCTTCCTCTCTTGCTATGGTGATGGTCGGCCAACCAAAGAAAGAAGAAGAAGAAGAAGAATAGAAAAAAGCAAAGTCAACTCTCCCTCTTCATTTAACCACTCAATCTCCCTTTTATTCTCAACCAAGCAATTATATTAATATAATATTACAAATATCATCATCCACTTTCCACTTAATTTCCATTTCAATTAATTAAAATTAATTATTTCTTCTTTTGACCATTTAATAATTTGACTTGTATATGTTGTATATATCTCTATATATACATATATACAACATATACACTCTTCTATTCTTATCTTTTATCTCTTTTCACTTAAACATATACATTTAATCCAAATACAACAATAAAATATTCCAAAACTTTTAAGGTATACTTTGGGATATTACAATTCTCCCCCTCTAAAAAGAAATTTCGTCCTCGAAATTACCTGATCTTAAGTCTGAAATAGCTGGGGATACTGATCTCGCATTACTTGCTCATTCTCCCAAGTTGATTCTTCCTTACCATGATTCTTCCAAAGAACCTTGACAAGTGGTACTTTCTTATTTCTTAACTCTTTCACTTTATGTGCCAAAATAGCAACTGGTTCTTCTTTAAAAGTCAGATCCGGATTCACCTCAATAGATTCAACGGACAGAACATGAGATGGATCTGATCTGTACCTCCGCAGCATAGAAACATGGAAGACATTATGAATTCTATCCAACTCAGGCGGCAAAGCGAGTCGATAAGCAACTGGTCCAACTCTTTCTAATACTTCATAAGGTCCAATAAAATGAGGACTTAGTTTCCCTTTTCTGCCAAATCTCAAAATCTTCTTCCAATGAGACACTTTCAGAAAAACTTTATCTCCAACATCAAACTCTATGTCTCTCCTCTTCAAATCTAAATAAGATTTCTGCCGATCTGAAGCTACTTTCAACCGATCCTAAATTATCTTCACTTTCTCTTCCGTTTCTTTAATCAAATCGGGACCAACCAACTTGCCTTCCCCAACTTCATTCCAACATAGAGGCGTTCTGCATCTTCTACCATACAATGCCTCATAAGGTGCCATTTTAATACTAGATTGATGACTGTTGTTATAAGCAAATTCCATCAATGGTAAAAATCTGTCCCAACTCCCAGCAAAATCAATGATACAGCTCCTTAACATATCCTCCAGAATATGTATCACTCTCTCTGACTGCCCATCTGTCTGCGGATGAAAAGCAGTGCTAAAGTGCAATCGAGAACCCAAAGCACCATGTAAACTTTTCCAAAATCTTGAAGTAAACCGAGGATCTCAATCAGACACTAAAGAAATTGGGACTCCATGCAACTTCACTATTCCACTGATATACAACTCAGCCAACTTCTCAAGAGAAAAGTCCATCCGAACTAGAAAAAAATGAGTTTTCTTTGTCAACCGATCAATAATCACCCAGATGGCATCATGCTTTTTCTGAGTCAATGGCAGACCAGACACAAAATCCATTGTCACACGCTCCCATTTCCATTCAGGCACTGATAAAGGTTGAAGCAACCCTGTTGGAACTTGATGCTCAGCTTTCACCCTCTGACAAGTGAGACACTTGGATACAAATTCCGCTATATCTCTCTTCATACCTGACCACCAGTAATGCTGCTTCAAATCATGATACATTTTATTACTCCCAGGGTGCATAGCAAAATTGATTGATGTGCCTCTTCCAAAATAGTCTTTCTCAATCTTGCATCATCAGGAACACACAATCTATCCTTGAACCAAAGGCTACCATCACTTCTCACATGGAAATCTCGGCTCTCCCCATTTTGACAATCTGACACAACTTTCCAAATTTTCTCATCTGCCAATTGAGCCTCCCTTATCTGGTCCCACAACATTAGCCTCAATTGCAACTGAGCTAACAAAGCACCATCATCACAAAGCTCAAAATTAGCATGCAACGCTCTCAACTCAACAAGCAACGAGAGCGAATAAATAGTCAAACCTGCTAAAGACTTCTGACTCAAGGCATCAGCAACAACATTTGCCTTACTAGGATGATAATCAATCAAACAGTCATAGTCTTTGATCAAATCCAACCATCGTCTTTGCAGAAGATTCAGCTCTTTTTGAACACCCAAGTATTTCAAACTCTTATGATCTGTATAGATAAAACACTTCTCCCCATACAAGTAGTGTCGCCAAATCTTCAAAGAAAAAACTATAGCTGCCAATTCCAAATCATGCGTCTGATAATTAAGCTCATGCGGCTTCAACTGCCGAGAAGCATAAGCTATAACTCTACCCTTTTGCATCAAAACACAACCTAAACCATTATGTGAAGCATCACTATAAATCACATATGGTTTATCTTCTACAGGAAAAGTAAGAACGGGAGCTTGAGTCAACATCTCCTTCAACTGCTCAAAGCTTGCTTGACACTAATCTGTCCACACAAATCTAACTCCTTTCTGAAGTAATCTGGTGAGTGGAGTAGCTATCAAAGAAAAACCTTTCACAAAGCGTCAATAATAGCCTGCCAAACCCAGAAAACTTCTAACTTCAGTCACTGACTTTGGTGGACTCCAATTCAAAATGGCCTCAACTTTACTCGGATCAACTCTTATACCATCTGCTGACACTATATGACCGAGAAAAGTCACTTGATCAAGCCAAAACTCACACTTCGATAGCTTAGCATATAATTGCTTCTCTCTCAAGGTCTGCAATACAATCCGCAAATGCTTGTCATGATCCTCTTCATTACGCGAATACACCAAAATATCATCAATAAAGACCACCACAAACTGATCCAGATAGGGTCTAAACACCCTATTCATCAAATCCATGAAAGTTGCAGGTGAATAAGTCAATCTAAAAGGCATCACTAAAAACTCATAATGCCCATATCTTGTGCGAAAAGCTGTCTTAGGAACATCTTCAGCTCTAACCCTCAACTGATGGTACCCTGATCTCAAATCAATCTTGGAAAACACTGCTTCTCCCTTCAACTGATCAAAGAGATCATCAATCCGAGGCAAAGGATACTTATTCTTAATAGTCACCTTGTTCAATTGCCTATAATCGATGCACAACCTCAAAGTACCATCCTTCTTCTTTACAAACAAAACAGGAGCTCCCCACGGAGAAACACTAGGGCGAACAAACCCTTTATCCAACAACTCCTGCAACTGCACCTTCAACTCTCTCAACTCAGCAGGTGCCATTTAATAAGGAGTAATAGAGATGGGAGTGGTACCATGCAACAAATTGATACCAAACTCAACCTCTCTCTCAGGGGGTAACCCTGGCAACTCCTTAAGAAACACATCTAGGAATTCAGCAACTGTGGGTATACTATCAAGTTGAGAACCCACTATTCTGGTATCCACAACATGAGCAAGATAAACATCACACCCTTTTCTAATCAACTTCCTAGCAGCAACAGCTGAAACAAACATGGATGCAAGTTGTCTCTGCTCACCAGATGCCACACTTCTACCATCACCAGTTCTCAATGTAACACACTTCTTTTGACAGTCAACCACAGCTCCATGCTTAGACAACCAATCCATGCCTAAGATCAAATCATACTCCTTAAAAGGTATTTCAATCAAATCACCCAAAAACTCCTCACCTTGCACCACAACTGAACTATCACGATGCACCTTACTCACCACAACACTATATCCTAAAGGATTTGTCACCAAGACATCAAATCCTAAGGACTCAGAATGCAATTTAGACACAGGCAAGATAGATGCACTTATGTATGAATGAGTAGATCCTGGATCAATCAAAGCAAGAACTGAAATGCCAAATAAAGAACATGTACCCGCAATAACTGCTGAAGCATCCGGTTGCCTCTGCATCACATACACTCGCTAAGAAGATCCAGCCTCATCTGGCCTACTGCCTCCGGATGTAGAGCCTCCTCTCTGACGAATCCCAGGTCGACCACCTCTACTGAAACCTCTGCCCCCTCGACCACCTCTGCTAACACTAGGTCGAGAAGCTGCAGTATCAGTCTATCTATCCTCCTGTAGCTAAGGGCAATCTTTGATAAAGTGAGCTGGTGACCCAAATCTAAAACATACTCCTGATCCACCCGTCTTCCAGCAAGCACCCCCATGTGTTCTACCACAATGAACACATATAGGTGGAATGGATCTCTGAACCACTGGAGTCGGAGCACCACAGAAACTGTAGGTCTCGATCTCTGCCTCTGATACTGAACTGACCTACCTGACTGCCTCTGGCTCCTACTGACTCTTGGAACAAAACTTCCTCGGCCTCTCTTCATAGATGAAGACCCTGCCTCAAACTGAGATCTCCTAACTCTGGTCTCCTCCTCGGTAGCAGCTGCTGCAATACCTTGTGCTCTCTCAACACTTCTAGCTGTTGCAACCAATTGAGAAAAATCTTGGTACCGAGAACCAGCAACAATACACATAATAGAGGGCCTCAATCCCTCCTCAAATCTCCTACACCGATCAATCTCATCTGAAATAATCCCACCGGCATAGTGACTCAACCGGATATACTCTATCTCATACTCTGTCACTGTCCGGTTATCTTGTCTCAGATTCAGAAATCCCATCTTCTTGACATCCTTATACTCCCTTGGAGTATATTTCTGCTCAAACTCCCATAGAAAATCACCATAAGACAAAGTAGGTGGATCATCCATGGCATGTGGAACCGTCTTCCACCAATCATAAGCATCTTTCTGCAGAAGGGATCTAACATAATCAAATTTCTCTTCAAGAGTGTCTTGCAACTGAATAAATACCCTCTGCACTCTATCCAACCACTGCTCAGCTACTGCAGGATCTATAGTATCAAAGAAATCCTCAGCCCCATACTTTCTCAATTTATCATAATGTCTCACCGGTACTTGTGGTTGTGGTGGCGGCGGCGGCAGCACCGGAGCTTGCCTCAACAATTCTACCACATGTCTTAGCCAAACTGGTGGAACCTCATCAGCAGCTGGTCTCTCTGGCACAGGAGCAGGTGCCTCTCCAGCTCTCTCAACCCTAGCTCCATCTCTACCCTCTTCAGGAGCTACACTCTCAGCACTACCTTCTATGGACTGACATGACTGAGACACCATCACTACCTATATCTGCAACACAGCAGAATATTGCTCATCAAAGATCAGAGACTGCCAATACCAAAACATGTATCTTATTTAAAAACCAACTTTTAGAATCAAAATGTTCTTTTTCTTACAATTTACCTAGGTTGAGAATCTCAAACCTAGGCTCTGATACCAAAACAAATGTAACACCCCTATACCCCGTATACGCACACTACATACTACTACACTTGTAATATACGTATACCGAATACAGGAGTGCCACGGTTTATATTAAACAACCCAATCTTTCAATTTAACAACAATATAAGTAAACTTAAAACATTCAAATTATATTATAATATATAATTTATGTTATAGAACATAATAGATAAAGCATTTATTTATTACGCAGCGGAAAATGTAGCAGTATTTACATATATATATACATCAAAATCAATGTTTACAAAACATAAAGTTTATACATGTTTGGCAATTTGTCTCTGATCTTTAAGCCCACAATCAACACTTCAAAGTCTAGACTCAACTCGGTCTAGCTGAACTCTCCGGTTCTACCCTGTCACCTGCGCGAAGAACCACAATCCCGCTAAGCCAACAGCTTAGTAGTACAACTCACAATAACAATATGTTTTAATGTAATGCTAATGTCACACATTCATATATAATAAACAATACATAAGAATATCATATTTCAAAACCTTACATTAAGTTTTATTATTCATTTGTTTCACCATTTATGATTCACATTTAAACAAAGACAAGCATGGGCCCAAAAGACACTAATATGCCATTCAACTTTCAGAGTTAATGTTTTGGTTCAATTATCACATTTATCATCATCCAACTAGGCTTCAAGGATTAGGCCCAACCAAGCTTCAAGGGGAGCAAAGCATGCTAAGCATCAACCCAACTTGGCTTCAAGAACCAAACCCAACCTAGCTTCAAGGGTTGTAACATCTCAACTAGGCTTCAAGGACTAGACCCAACCAAGCTTCAAGGGGAGTAAAGCATGCTAAACTTCAACCCAACTTGGCTTCAAGGATCAAGCCCAACCCAGCTTCAAGATATTGTTACCATTAGGCATGCCACCAACAACAAAACTCTAAAAATTGACTAACATATTAAACACACAATTCTTTTATTATTTCATTATCAATTCCATTCTCATTCCCTCATAATCATCTAGGCAAACATGCCTCAATTATTTCATTTGCATCATTATAGCCAACAACAATGGCTTCACATCTCATCATTAGGGTATACACAATCAATTGCATTGTACATATAATTTGAATGATAATCATATCTTTCACATTATGCAATTCATAGCATTAATCAAATGTATCAACAATGTAATAGATTACTTAACACATTTACAACTAAATGTATTAAGTTCCAATGTCATGTAAATGTATGCAATAATGTAGGGTTTGTACTTACCTCAAGAGCAACTCACACAACAAAAAACTCCTCTTCTAAGAATCCTTCAACACTTGGATTAGAGCAACTCAATCTCTTCAAGACCTAATCCAAAAGGGATGATACATGCTCACTTAGAGATACACATGAGATAATAAGGCTAAGAACCAAGTAGGGCAAACTCTACACATGACACGCTCAACAACACGGGTGTGTCCCTGACCGTGCCCTAACTCATAACACAGAAGCTTTGACACGCTTAGAACCATGGGCGTGTCACTGAACGTGTAATACATTCTGTCTCACAGAAACATTGACACGTCCAACAACATGGGCATGCTCATGGCCGTGTCAATTCTTCACCAACACGGTAGCTATGACACTTTCAATAACACGGGCGTGTTACTGGCCATGTCAATGCTACTACAACACAGAAGCTGTGACACGCTAAGTGGCATGGGTGTGTCACTGGTCGTGTCTGTAACAACCCCCAAACTCTATATAAGTACTATACATATACCTGGTATACATACAATACGTATATAAAGTATAAGAATGTTACTTTTCGTTTCAATTATTTTAAAACCTTTATCCAAGTTCAAGCAATATTACATTAATTTAAAGAACATTTACAAATATCATTATTCTTATTCAAAAACACAACATAATTAAAATCACATATGTATGCATCACCTTCTAGTTGGTCTCGAGACACTCATACCCTTTTTGTGGCATAACAGCTGGACTTCTAGATCAACCGCATAATCACCTGCGCGATTACACAACCGCGCTAAGCCCGAGAGCTTAGAAGTACAAATAAATATAAAATATAAAATATATGCTTTACCAAATAATCATACCTCATATTTTTAGCATCATGTTTTATTGTTCTTTTACCCCGTTTTCCTTTCTCAATGCATTCTTCATATATTCCCACAAATCTCATAAATTATATACATATTTACATAGAACATTCACAACACGATACTTACCCTTCCTATCTCATATACATAAACATATACATCATTTCAACAAATCACCATTCAATGGCCTATCCAAACCTTCATGAAAACAATTCTCACAAATTCCACATTCATATACATTTTACACATCATATTATATTTTCATAAAATCATATCTCAACAAAGCTCCTCAAGCCATATTCACTTTCAATATATCATTACATACATTACAAAATCATACTTCATAACATCATTTTATTCACAATTCATTAATCATGAATCACACTTTCAACAAAGTCAGCCATAAATCCCATTATTCATTTATTTCAACATTTGGATATCACATTGACAACAAAGACAGACTCGGGCCCAAACAACACACTAATATGCCATTCAATTTTCAGAGTTAATGCTTTGGTTTAATTATCACATTTATCATTATCCCAACTAGGCTTCAAAGATTTAGGTTCAACCAAGCTTCAAGGGGAACAAAGCATGCTAAGTATCAACCCAACTTGGCTTCAAGAACCAATCCAACCTAGCTTCAAGGGTTGTAACATCTCAATTAGGCTTCAAGGACTAGACCCAACCAAGCTTCAAGGGGAGTAAAACATGTTAAACTTCAACCCAACTTGGCTTCAAGGATCAAGCCCAACCTAACTTCAAGAGATTGTTACTAATATTAGGCATGCCACCAACAACAAACTCTGAAAATGGAATAACACATTAGCTACACAATTCATTTATCAATTTCATTATAAATTGAATTATCATAGCCAATCACAATGGCTTCACATCTCATTTGAATCATCATAGCCAATCACAATGGCTTCACATCACATTTGATTCATCATGGCCAATTACAATGGCTTCACATCACATTTGATTCATCATAGTCAATCACAATGATACACTTTATTATTCAAGTATACATATATATCATCAATTAGGCAAACCTATCATATCATTTCCATCATTACTCAATGGCATTAAACATTATTTATGCATGCTTCAACTATAACATTTACATCATTATAATTCATAACATTACTTTCACATTCTTTATATCTCAATTCACATTGAAGTAATTCATCATCAATATTCACATTATGTCCCACATAACATTATTCATAACATCAACATTACGTTCTACATTATATCATTCACATCTTTCACATTTCATAATATATACATTATCCATATATATATATATATACATCAACAATATAATAGATTACCTTAACATAATTATGGCCGAATGCGTTAAGGTTCTAAATCATATAAATATACGAAATCAAATGAAGTTTTGTACTTACCTCAAGAGAGACTCACATCCATCTAAATTTCTCTTTCATGAATCCTTCAATACTTAGATTAAGGCAACTCAATCTCTTCAAAACCTAATCCCAAAAGTGATCATACACACTCACTTAGAGATACACATGAGATAATATAAATAAGAATCAATTAGGGCAAAATCTACACATGAAACGCTCACAAACACGGGCGTGTCCTTGATCATGCCCTAAAACCAACAATACAGAAGCTTTGACACGCTCAGAACCACGGGCGTGTCACTGGACGTATAATACATTCTGTCTCACAGAATCATTGACACGCCCAACAACATGGGCGTGTTCATGGCCGTGTCAAATACTTTTCTCAGAGTAGCTATAACACGCTCAGTATCATGGCCGTGTTAATGGTCGTGTAACAACCGTCCAACTCAGTACCGATTACACGCCCAACCACACGGCCGTGTCACTGGCTGTGCCAGACAAAAATCAAACATTTCGAACTCTCATCCATTAAACACAAACACTTCAAAATTCATACCACAACCCCCATTAATCAACATCTTTGTTTATATCTATCAATTACCTATCACTTTAACACTTATATAATTTCATTATATCATCATAATAATCATTATATACACCACTATAATTAATTACTCAACAATTCATCATCATCCTCACAAATACCCCAACTTATCATCACTTATATACCAATTCAACACATTTACATACTTCAATCTTTCATTATCATCATCTAACACACCAATCATCTCAAATATAACCTCAATCAAAAGAAATCAAGACAAGAAGATGAAGACTTACATATATACATAATCAATAAAACCAACTCAAGAAAAGAATACTTACATGAATATCTTATCAAATCTTCAAACTCAATCTTCAATCTTCTTAAAACCCTTAAGAAATTTGATGTGAAAATCATTAAAATCACATCTCTCTCTCTCTCTCTCTCTCTCTCTCTCTCTCTCTCTCGACCACGAAGAAGAAAAAGAAAGAAAGAAAGAATTTTCCTCTTTCTTTTGTTCTTATCTCATATATATATATATATATATAATTAATTATTTCTAAAATATCTTCCACCACACACCTTTCACTCTTTTTAACTTTCCTTTCCTCCTTCTTTCATTATTATTATTATTATCAATTAATTATATATATATACTTACTTTTCCTACACCACTTTATACCATAAATCCAAATACAACAATAACTCCAAAACTTTTAAGGTATACTTTGGGATACTACAGTGTCACCCATTCAGAAAACAGAATCATTGACACGCCTAAAGACCTGGCCGTTCTCGTGGGTGTGTCAGGCCAAAAATCCTGATTCCGGCAACAACAACAACAACACATCCAACAAACTTCTTACTTCCACCATTTTCCACTTCAAACAAACTTAACTAAACACACCCATAAACTATAATAACTTGTAAAAACACCAAAACCATTCAAAACATACATCAAACACCAATTCACAACCATCACATACACACAACTCAAACACAACACTTACTCTTCCAACACCAAACTTAACTCTATCTCTTCAATCAAACTCCAAAATCAAAATCAAATAAACCAAACACTCTCAAATACACCACAACCAAATATACACATACCATCAACAATCAATCACCAAACTCAAAACACAAACTTAAAAGAAACTAAAGAATCAAGTGGAAAACTTACCAAAAGTGATGAAACTTCTTAGATTTCCAACTTGATCACTTGAAACATCCTTCAATCTTGAGTTTGGAAAATCAAAAACTCTCTTTCTCTCTTGCTATGGTGATGGTCGGCCAACCAAAGAAAGAAGAAGAAGAAGAAGAATAGAAAAGAGCAAAGTCAACTCTCCCTCTTAACTTAACCACTCAATCTCCCTTTTGTTCTCAACCAAGCAATTATATTAATATAATATTACAAATATCATCATCCACTTTCCACTTAATTTCCATTTCAATTAATTAAAATTAATTATTTCTTCTTTTGACCATTTAATAATTTGACTTGTATATGTTGTATATATCTCTATATATACAACATATACACTCTTCTATTCTTATCTTTTATCTCTTTTCACTTAAACATATACATTTAATCCAAATACAACAATAAAATATTCCAAAACTTTTAGGGTATACTTTGGGATATTACAGTTTACCTTTCACAGGCAAAGTAAGGACAGGAGCTTGAGTCAACATCTCCTTTAGCTGCTCAAAGCTCACCTGACACCAATCTGTCCACATGAATCTAACTCCCTTCCGAAGTAATCTGGCGAGTGGAGTAGCTATCATAGAAAAACCTTTCACAAACCATCGATAATAGCCTGCCAAACCTAGAAGAATTTTAACCTCTGTCATAGACTTCGGTGGACTCCAATTTAAAATAGCCTCAACGTTACTCGGATCAACTCTAATACCTTCTGCCGAAACCACATGACCAAAAAAAGTCACTTGATCAAGCCAAAACTCACACTTAGACAACTTAGCATATAACTGCTTCTCTCTCAAAATCTGCAATACAATCCGCAAATGCTTGTCATGATCCTCCTCATTACGTGAATACACCAAAATATCATCAATGAAGACCACCAAAAATTGATCTAGATAGGGTCTGAACACCCTATTTATCAAATCCATAAATGTTGTTGGTGCATTCATCAATCCAAAAGGCATCACCAAGAACTCATAATGCCTATACCTTGTATGGAAGGTTATCTTAGGTACATCTTCATCTCTGACTCTCAACTGATGATACCCTGATCTCAAATCAATCTTGGAGAATACAGCTGCTCCTTTCAATTGATCAAAGAGATCATCTATCCTAGGCAAAGGATACTTGTTCTTAATTGTCACTTTATTCAACTGCCTATAATCAATGCACAATCTTAAGGTACCATCCTTCTTCTTCACAAACAAAACCAGCGCTCCCCATGGAGACACACTAGGGCGAATGAACCCTTATCCAACAATTCTTGTAACTGCACCTTCAACTCTCTCAACTCAGCAGGTGCCATATGATAAGGAGTAACAGAGATAGGAGTGGTACCATGCAAGAAATTGATACCAAACTTAACCTCTCTCTCAGGGGGTATCCCTGGCAACTCCTCAGGAAAAACATCTGAAAACTCAGCAACTGTGGTTATACTATCAAGCTGGGAACCCACTACTCTGGTATCTACAACATGAGCTAGATAAGCCTCACATCCTTTCCGAATCATCCTCCTTGCTAAAACAGCTGAAAAAAACATAGATGAAAGATGTCTTTGCTCACTAAATACCAACACATCCATACCATCACAGGTTCTCAGGGTAACACACTTTTAATGACAATCTACCACAGCCCTATGCTTAGATAACCAATCCATGCCTAAAATTAAATCATACTCCTTGAAAGGCATCTTAATCAAGTCACCAACGAACTCCTCATCCTGAACCACAACTGGACTATTACGGTGCACCTTACTAACTACAACACTATGCCCTAAAGGATTTGTCACCAAAACATCAAATCCTAGGGACTCTGAATGTAATTCATTTACATGCAAGATAGATACACTAATGTATGAATGAGTCGATCCAGGGTCTATCAAAGCAAGAACTAAAGTACCAAATAAAGAAAATGTACCAGCAATAACAGTTGAAGCATCTAGTTGCCTCTACATCATATAAACCCGCTGTGATGGCCCTGCCTCATCTAGTCTACTAATTGCGCTAGAACCTCCTCTCTGACCAGACCATGTCCGACCTCCTCTGCTAGCACCTCTGCCACCACAACCCCCTCTAACACTGGGTCGAGAAACTACAGTATCTGTCTATCTATCCTCTAGTGGCTCTGGGCAATCTCTGATAAAATGATCTGGTGACCCACATCTATAACACACTCCTGAAGTACCTCTCCACCAGCATACACCTTCGTCTGCTTTACCACAATGAACACAAGTAGGTGGAGCAGACCTCTAAACTACCGGAGTCGGAGCACTAGCCACAGAAAATGTAGGTCTCGATCTCTGCCTCTGCTACTGTACTGACCTACCAAACTGCCTCTGGCTCCTACTAAACCTCAAAAAATATCCCCCTCAGCCTCTCTTCATAGATGAAGATCCTGCCTCACTCTAAGGTCTCCTAACTCCGGTCTCCTCATCTCTAACAGCTGCTGCAAGACCTTTTGTTGTCTCAACACTCCTGGCTGCTGCAACCAACTAAAAAAATCCTGATACCAGGAATCTGCGATAATGCACATGATAGAGGGTCTCAACCCCTCCTCAAATCTCTGACACCAGTCAATCTCATCAAAAATAATCTCGCCATCATATTAATTCAACTGGGTAAACTCTATCTCATACTCTGACACAGTCCTGGTATCCTGCTTCAAACTCAAAAACTCTATCTTCGTTGCATCTTTATACTCCCTCAGAGTATAATTCTGCTCAAACTCTCACAGAAAATCATCATAGGTCAAGATTGGTGGATCATCCAAGGCATGTGGAACCGTCTTCCACCAGTCATATGCATCCCTCTGCAAAAGAGATCTAGCATAATTAAACTTTTCTTTTGGAGTAGCCTGTAGCTGGATGAACACTCTCTAGACTCTATCTAGCCACTGCTCAGCTACAGTAGGATCTGTAGTACCCACAAAGTCCTCTGCTCCAAACTTCCTCAACTTATCATATTGCCTCGTCGGTAATTGCTACTACAGTTGTGGTGGCGACGGCTGCTAAACTGGAGCCTGCCTCAACAACTCAACCATATGTTGTACCCAAGTAGTTGAAATCTCATCAACTGTTAGTCTCTCTGGCACATAAGTAGGTGCCCCTCCAGCTATCTCAACTCTAGCTCCATCTCTACCCTCAACAGGAGCTACACTCTCCACACTACCCTCAACAGACTGACGTGTCTGAGATGCCATAACTACCTATACTGCAAACACAACATAATTTACTACATCAGAGATCAGAAACTGCCAGTGCAAATGCATGTATCTTATTTAAAAACCATATTTTAAAATCTCAATTTTCTTTTTCTTACAACCCACCTAAGTTGAGAACCTCAAACCTAGGCTCTGATACCAAAACAAATGTAACACCCTTACACCTAATATACGTACACCACATATACTCACTATATAATATACGTATAGAGAATACAAGAATGTCACAATCTTTTTAAACAAAATGAAACTTCACTTATAAAAACATGTATAAACTTAAAACATTCAATTGATATCATAAAAATAATAGATAATTCATTACTTATTAAAACATATATAACTTCATTACCAAAAGTTTATCCAAAAAATTTTTAATAGTTTGCAAAATATACATATTTAAATACATCAAAATCAATATGTACAAAAATATGAAATATATACATGCTGGCAGTTTATCTCTGATCTTGATGTTCCACAATCAACACTGCACTCACAATCTCAAGCCTAGACTCGACTCGGTCTAGCTGAACTCTCTGGTTCAACCGGATATACCCAGTCACCTGTGCAATGAACCACATTCGCGCTAAGCCAGAAGCTTAGTGGTACAAACTTTGATAACAATATTATTCAAATGCAATGCTAATGCACAACATATAATGATATCATATCTCATAATATTGCATCATTATATCTTAATAAATTATTCAATTATTCCACAATTCATAATTCACATTAAAGCAAAGACAAACTTGGGCCCAAAAAGGGTCTAATATGCTATTCAAATTTCAGAGTTACTGCTTTGGTCTATAATGACACCTAGTGTCTAGCCCCGTAGGCAATATATCCATGGATTAATCCAACTAGGTCTGAGTTTATGACCTAGTCATTTCACTCAGCCTAGCTTCAAGAATTTATTTTTGAGGCTTATGACCTAGTCATTTCACCTCAAAAACATTTTAACATTGACGCCCAGCATCTAGCCCGTAGGCAATTCATAGGCATGCCGCCAAACTCAAAACTCTAAAAGTTGAATAACATACTAGGCACACAATTTATTTTTATTTCTCATTTATACTGATATCAATTCATTATATTATGTTTTCATATATCTCATTTCATTATCAAATCCTTTCTCATTTTCTCATTATCACATTTGGCACAACGCCTCAATTATTTTGCTTATATCAATATAGTCATTATCAATGATTTTACATACCATCTTTAATGTACACAAAACAATTTGCATTATTCATACATTTGGATCATTATCATATTTTGCACCAAGCCCACATTATACATAATGCATTTGTGACATTATACAAATCATAGCATATTATTCATGTATCAATCATGCAGTAATTTAACAAATTTTACAACTAAATGTGTTAAGTCCCAATGTCATGTAAATATAAACAATTATTCAAAATTTGCACTTACCTCTAAAAGCCACAAACACCACTTCAACCTCCTCTTCTAAGATATCCCTCAATACTTGGATTGGGGTAACTCAAATCTTTTCAAAGCCTAAACCAAAGGTGATTATAAATAATCACTAAGTGATACACTTATAAGCATAAACAAAACCTCTCAACACAAGGAAAATAAGGAAAAGAACTATCTAGGGCAAACTCTACACATGACACGCTCAACAACACAGGCGTGTCTATGACCGTACCCTAAACCCACAACACCTAAGCTTTGACACTCTTATAACATAGGCATGTCACTGCACTTTTGGTAAGTTTAAAAATAATTCAGTTATTCGATGAAATTAATAAATTTTTATAAAAATAATTAAAATTTAAATAAACTTTTTTAAATAAAATAATAATACATTATATAATAATATAAATATAATATCATATTAAAATATATAACATTTTTTTTTATTCTCTTAAAGAAAATAATAATAAAACGATATAGTTTTCAGTTGTATTAAAACTATATTGTTTTAGTTAAATGGATAATAGCGGATTCGCATGTCAACCAATTATATAACTCGTTTAAAGTTGTGTCATAAATCGGTCAACTAATTTTTAACACTAACTTGTTAAGTATTTACTCTGATCCGTTAATTTATATATTCTATGTGTCATATTTACGTATCATGACATATTTTAACATCCCTATTTACAACTAATAAGTCATGGAATTAATAAAAGAAACACTATAAGACAAACAATTGCCCTGAGAAAATAAAGGTTATAGGTTTCTTCAAAGGAAAACTAGAATTTTTGGGTTTTCTGTGAAAGTCTCGTGGTGGCATTTTTTTGTCCCCTTTTCTTTTAAATATGACTTCTTTGACCGTGCTACAACCATTTTTAACCGTACACTGCAACCAAATACGTTTTTTATCTTCATGAGATAATGGGATATTGATTCCTAAATTGTAGGATTTAGGTTACTACTTTTAGTCTATTGGGTTCTTCATTTTGGAGCTTGGGCTTGTTTAGGCTTATTCATTTGGGGTGTAAATAATATTTAATATTTTTTCACTTTCTACAAATCTACCTAAAAAAATAAAGATAATTACTAAAATACATTGGTTTTTAAAAATATTTACAAAACTATAAAACCTAGCCACAAAATTACAAAAATAACGTCGTTACTTTCTTCATCTTCGTCATCATTTTTCTTCTTCTTCTTCATCTTCTTCTTCGTTTTTCATCATCATCAAAAATGAAAAATAAAACAAATCTATATCATCTTCTTCTTCATCATTAAATCGAAAAATAAAAACATGCCTATACCATCTTCTTCATCCTTCTTGTTCTTTTTCATCATCTTCTTCTTCTTTCTACATGCTACTAGATAAATCTTCATTTTTGGTGCCATTAAATTCTTTTTCTTTTTCATATTTTTTATTTTTCATCATCATCATCATCTTCTTCTTCTTTTCATCATCATTAATCAAAAAGTAAACAACTCAAAAAAATAAAACCATATTAGAAATCAATATCAAGAAGAGGAAAAATCAATATCAAAAATTTTAAAATTTATATCAAAAACAAAATCTCCATCATCTTTTACATTAAAAAACTCCATTATCTTCTTCATCAACATCAGTGTAAGAAAAAAGAACAAGAAGAAGAAGATATAAATCATCAATTGAAGCTGAATAAATTAACATGCAACTAGATATAAAAAACTTTGATTTGTAAGGTAAAATCTTCAGCTTTATATTCACTTTAAACTTCATCTTCATCTTCCTGTTCAATAAAATTTTTATTTTCATCATTTTTTTCAATAAATATTCACATTCTTCAAAAAATATATATATTTGAATCATCAGAAAATAAAAAAATACAGAATAAAAATATAAATGTGTTGTTAATAAATTATAGATGTGTTGTAGATGTTTTATATTTGTAAGAAGAATACATAATAAAAATGTAGAAGTGTTGTTGATGTATTTTAGATATATTATAGATATTTTGTGTATATAAAAAGAATACAGAATAAAATTATTGATGTATTGTAGATGTAGTGTAAATGTTTTACGTATGTAAGAAAAATATATAATAAAAATGTAAATGTATTGTTGATGTATTGTAAATATGTCATGTATGTAAAAAGAATATAAAATAAAAATGTAAATGTGTTATTGATGCATTGTAGATATATTGAGTATGTAAGAAAATTACAGAGTTGATGTATTGTAGATGTGTTGCATATGTAAGAAGAACACAGAATAAATTTATTGATGTATTATAGATATTATATGGAAGTTATGTGTAAGCAAAATATTGATGTATTATGTGTTATATTTATTAGAAAAACACGAAATAAAAATATTGATATATTGTTAATACAGTGTTGATGTATGATAAATATTTTAATGTATTATAGATGTCACATCCGTGATTTTAGAGATATAAAATTTTATATATACTCAATATATATATCTAGAGTATATATAACATATACATATGGTATATTAATTGTATATGTTGGATTAATACATTACATACTTAATATTTGATACACATATAAGGTACATTTGATGTGTATATAAAATATATGTTACTTATGCATATGTGTAATATCCCAAATTTTTGAAAAGTTCTAATTTTTAAAAATTTGATAAAATAAATTATAATTTAAATGGATAAATTAAATTAATGGTTTTAAATGAAAAATGAAGGGATTTGAAATGAAAAAGTAGAGTATATATATGATATATATATGTAAAATATATACAACATATAAAAGTCAACACTTTTTAAAAGAAAAGTCAAAGTAAAAGGGTATTTTGGTAATTAAATTTTAGAAATTTAAAATTAATAAAATAATTCAAAAATAAATAATTTTGGATAAAAGCTAATATTTTGGGGTTTTAATTAATTAATTAATTAAAAATATATTTAAGTAATAATATATATAAGGTTGAAAATGTGAGTGGGAGGAAAGAGAAAATTATTTTTTTCATCTTCTTCTTCTTCTTTCCTTCAAGGCCGACTTTCATGGCTTCAAGAGAGGGATTTGCTTCTTCCATACTCCAAAAATTGAAGGATTTCAAGTATTCAAAGTGGATTTTTGTTGATTTCCACCAAAATTAGTAAGTTTTCAACTCTTTTCTTTGAATTCTATAGAAAATTGGATTATGTTGAGTTTGGGGTTTTGATGTAGCATGTTATAATTATTGGAATGGGTGTGTATGATGTTATTTTGAGTAGTTAACAATGATTTTAAGGTTGGATTAAAGAAATGGTTGAATTTAAGTTGAGTTTGGTGAAGAGAGAGAATTTAGGGTTATGGAACATTTGAGTTTTTGAAATCATGAGTTTTAATTGTGCAAATTGGTTCCAAATGTGTTGTTTTGATGCATAAACAAGGATTTTAAAATCAAATGATGAATTTAGTTAAGTTTGGATAGAGTTTAAAGATGGTAGTATTGATTTAGGGTTTTGGAAAAGTGAATTTTCAAAGAATGATTAATTGTTTGATTTTAATGCTTAAATCATGTTATTTAATGATATAAGTGGTGGAAATATAATTGAAATGATAATTGGATTGAGTTGGAATGGAGATCCTTCAATAGTGAAGGTTATGCCATTTTAGGATGTGGTTAATTAATATAATTGGTTTAAACATGCTAAAACATGTTTCTAATAATATTAATAAACTTAAAACACTAATTTAAATGGCTTGATATGGTTTTTTCAAAGTTAAAGTGAGGTGAAGCTTAATTTTGGGATTTGATTTAGAGTGATATTTAATTATGTTTGATGTTGAGAATACCTTAGAATGTGATATTAAATGATTATGTATGATCACATTTGGTATAGGCATTGAGGGAGGTTGATTTGCTTCATCCAAGTGGTGAAAGGAAAGTTGGAATGATAGGATTGGAGGTTGTGTTAAGCTTGCTTTGGGTTGCTAGTAGAGGTATGTACAAACTTTGAATATATTGTTTATATTTGCATGACATTTGGGCTTAACACATTTTGGTTGAAAAATGTGTTAAGTTACTTGGTTCATTGATTGAGTATGAATAATGTGCTATGATATTTGTAATGTCATATATGTGTTAAATGCATTGTGAAAAGCCATTGATAATGGCTAAATTGTGTAGAATATGAAATATGTATATTATGTGAAAATACCCAAAGTAATTGGGTAATGTGTTGTGAATGCAAAAATGAGATATGCGGAATAATGAAATGAATTGATATTGATAAAAATGAGAAAAATGAGAAAAATGAGAAAAGTGAAAAAGATGTGAAAGATGTGAAAAATGAGAAAAATGAGAAAAAAAATGTGAAAATAAGGCAATGTGCCTATATTGAATATGTGACAATGAGAAAGAGATTAATAATGAGAAAAATGAATAAATGAAAAAAAAAAGTAAGAAAAAGATGATATAATAAGGCAATGTGCCTAGTTTGATCATGAGAAAATGAGAAAAGTTTTGATAAAGGAATTATGAAAGAATTTGATAATGAGAAATTGTAGACCCTTAACTTTTGACCCAATCCGGTCCATTATATTTTATTTGGTTTAAAATGATTTTTGTTGTCTAATTGGTCCAAAATAATTTTAATTAAATAATTTTTACCTTAGTATCTAATTTTTATTAATAAGAAATAAAAATAAACAAATAAAAATCAAAAAATAAAAATCAGAGTCGGAAAAAAATCGGCAGCGAAAAACAGTCGCACGGGCCAGAGGGAGTTTTGCCCCGCAGGAAAATCCTGCGGGCAAAACCTTCGCCAGCAGGAAACTCCTGCGGGCGAGGAGTTATTTCGCTCGCAGGCTCCTACGGGCGAAGTTATTTCGCCCGCAAGAATTTCCTGCGGGAGAAATAACTCCCCGCAGGAAATTCTTGCGGGCGGCTGCGGGCGAAATAACTTCCCGCAGGAAATTCCTGCGGGCTGGCACGCTGGCACGCCACGGGCCCGCTGCCACAATTTTCGCCAACAAAAAATTTTCAACGTAATTTTTTAAAACTTAATTCAATTAGGTTTTAATTTCTTTTTTTTATTAATATTAATTGCCGTGGGGAATTATGAATAAACAACCTAAAAACCACTATAAATAAGGACTAATTAAACCAAATCAAAAAGGAGGAAAAAATTTTCACAGTAGCTTGAGGTTTTGAAACCAAATTAGTGAAGGAAAAGGAAATTTCAATTCAAGTGATTTTAAAAGGCAACAGCAACACGAAAGAAGGAATTCAAGGGCAAGCAAGGTCTGTCTTTGGAGCTAATTCGTCCAAGAAGAGTTATTTTTTGGAGAATCAACAAAAGAAAGTATGAAAAATTCTTTTTGATTTATGTTTTACAGTAGCTAAGTTATAAAATTTAAGTTTTTTAAATCAAAAATCTTAGAACTTTAGTTTCATTCTTCCAAAGTTAAAACACTAAAACGTGACCTTCTTTTCTAAAAAGACTTAAAATTGTTATTTTTTCTTATTAAAAACCTTAAAACATTAATTGAACATATTTTTCTACAAAACCAAAATCAAATTCTGTTTCTTTTAAGATTTTAAAATAGGTTTTATTTCACTCAAAAAGCCTTCAAAAACATCTTTTCTACTTATAAAATCTTCATTCCATGTGTTTAAATTCATAAAACTTCATAAAATATCAAATTGGTTTCTAAAACCCTAAAAATAATTCGTTACCCGAGAACCCTAATTTCAAAGCCTAAAACCAAAATTCAACTTCTAAACCTAAAATAGTAAACCCTAATCCTTTTAAAATCTTAAACCTTAATTTTTATGAACCCTAATCCCTTTAAAACATAAAAAACATAAAAACATAAAAAGTCAAAAAGTCACAATAGCTTAAATCATTATTTAAAACCATGAATTAAAAAGTGTTTCAAAGTGTCCAAAAACCCTAGTTTCATGATTTCATCATTCAAACCTTAATTTGTTTAATCAAAGTGTCTTACCAACCTTTAAAAAACATAAAACCCTAATCTATTTTAATTCCCTAAAAAGTCACAGTAGCTTAACTTTAGAATTTCCAAAACCTTAACACATGATATAAAGAACCCTAAATAAAAAGCTATACTTGAACTTTTATTTGCTTTATTCAATTCCATACTTGCTTATGCTTTGATTCTTATGCTTTAATTTAATACTTGATTTATTTAATTTATCATGGATGGATGTTTATTTTATATCTTGATTAATAGCTTTAATGAATGATTTATTTATTATGGATGATTATTTGCTTTTATCAATTAATTTAGACTTCCAAATGTTGTAAGGGGTATGTCTCCACTTGGTGGGTACCTCATTAGTTAAACATCATGTAATTTAATTTTCTTTTCTATTTTAGAACCTTTGTAAAGGGCATGTTTCTACCTTTTGGTGGGTGTCCTATCTAGGCATGTGATGTAAGGACATGTTTTCATCCTTGGATGGATGTCCATTTATTTGTTTTGTTTTGTTTGGACATTGTTTTGATTTTAATATAATGATGCTTTCTTTTTATTGTGTGTAGTATGGATAATGTTATTATACTTAAGAATTTTATAATATTAAGACCTGTGAAGGAGGCCGGTTCCAATGAACCGGGCGTTGTGGGGATGCTGGGCCATTTCTCACCTTCCCCACACGTACCCAACTTTCCGAACTCATTAGGGGGTTGGGGATTCCTTAGGAATCGAGTCATCCACCCCTTTCTTTTTTCCCAGCCCGTCCGGGTGGCGACTCCATTTTCTTCGGACTTAGGTCCGTGTTCTCTAAGGCCCCGAGCCTAAACAGTGCCGAAGTCGCAAGAACCATTCCACCGGGAGTGGGGGCGAAAATTCCCGCTCACAGTGGCGACTCCACTGGGGATAAGAGAAGTTGATTCCATTGGTCTTTATATTATTCTATTCTTTCTTATAATGATATTATCCATTTCATCATATTAGATTGCATTGTGTGCATGAGTTAGGATGCCCGTGTTACCCGTGTTGTGTTATGTGAGGGATATCATACTTTCACTCAAGGTATGGAGATCGAGCATGGAACAACCACTCATAGCCTCGTAGAATTTGGTATATATTTGCTATGGGAACCTAAGCCTTTTTACCCAAAGACTAAAGCTCATGTAATTGGCCTAGTTACTTTCCTTAGGTTTTACCCCAAATGCATGTTGTTTAACTATGGTTAGTTTATCCTAGTCTAAATCATGGCTTATTTGGTTTGTTTTTTTTCTAATATGACCTAAGTATATTGTAAGCTCAAAATAAATTTTTCTTTAAAATCCAAAAGACCAAAACTATTTTCAAAACTTTTTAAGATGGTCTTTGGACATAAGACTTTTCTAAAAACAAATCAAAAATTCTTTGGCCCATGGCCCAAATACTAAGCCCAAAATCTATTTTTCTAAAATCTTTTACAATGGGCTTAGAAACAAACTATTTTCACCCAACCTTTTCTTATAAAAGCTTGCAAAAATATTTAGGTCAATTATGAAATACCAAAAATTAATTGTGGGCCTAGTTTACACTAAGAATAAATTAACCATGGGCTTGTTTTTGGCATGAACCATTAGTTACTCTTTCCAAGTGAGAAATCTATTTATAATAAACCTCTTAATTTTGTTTTAATCCAACATAGCATAAAAGCTACTTTAATTAGTTGAATGGATTAAAACCTAATTAATGGGAATTATCATGGATTGATTTCCATTTTTGAAAATATAACTATTGGTTGAAACGTCCGAGGGAATTATTCGAAAGCAAGGTACCCCATGTTGGTATTTTATTAAACATATACCTAGCAAAAGAGACTTGCCATTCGTGTGTGGATGTTATAAGGTTGGAAGGAACGTCCTATTTATCCTTATTTGTTGGTTGTTTGTGCATACATGCATACATGCATACATTTGCATCTCATATCATTGGTCCTCTCTAGCTCACAGCCCTGGATTACGATAGTTCTAAAGCTTACAATAATCCGACCTACGCCAGAGTTGAAGCATCTAGCAACGACTCAATCACTTACTCATCAAGAACAATGGAGCCCGAACAAATTCAAAGAATGGTGGATGAAGCCCTCAATGCCAAGATGGAAGAAATAAAAGAGGCCCTAGCTGAGACCATGAGGAACCAATTGACTGCAATCTTAGAGAATCATGCCGAGGCTTCTGCTAGCACTAAGAAGCCAAAGGACAAAGGGAAGACTAAAGTTAGTGAAGTAGCTTTTGATGATGAGAAGGTGATCATTGATGATGATGATTGGGCTCAATACTACCAAGATCTTCAAGATAAAAAGGAGCCAAAGGTTGTTGAGGAGGCAACTATTGAAAAGATGAGACATCCGATGTTGAAAAGATGATTGCTGATTTAGAAAAGAAATTTGAAAAGAAACTGAAAATCGAAGAGAAGTCTGAGGTCAACAAACTATTTGAACAAGATGAAGAGGTCCCTTATAAATTCAAGATGCCTTCCTTTGCAAAGTACAATGGCACTGGAAATCCTCATCTACATGTGAAAAAATATATCACTGCCATGCAATCTGCCCGAGCTACTAAGGCTCAAACCCTAAGGTACTTTATGCTCTCATTGGACCCTGTTGTCCAAAATTAGTTCAATACCTTGGATGATGGAACACAAAAGAGTTGGGATCTACTTTACAAAGCCTTCATCCAAAAATATGGATACAATGTTGAAATGGAAGTTACCTTAATGGAAGTTGAGTCCATTAGGCAACGACCAAATGAAAATTTTGTAGATTATGTCAAGAGATGGAGAAACAAGGCTGCTTTACTCAAGAAAATGCCCGATGAATCTGATCAAATAAGGATGATTGTGAGAGGGGTGTTGCCTAATCTTCGTGAGAGGATGTCTCATACACTCATACATGATTTCAAAGATCTTCTCCAAGCTGGTCTACAAATTGAAGAGTGGGAAAGGGAGAAGAATCGCTTTTCAATAAAAAGGAATGAGAAAGGGAACTACCAGTCGGGCAATCAAAGCACACAAAAAGAAGCTGATGTTAACGCCGCTAGTGAAAGAGGAATGAGGCAGTTTTCAGATCTAGGGAAGCCACTGTCTTGGGTTCTCAATAAGTTACAAAAGAAGGGATTGTTACAACCCTTGACTCCTCGTCCTTTGCCTAATCCTCTTCCACCTAACTTTGATACTAATGCATTGTGCCAATTCCATCAAAGGCCTGGACATAAAACGGACAATTGCATGAAGTTGAGGCATGAGAACCAGAATTTAATTGATAATGGCAAGTTGCCTGAGCCAGACAAGCCCAACACCAAAGATAATCCGTTACCATGGTTCAATAGAGTACCTCCACCGGCAACCTTCTTGGTGGGAAAAGGATTGGAAGAAGATTTTGTTTTATCATCCTTTCAAGATGGGGATATTGAAGATGTAAAAGGAAAAGAAGCCTAACTCAATAAACTTTCTTTAGCTTGAATGTTGCTTTTCAATCTTACTTTATTTAATATTTTGGAACTATCGTGTTTTTCAAATTTAAATTTGTTTGAATAAATTACTTTCATCATAAATTTTTGTTGGTCTTTGTTCATTTTAGTGCTCAACCAATGAGGAATCTATCTTGATAATTCATAAATTTATCTATGCATCATGACTCGAATGACTTTACTAGATGAGAGAATTACTCTATAGCATTGAGTTGTGTATGCTTACTTAGAGAGGGCTCTTGCATAATTACCTTTGTCTAGGTCTTAGTCAGTCTTAGAACATGCTTTGACAAGCTTTTGAGGCGAAATTGAACTCTACTTATTTAAGAGAGAAATGATCTAGGCATTGTTTGATAAGCCAACAACTAGTATCCACCCTATTAAATGTCAATCCCTAGTTGTCCCTTTGAGCCTTCATAAAATTTTAGCTTTCTTTTCATTGGCTTACAAACCCCAATAACCTACCTTGAGTTGTTGTGATACTTTTGACAAGTCTTATGATCACTAAGATGAAGAGGCAAGAAAATCAAAGAAAGCAATGATTAGTCAAGATTATGAGGGTAGTTGAAGTTCTCAAGACCATAAGGGTAGTTGATGTTTTCAAGACCATAAGGATAGTTGATGTTCTCAAAACCTTAAGGGTAGTTAAAGTTCCCCTAATGTCTCCAATATATCAAGACAACATCAAAATTAGGGTAACAAATGATTTATCCCTATTAAAGAAGATTTATGTTACTCCACTCATCCATTATTGGAAGCCCAAGTTGGTACAAACAAGATAAATATGTTTGAGCTAGAACCAAAAAAAAAGAAAAAAGGAAAAAAGAGAATAGAAAAAGAAAAGAAAGGAAAAAAAAAGAATAGAAAAAGAATTAAAAAAAAAGATAAAACCTAAAAAGGCGGTTCATAAAGCCAACTGAGTTATCTTTTACCTAAAGCAGCAAAAGGCTTCCATTTGGTTCATAAAGACATTTTTACTTGAATTGGCCCAACGCAACCAAAGATTCAATCAAAATTGGAAAAAAGGAGGAAGACCACCCAGTTCTTAAAAGTTTTGTAGTCCAACAAGAAAGAAGGACAAAAAGACAAAGAAAGGGAAGAGTAAGAAAAAAAAAGAGAGAAGAAGAAAAGAAACAAATTTGGGTCTTAAACTTTTTGCAAGGGCAAAAACTGTCCTAATCAAGATCCAGATTAATGCTAAAAGGATAGAATGAATCTGAAGTCTAGAAAGATTTGCTCCCAACTGTCTAAAGTTCCGACAATAAATTTGTAGTGTGAAGGTTTGTCTGTTGTGTCACACCAGCTGCAATCTCAAAATGGCCTTCATTTAACCCATGTCCCTTATAAACCCCATTTCAAGCCTATCAAAGACTTGTTGATCTCTTTTGGTAGGTAGAGTCTATTAGTGGAGATAGTTTGAATAAGCATGCATATGAGATAGACAATATTTAAACTCAAATGAGACCTTTGGCCAAGTAATGTGTATGTGCCTATCTGAAGTGCAACATTTCTTGCTTAAATAGAAATGATTCCCGAGTTTAGTACGGTAACTAGGGTTGTCATGTTATAGATATGTTAATTTGGAAAAATCAAGTCCTGAGGTACGTTGACATTTATTTGGCAAAGCCAACATTTGATTTCAAAATCAAAATTTCAAAAAAAAATAAAAAATGTTTTGTCATACAAAGCCTTCAAGTTAAGGGAAGCATGTTGAACCTCCAAAGGACACATTGGGCAAAGGAAATGATTATTTGCAAGGTCATGAAGAAGCTATCAACCGACATGTTGAAACATAATTCGAAATGGATGCATCCCTGACTCTACCATTAGGGGTCTCTACCACTCATGCTTTCATCATCTTGAAGATAAAAGCCACAAATGCAAAGCTTTCGATCATTCCAATTCAAGACTTGAACAAGCATCAAAACAGAACCAATGAGAACACTTCTGCTGATCACCTTGGTCTGTGAGTCAACGAAATGACTGTAAGTATCATTCATGCATATCATGCATACATGAGCATATCACATCGCACTTTCTTGTCTTGTATTTTCTATTCTTCCTCAAAGTGAACAGCAAACACTCTGTGAAGTGAAGAATCAAAAGAAGATACCAAATCAATGGGGCATAGAAAGCCCATTGCTTGAGAAAGCTCCAACAATCTTGCAAAGAGAAGAAATGCATGCTTATGCGAAGAACAAGATGGAAAAAACATCAATAAAAGCTTGCATGGATAAATCTTTAGGGGGCAATGAGAGGATATAAGGTCCAATTAAAAATAGATAAATCTTTGCAAAAAGGAAGAACAAAAGAATGGAACATTAGAACTCTCAAAAGAATGAAGATGCAAAAGACAAAAGACCAATCCAGCTAAAAGAGCTGAAGCCAGGGTAAAGACCCGACCTCCAATGGATAGAGACCCATGTTTTAAGAGTAAAGACCCAATCTCAAAGGATGAAGATCCATTTGCAATGGTGAAGACCCGATGTCAAAAGATGAAGATTCATTTTCAAGGATGAAGACCCGATCTCAAAGGATGAAGATCCATTTTGAGGGTGGAAAACCACAATGCATGGAATAACCGAAGCAGTCAGATTTCTCAAATTATAAAAGGTCAGTCAAAATCAATCTCTGGTCCAAGCACCCAAATTCAAATCAGCCTCGGGTCTAATCTCGGGTCCAAGTACCCAATCTCGGGTCCAAGTACCCAAATCAAATCAATCTCGGGTCCAAGTACCCAATTTCGGGTCCAAGTACCCAATCCCAGGTCTAAGTACCCAAATCAAATCAATCTCGGGTCCAAGTACCCAATCTCGGGTCCAAGTACCCAAAATCAATTAAAGCTCGGGTCCAAGTACCTAAGCTCGGGTCCAAGTACCCAATCTCAGGTCCAAGTACCCAAATCAAACCAATCTCGGGTCCAAGTACCCAAAATCAATTCAAGCTCAGGTCCAAGTACCTAATCTCGGGTTCAAGTACCCAATCTCGGGTCCAAATATCCAGATTCAATCAATTTCGGGTCCAAGCACCCAATTTCGGGTCCAAGTACCCAAATCAAATCTAATCTTTGGTCCAAGTACCCAGATCAAATCAATCTTGGGTCCAAGTACCCAATCCCGGGTCCAAATATCCAAATTTAATCAATCTCAGGTCCAAGTACCCGATCTTGGGTCCAAGTACCTAATCCCGGGTCTAAGAACCCAATCTCAGGTCCAAGTACCCAATCCCGGGTCCAAGTACCTAATCTCGGGTCCAGAACCCAAAACCTTAAAAATTAAATCTTATTGCTTTTCACTCTCTTTCACTGAGGTTTCAGATCATTCAAGCAGGGGGCAAACTGTAGACCCTTAACTTTTGACCCAATCCGGTCCATTATGTTTTATTTGGTTTAAAATGATTTTTGTTGTCTAATTGGTCCAAAATAATTTTAATTAAATAATTTTTACCTTAGTATCTAATTTTTATTAATAAAAAATAAAAATAAACAAATAAAAGTCAAAAAATAAAAATCGGAGTCAGAAAAAAATCGGCAGCGAAAAATAGTCGCACGGGCCCGAGGGAGTTTTGCCCAGCAGGAAAATCCTGCGAGCAAAACCTTCGCCCGCAGGAATTTCCTTCGGGCGAGGCGTTATTTCGCTCGCAAGCTCCTGCGGGCAAAGTTATTTCGCCCGCAGGAAATTCCTACGGGCGGCTGCGGGCGAAATAACTTCCCGCAGGAAATTCCTGCCGGCTGGCACGCCACGGGCCCGCTGCCACAATTTTTGCCAGCGAAAAATTTTTCAACGCAATTTTTTGAAACCTAATTCAATTAGGTTTTAATTTTTTTTTTATTAATATTAATTGCCGTGGGGAATTAGGAATAAACAACCTAAAAACCACTATAAATAAGGACTAATTAAACCAAATCAAAAAGGAGGAAAAAATTTTCACAGTAGCTTGAGGTTTTGAAACCAAATTAGTGAAGGAAAAGGGAAATTCAATTCAAGTGATTTTAAAAGGCAACAGCAGCACGAAAGAAGGAATTCAAGGGCAAGCAAGGTCTGTCTTTGGAGCTAATTCATCCAAGAAGAGTTATTTTTTGGAGAATCAACAAAAGAAGGTATGAAAAATTCTTTTTGATTTATGTTATACAGTAGCTAAGTTATAAAATTTATGTTTTTTAAATCAAAAATCTTAGAACTTTAGTTTCATTCTTCCAAAGTTAAAACACTAAAACGTGACCTTCTTTTCTAAAAAAGACTTAAAATTGTTATTTTTTCTTATTAAAAACCTTAAAACACTAATTGAACATATTTTTCTACAAAACCAAAATCAAATTCTGTTTCTTTTAAGATTTTAAAATAGGTTTTATTTCACTCAAAAAGCCTTCAAAACATCTTTTCTACTTATAAAATCTTCATTCCATGTGTTTAAATTCATAAAACTTCATAAAATATCAAATTGGTTTCTAAAACCCTAAAAATAATTCATTACCCGAGAACCCTAATTTCAAAGCCTAAAACCAAAATTCAACTTCTAAACCTAAAATAGTAAACCCTAATCCTTTTAAAATCTTAAACCTTAATTTTTATGAACCCTAATCCCTTTAAAACATAAAAAACATAAAAACATAAAAAAGTCAAAAAGTCACAGTAGCTTAAATCATTATTTAAAACCATGAATTAAAAAGTGTTTCAAAGTGTCCAAAAACCCTAGTTTCATGATTTCATCATTCAAACCTTAATTTGTTTAATCAAAGTGTCTTACCAATCTTTAAAAAACATAAAACCCTAATCTATTTTAATTCCCTAAAACGTCACAGTAGCTTAACTTTAGAATTTTCAAAACCTTAACACATGAGATAAAGAACCCTAAATAGAAAGCTATACTTGAACTTTTATTTGCTTTATTCAATTCCATACTTGCTTATGCTTTGATTCTTATGCTTTAATTCAATACTTGATTTATTTAATTTATCATGGATGGATGTTTATTTTATATCTTGATTAATAGCTTTAATGAATGATTTATTTATTATGGATGATTATTTGCTTTTATCAATTAATTTAGACTTCCAAATGTTGTAAGGGGTATGTCTCCACTTGGTGGGTACATCATTAGTTAAACATCATGTAATTTAATTTTCTTTTCTATTTTAGAACCTTTGTAAAGGGCATGTTTCTACCTTTTAGTGGGTGTCCTATCGAGGTATGTGATGTAAGGACATGTTTCCATCCTTGGATGGATGTCCATTTATTTATTTTGTTTTGTTTGGACATTGTTTTGATTTTAATATAATGATGCTTTCTTTTTATTGTGTGTAGTATGGATAATGTTATTATACTTAAGAATTTTATAATATTAAGACCTGTAAAGGAGGCCGGTTCCAATGAACCAGGCGTTGTGGGGGTTCTGAGCCATTTCTTACCTTCCCCACACGTACCCAACTTTCCAAACCCATTAGGGAGTTGGGGATTCCTTAGGAATCGAGTCATCCACCCCTTTCTTTTTTCCCAGCCCGTCCAGGTGGCGACTCCATTTTCTTCGGACTTAGGTCCGTGTTCTCTAAGGCCCCGAGCCTAAACAGTGTCAAAGTCGCAAGAACAATTCCACCGGGAGTGGGGGCGAAAATCCCCGCTCACAGAAATATGAATAAATTGTGTGCCTAGTATGTTATTCAATTTTCAGAGTTCTGGGTTTAGTGGCATGCCTATGATTGCCTACGGGCTAAACGCTAGAATGGTGAAAAGACTGGGTCGTAAGCTAGGTCAGCTGATAAATATGATTTTTTGGGGGTGAAAAGACTGGGTCGTAAGCCTCAAAAACTGTAGCAGTCTAGCCGGGTTGAGGACCAAGATACTGGAGCCCAAGGGTCTAGCCGGGTTGAGGTCCAAGAGACTGGGGCTGTTATATAATCCATGGATATATTGCCTACGGGGCTAGACACATTGTGTCATTATAGACCAAAGCAGTAACTCTAAAATTTGAATAGCATGTTAGATCCTTTTTGGGCCCATGCTTGTCTTTACTTTAATGTGAATTATGAATTGTGATATAATTGAGCAATATAATGCTATGAGTTGTGATTATGAAATATTTAAAAAATATAAGAAAGTAGAATGATGTGACATATATATGCATTGTGCATTGAAATTGCATTGAGTTTTATTGTTATTATCAAAGTTTGTAGAACTAGACTTCAGCTTAGCGCGATTGTAATTCGTCGCGTAGATGTCATGGATGATTTGGTAGAGCCGGAGAGTTCTACTAGACCTGATCGGGTCTAGGTTTATATTTATTGAGCTTGAAGAGTTGTTTCTGGGTACATCAAGATCAGAACCAGTTGCCAGCATGTAGATATTTGATATTACAATGTATTTTGATATTATATATGATATGATATATTTTTGGAAGTATATAATGTAAATTGTAAAGAATATTTTGAATAATTTGTTCAGATGAAATTTTATATATGTTGTTAATTTATATATCTATATATATGTATTTTGAGAAATATTGAGAAATTGAGAAGTATTGTTGAAATGGTGAATTAATTTTTTTATTGGGAGTGTTTACTTTATGCAGGTTGTGCTTTGCTGAATTTTGGGAACGTTCAAATTACAAATAAAACTCTGGCGATTTTTTTCTAGAAATTTTTATATAAAATATTTATTTTGGATTCCTATAACAAGCAAAGAATATTTATATACTATTTATTTTATATATTAGTATTTGAAATCTTAAAACAGAAATGTAAAAATTTTTATTAAATTAGTCTGTGACATTTTTATACCGTATATATGTATTTTACATATGCTAAAATTATATATTATACGTATATAGGGTATAAGGGTGTTACAATAGATATGTTGTATATTTGTAAGAATATGATATAAAAAAATATTTATGGATAAAACAACATAAAAATATTTAAACCTAAAAAATATAAAATATAAAATATAAAAAAGAGAAAAAATTAATGTCAAAAAAAGTTAGGGATTTATAAGGGAGACTTCATACTGTTAAATAGCTAGAGGTTAAAATAAATAAAAGTTCAAGAAAACATAAAAAAGAAAAAAAATATTACAAGTAAAAAAAGAAAATTTGTGTAGTATATTTGAAAAGAAAAATAGAAAAAGAAATGGCATAAATTGCTCAATATTTTTTAATATTATTTTTTAATTATATATATATAACATACACACGACATACATATAACATGTATGATAAATACAGAGCATACACACAATATTTATATAATATACACAAATAAATACATAACATAAGCACGATTTACACACAACATGCAACATATACACAACAAACGTAATATTTTTTAATATTATTTTTTATGAGTATAATATATAAAAATTATTTAAAAATAAATTTAATAGTTTTTATTAAAATATTTTATATATTTTACTTTTTTATATAATTTTTGTAAGTGTTATTTCTTATTTGAAATTAAAATTAAAAGTTCTCTTTTATAAAAAAAAAATTAGTACATTTTATATATTAAAAATGTAATTTACAATATTAATTTTTTAATTTTATTAAAATATATTTATTTTAATAGTAAAATTTAAAAAAAAGAAAATTGAAGTAACTATTATTTGAAGTGATGGAGGAGGTATTTTTTAAAAGAAAAAAAAGTAAGGAATGAGACATTTTTGTAAAAGAAATTAGTGTTCGAAGTATTTTTAAGAAATAATTACACTATACACGTTTGAGAATTTTCCATTTTCAATAATACCAGGAAATTTTTTTCAATTTTACCTTTGAGACGTTTTTTTATTATTTTTTTGTATTTTTTTATTTTTATTTTTTCTATTTTATTTTATTTTTATTTTTTTATTTAAAAAATTAATATCATATTTTTAATATATACATACAAAAAATAAATATATACGTAATATATACATAATATATATAATACATATTTAACAATAGAAACTACATCTATAACAGATCTACAACACATCTACAACACATCTAAATAATATTTTTAATATTTATTTATTTTTATTTTTTTAATTTTTTATTCTCACAATATTAACACAACATTCACATAATATTCAACAACTTTTACATAAAATACACAACAACTACAACATATCTACTACCCATCTACATATTGAAATTGTATGTATTTTTTTATTTTTTTTATGTGTATAATATGTAAAATTTATTTAAAAATAAATTTAATAATTTTTATTAATATATTTTTGTATTTTTTAATTTTTTTGTGTGTTATTTATTTTTTAAAATTAAAATTAAAACTTTCTCTTTTATAAAAAAATTATGATTTTTATATTGTGAAAAATAATTTAAAATAATAATTTTTATTATTTTATTTAAATATTTTATTTAATAGTAAAATTTGAAAAAAAAAAAGATAAAATTGAAGGAAACTATTGATTGTAGTAAGAAAAAAGGTATTTTAAAAAAAAATTAGTGAAGAATGAAATAATTTTGAAATTTTGCTTTAATTTTTTATAAAAGTATAAATATTTTTAGCTATTGTAGTATTTAATGTCTCTATTTTTACAAGAATTATTTTTGAAAACTTTTCTGAAGGTATAGTATTTTTGAAATTGATTTTTTTTAGATAGTTTTGTGAAAACCCATCATTTATACACATCAAAAATTTATATTCCTTGTTTTAAAATTTTTACTATTGAATATGATACGTTATGATAATTACTAATAAGAGATGGAGTTGAGACAGATATGGATGATAATTACTGATAATCAATGTTGTAAGTCAAAGATACAGAACGTAAACTTTGTTGTTCGAAGCTCGAAGATACGTTTTTGTTAAAAAGTTTATGTTAGAATTGAGATTCCTTCGGCTAAGTATGTTTTTAACACTTTGGCATTATTCAGAGGCCAAAGCGTGAAGTGAAATCCCTCACAAACTACCAACCTAAGACCAGATTTGGCCTTTCCTCAATTCTGACAAATTATATGGTAAATGTTGAAATAACTTAAGCCGTTGCTGACATGCAAAGGTGAAAAAAGCTAGTGAAGCTTCGGTCTAGTGGTAAAACCAATCTAATGATAAATACATATTTCTACGAATAATAAATCAAAAATTACTTCTCCGTCCTCCCATAAAACAATATTAAAAAAAAAAAAAAGCAAAATGCAAAATAACTCCTAGGTATAGCAAGCCCTAACTCTATATAGAAAATTGTCTATTACCTTGCAAGTTGCAATCAGAAGGCTTTGAATGAAATAGACAAGGAATTAAAGCCAACAAATATGGATCAACACCAAACAGACAACAGATACCCACAAATATCCAATAACTATGCTCTGACTTGGATGTTACTATCCATCAATTTAGGTTTTGTACCACAATCACGGGCTCACAGTACATAAACTATAAAAAAAAAAATGAATAAAAGGATAACAATTCATAGAAGAATTCTGCAAGGGACAAAAATGATTCTTGGAGACAAAAAAGGACAACCTTTGTAGCCATAAATTGACCTAAAGAATGAAATGCAGGCAGTCTACATCATTTTCAGGATTAAGAATGATATACCAGCATATAAAATTGTAATAGACTACAAACAGAACCAGACGCCTACTAAGAAACAAAATACTCTGTGAACACACATCATCATGATCATCAGCCATCCTATAAATACCTTTCCAAGAATTGCACTCTGCACTCAGTTTTGAAAACTATGGATAAATTCCCTATTCTCTTCCTAGTTCTCTTAGCAGCAACAATTTTATCAAGCCAAGCAGCCCCAACAAACTCTAAGCTCTTTAGGGAGTACATTGGAGCTGAGGGCAAGGGAGTCAGATTCTCAGATGTACCTGTAAATCCAAAAGTTGAAGTTCACTTCATTTTATCCTTTGCCATTGACTACACCTCATCTCCCCATCCTGCCCCAACCAATGGATACTTCACTGTATATTGGGACACAGAAAACCTCTCCCCTTCAGCCGTTTCTTTCATCAAAGCAAGCCATTCGAATGTCAAGGTCGCTATGAGTCTTGGAGGTGACACCATAAACAACAAGAGCGTTTACTTTGAACCTAAGTCAATCAACTCATGGGTTACCAATGCTATTCATTCAATATCAGAGATTGCAAGCAAATATGATTTGGATGGAATTGATATTGACTATGAACATTTCAGCACAGATCCAAATACATTTGCTGAATGCATCGGGCAACTTCTCTTTTACCTGAAGCAACAAAAAATTGTGTCATCTGCATCAATAGCGCCATATGATAATGATTCTGTGCAACCCTATTATCTGGCCTTATGGAAAAAATATGGACACCTTATAGACTATGTGAACTTTCAGTTTTATGCATATCCCAAGGGTACAAGTATTTCTCAGTTCTTGAAATACTATGAAACCCAGATCTCTAATTACAGAGGTGGCAAGGTTTTAGTAAGCTTTGGAACAGATGGAAGTGGGGGTTTGTCTCCACAGAATGGATTCTTCAAAGCTTGTAGTAGTCTTAGACAAGCAAACAAGCTTCATGGCATTTTTATATGGTCAGCCGATGACTCTAAGAAGGCTGGCTTTCCTTATGAAGAGCAATCACAGACCTTTCTGGCCAATGCAAAATGATCTCTCTTTATTTAATATTGTTGTATTTGGAGCTTTATTTTTCTCTTTTAGTTTAATCGGCTCCTATTGGAGTTTAAACTAGCAACCTCACAACCTGGTATACAACCCAAATACCACTGAACTTAAGATCATTAGTGTAGTTAGCTATATCTACGTGATTAAAAAAAATGTAGTGTCAGAAACTGACCATTCTGCACTTGAAGAATAATACGCATCAACTCTATGGAGGAACTTTTACCACAACTACAAAATATAGAGATCAGATTGCAACATGAAATTCATACTGCTATATATGTGTTAATACACTTAGTTTAGTTTATGCATTGGCTGTCGAGTCTATGACATATCTAACAGGGTAGCAGGATAATGACTATCATAAGCAATAGTATGTTTGACATAAGTAATCTGAGATCAAAATTTAATACTATTATATACCAATAATAAATTTGATATAGCTCAATTGCTGTGTAAGGCATGTCAACTTGCAGCAGATTACTGAGACAATATAATGTGAAATTGTAAATTGAAATTCTAAATATGACACATTAAGTCATTTCTTGTCTCAATTAGTATAGCAAGAATCTTTCAAATGTATATCATGAAATAAGAAATTATTGAAAACCAAAACAAATACTCTTATTACTTGTTTTACCAAAAATTAGGCAAGACTGGAAAACCATGTGCACTTCTAATTTATCGTTTATAACTAGTTCTGAGGATAGTTTCATTTAGCATAAAATAAAACTGACATTGCAGTAGTCGATTACATCACAGCCATGTAACAAGAACTTGTCAAAAACAAAAAGCAGTAATGAAAAATAAAAACACAGCAATTAAGAAATGCATGGTTCTGAATAAAAGTATGATTTCCATATAGAATCAAAATCAGTATCAAAAGCTTTAGGATGTATTTGGAAGACAGAACAAAGTTAAGAAAGTTCAACATTCAACAACTTTATTTCATTTTGCCATATGTTAGAACGGAAGATATTACATCCTCCAATTTATATTTGTATGATTTTTGCTAAAATCTTCTCTTTTTTTAAAAAAAAATTTGAAGGACCACAAGATCAAGCTTAAAAAATTAAAGAAGCCTCAACCAAATTTCAAAAAGTGCCACTTTGTCATTAATTGGTGTTTCTATGAGGAAAGGAACAAAATAAACAGTAAATATAGATTCTGAGAACATTGATTTAAAGAGTTCTATAAATGAAATCCTCCATTCCAGGGCATGAACAGCATCAGCATTCTTCCCCCCTTAACAAATACTACATAAATTAGGCCTAAAAGACATTCAAAATCCATGTTACAATCAGAACTCAACATTACTATTTTGATAATGTGCATGTGATCTGAAGCCTTATAACCATCCACTTTAATGTCAATATCCAATCAAATGCATAAGTCACTCAGACAAAATAACAATTCAACTATATCATAGTATCATTCAAGGATCTTATTGTTTAAACTTAAATGTAAGCAACTTACTTTTCATCGATAGCTTCTATGCAAGCACCACTTGACTTGCAATCACTCGTGTTTGAACTTTTAGTTGCAACCCTGTCCTCTCTCTCTCTCTCTCTCTCTTTCTTTATATATATATACATATATATATATATAATACAAACAAAAAAAAAGTAGCAAACTTTTGGAGAGAGAGAATCTACATTGCTACACTTTTCAGCTCAGCTGACACAGCTAAAGAAAGCTCAAGTAAATTAAGAGAGAGTCATAATATTCCCATATGAAAAGTCCATAAAAAAAAAAGAAAAAAAAAGAAAGAAAAGAAATTACAAGTGCAAAAATGTTAGGGAGCAAGAAAAGCTAATATAGCACCTCATATCAAATCCTAGAGCAAATCCATCACAAAGAGACTCTCTCCTTGATAAACTACTATATTGCATGTGAGCAAATTACAACTTTTCAGATTAAGATCTGAAAATGAAAAAGGATCAATATGTTGGATAGAGTAGTGCCAAGATACTCTACAATGAAATAAAAAAAATAAGAAATAAAAAAAATCAAGTGGATTTCAAGCCACTAAGGAAATAGAAAGAAGAAAATCAAGTGGATTTCAAGCCATGAAGGAAATGGAAAGATGAAATAAGGTGCTCCTTCCCTACTCCAGTCACCTGGATCAACTAAGCTGGAACTGGAAACAAAATATATATTTTACCAGCTTCAAATCAAAGCTTTACTTAAAACTTATCAACACCAAGGACAACTGGAGCACAAAAGTGAACTCATATATTATTACAGTGGCGAAACTGAGCATTGAAGCATGGAAAAAAGCTTCAACAGGTTTTGCTGAACAATATTCAAAATACTAAGTTTTTTATCGCTATACTTTACTGTGGATTAAATTAAAACCATCACCAACTATAATAAGGCTCTAAACTCTTTAACTTACATCATGAAGCAGTGCAAATGAACAACACTTGATGCAGTTACAAAAGGTAGGCACTCACTCAAACTGAAATGCTGTGCAAGCCATTTGACTCATATCAACCCTCAGAAAAGGCTGGCCTAAGGGATGATTAATTAACCAGAGAAACCTCATTTGCTAAAAGATAGCAGGATATATTGGTGAAACTTTGTAAGCTGTTTTCTCCAGTCACAAGGTTCACTATCTTATGCAAAACTTGCAACTGCATGATTTTGTGGCTCCAGCAATGATACATGTCTTTCACTGGCTACCATGCCTCTTCCTATATTGAGGCCAAGGCTATTTTTAAATTGCTGCTCACAGTCAATCACATAGACAAAGCCCTAGTTTAGACCAAACTCAACATGGAGTAAAAGAAGTCCTTGGGAATTGAACCACGCGCACCCTTTTCACTTGTATCAATTAACTTCTTTGCATTGTGCTGTCTCCACTCACCTTCAGTTTCATCAACTGCCTGAAACAATTATCTTCAGAGATTTATTCAGAAGCAAGAAATCAAAATGTAAAATATAGATTCTACACATGTAAAATCATATCTTTTAGACCTAAGATAATATGACCTCATCTAAGACTTAATCCCAAACTACATTTGAAACAAAAATTGTTCCTTCGTTTGTTCTAAGTTATACAGGAAGTAAAGACTTAAATCCCTGCTTTGCTTAGGAGTTTTAAAAGGTGAGATTTAAAGTTAATGAAGGTGAATGAAAGTTATGGAATATAGGTGCCAGTTAATTAGCTGTACTCTACTTGAAAGTTCCAATTGAAATAGAAATTCAAAAGTATGTACATCTATTTAAATCTTTACATTCCACTCTCTAACCCCCCATTTTTTTTGGATTTAAGAAAAATGGGCATTTAGGATTTAATGAACGTAAACTTTAACTCCAGTTAACTCTCATTTGCATCATAAAAACTCACAAACAAGATCAATAGGTGAACTTTCATGTACATTCCATCCTCTAACTCCCATTAACCCACTATCATTCAATACCTAACTGCCTACATTACATTGCTTGAATGCAGGGAGATAATAGGGAAATTCACCTACACTGCCAAAGCCCAAAAAAGCTACTTAATGAACATCAACGAAAATAAAAGATGCATTTGCAGCATGTCTTCTGCAGTTAAAATGGTAGGCATTTTGACAAAAACTACTAATTCTATCCAAACTTATTGCCTAAAATCAGCGAGCACAAAACATTTAGCACGCTATCTCCTTGTTTCTCATGCTAAATGTCAAACTTATCGTTTGAGAGTACTCTCTTAACTGCTAACAAACAGCATGTAGGAATTTTTTCAAACTATTAACTACTAACAAACAGCATTTTGAATTGGATTTTCCACTTTTTTCTATTTTCTTTAAACTCTGGTAAGGTTCAGGCATTTGTTCGAAACTAACAAGCAAAATATCAATGCATCAAGAAAAAGAAAATTATCAGATAGCCGACCTTTTTAAAGTAGAGAGAGGTCTACTTAGCAAATTCTCTAGCTTTGCAAACATTGTCATAACGCAGTTCTTGAAATTGCAAGTCATATATTTTATAAGTAATAGACCCTTAAGTCAACATAACCAAATAGCTCTTAGCCTGTTCTCCCATAAATAACATGTTATTAATTTAAAATAATAAAAAAATTAAAAATATAAAAATTATGTCTTAAAAAAATTAAAATTATTAAAATTAAAAATTGAGCAAAAATGATGAAATCCATTTGGGTTTCACTTATTATAATTCGTCTATCACCATCGTCTTCTCTGGCCAAATTTAACAACATCAAATTTGTATTAGCTTGCATGTAGTCACCACAAATCTAATCCAGCCTACACTGAAGTTGCTAGACAAAGAAGATGTATTGTTGGTATAAGTGGAGGCTAAGAGGTCTTTGGATACGTATAGCACAAACCGTCGGAACCTCTGCCTTATTCAACTCATGTGCAATAATTTCTTATGCCAGTTATCAACTTTAAATCTTTCAATGAAGTCTATTTTATAGATAAACCTGGCCAATCTTAAAAAATTTCTCGATAAATAAACTGAATTAGAGCCAAACTCAAATCGATAATCGTCCTGATCTGTTACCGCACGTACGAGTAAGGGCAATAATGGATCTTCTGCATTAGCAAATAAAGGTAAAAATTACTTGCAAAACCTCAATCGCTCAATCTATTTGAAAAACATATTTTCTCTTTTCCAACCTAATTGATTTTGATTTCTTTTTCTTTTTCTAGTTCGATTCTATATCTTCTTATGTTTCTTTGGTTTGGGTGGTTAATTAATTTGTTTCTTCTCTGTCATTGGCCATCGACGAACAAAAGGCTTCATTCCTTCTTTGTTCATGTATGTTTAATTAGCGAGAAATCAGAAGAAGTTTGTTTGCTTTTTTCTTTAGTGATTACAAATAAATATAAAAAGGGAGAAGACTGGGTTTGGTACCAAATTGGCAGTGGGCATTGTTGATGGAGCTCTAGGTAGGTCTAATGTGGAGCTGATTCTTCCCACTCCATTTTCTTCTCAAACACAATAGAAGAAGCAACAAAGATATTAAACTCTAGCATTTCAAATCAACATTCACTTGTTATATGAAATTATGAATTGACTTTGTGAATTGATTTTGAATTAATGTTTTGTTAGAGCTAATTTATGCTTATTATGTTTGTTAGCTCTTCTGCTGTGAGGCAATGGTAATGGCGGCAAGAAGGGGTTCCTAGCGATTGGTGAGTTCTTCATCTTATTTTCTCTTTTGTTAGCTTGAAAGGAATCCATGTGAAGGTGTTTCTATTACACGATTTGAATTGGCAAAGTGACTGAGTGAGGATATATAAAGAGGAGAAAGTACAAGTATTGCTCAAGTTTGTAATTGTTGGGTTTTTATAAGTTTTAGATTTCCAGTGGCAGTGTTATGATCTAAGCTCTGTAGTGCACATAAGGTGTTTGATCATTTGTCTCATTGAATCTTCACTATCAATTTCTACTGTATGAATTCCCTTTCAAGGAGCCATAAAAGGCCTTTCGTTTTTCTATTTGTTTTATTGAGTATTGAATAAACCCACTTTTTTATGAATCAATAATATTTTGTGGAGGGTTTCATTGAAATTTTATAGTCAATGTTAATAAATTTTAGTCTATCTAAGCGCTTCAAGGAAGTGTATTATACACATTGTGACACATCAGCTCATAAGAATCTATTGATAATGACATGACTTCATGGAGCTATATAGTCACTTGAAGAGTAAATGAGACAAAGTAATAAAAACGCGTAAGTACATAGGCTATGTATGTATTAAGCTAAAAATAAAAGGGCACCGACAAGCACCAAAAATTAAATTTTTTTTATAAAATTTCAAAATATCCCACAATGATATTACTATTATATGCTCAATTATTTTTCACCTAGACCTTAAAAACACTAAATACACACATTTTTTCATCATAAACTTCAATGACAAAATATTTGCTGTCGATTTTAACTCATTTCATCTTTCATCTTCTCTATTCAATCTATCATCAATTTTGCCACAATTGCAACCATTAGTCTAATTTCATTTTCCTTAAAATTTTAGTTTTAATCTTGGTTAGTTATTTTGTTAGACTTATTTGACTTATTTTTTATAAAAAAAATTACATCATATACTTTTTTTTTGCGTGCTTTTTTTTTACTGCATCTATTTTTTTTTTCAATTTTAACTTTTTATTTTTTATTTTTATTTTTTTATATTTTAATTTTACAAGTACTTTTTTCTTCATTCTCTTATGTTTCTTTCTTTTACATTCTTTTTCTTTTTATTATTGCATTTTCATCTCTTTCCTCTTCTTTTCTATTCAATTTGTTTTTATGCCATGGTTTTTGTAATTACAATATTCTTGATTTAGAATCAGTTTCAAAGAAATCTATAAATATTTCTACTCTCAACACTAATCTTCATAGCATAAAGATTTTCTATAGTTTTCCCTTTTTTTTGCATCAAATATTTTTTATAGTTAATTACTACAATGGTTGTATTTCTTGAATTTTTTAGCTTTATATTAAATTTAAAAGTTTTTCATTGTTACATATAAATTATAAATATTTTATTTTCTAAAATGTAATAGCAAATAGTTTTATTTTTGTTATAATAGTAGTTTATAGATTTTTTTTATTCTTCAACTTAAATGTACACCATATAGATATATGTAATTATAATTAGTATATACATACATATACTAAGATATGACAGTTGTATAGTAATATTTTTCTCCAAGATAATAGGCATATGTAGTTATATGCTACATATACATTCATATATTAAGATATTACAACTGCATATTGACTTTTTTTTTTAGAAAAATGATAAGTATATATAGTTATAGTTAGTATATACCTAAATGTAATAAAATATAACATCTGCATACTAATATTTTTTCTTCAAGACAATAGATATATAATACATATACCTTTATATACTAAGTTGTTATAATTGCATACATTTTACAATTCTTTTTTGAAAGACAATAGATATATATAGTTATAGTTATCATATACCTATAAATACTAAAATATAAGAGTTGCATACTGATATTCTTTCTCCAAGATAATAAATATATGTAGGCATATGTTACATGTACCTTCATAGACAATAGGTATATGTGGGTATATATTACATATACTTTGACTAAAAAATAATATTTTTTGTAAATATAGGCTTCGTGTTTTTGTAGTATATGTTAGTATATGTAGGTATATGTTATATATATCTTCATATACTAAGATATTACAGCTGCATATTGACATTTTATTTTTGAAAGATACTAGATATATGTGTAATTATAGTTAGCATATACATAAATATAATAAGATATAACAACTATATACTAATATTTTTTCTTCAAAATAATAGATATATTTTATAAAACAATAACAATATATGTTACATATATGTGAGTATATGTCGGTCGGTGTTACATATACTTTAACTAAAGAATAACAGTATATGTTAGTATATGTGGATATATGTTATATATAACTAAATATATATATTTCATATATATAGGTATATATCAGTATATATTATATATAAAATGATATTTGTATAATTTTATATTAAAAAATATTTTTAAATAATTTTTATAGTATATGTTAAAATTATTTTAAAAAATATAAATTAAATAAAATATATTAATAAAAATAAAAATTTAAAATTTTATTTTCATAATAAGAGTATATGTGGATAGAAGTAGAAACTTAATATAAATATTTTTAATTTAATATTTTAAAATTTTATTTTGAAAAAATGAAAATAAAATAAATGGCCACTGTTTTATATATGTTATAAGCACCTGTATCAGTGGCCACAACATAACTTAAGCAACACAAATTTTGTTAATTTATTTTTGTAAAAAAAAGATAAATATAGTATTTTTGAAAATTTAAAGAAGGGGTAGTATTTTTTAAAATAATTCTTCTTTTTAGGAAAGTTTTGTAAATGTTCCTTTTTTATATTTTAGTTAGATCATTAGATTGTATATAAATTCAAATTTTTAGACATTATAAAGAGAGTTATTGGTTAATTGTTAAATTGAAATAACCTGATTAAAAATGGAGTTATTTGCAATATTCGACAAACCAGTGCAAATTATTTATATTTAGTCAGCCACAATGGCCAACTATAATCATTTAATCGGCCATTATGGCCAACTAAATATAAATAATCGGCCATTGTAGTTGACTAAACTGATTTAGTTATCCTGTTGTGCCTGACTACAATATTGAACAATAAATAATATGTATTTTTTAAAGTTTATGGTTTTATGATAATATTGTTCTTTACATGTTCTATTTGACATGATTGAATACTTATTGTGGTTATGTAAACTAACATTGCACTTTATTCAAATTTTTAGAAATGGCCGGTAGTAATTCTTTACAAGTATAGCCTATTGCATCGGCACGACGATGACAAAGGCCTAACAATCCATCGACCGAGAAATTATTAGACTTTTTCTATGTATTTGAAATTTATATTATTGGACTTCGTCTATATATTTGGAATTTATTTTGATAAGTACTTTTATATATGAACTATATTTTGTGTTTATGAATATTTGTTATATTCTATAATTAAATGAATTTCTAAGTTGATTTAAGTGTTGATGGCTTTTTGTTGATTAAAGTGTTTATAAATTGCATACAAAATGGACAATCACATTTCTTTGTGATTCTCATCACAACTTAGCTTTAGGGATGTGTCGTGGTCGGATTGGTCAAGTTTTGTGATCGTTGAATTTGACCACTAATAATTGGTCGAAAAAATCTATATCTAAAAATCAATTATTATGAGGCGGTTCGATCGGATTCTTCGGATTTTGTCGAGTTCGGTCGAATTTTATTGAATTCGGTCGGATTTATTGATAAATATACAATCTAAAATCGACCAACTCAATTGATTTAAACCGACATGGTTAGTCAATTTTCAGTCAGGTCGGTCGGGTTCGAAAATTTTTGCTCATCCCTATTTAGCTTCATATATTTTCTATATTTTCCACTTCTTTCGTAAGCCAATATCACTTTGGCAGTTTTTCTCAACTCATATAATGTTGAATGTTTTATTACTACCACAAAACTAAGTTTCTTTGACGTAATATGAACTCACGATATTAAAGTATTTTTACCCTTAAAAACTTATAATGAAAATAATATATTATTAGGATTACATTGGATATATTTTTAATCACTTAATATTTAATCATAATAACATAATAAGCATTATATTCATACTATCTCATGTGTGGTAAAATTATAACTATAGTCAACTGTTACTATTTTATCATTATTCTGTATATAATACAAATAAAATTATTTTAAAAATATAAAATGTAATATGGTCGACCATAATTGCCAATCTATAACACCCATGATTTTTAAATACAATAAAATAATTAATATGAATGGTAGTTAGAATGATGGAGGAGGAATATGTATAGTATATACATAATATATATGTAAAATATACATAAAGTTTATATTCACTAAAAGATAAAAAGTTAAAAAGTTAAAAAAATGAAAATTAAATTATTTTTGGGTGGAAAATGATAAATATTAGATATAATTACTAAATATTTAATTAATATATATATATACACAAATGGTTAAGAAAAGAAGATAGAAAATGAAAAAGTCAAAAAATTGGTCTTTATCTTTTTTTTTTCTTTTAGTCTTGGCCGAAATTCCATAGGTGGCCAAGGGAGTTTTTGATTCTTCAAATACTCCATATTTCACAATATTCTCTAAGGATTTAAGATAGTTTTGAAGAAAAATCGAGTATTAGGTTAGTTTTCTTTGAATTTCAGTAGTTTCTTTGAATTTTAGATTATGCAAAAATTAAAAGTTTCATGGAGGGATTTATAATTGTTGTAATGAGTTATTTTGAAGTTTATTTTGATGTGAATGATATGATTTTAAGGTTAGGTATTGAAAATGATTGAGTTTTGGGGAAGTTAGGGTTATGGGTGAAATATGTGAAAATTAGAGTTTGTGATGGAAGTTACTATAATTGCTAAAATGAATTGTTTTGATGAGTATGTAATGATTTTATAGTTGGATGTTGAAAATAAGTTTGTTAAGGTGAAGTTTGAGTAAGATAATGAAGGGAGAAAATTAGGGTTTTGTTGAGATTTTAATGGATTTTGTGTAATTAGTGGTAGTTTGATATAAATTAAGTATGAAAGTGATATTAATTGAATAATTATGCTTATTGTATGATTTATGTGTGTTTAGACCAAATTGGTATAAATAGTGAAGCTTATGTTTTTTTTGGATTTGAAGCTTGGAAAGAGGTTTAGGCTTGGTTTTGGAGTGAATTAAGGATAGTACATATTTTGATAAATATTATTTAATAATATTGTAGTTGGCATAACACATTGTGATTTTATGAATATGTTATGACACGTTCATATTAGTTTTGATATGATATGTGTATTATACAATTAAAAGTGTGTTTATTGCATGAAGTATGAAATGATTAGAAATTGTAAAATGACTAATATAATTATTATGTACTTAATATGTAAAATGTGAATTTTGCTAAATATAATAGAAAATGATGAGAAATGAGTAATGTGAAGGAAAATGTGGAAATTGTGAGAAAAGAAGAAAATATGACAATGAGATGAAAGAGTGAAATGAAAAATATTATTGGCTGTAAACCCTATATAATTATTTGTCTAGAAAGTTGATGTGGGTAATATATATGAATAGACTTGAGCAGAACTAGGTCTCGACCTGTACAAAACTAAGTCGTGAGATTGAGATTGATGAAAGATATGAATATGGCTAGGTCTTGAGACATGACATGATAATTGTATATGGGCTATTGGGCCCAATGTGTATGTGTGGATGTGTTGTATGTGTATGGTTGTATGATAATAATGGCTTTGTATAAATGTTGCATATTACATTATGAGAAAGGGGATTTATATATGTGTATATTGTTATCAAAATTTATATCACTAAACTATATACTCAGCGCAATTAGTTGTATTGTGTAGGTAATAAGACTGCAAAGCAGAGCGGTCTAGAATGATATGAGGATTGGAGTTTCTATTTTGCCACAAGACTAATCGTGCTGGAATTATATATATGTATAGTTTCTAATATAATGTATTTTAGTTTTTATATAGTACAAAGATCACATTTATAATAAACTTGTCTTGGAAATATTACATATATATTCTTGTGATAGTATTGTTTTTACTTATCAATGAGATATTTTGATGTAAATTAATGAAATGATGATTTTGGAGTAGTGTTGGATTTTTTGGTGGATTTTGGAAAGAATATTATTTTGTGAGTGTAAATTTTTTATGTAGATTGTGTTTTAATGATTTGAGATATATTTAAATTACAGATAAAATTTTGACAATTTTTTTTCAGAAATTTTTTATTAATTACACTATTTGAGTATACAAAATGTATGAATTTAATAGTTAAATTTATATTTTAATAATATAATTATTTAGTTAATCAATTATGATAATTTCTATAATTATTTATTGCGACTTTTTTATATTCTATTATTCTACATGTGTATTCTATGTATACAAGATAATTGTATTGTGCATATATAGAATATAAATGTGTTACACAACCATCATGCATATGATCAGCTGCTGTAGTCAATAAGAAGTATATTAATCTACCATAATGATCAACTAATATTTATTTAGTCATCTATAATGGTCAACCATCTTTTACATAATTGGCCCAAGTAAATTATGGTCGGTAATTCAGAGCCGATGCATATCATCAATTATAATAATTAAAATATTAAAATAATTTATTTTGCATATCTTAAACTTATTTTTTGGATTTGAATTATTGCTGAAATTTATAATTATCTTCAAAATTTGTGAAAAAGGTGATAAAAATACTAAATGAAGATGTTTTAAGGAATTTTTAAAGTTATGATTTATTGATGAAAATGGTTAGAATGAAATTTTTTTGAAGAAATAAGTGTTGAAAAAAGAGGTATGTATTTAATATTTTAAATGGTATTTTTGTGATTTTGAATATTTAATATTTTTTAATGGTATTTTGGTAATTTTGAAAAAATTATCTTTATATGTCTTTTTATATAAAGATATTTGAGTCATAAAAATTATGGGATGTATTTATGAATTCTGGCAATCTGTATACGCATGCCCAAAATAAAATTACTTGAACCAGAGATGAAATTTATATTACTGCAATTCCGTTCAATGTTAGGGGTAGAAAGTAATTTTGATCATGTACCTTTTTTCATCTCAGCCGTCAAATATGTCATTCATTATCAAAATCTACCTTCAATCTTAACCGTCCAGATAACAATATAAATAACAATATTTTCGTGAGTTTAACTCCGCAATTTTCAGAAAACCCTAACCCAAATCAAAACATGAAGATGGTGACAGGTGAAATCGTTTCTTCAGCTCCAGTTTCCATCTCCAAAGCTGCATCTATCCTCTCCAAGTTCGTCTCTGCCGAGACCGGGGCTTCTCACGCCGTCGGCGCGTATCTCCGACGCGCTACCGCTGCCTTCGATGAGTTGGTTCGCTTACATTCGAAGCCTGATCACAGAAAACACAAAAAGCGTAAATCAGATGCCCCTAGTACTACTACTTTGGCGGCTACTCCTACTAAGGAAATGCAGAGTCAGAGTGTGGAGGAGAGTCGGGGACCAAGTCAGGAAGCGGAGAATGAGAGAAAAAAAGAGAAAAAGAAGGGAAATAATGATTTTGAAAATAATATGAATCGTGCAGGTAGTGGAATTGAGGTTAAGAAGGACGAGAAGAGTCAAGGGGAAGAGACAGATAAAAAAGAGATAAAGAAAAAAGAGAAGGATAAAAGTGTTGAAATCAAGGAAGAAAGAAATCATGGTGAAGGTAATAAGGAAGAGGAAACCGAGAGAAAGATACACAAAAAGAAGGGCAGTTTTGAAGAAAACGGGGTCGCAAATAAGGAAGAATTGAAGAATGTTAATGCGTTTGGTAAATCTGAAGAAAAAAAAGGTCGAAAAATGGAAATTGGGAAGGAAAAGGTTGATAGGAGAAAGAGGAAGAGAATAGAAGTTAATGAAGAAAATAGAGATGAAGTAGAGGAAGAACGGAGTAACAAGAAGAAGAAGAAGAAGAGAAAAGAATCTCATTGATTGATTTAGTGGCATTTTTTTTTTTGCTGTGGGATTTTCATGTTGGAGATTAGAGTAGCATTTTTTTTTCTTTTTCAATTCCAGGCAAGCTATCCTGCTCTTTTCATTGTTTTTTTAACAGAGTGATACTTTTCCATTTTTGAGTTGCTAATTGCAATTGGATTTTTGTTGATATTTAATATTAACCTATAATTTTACGATGATCTGCTAATTTTTCTGTGCGTTATTGATGATTTGCTAATCATGCATAAACACGACCAAATTTTGATGTTGATAATAATTTTTCAAGTCGAGATTAAGCTGTTCATGCCGTAAACAGAGTTTTTTTTTTTTTTTTTTCATTTCAAGCAAACATTTGAGGATAATTAATTAAATAAATTTAATATGTTCCCAATCGTTTCCCAAAGTAATGAAACTTGAAAGTAGCAAATTCACATGTGTCTTTCTGGACTTCTCCAGTTAGTTATTTTATTTCTTAAATTTTTAATTTAATTATATAATTTATATCTATTAATAAAAAAATAATTAAATATAAAAAATAAAATAATTAAATATAAAAAATAAAATAATTAAAATAAAAATTTAAAAAAATTATATCAAATCATATGGAATTAAGTATGTATTTATTTAATATAAAATATATAAATATAAATATAAAAAATAAAATAATTAATATTTATTTATATAAGTGTGTTAGGTAAATTAGTTAAAATAAAAATTTTAAAAATAAAATTAAACGAGATAAGTTAAATGAGATAAATTAAGTGGATTATATATATATTTAACTTTAAAAATATAAAACACGTATTTTCTTGATTTATTATTGAATGTAAAACTACTAAAAAATACATTAAAGAAAAACGGTGCCCGGGAGCCACTGGCTGTAATCGTTGGTCACCTTACAGTTAAAAAAAATAAAAAGTTGGTCACCTTTCGTTTCCAAAGGCGACACTGCCATTGCGACATCACTGCTAGCGATGACAACAGTGATTTTTAAGTTTGTATTCCAATAGTGATCATCACGTTCATAGGTTAATTAAGTTTGCATTTATATAATTTTTTTTTTCATTATGATGAAATTTTCAAATTTCGAAATATGTGAAGGTCATTTTTCTTTTTCTTGAGTAACAGATGCCATTACCAAAAAACAAATGCTAAATTTCAGGCATTAGAATATCTGAACTGAGTAATACAAAATAACCTCAACAGTCTTACAAAATTGCTCATTACAAAAGCATGTATAGATCGTTCTTTTTAAATATCATAAAGTCAGATTCAAGGGTACTAAGCAGATCAAGCACAGACTCCTTTGTGGACCCACTGAAGTGCACCAAAATATTAGACAGTGAAACCTGCAATATTTCCGTATCAGCAAATGCTGCCATAGAAATAAACTGATAAAAACTCAATAAATCTATCAAATGCACTCACCCCTTCATCGTAGTTCTTTAGCCAGTTTAATATGGAATTCTCTGTTGCCTCCAACACAGTGGAACTTTCTTCGGTAAAATTTATTTTTTGACGTTTCTCTGGCGAGAACAGATCATCATCACCATCAATGAGATGTACTTCTTGTTCCTCTGTCTTTGTACTATTATCAGACACTTTGTTTTTGAGCTCTCCATCCTTTGAAATGCTCGGATTGATAGGTGTTGCTACTTCTAGAGATATCCCAGAGTCTTGCATTAGCAGACAAGTCTTGATTTGCGGATAGCTTATCTGACATCAAAAGCATTACTTCTATTTAGTTTTAAATAATCCAACTCACTGATCTGCATAGGTGTAAATGTGCATTTGCATGATGAAGGGTCAATCATTCAGACCAGACCCCTCCTCCGCAACAAAACCCCAAACAATTAAAACCAAATAAATAAATAAAAATTAGAAGAAAAAGGAGAGAAGCAACATATTGAACTTACATCTTCCGGTAATTCATTTTTAATGGGCTTCAACTTATCTGTGAAGCCAACCTTTGTGATGGCACCTTGAATGGCTGAGAAAGTTTCACACGTCAGTCCAATCTCATTACAAAATCTGATCCAGTCAATCTCAAATCCTTCTTTAACAGCATCCAGAAGATATTCAAAAACAGTTTGTTCTTTTATAGGAGCAGATCTACCAGGGAAGTTCTACACATAAAAACTGGTTTAAGAATTAAATCATTATTAAAATGCAAATAACATGTTCTAAACATTTCTAAAGACATACTGCTATTTTGTGAATTGATAGACCATCTTCATGCCACATTTTCCATGCTTCATACTTTGCTGATGACAATTTTCTCTGGTGGTTGAGTATTGAAATTGGATTCACCTTTCTGGTATTAGCAGTCTGTATACTTGCTTCTCCATCCAAGGAAAGGTTTAACTTTTGTGAAATTTGTCTAATTGTTTGAAGAAGATAATCTCCATGCCTTTCGACAAGATGCTGCAACATTATTTAATTTCATATTAGCCATAAAAAGTACAGGGCAAATCATATGAGGACAACCAAAATTTCTTCCTTTTTCTCTTCATCTGATTTTCTGTTGAACTAGAGGTTTGATTCTCTCAAAATCCGATCTAAAATGGAATAGGAGGGAAAAAAGGCTCAGTGCAAGAACCATCATATGCAATGGCAATGCAAACATCTTATGATCAGTAGGGACAATTTTATGCTGGGAAAAACAAGTAGACAAATACATAATATAGCAAGTGCTTTATGATAAAGTTGTGGAAGGCTACAGCTAATATTCACCAACTAGTTACATCGTCATCCTGCTATAATATGGCCCTTGAACAATTCCTTTACCCTTCTAAATATCTCACATATGGTCAACAGAATATCAAGTGTTTCAGAAGTTCCCTAACTTCCTAGTTGCTCAAAAAGAACACCTTGGAATCAAGCTATCAACATCTAATCTACTTAATAAAATACAAATTATTCAATCTGAATCACAATTCTACAATGATGGCAGATTGAAAAGAGAAAAGCGGACAGACACATTCAATTCCCTCTCCCTTGGCATAGAGTAGCAGAAGAAAATCAGAACCAAAATCGCACTAGCCACATAATTAAAATATTGAATAATAAAAGAATTGAATGATCAATTGTCCAAATAACAGAAAAATAGGAAAAAAATCATCAAATTTGAACATCTAGATACATATTTGTCTGGTAAAAACATGAGTTATGATATGAAATTCTGAGCAAGCGAGAAAATGCTACAGTGAACAGATAATGCTACAGTGAAAAGATAGGTAAAACTTAATATTGTCACAATGGTTAACCCATACCTGGTTGACACCATCAATGTTTGCTAACCTAGCTTTGGTAGACGGCCTTGACAATGCAATTCGTTTTACTGTTTGATCACCACATACAGCATATCTGCCAAAAGAAGAACTCAAGATACATACAGAGTATTCCATGTTAATTAAATTGCTAGTAGCCAGTTGCAGCCTTGAGAGTGAAACAGAACGTACGGAGCAGTTCCAATGCTTCTTGCAAGCTTGATCCTTTCTTCTAAAAGCATGTGATAAAGTTGTACCTCAGTCTGAAGTAATAAAAAATACATAAATGCATAAAGTATATACAGCATTAGCAAATCAACAACAAACAGCAGAATAAAGAAGGGACATGTAAAATAAACAAAGCCTAATTTAATGCATTAGCCATGCATTCTCAAATGGTTTTGTGCAGAATAATCAAAGTTATAGTGCATTAAAATGGATGTGTAAGATGAGTGTGGACATACCAGACCGGACAAAAATTAAGAATGTTCATATTCAACAAAAAGTCCAAGTAGCGGATGTCGGAGATAAGGTGAGGGAAGGAAGACTTAGATGGTATGGACATGTTTTAAGAAGACCTCCTAATGCTGCGGTTCGTAAGTGTGAGAATTTGTTGATTGAGGGGGCTAGAGGTCGTGGAAGACCTAGAACTGTGTGGAAGGAGGTGATAGCAAGAGACTTACGTGCTTTAGATCTTGATGCGGATTTGATTAATGACAGACTTGAATGGAGACGTAAAATCCGTGTCTTGGAAGGGGCCTAAGGCTGGAGTATCTTTTTTGGTGTCTTTTGAGCTTATTTTGTTGAGGATCCATACAGCCGACCCCAACGTATTTAGGACTAAGGCTTAGTTGTTGTTGTTGTATAGTGCATTAAAATCTGCTAAAAAGTTCTTCCACAGGCAGAGGGCAAACTTGATTAAATGAAAGCGAAGGAAAAAAAATCCACAGTTGGCAGTTAGCCACTTGAAATGATCCATGCTGATATGCAAAAGTACAATCCTAGAACACTTGGTTGAATCCAAATTGAAGATACACAGTGTAAGAGCAGGGCCACAAGAGTCAATTTTCAAAATAATGCTGAGGTCTGAGCATCTCAAAAGTTTGCATGACTTCCATAAAATTACAGTCAGTCAATGTCCTACTTCTAAAACTTTGCAATTGCAAGTAATAATTCCTACGTCAATTAGTAATTTTAAAAGAAAAGAAAACCTTTAGAACTTCATTCTACTTGCATATACAGCTGCAGGCTAGCTCCCTTTTATAAATAGAGCCCTAGAATGGAATTGAGGGGAGCGAAAGGATGATGTATCCAAACCAATTAGATCAGTGTTAACCAACTAGATTGGGGTTAAGGCTTAATAGTGTTGCATTATGTTACATAGCTCAAGGACAGAGTATCTGTTTATCAGTTTCCCAATCAGACTTTAGTCATAATTGATTATTTGGCTAATATATCAATAATAATCATCTGGAGAGTCTCAGATAGTACATAATCTTAGATTTTTTTTTAGAAAATAAGAATATCATTGAATGCCAAAAACATTTTTTATTTGGTTATAATAACACTAATCATGAGTCTTATTGCCCTGTCATTTATCATCAGCCTTAATTAAGGAGAGATGAGAAGAGACAAGCCCAAGCATCTGGAAACAATAAATTGGATATACAGCATTGCTGCCACTTGTGAATTGTTCAAGCAAGTGGGCCCACCAGCATCTAATAGTGTGAGCGTGATAAATCAACAATAATGCCCTATTGGTGACTTTCAACAATTGTTATATACTCCATGGATTTAACTGAGTGAATTTGAGGTAAGTGAATTGGTTGAAAGACAGATATTGCTCTCAACAGGTGGAATTTGCCAATTTCTTGAGGGTTGTTCCCTATGATGAAAAATTTTTATTCTAGGTTTTAGAGCATGCATTTCAGAAAAATTGAATGTCTCTAGCCATCAAATTTGATCCCTTTTTCCCATTGAGTTTGAAATTTTTTTCAGTAAAACAATATGGAGAATAGAAGATAAAGAGAAGATCAAAGACCACAAGAAGAAAAAGTAAACTCAAGTTATCAACCTCTGAAAAACCTTCAGATTCCAAAGACATTAAACTCTTGGATTCTCCAATTCCACTAGTTATGCTTTGACATTCCTCATCATCAACCATTTCACTTGTCAATGGCAAAACTAGTGGTGGTTGATAATCAGGTGCGGCAGAGCTAAGATATTGCATTCCTCTCGTACCAACACTGTCATGATGAAAGGAGAATATTAGGTCTGCATTAAAGAGATTTCACAATTTGTTTCCCACGTGATCACTTATGACAGAAGTCGAAAACTAGAGATTGAAACCTACTCTTGAGTCCGCATTCAATAGCTAAAAATTTTTAGGTGGAGATGTGGAGGGGATCATTGACATTGTAACATTAATTCTGTAAGCTTTGAGTTCATAGTTCAAATCATGATCTATTCTGATAATTATATTTCAGTAAATTCCTCACAATTATGGTTCAGTGTATGCTGTAAGGATGCCTAGTCAAAACTTTAAAGCATGGTATCTTTGGCCCTTTCTAGTTTCTAGATTAGCAGTTCTTCAATAACATGAGACGAGTGAGTGGAAAAGGAATAATAAATAGGCAATATAGAGATCTTTGTATTCATAATTTGCATTCTTGAGTCTAGAAATCAACAAACAGTCTACCTCACAAATCTATATGTATCCTTAATAGTCTCCACCAGATAACCTGCAATTAAGTAACAAGATTTAGCCATAAAAATGGTCATCGTCAAAATATCACCAATGAATAACACAGTGAGCATCAATGTCAAAACAAACAAGTGAAGAAAAAGAATCTATTTCAGGGAAAGAAATAATCAATGCATTGCAATCATGAAATAAGCACTTGATATTACTGAAACATAATGGGAAAAGGAGAAAACATCATCTTCAAATTGTCCACATCGATTATATCATTTCTTTGTTTTGGTTATATCCTGCATATGATAACCAGAGTGTCCAATATACCATCAATGCTGAACTTCCACTTTAGTTTTATATTGTGAGTATACTGATCACCTGATTGAGTCATCATTCGCAAATGGCAGGATAATTTGTAGCCCACGCTAGTGTTCTAAATCATATTTTTCCTATACATACCGTCTTTCTCAGGAGCAATTGAATATTGAAGTACTCATTGCGAGTTGTAGCCAACCTAACTCATTGAAAATTTTCTAACTTACAAAAGTGATGTTTAACTTAAAATGTTAGGAAAATGACACTTAAGATATGCTTGGGAAAATAACACTTAAGATATGACCTGGGAAACATGAGAGAGAGAGAAACCAGCATAAAACTCGATTATAGTTGAACTGCTAGTACAACCAATAATTCATAGCACAAGCAAGCATAGCAAACAAGAATTCAATTCATAAATTCAAGCATGTTTCAGGTACCATGGGAAATCAATTGGTAAGCCAGTGCTTTCCACCAATTTGAGGAATAGCTTTTTCCGAGTCCATGAAGTGGAAGCTTGTCAAAATGCATATCAAGTATTTTCTTGGCCTATAAACCAACCAGAATTAAAGACAAACATCCATGTAAGAATTGACAGGATGAAAAACTAAGATTTCAAAGATTAGCACAAAATTTTGGATTCAAAACATTGCAAGAAAGTAAACAATTATCTACATCATATCAACTTCAATCTTCTCCTTCCCCACCCACCAGCATAGAAAAGTCTAGTGAACAGCTTAATAATGATCTCAGTAAAATGCTTCTTTTCTTCTTCCCTGATCAATTGGCCTTTAGTGAATGGAAGAATGAAAAAAAATGTCAATGCATCAATGTATGTGCTAAAATGAAAATAAATGTCTATGCATCAATGATTCAATGTATGTGCCATACTTTTAAGTCATTTAAAAAAAGGGGAAAAAAAGAACATGCATTAGTATAACAACCCATACACTATGATGAATAATTATCCGAAAGCACTAGTAGTTTTGAATATATAGCAACTTCATATAATAACTTACTCGAGAACCACGAAGAACATCTATGGGCAAATTGAGGCCCCATTTACCCCTACATGACTGAATGCAAGCCATCAAAAGAAATGATTCCCTAGACAGGTCACGCTCCCTTTTTGATACCTTGCAGTTATCACAATTTCCTACAATGACAATGCAGATGAACTACATAACAAGTCATGGCCACATAAAAAAGTAGCGAATTTTCAGAAAAAGCCTAATGAAATTAACAACTTAAAATCAAAATAAAATATTTAAGATAAAAGCCAAACCACATTTATCAGCTGTAAATTTTTCCCCAAAATAATTAAGCAAGAACTTTCTTCTGCAAGTAGCCAGAATGCAGTATTTCTGTGCAACCATCAAAGACTCCATAACAGCTCTTCTCTGATTCTCCTGGTGGATCACAGAATGAAATTAATTCCAAAAGAAAAAGAAAGGGGGAAAAAAAGAGATAAAGGAATTAACAGTACAAAAGAACATTCAGACCTTGGAAATTTCAAATGCTTGGTTGGAGAACAAATTAGTGCAGTAGTTTCAGTCATCAATGATATTTAATATGCCAAAACGAAATTTTAATTAGTTTCCTAGGAGAAGTTCATTCACTTACTGTTTTCAGTTCTCCACAATAGAAGTCAGCTTTCGAAAAGTCACTTCCTGTATAATAAAGCCAACACACAGAAGCGATACCATCTCTTCCACACCGTCCACTTTCTTGGTAATAGGACTCTAGACTTTTAGGACAGCCATAATGTATCACTTGCCTTATGTTTGGCTTATCGATGCCCATGCCAAAAGCAATAGTGGCGACCATGACATGCAGTTCATCTCTTACGAATGATCTGAACAACACAAAAGAGGGCGTAATGCGGTGTTCAACTTCCTACAAGCTGATAATGGAAGGGACCACAAAGAGGGCGTAATGCGGTGTTCAACAAACATGAATCACATGGTCGTCAAAAAAATATTAATCACAACGAGGAACTAGAAATGATACTCCATAAAGACATGGTTTAGAAGTGGAAACCTATGGGACTCCTCACGAGCTTTGCTGCTCATTTGACCATGGTATAATCCTGCTTTAATTCCCACATGCTGAAGCGACTTGAAAATCTGGCAAATTTTTATGGCAGTAGATGTTTAGTAGTTAGTCAAATGATGCACAGCAATAAACTGGTGAATAAAAGTATATGCAGCAGATTCTAACATGAGCTTGAATTGGAACACAAGTCATTATATGGATACATTACTCACTAGCACAATATAGTGTCTTATTTTATGGGTAAAACTGCATTATGAGATATAGACTAAAGTATGATCAAAAGCTTCCTTTGACTTAAAAATGCTAAGGAAAGGGAAGACATCCATAGGTTAAAGCTCCTAATGCTTTCAACCTTTTCTTTTTTTCTATCTAAATTGCAAAATTAAGATATGCAAACATGACGCTCTCAACAGATAGAGTATGCCATTCATATAATCACCCAGCAAACAATGTATCATTTCCCATCTCTTTTTATTAATCAATTTTATTTGATCATCTCTCTCTTTTCTCAAATGCATCATATTGGGAGTACACCCACAAATATCGACAACAAGCATATATAACACTGTTTTAAATAAGAAAATATAGTGGTTTTCATGAGTTATGATCTAATCATTGAAAACCCTCAAGCCAATGATAACAAAGGAACCAAGTCCTTTGGGATTACATACAGATCAGGAGGGGCAAAATCTCATGCAAACAAGGAGCACAAAGAAAGAGGAATTAAAACCAAGAAGTACTTGTAAAGTCAATGTTCAAATGAAATAAATCAATATTTTGTTCAATTTTCCTGCAAATTCCATTACTAATAGGTCCAACAGATAATAAAATGATTAAGAAACATCAATGTGCTGGTTAAGATGATAAAAAAAAAATTTGTGCCTGACATGGAAACATTTGTCAAAAAATTAAAAAGCAAGAAAAAAACAAAGGAATTAGAAAAATGGTGTTCATTAAAATTCATATGATATTTAAATTCTTAAACTATTAAGCCACCTGTTTCTCAGCAACAAGAAACACTGACTCAAAATTCCAAATCATTGAAAGGTAGCTTCAAAATCTCAAGTTGATATAACAAATATCTAATCCTCTCTATCTCTTTCTCACTAAGTTAATAACTGCCCATATCCTCTCTTGCAATTTCTCCAAGAAAGCTCCACCGCAATCTCTATTCCTTTCCTAAAAATGCCAAGCCAAGAAAGCATGGATTCAGAAAGGCAGCATAGTAATGAAGGTTTCCATAAATTCTTTTTGACACAAATAGAACTTCTCACACAAATCACAAGAGATTAGCAATGAAGTTCTATTTGTATCAAAAAGAATTTGCCATATATATCATTTTTCTGAGGTGCAATTGAAAAACTCATCGCAACCAACCAACTCATTGAAAATTTTCGAACTTGCAGAAGTGATATGTAGCTTAAAATGTTATGAAAATAATACTTAAGATATGACTTGGGAAACATGAGAACTTCTGACATAAATTAGCATCAAAAGTTCCTAACATAATTCCAATTAATGGTACCATATTCCATTGGTGAAGGAAAGAAAAATCCCTAGTTATGCCATTATCTGAAGTCACATTACTTGAGAGATGAAATAAAAATTAAGAATGGTGTCTCTCTAGTGCTGAGGCAAAATGGCCTTTCAAAATTGAAAATTAATGTGAAGTTCTGAATTGTTTGAAGATATGCATGTCCTGCTTTAAGCAAGTAACCAACTTCAATGTAGGATCAATATTACAGAATTAGAAGCATGAAAAGTAGCACCTGTTCACAATCTTTAATTGTTGTGCAGTAAATAATAGTTGACCCACCATTCCCTGCAAACTTTGAAATTTCTTGCACAAGCTCATCAACAAATTGAGTACCACGGTTGAAATGTTTGACACCATAGAACAGATTTTTGCGATCAAATGAGCCAATGGCAACATAAGGATCATTCATTCTCAAGGAATTGATGATGTCCATTCTAACCCTGAACTTATGCAAAATAAATAGAAAACACTAAGGTCTCAAATATATCATTTAATAAAATGACTTTTAATCAAAGAAATAAAAAGCATTATAAAAATTGAGGGAATTCTACAGAATGAACAGTTGAAGTAAGACATAGGACTCCCACTTTATCAAAAAAGGCAGGCATGTGCCTCATTACATGGAGACAATACAATCATCCAAGCCTTGGAAACCGCCACATCCTAAGGCAAGTCTTATTGTGGAGAAGCAAAGATAGCTAAAACACAAAAATCAAATATTATGATAAAAACACAATACACGAAGTTATGATTATCTCTTGTTGTATTTATGAGTTATGACTATAGTGATGTGACAGACAGTTTCCTAGAATGGGACAAATGAATAACGGCAAGATGTTTTATATTATATATAGAGAATAACTCCATGTTCCTCATTCAACCCTATCTTGTTACGCTTCTAGATGTATTAAGGAATGAGCATTTAAATGGTTAAGATCTTCTCATAGAATCCAACCATATAAAAAAAAAAAAGAAAAAGAGAGGACACAATGTTAAGGTATCCATGCATGAATATCCAAAGATTTATGTGTAAATTGGAGAGAAAGAGAAAAGGGATTGGGAAGGGAGGAAGGATCCTATTAATGTTACACCTGATAACTGAACAATCAAAAGGCAATTGCCAAAATTACAAAGCCAATGCACCTCTCTTTTTATTTTTTTATTTTTTGCATTTCTCCACTTAAGGACTGATTTAAAAAGTAGGCAGTCTAAAAGAACCAACAACAGCTTTCAGAATATGACTTGCCTCTTTTTATATCACCAAGATATGGGATGTTGGGTTGTGCTTAAGGCCTAAAAGGGATGGAATTGAAGGAATGCACTCCCTATGGAAACAAAATGAGTATGAAAGCTAAGATGTCCAAGTAAAAATTTCAATAGCTTAAGATCACAGTCGTCAAAGGCACAAAGTATGTTAAATTATAAAAAGCACTAAGGTCCTACGTGTGACGTAGGTACACACCTCAAAGATGTGAGCTACACATAAGAAAATTGAGTAAATACATAAATAATCTTTTCATTTTGTTAATATTGATAATGCCTGCAAAAATATCTTCAATTTAGAATAACAACAAAGAAGATAAACATTATGTTTCCCACTATAAAACATTGTGTCAGGTTATTAAAAGGGAGAGAGGAAGCTTCAACTTGGGACTCAAAGACCGCATTATGTTATCACATTAACATTTTAAAATAAGTAATTCTATGCAATTGTATGTGTCTTATTTAATAGCAGTACCATCATGGGTTAAATAGTAACTCTAAAAGGCAGAAAGCAAAAATAGCCATTGTACCAACGAGCCAAATAAATAGATTTAAAACTTCTAAGGTTCCGAGATGCATGTTGGGGCATGCCATAGGGATGGACTAAATTCAGAAACAATAGAAATGAAATTTTCATCGAGGTAAATGATCGAGGGCCTAAATATTTTGGAGCCTAACTGGTGCCTTATGACATCTACAGTTAAGAATCAGGAGAATTCGCACGCATCATAGATACAATAAATTCAGTAGCAAATTTCAGATAGCAGTCCAAATTAATGTACTAAAACTCTCTTCATATCCTCTCATACGACAATGATGTATAGGTGTTGAAGAATTAATTACAATCTCAGTTCGTAAAAATAAAATAAGTAGGTACCTCTCAGTAGCAGTTGCAGTTAAGCCAACAAATGGAACATTGGAGAGAATATCGCGTAGCTGGTCTAATTTCTTGTATTCCACCCTGAGATGCGAAAAGAAAATGAAATTTTCCCCAAAATTGAGAAATTAATAATAAAAAGTAAAAGGAGTTAATGTTACCAGCAGTTGAAATGGAATTTATAGCACTATGAATCCATTCCCATAAAACAATAAGCTAAAGGAAAGATGATCCACAAATAAATAAACATTACAAAGCTTTATTAGAAAGAAAACAGCATCTTAGAGGCCGATTGAAGATGATGGAAATAAAATTCAATGAATAGATTGAGCTTAAAATTGCAGGAAAGAACATAATAGAACAAGAGGCAAAATAAGACCTGTCCACATAGGCTCCAATTGAAAAATATAGAGTAGGTTAATAAGTTCAATGCCAAGAAATTGAGATAATTTTTCATATCAACACCCTAGAGACAATGCAACTTAAGTTGAAAGCTATAAAGATATAGGAATATTTAAGGAGAGATTTACAGCTATAATTTAGGGATTTTTTATTTTATTTCCTAAGCTAGATGTAGAGGTTTGTGTATATGTTTACATCTGTGTATATTGATGAAAATATGAAAATAGACAATTCTAAATCCTATTTTCACATAGCATCAAAGCCTAGGGTTTGAACCCAAGTTGTTCTCTTCTTCTTCCCCTTCTTCTTTTCCAGACCTTTTTTTCTTCTTTTTTTCTTCTCTAGGCTTCTTTAAAGAGAGAAGCCACTGCCACTCTTTAGATCACCACCAAAGATTCATCATAGATCACCACCAAAGGTTCATCATCTTCTCTCACCACCCACTCAAAAGATGTGTCGTCTCAAGTTCGGCAGATCCCCAGAGTCCCATCTTCCGAGCAGCTGCACGTGGATCTCACACACTGTCTGAAGCTCCAGACAGTTCCCTCACACGCAGGCGCGTAACACCGCATTCTTCGCCGTCCATCGCTTTGATCCTCTTCTCCAGCATCGCAAATCAATCTTTGGCAAGGTTTCAGCCTCACCCAATCCTTTTTTTTTTTGTTGATTTAGGGTTCCTCTCAAAGATTTGGCTGTTTGGAGCCTATTTCATATGAAACGGCCCCATACTGTGTTGTGTTATTTCTATGATGGCTAAAGCTTCAGAAAACCCTGGTTTTATTGACCTCTATTTTCTCTTAATTTTCAATCGATTATTATTGTTAAACTTGAAGGGAGTTAAAATTGCGTTTCATAGGCTGCTTTTATTGAGCTTTGGTTTATGGGACAAATGATATGAAGATCACCTAGAGAATAATAGTTCAGATATTAATGAAAAGAATAGGGCTATTTAGCTTAAAATTGATGCTCAATTATATAGTCTCCTGTGGCATTCAATAGAACCCAAGCTTCTTCTTTTGTTTCAGTCCTGTAAAACCTGTTATAAAGCCTAGACTAAGGTTAAAACTTTGTATACTAATAAAGTGCAAAGAATATATAAAGTAGCCTATGATATTATCTACCTTCAACAAAATCAACAAGATATGGCTAGATATTTAGAACAGATTGAAATACTTAGGGATGAATTTAATTCACTCATTCTATTATATGAAAAACTCATGGCATTATCTGAAAATATTGCTACTCAAGAAAATGCAGAGAGACAAATTTTTTATGATTTTATTCTTGATAGGACTTAGATTTAAACTCCATTAGAGATCAGATTTTAACAAGCCCTACTATTCCTTCCTTGGAGGATGTATTTGCTAGACTTGTGCATATTTCTTCACATTTAACACTAATTAGTGAGATAGAATCTTTTATTTTGGCGGTTCAGACTAAATTTGGGAATTCACAAAATAGGAAAGGAAGAAAATCACATTGAACCTATTTTGACAAAGGTGGTTGTAGTCGAGAAAAATGTTGAGCCTTGCACGGTCGACCACCAAGAAACGATCAATCTGTCAATAATCGACCTACAATCCATATTGCTCAAACTCAAGGAGAAGGCAGCCAACAGTCCAATTCCATCATATTGACTGGAGCATATTACAATAATTATATACAATATCAAGTTGCAAAGCAATGTTCCTCATCTAGAGACTCCCACTCTAGTAAATCTTTTGCCTGTCTCACTAAAAGTTCTCCTCTTGAATCCTGAATTCTAGACTCTGATGCACATGATAATATCTCTAATAACAAAAGCCACTTCTCTACTCTCACTTCTATTAATGATTCATATAATGTCACTCCTGCTAATGGTTCACAAACTGCAATTAATGTTATAGGATATGTCCAACTTTTCCATCAATCCCTTTAACAAATGTCTTATTTGACCTTGAATGCCCATATAATCTTGTTTCAATTAGCACATTAACAAAAAACCTCAATTGTTATGTTATTTTTGTAGCCAATTTTGTTATTGTGCAGAACCAGAGTATGGAGAGGACGACAAGAATAGAACACAAGTCAAAAGGCTTGTACCATCTCTACCATCCAAGTTCACCAGTTGCCTCCTTTTTTACCTCATCTATTGATTTTCATCACCATCGCCTTAGTCATTTGAACCTTAATAAACTTTAAAAGCTTGTTATTGGTCTTTCCACTTTATTTTCCTTGGAATGAGAGACATGGCAGCTTGGGAAACAAACTCATATCCCAAACAAATCAATAATAGGGCTACATCTATGTTTGATTTAGTTCACTCAAACATATGATAGCCCAAGTCAAGTTAGTATTACCATGGGATTTCAATATTTTATTACATGTATTGATAACTTTTGATAAATTTGAGAGAAAGAGAGACTAAGAAGAGGTATTTGAAGTCTGATACATTTAGCTTGATTATTCCCTCAAGCTTGATGGGAATTTATACAAGAAGAGTGCTACAAAAATAAGAAGACAGCCAAATAACAACTGTGATACAATAGCTAACAACTAACCTAATTTACAGCTGACAACTAACATGTTTTTGATAGAGTAAAGAACTATTTCCAGCAATAAGAACAATGAATTTGAGAGGGAATTTGTATATGTTTGATTAATGAGAATCAAAACAGTAACTATAACTTCTCAATACATAATCAAGAGTCTCAATCTCAAGAAAAATAAAGATGATAACAAGAAAAGTGACAAAAGATTATGAAAGTAATTCTTGATTACAAAGAGAATCAAGCCAAGAGCTAATGCTCTCCAACAGAATAACTTCTGCCAGGGAATGTCCGTAACCCCAAAAGATGCCCCTCCCATCATTCTCCTGCCTCTTTTTTGTACTATCCAGCAGCCTCTTCTAACTGAATTCTGCCAGCTGTCTCATTCTCAATTGGATCAGCTCCTTGCTTAGGCCTTCTAGAATAAACCAAATAGGGCTTGGGCTCATTTCTATCATTACGTCCCCCTGAATTAACCGCCTTGTCCTTAAGGCTGAAATAAGGAAACTGTCCCACAAAATCAGCTTTGTCTACCCATGAAGACTCTTCAATTGTGCGGCCTGCCCAATGAACCAGTAATTGCTCAATTTTGTCTTCTCCTTTCAGAACCACGCGGGACTGGAGGATGGTTACAGGTTCGGCTAAAGGTTCTCCTACATCTGAAAGTTGTTCCGGAAGGTCAGTGACCGTCTTGTGCTCTCCTACCACCCGTTTCAACTGAGAAACATGGAAAACAGGGTGTATTCAAGATGTGGGTGGAAGAAGTAACTTGTGTGCCACAGCCCCAACCTTTCCAATGAGCTCGAAAGGACCGAAATAACCTGCAGCCAGCTTGGCATTAAATCTTGCAGTCACTGATTGTTGCCGGTAGGAACGGAGCTTGAGGAATACCTTATCTCCCACTTGAAATTGGATATCTCGTCTATGGCGGTTTGTGTACTTAGACATCAACTGTTGAGCTTTGGTGAGATTAAATTTCAGCTGGCGAATGATTTCATCTCGGTCTTGAAGGTGGTGAGAGACTTCTTCAACCTTAACTTCCCCCGGGAGGTGTTGTGTAATCGTTGGAGGGGGTCTACCATAAACAGCCTCAAAGGGGGTTGTCTTGATAGCACTTTGGAAGCTGGTGTTATACCAATATTCAGCCCAACCCAACCACTTTGCCCAGCTGCGGGGCTTTTCGGAACAAAAACAACGTAGGTAAGACTCAACACAGCGGTTCAGGACTTCCGTTTGGCCGTCTGTTTGAGAGTGATAGGCTGTGGAGAACTTAAGTTGTGTGCGTTGGAGCCTGAACAATTCTTTCCAAAAATTGCTGAGGAAAAGGGGGTCTCGGTCACTCACCATGGTTTTAGGAAACCCGTGGAGCCTCACTATTTCAGCAGTAAACAATTCAGCCACTTGCTTAGCAGTAAAAGGGTGCTTAAGCTTCAGAAAATGCCCATACTTTGACAATCTATCCACCACCACTAATATGCAATCGGCCCCATGAGAGTGTGGCAACCCGGTTACGAAGTCAAGGGCTAAATCTTCCCAACTCCTTGTTGGGATCGGAAGTGGTTGTAAAAGACCACCAGGGGATTGAGACTCATACTTCTGTTGTTGACAAACGAGGCAAGCAGCCACAAATTCTTGGATTTGTTTCATCATACCTGGCCAATAGAAATTAGATGCGATTCGGCGGTAAGTACGGTAAGCGCCGGAATGACCACCTGTGGGGGTAGAGTGGAATTCAGCAATGATGCGCTGTATCCAACGGGATGTAGCAGGTAAAACAAGTCTGCCCTTGTAATAAAAACGGTCATGGATGATGGAATATTGCGGGTGTTTCTGCGGGTCTACCCGGAATTCAGAAATAATCTTCTGTAGCTTGTCATCAGCTTGTATTTCAGCAGAAATCTCTTCCCAATCAGCCCATAATGGAGAAGTTAAAGCTTGGAATGAAACAATATCATCCTTCCGGGAAAGAGCATCAGCAACCTTGTTTGAATTCCCCGTTTTGTATTCAATCTGAAAATTATAGCCCAATAGTTTAGAGATCCAATATTGTTGAGCCGGAGTTGTCACATGTTGCTGAAGAAGGTGTCCCAAGCTCCTTTGGTCGGTGCGGACCAGAAATTTACGGCCAATCAAATAAGGCCTCCAATGGCGAACAGCCAACACCAGTGCCATTAGTTCATTTTCATATGCGGAGCGCTTAGAAGATGGGTCAAGTGTTGCTTTGCTGAAATAAGCTATCAGTCTTCCTTGTTGCATTAGAACAGCCCCTACGCCGGTTCCGGAGGCATCACATTCAACAACAAAGTCCTTCGAGAAATCGGGCATGGCAAGGACCGGAGAAGAAGTGACAGCCTGTTTTAAGGCCTCAAAGGCTTCTTGAGCTGCTGAATTCCAAGTAAATTGTTGTTGAGCATCCTTCTTTAATAGGGAAGTGAGGGGACGAGCCAATTGTCCATAATTGCGGATGAATTTCCGATAATAGCCGGTGAGACCTAAGAAACCACGGACAGCTTTGACGGACTTAGGAATTGGCCAACGGAGGATGCTAGAGACCTTTGTAGGATCCATGGAGACCCCATCCGAAGAGATAATATGCCCGAGATATTCCATTGAAGATTTGGCAAAAGAACATTTCTTCGGGTTAACATGCAGCTGATGTTGCTTTAGAAGATTGAGAACTGTGGACAAGTGTTGGAGATGAGAGTCCCAATCTTTGCTATAAATAAGAATATTGTCGAAGAACACCAATACAAATCGACGAAGATAGGGCCTGAATATATTATTCATAACAGCCTGAAAAGTGGCCGGAGCATTCATTAGCCCAAAGGGCATAACCAAAAATCCGTAGTGGCCGGAGTGAGTACGAAATGCTGTCTTGTGTATATCCGGTGTAGAAACTCTGATTTGAAAGAATCCCGACTTCAAATCCAGTTTGGTGAAGAAGTGAGAGTCATGTAATTCATCCAAGAGTTCTTGAACCACAGGAATGGGGTATTTGTTAGGGATAGTGGCTTTGTTAAGTTGTCGGTAGTCGACACACAACCGCCAAGAGCCATCTTTCTTGCGCACCAACAACACTGGACTAGAGTATGGGCTATGGCTAGGTTGAATAATCCCAGCAGACAGCATTTCAGAAACTAATTTCTCAATTTCATCCTTCTGTAAGTGGCCATAACGATATGGTTTAGCACATATTGGCTCCTGCCCCTGTTTCAAGGTGATTTGATGATCGACTGCCCTGTGTGGAGGAAGAGCTTTGGTTTCTTCAAATACAATTTGATATTTCTGAAATAAACTATCAAGTTCAGAAGCTTGGGAAGAGGAGAGCTCTTGAGTAAGTTGTGTAGACGGTTCAGCATCGATTCCCCATAAGAGAACAGAGAAATCAACATCCGAAATCTTATGGATGGATTTCAGAGATGAGGGAGTGCGAACCAAAGATGGGTCACCCATAAGAGTAACCATATTTCCTGCATAAAGGAACTCCATCATCTCTAAAATCATGCATATCACAACAGTAAGCTAATTATTTACAACAATAATATTGACAATAATGCAACATAATATTATAATTAAATACATATCTAATCTAGTGACATTACCCCTCAAATTGATGTTTGCTGATCAAAAAGCATCAATTTGCCCACAAGAAAAGAATATCGTTGATGAGTCAAGGCTTTAGTAAACACATCAGCAATATGTAAAGTAGTAGAAAGATGAGAAAGGGAGATGATCTAACGGTCTACAGCCTCACGAATTGAATGACAACCTACTTCAATATGCTTTGTGCATTCATGATAAACAGGATTAGTTGCTATTTGAATGGCACTAGCGTTGTCCGCATGAAGAGGCGTAGAACCATTTTGAGGAAAACCAAGTTCAGCCAACAACACACAAAGCCAAACTATTTCAGAACACGCAGCTGACATGGCACGATATTCTGACTCAGTCGTGGATTTGGAGACACGATCTTGCTTCTTACTTTTCCAGGATAGCAGTGAAGAACCCAAAAACATACACCAGCCTGTTACTGAGTGGCGGGTATCTGGACAACCAGCCCAATCAGCATCACTAAAGGCTTCTAAGCGAGGACAAGAACTAGCAGAAAAAAACAAACCACGAGTAGGTGTTCCTCGAAGATATCTAATAATACGACGAACAACAGCTAGATGAAGATGATGAGAAGCATGCATAAATTGGCTGATCTGTTGCATAGCAAATGAGATATCAGGTTCGAGTGTGAGTGAGATAGATCTGCTACCAACCAATTGTTGAAACATAGTAGGATCAGGAAGGAGATCACCCTCTGTACTCCGATATTTCACATTAACTTCCATAGGGGTATTCACAGAGGAGGAATCTTGAAGACCTGCTAAGGTAATTAAATCTTGAGTATATTTGTGTTGATTCAGGAAGATTTCAGAAGAGTTAGTATGAACCTCCAGTCCCAAAAAATAAGTGAGTTGACCAAAGTCCTTCATATGAAAGGATTTCTTAAGATGATGTTGAAGTTGTGAAATCAAGATAGAGTCGCTGCTAATAATAATAATATCATCCACATAAACAAGTAGAAAAAAAAACACCAGTTGAAGTCTTGCGAAGAAACAGAGAGGAATCATACTGACTTCGTACAAAGGAAAAACGAAGCAAATTCGAAACTTTTCAAACCATGCACGAGGAGCTTGTTTCAAACCATACAGAGACCGCTTCAACTTACATACAAGAGAAGAAAAAGAAGAGAACAAATCCGGTGGAGGGCGCATGTAAACATCTTCCTTGAGATCGCCATGCAAAAAGGCATTTTTGATATCCATTTGACAAAGTGACCAGCCTTGGGAGGCTGCGATAGAAAGTATTGTACGTATTGTGATCATATTAGCGACTGGAGCAAAAGTTTCCTCATAGTTTACCCCATACTCCTGTTTGTTACCAAGGACAACTAATCGTGCCTTATAACGGTCTAGAGTACCATCAGAGAGAAGCTTAATTCAGTAGACCCACTTCCAACTGCTTGAACATTAGAAGGACAAGAAACCATATCCCAAGTATGATTCTCCTGAAGAGCCGCAAGTTCCTCATCCATTGCCTTCCGCCAACAATCATGTTTCACAGCCTCTGAATAACAATTGGGAATAGGAATAGAAGACAAAGTAGCATGAAAAGAGATACGAGAGAAGCCATACCGATCAGGAGGACGAGAAACTCTAGTAGAGCGTCTGAGACTTGGTACAGAAGGCTCAGAATCTGTAGCAACTGTAGATGTCATGTCAGGCTCATTTAGTTAAACAGGCTCAGATGTTGAGTCAATATGTAGGAGAGGCAAAGTTGGGCGATGTCGAGAATACACAAATCCAGGTTTGAATCGCGTAGGAGTATAAGACAAATCATTAAAGCAAGGAAGAATACTAACTTCAGGATGTGACACAGTATGTGCGGGAAAGAAATCTTGATGCTAAGAAAAAAAACATGACGAGAGATACAAATTTTATTGGAAGAGGGATCATAACACATATAACCTTTATGTGAAACACTATAACCCATAAATGCACATTTAACAGACCGTGCATAAAGTTTATGACGTTCATGTGAAGGTAAATGAACGAAACAAACACATCAAAAAGTGTGCAAAACAAGGTAGCTAGGATACTGATTAAAAAGATGATAATATGGAGAATCAAAATTTAGAACCTGTTAAGGTAAGCGATTAATTAAATAAACTGCAGTTGATAAGGCCTCAACCCAAAACTTAGAAAGAACTGAAGAATCAATTAATAAAGTACGAACCATGTCTAAAAGATGGCGATTTTTTCACTCTACTACTCCATTTTGTTGGGGAGTATAAGGATAAGAGCGTTGAAAAATGATACCTTTTTCTTGTAAGAAGGCATGAAATTCATTGGACATATATTCTCCACCTGAATCGGATCTTAAGACTTTAATTCCTGTAGAGAATTGTGTTTCAACATAGGCTACAAATGATGCGAAGACAGAAAAGACCTCAGATTTGAAGGGCAAGAAATAGACCCAAGTGTATCAACTATAATCATCAATGAATGTCACAAAATACTTGTACTGAGCATGTGAAATAATAGGTGTAATGCCCCATACATCACTATAAATAATATCAAAGCATTTTTGTGCACGACTTCCATGAGAAGGAAAAGGAAGAGTTTTACTCTTACCTAATTTGCATGTAGAACATTCAATAGAAAAATTAGGAGAAACATGATCTTATTTCCCAACAAACCAGAAATTAGTAAATGAGAAAATAACAGAATTTAGATGACCTAAACGTTTGTGTCATATTGCACTTTTATTATTAACCGTAAAACAAGCTAAAGACAGATAACTAGGAATGGAAAATTTTAAAGGAAACAATCTCCCAACTTTAGGCCCCTTCGCTAGTATTTTCCCGGACACCTGATCCTACACAACACAACCATCACGACAAAAATGAACATCATAGTTATTATCAACTAGCTGACTAACCGAAATAAGGTTAGAAGAAAGCTTAGGAGATTTAAAAACATCCCGAAAAGTGTAACTAAGATCCCCAATAGCATGAATAGGCAAACTTCCATTGGCAATTTGTATATCTGTGGTACCATTATATGAGCGGACATTGTGAAGAGCATCAGAAGAACTAGTCATATGATTAGAAGCACCCGAGTCAACTAGCCAAGTTGAGGATGAAATAGTTTGCTTACCATGGAGCCCTAAGGCGGAAAGGGCTGAAACAATCATCTGTTGCACCATATCAGGAGTGAGAGTATCATGCGCTACTGTAGGGGGTGAAATTTCTGAGGCTATATAAGCAGTAGCAGTAGTTTTTTTATTTTAAGGTCGAATAGGACAATCTTTAATAATATGACCTGATTTCTTGCAATAGTTGCAAAAATTTTTAGAGCAATGTAGAGCAATATGACCGTACTCCTTGCAGCTGTAATATTGAACCTTGCTCATATCCTTACCATGTCCTCTCTTTTGAGCTACATATGCTACTGGATTAAGTGGAACTGACTGTAATGTAGCTTGAGTGAGGAGACGTTGCTTTTCTTGAAGTAGTTCACCAAAGCAATCATCCAAAGATGGAGAAGGAACGCGGTTCATGAGATTGGAGCGAGGGATCTCAAATTCAGGTCGCAGCTTCATTAAGAACTAATCTCTCTTGCTTTGTTCATGAACCTCCTGTACAACAGAGAGAGAAGCAGCTGGTATTGTTGCATAAATCAAGTCAAAAAGCTCTCCCCATATATTTTGAAAACTGGAAAAATAATCCTGCATAGGTAGATTTCCTTGATTGTAACCAACAATCTCATACTCCAATTGATAACGACGTACAGTGTGGTTTTGAGTATAGACTTTCTTCAAATATTTCCACATTGCTTTGGCAGTTTTATAGGGCTTTAAATTAAGCACAATAACAGAATCAACAGAACTTAAGATCCATGTCATCACCCTTGCATCTTTGACAGTCCATTGAGCTAGTTCTTTAGCATCTCTAGGTGTTGGAGAACTACAATCAATATGACCCCATGAATCCTTACCAGTAACAAATAGTTGAAATTGAAACTCCTAGGTAGAATAATTCTTACCAGTAAATCACACTCCAAAGGTTTCTGAAGAATTAATGGTAGTCATATTGTACAAGAAAGATGAACCAAGAAGATTACCACAAACAGAAACACCCACACAGGGAATCAAAGAAGAATACTGCCCCAAAAAAGAGGTAGGATCAGCAGACCCAACTACCACAGAAAATTTAAAAAAAAATTGTATCCCAGACAAAATAAGCCTAATTTAAATGTTTAGGCTCTGATATCATGACAAATTTGAGAGAAAGAGAGACTAAGAAGAGGTATTTGAAGTCTGATTCATTTAGCTTGATTATTCCCTCAAGCTTGATGGGAATTTATACTAGAAGAGTGCTACAAAAAATAGGAAGACAGTCAAATAACAGCTGTTATACAATAGCTAATAGCTAACCTAATTTACAGCTGACAACTAACATGTTTTACAACCTAAAATCATACATATCACAAAAGTAAGCTAATTATTTACAGCAATATTATTGACAATAATGCAACAAAATATTATAATTAAATACATATCTAAACTAGTGACAACTTTTCCCATTGCATAAGGGTATGTTTAATGAAAAATCATTCTAAATTGTTCTCTAGATTTCAAAAATTCAATATTGAAATCCATAATCAATTTAATGTTTCAATAAAAAATTTGGGAAGTGATAATGGCTTGTCCTCTTCTTTCTCAAATTTTTTGACCTTACCAAAATGGAGTTGCAAAACGTAAAAATCGTTATATCAGTAAAACTGCTTGCACTCCTCTTATTCACCATAATATTTAACTTCATTTTTTAGAGAATGCAGCTCTCACTGCTTGTTATTTGATTAATCGAATGCTTTCTTTAGTCCTATAACATCAAAATCCTCACTCTGAAAGCATAGTTCGTATGTGTTAGTTTAGTAATTAAGGAATTTGGAATGACTCTATGCCAATTTGATCATTCAATGTTTTTTTTATATAATGATCATGGGAAATGTATCTTTTTGATTGTTCATGTGGATGAAATTGTTATAAAGGGGAGTAATCAAGAAGGAATATCTCAATTGAAACAACATTTATACAATCATTTCCAGACTAAAGATCTAGGAAATTTGAATTACTTTCTTGGTATAGAAGTGGCACAGTAAAAAACAAGAATTGTGATATCATACCAAGGGATTGGGTATTGAATGGCATGGTAACTCCAAGGCATTGGGCTGAATGATTTGGAAAACTGATAGCAAGGAGGTGGTTGAAGGTTGACAAGTTTTACAGCAGGTGAAACATTTTTTGGGCCCTCAAGGAATCTGTTCATTATTGCAAACAAACCTTTAAAGAGAAACAACACTTTATTCTCAAAAGTAATGTATATAAGGCTGATACTCCCAATTGAAGACAGAATAAAGTCATCAAGTAGAGCAGGTTTAGGGATGCATGATTGTACAGGTTGATGGCACCTTGGATTGTCCAACTTTATGGCAGAACCTAACAGCAAGTGGGTTGAGGTTAACACTACTGAAAGAGGTTTGAGATTTCCATGGTTATTTAGGATACAGAGAAGTAATTGCTTATCTGATTCTCAGGAGGCTCTTCAGCAGCAGAAAAAATGATTGTAGTAGCTCTTAAGTACATATAAACTTCATTAAAGATACTTGGCAACTGGTTGCTGTGAATTGGCACCTCAAGCTAGATCTTGTGTTGTGGAAAACTCATGTGCAGAATGCAGTGACGACTACCAAGTAGCAATATTCTCAGGAGAAATTAGGGGATCGGCATCCTGTGAGTTTGGACAACTGATTTTGCATCGACCTAGCTAGTAAACTACCTATCATGATATAGTTTTTATATTTTTTTTTTATTTTTATTTTTGTTCCTATTTCCTTAACCTATACAAACATATACATACAAAGAATCACACAAGCATGCATATCACACCAGCACATGCGTAAACAATCCACCTTCACCTTTCCTTATAAAGGTCCGCATAATTAGAAAAACAAAATTACAACCAATTTAAACAAAGTAGTTGATAACCTGAAATCATGGCCCCATTCTGATATGCAATGTGCTTCATCAACAGCAAGCAGACAAATTCCCACCTCTAGCAATTTTGACCAAAAGCTACAAAAATGAAATGAAAATAATAACAGCACACAATATTACGAACAGCAAAAGGGGAGAAATTGCAGTTTAATCAGTTTCAATTTAAAAAAAATGTCAGAAGATGAGTATGTCATTAGTTTCCAACCATAGCCATCACACTGAAATCATCTGCTCACTAGACTTGCTGATGATGATGATAAAATCTCTAAGTAATTTTCATGCTTTCAAGATAAATCAAATGAGCAAAATATCATAAAAGTACATAAAAATACTGAAGAAAACAATGTTTCTACTTGAAAAAGAAAATGATGTGTGACTTTAAATTCATTAAACCTTCATGTTGCAACTCATAAATGAAAGTGTATGTTGAGAAAACAAAAGGATGAAAGTAAAATATTAACAAAGAATGCAAATTTGGATAATTTGTATGATGCCAACAAAAGTAGCAAACAAGAAATTACACATCTCAAAGTATGTTAAATCACATATTTCAATAGTGGTAACGTGTTTAAAAAGCAATATGATACCTGACAGGAAGTACACATGCCTTTTCAGGAGTCATGAATAATAAATGAAAATGACCAGTTTGAGCTAAATTATGAACAGAGCGATCACTCTGACCAGTTCCAAGATATTCAGCTTTGATGCCTCGTTGTTTCAAAGTCATCACCTGGTATCATCAATTGGCAACAATAAGTTTCAACTAGACTGAACTTAATTCAACTCAACCTCAAGCCGAAATTAATTGGGGCTTTAAAGACTCTTTGATTCCAATCCAAACGACTATGATTAAAAAAAAATAAAATTATGTGTAAGTACATTATACACACACACATATAGAGAGAGAGAGAAAGATAAAGTACTTGGTCTTGCATCAAAGATATAAGAGGGCTTATGACAATGCCAGTCTTTTCCACAAGCAATGGAGGAACCTGATAGCTATTAACAGTAACAGATAAAAAGCAAAATAATTTTTAGGAAAAAAAAACGTTTCTTTTAAAGAAAAGAGCAAAACGTGTTTTATTTTACCACAAAGACTTTCCACTTCCAGTGGCCATGACAACCAAACAGTCCCTCCTCTGAAGAATTTTCTCGATCACCTCCTTCTGGTATGGCCGGAACCCAGAATACCCAAAGAATTTCTGTAACAAATAAATCATCCAAAAAAAAATCAATCATTTCAACAAAATCTTATAAAATATATTTGAATTAATTTTTTACAGGATTCGATTCAGACCTTGAGAGTGGATTCCATTTCTTCTCCACTTGAGACCCTGCCTTCTGTAGCCTCGCTTTGTAACTCTCCTTGCCTTTCCATTGTCAAGAACTGGGAAGGGGAAATATATAAATAAACCCAAACCCTCTCCAACTGGTACAACTTTTCCCGCCTTTTCTTAACTATGATCCTTTCCACTTGCCTTAATTAGGTGTATATACATTGGTTAATGAAGGTTAGGGGTCTATACGGGCTGGGTTTGATCCTAGTATGAAGTTCAGTTTTTTTTTTTTTTTTTTCAGGCTGTATTTTGAAGTACGTGGCCCGGCTCGAAGTCCGGTCGGGCCAGGTCACTTTAAGTTCGATCGGGCCTAGTCGAATTCGGACCTAATCGGGCCAGTTTGATTTTTTTGAAATTAAAAAAATAATAATTTTTTTAAAAAATTTTAATAAAATTTACCTATAAATATTACTTTAAAAATTTATTATACTAAATTATATCTAATAATATATAAATTATTATATCAATATTTATATATAATATTTTAAATTTTTCAAAAAAAAATAAATTACCAAAATATAAATTTTAAAAAAATAAAAAAATTAATATCTCGGGCCGGGAGAATTTTTATCTCAACTCGAGGCCCAATCAGAGCATAGCTCGGGTTGGACTTTGAAACCTGTGACCTGATCCTAGTATGAGTTCGGGCCGGCCCAATCCGGCTCGAAATTCTTCAGACCGGGCCGGATTGTTCGGGCCACGGGCTTCATGTACAGCCCTGATAAAGATTATTTATTATTTCTATAATTATTTTTTTATTAATTGGGCACAAATATATTTAATCTAAATGAAAATTTTCCTTTATCCTAACATAGTAACACACGAGGAAATTATACATGTACTTCATTTTTTTTGTACTATTTTTTTTCGTTTATATCTTCCATCTCTTTTTTCCATCTTTTCTTTCATGATAATAATTATTATATTAATAACAGCTATGCTTTTTTAATATCTATATATGTATAAGATTAAACAAATAATATTTGACATAATATTATACCAAATATTTTTCTCTCTCATCTTAATATATATTTTAATTTTTTAAAATAAAAATACTTTTTATTATTTATTATAATAAAAATTTAGTTAATAATTAATTATTTTAAAAGTTCACATAAAATTAAGATATTTTATTTGATATTTTATTATTAAATTAAAATTTTCAAAATATTCAATTTATTATTTTTTTGAACTGTTTATTCAATTTATTATTTATTAATTAATTAATAAATAAATTAATTATCACAAATATTTATGTTGAAAAATTAAATTCAAATAAGTAGAAATTCAGATTTTATCTCTGACGATGTCTGCGGAAGATTAACTTTATGTTTATACAGTCTTGAAAAGCAATCACCATAAAGGAAAATTTTTTTGCTCTCAACAGTCTAAAAGCTAACTATCTTCATAGTTTTTACTTCAAATTCTCACATACACAATAAAGATTAAGGTTTGAGAGTTAAAGGAGAAAGAGAGAAAAATCTCAAAGAAAAAAGAAACATATCTTTTTTTTACAGATTTTTTAAATTGAATTAATTCTCTTATAATTTATCACTATATCCGTATAAATATAGTAGTTTGATTTCTTAATTAAAATCAAACTAGGATTAGATATCTATATCATATCCAAAGTCCAAAGTCTCCTTATTTAAATATTAAATATCATTATAGGCTCTTAATTTTGGCCTTAAATGAGCTTGATTTTAATAAAAGACCTAAATTAAATTTAATCTAATTGAATTAGGTCCAGTTGAAATTGAACCAATTGAAATACAGACCAACTCAGTTCGATTGGGTTAGCCAAGCTCAATATGAGCCAAATGACCCATGAGCCAAGCCAAATTAGCTTGAGCCATGGTCATGATGAATTTGGCATGCCAAATTCGCCATGAGGCATGGTCATGGAGAATTTAGCATGCCAAATTCGCCATGGACACTTGACCATGGCGAATTGGCAAGCCCAAATTCGCCATGGTCCTTTAATCCGAGAGTAATAAGGGTTATTAAGCGGTTTTAAGCTTTCAAATTAATGTGCAACTTCGAATAGCTTTCGGATAAGCAAAGATTAGGGCTTTAATTGAATGATCTTTGCCTATAAATAAAGGATTAAAGAATAGAGAAAAAAAAAATAAAATTGATAGCAACAAGAGAGAGGTAGCAAGAATTAACAAGCAATACGTAATAACAAGCAGTAGCAAACATATAGCAATTTATCAAAAGAACCTAGCCATTAACGAATAATAAAAGACAGCAACTGAGAAGGCTGTATTCACTGTCTTCAGTTTGCCTTGCTCAACCAACACTCTCAGCTTTGGTGGAGCCAATAGATGGAGGTATGATCCTTGTATGTAATTCATAGTGGCTGCTTTTGTTATCTCGTTCAGTAATTTACAATTATTTAAATTTCTAATAGCAATTTGTGCTCTTTCAATCTCTTTTATCATGCAGAATGCTCGTCTCATCTAGTAAAAGTTTATAAATCAATATTTCTCGTGTAATATTTATTTGAGTTAATACCCAGTAGCCCCCAAGTTTATAAACATAAATCACAGTAATCAAACCTTAATCTATAATACTTTTATACCCTATAAACGTATAATACACACACTCCCTGTAATATCTCAAATTTTTGAAAATTTCTAATTTTTAAAAAATTTGATAAAATATGTTATACTTAAATTGGATAAATTAAATTAATGATTTAAAAGGAAAATGAAAGGATTTTAAGTGAAAAATTAGAATATATATGTGAAATATACCTAACATGTACTTAACATATATATTAGTCAACTCTTTTAAAAGAAAAGTCAAAAGTCTAAGGGCAAAATGGTAATTATGCCTTATAAACTTAAAATTATTTAAATAAATTATTTTTGGTTGGAAAAGGTAATTTGGGATTTTAAAATAATTAAATAATTAATTATTTATTAAAATAAAATAATATTTATATATGGTCATATTTTTTTAAAGTAAAAAGAAAGAGAAAATTAAAATTAGTCTTCTTCTTCTTAAAAAAAATGAAATTCCATGGCCATGGGAGTGATTTTTCTTCATCCAAATACTCATTTTGACAAGAATTTTCAAGAATTAATTTTAGTTTTGGTGGATTTCCAATAGGTTAGTAAGCTTCTTTTCTTAATTTTTAATTTTCTATGATAGTATGAATATGTGGATTTTGAAATTTTCTATTAGCATGATTTAATTGTTTCATTGGGTATGAATGAAGCTATTTTGATTAATTATTAATGATTTCCAAGTTAAATGGAAGAAAGAATTAAGTTTGTGATGAGTTGGGTGAAGAGAGAGAATTTAGGGTTATGAAAAATTTGGATTCTTGGAATCATGTGTTTTAATTGTGCAAATTGATTCAAAATGTATTGTTTTGATGCATAAACAAGGAGTGTTTGGTTGGAGTTTGAGAATGAAAGTGGAGATTTAGGGTTTTAGAAAAGTGATTTTCCAAAGTTGTTGAATTGTTTGATTTTATTTGTTTAAGCATGTTTTTAGTGTTAAAAGTGATGAATATAAGCTTGAAATGATTAATAGATTGTGTTGGAATAGAAAACCTTCAATGGGGAAATGTTATGCCATTTTAGGATTTTGTGTATAAGAGTGTGTTTTTGTAATGTAAATGGTTTAAATGTATTAAAATATGTTTTTAACAATATAAATAAACTTAATATATTAAAATGAATGGCCCAGTATGAGAATCTAAAGTTAAAGTGAGGTTAGCCTTAAATTTAGAATTTTTGCTTGGATATGGTTTAATATTGGAAATGCCATTAAATGTGATACTAAATGATTATTTGCTATCACATTTGGTTTAGGCATTAAGGAAGGTTGATTTGGTTCATCCAAGTGGTGAAAGGCAAGTTGGAAGGATATGATTGAAGGTTGTTTTAAGCTTGTTTTGGCTGCTATTTGAGGTAAGTACAAACTTTGATTACATTGGTTGTGTTTGCATAACATTTGGACTTAACACATTTTGGTTGAAAAATGTGTTAAGCTACTTGATACATTGGTTATGGATGAATAATGTGCTATGACATTTGTAATGTTATATATGTGTTAAATGCATTGTGAAAAGCCATCGATAATGGCTAAATTGTGTAAAATGTGAAATATGTGTATTATGTAAAAATGACCCAAAGAGTTTGGGTAATGCCATTTGTTGTTTATGCATTAAGTGCATTATTAAAAAGCCATTGGTATTGGCTAGATTACATTAAATATGATTAATATGTGAATTATGTGAAAATACCCAAAGTAATTGGGTAATGTGTTGTAAATGCAAAAATGTAGTATAATGTAATGAGATATGTGGAAACATAATGAAATGAATTGATATCGATATAAATGAGAAATATGAATAAATTATGTGCCTAGTATGTTATTCAATTTTCAGAGTTTTATGTTTGACGGCATGCCTATGATTTGCCTACAGGCTAGACGCTGGGCATCACTGTGAAAATATTTTTTGAGGCTTATGACCGGGTCATAAGCCTCAAAAACAAGTCCTTGAAGCTAGGCTGGGTGGAATAATCGGGTCGTAAGCTTAGACCTAGTTGGATTATTACATTGATATATTGTCTACGGGGCTAGACACATGGTGTCATTATAAATCAAAACAGTAACTCTGGAATTTGAATAGCATATTAGTTATCTTTGGGCCCATGCTTGTGTTTATTTTATGAGAATTGTGGATTGTGAAATATTTAAAAAGTATGAGAAAATGAAATGATGTGATATCCATATGCATTGTGCATTGACATTGCATTTGAATTTTATTATTATCAAAGTTTGTATTACTAGGCTTTTGGCTTAGCGTGATTGTTTACATCGCGCAGGTGACAGGATAGATTCGGCTGAGTCGAAGAGTTCTTCTATACCAGGTCGGCTTTAGACTTGTGGTTGTGCTTGTAAAGTTGATATCAAGATCAGAAACACTATCAGCAGCATGTATATATTTTATGTTATTGTATATTTTGGGTATTATGCATATTATATCATATTTTTGGATTTTATGTATTGTAAACTATAAAGAATGTTTGGGTTAAGTTATTTGAAATGGGGTTTTAAATGTGTTCTAAATTATATATATATATAAATGTTTGAGAAACTTGGTAAAATTAAGGAGTATGGGTGAAATGGTGATTTGAAATTATTTGGGAGTGTTTTCTGACGTAGGTTGTGTAATTGATAAATTTTGGGATGTCCAAATTACAGATAAAACTCTGACAAATTTTTTTCAGAGATTTTCATATAAAATATTTATTTTGGGTTCCTATAATAAGTACATAATATTTATATACTATTAATTTTTATATATTTAGTATTTGAAATTTTAAATAAAAAATGTGAAAATTTTTATTAAAACGGTCTGCGATTTTTTTGTACCGTATATGCATATTTTACATATGCTGGAAGTATGTATTGTACGTATATAAGGTATAAGAGTATTATATTTATTTTGTTATCAGAGCCTAGGTTTGAGGTTCTTGACCTAGGTGAGTTGATAGAGAGAGGAAATAGGGGATTTGAAAATAGTTTTTAATTGTAATACATGCATTGGCACTGGCAATTTCTGATATCTGATATAGTAATTTCTATTGTATTTGTAGATATAGGTAGTTATGGCATCTCGGATGCATCAGTCTGCAGAGGATAGTGCAGAGAGTGTGACTCCTGATGAGGGTAGAGATGGAGCTAGAGTTGTGTCTGCTGGTGAGGCATCTATTTCTATACCTGTGAGACCAGCAGCTGATGAGATTTCGCTTGGATGGGTATGGCATATGGTAGAGTTGTTGAGGCAGGCTCCAGTTCAGCAGCCGTAGCCGCATTTGCTGGTGAGGAAGTATGATAAGCTGAGAAAGTTTGGAGCTGAGAACTTTGTTGGTACTACAGACCCTACTGTAGCAGAGCAGTGGCTAGACATGGTTCAGTGAGTGTTCATTCAGTTACAGGCTAGTCCGAAAAAGAAGTTTGATTATGCCAAATCTCTTCTGTAGAGGGATGCATATGATTGGTGGAAGACAGTTTCACATGCTCTGGATGATCCACCAGTTCTGACCTATGATGATTTTCTACGAGAATTTGAGCATAAATATACTTCGAGGGAGTATAAGGATGCAAAGAAGATGGAGTTCCTGAGTCTGAGACAGGATACAGTGACAGAATATGAGATCGAGTTTATCCGGTTAAGTCATTATGCTGATGGGATCATTTCTGACGAGATTGACAGGTGTAGGAGGTTTGAGGAGGGACTGAGATCCTATATCATGTGTATCATAGCAAGTTCTCGGTATCAAGATTTTTCTTTATTGATTGCAGCCGCTGGGAGTGTAGAGAGAGCACAGAGTCTTGTAGTAGCTGTCAGGGTTGAGGAGATGATGAGATCATTTTATACCTATTTTTAGTATGGATTTCTATGTGTTTTTAGTTAATATTTCATTTGATTTTGGTTTAAAGTTTGTTTTAAGTGTTTGTTTTAGGTTAAAGTGGAAAAACTCCATTGGAGGATCAAAACAATGAAGAAAGAGCTTGAATCAAGCAAGACATGGCCAAGCCAAAGCAAGCTTGGTCGTGTCCCTCAAAATAATCTCAAGATAGTGGTTGACATGGGCAGGAGACACGGCCAAGCCACTAGCCGTGTCTCACCTAAGGAACAAAACCAAAGAGACCAAGTAAGAAAGGAAAGAAATGAAGGCAGTAACTGACACACCCAGGTGACACGCCCAAGCCAGTGGCCGTGTCCCATCCCATGCAAAGAATAAAGGGCAAGCAAGGAAGAAGCAAAATGAAGAAGCAGAAGGTGACACACCCAAGTGACACTGCTAAGCCAGTGGCCGTGTCACTCATTGAGAACAAAGAAAAGAAAAGCAAGAAGGAAAGAATTGGCAGTGATGGACACGGCCAACTAGCTTGGCCGTGTCCCAAAGAAAGATGAGAGACACGGCCAAGCCACTCATGGCTTGGCCGTGTCACCCATTAAAAGTTGAATTCTCTTGCACGGTTTGAGGAACAAGTGGGGAACAACCAATTTGCTTTCACCAAAAGAAAGATTAAAGAAAGAAAAAAGCTTGTCTAAATGATGGAAAGAAAGATTAAACAAAGAGAATGTGGGAGACAAGGATGAAGGGGGTGAGTTAGAAGTGAGTTGGGAAGCATGGCTTGAGCTTTGGAGGGAAAATAAAAAGAGAAGGAGAGGGAGTTTTGAGGGGGCTTCTGTAGAGGGTTCTGCTGGGAGGTTTTTGCAGAGAAACAGAGAACAAAGGCAGAGAAGAGAAGTTTGAGAGGAGGAGGCTGGGCATACACGCTTTGGGCAAGAAGGGAGTGACACTTTGACACTTTCCTTGATTCTTCATCTTCATCCTCCATTTCCATCCTCTCCACCATCTACATCTTCCATTGGCAGCTCATGAAGATTCAAGAAGCTACATTGAAAGGGGTTTTTCTATTTTCTCCTTTTATGTATTTTAATGTTGTTGTTGTTGTTGTTGTATTAAGTGTATTAAACATGAACTAAATCATTCCCTATCTAGATATTGAAGAACCCTAGCTTATTTATATGATTGAATGATTTTAATTGATGAAGTCGTTTTATTCTTATGATGCTTAATGATTATTGCCAATTGATAATAGCATGCTTATTGATTGGTTGCCATTTTCATATTATTGACTTGAGAAAGCTTGATATGAATTGATTACTCATAAGGGTTGAGGATTGATTGGGGTGCTAGAGATAGACTTACGAGATCCTTTGGTTTATAGTTCCTTGTTCTTAATGCAAGATCTATTTAATTGTATTTGAGAAGAGATTCCAACACTCTACTTAGTGATTAGGGATTAATTCGCTCAAGAGAGGTTTTAGTCTAAGTTAGAGGAATGCCAACTTAACTCATCAACTCTATTATGTGATGTAATTGTGGCTAGGGAGATTCAATATCTAGATAGTATCTTTATCATCAAATCTTTCTACACAACACACAATTTATCTTTGCTTGCATTTATTTAAGTTAGTTGTCTTTAATTACAAAACATCACAAAAATATTAATTTGCTAAATAACAGTTAAGATTTGCACTAGTGCTTGGCCTTGTCCTCAGTGGAATGATAACTCACTCACTACTTTATTACTTGGGCCACACGTGCACTTGCGGTATTGCTATAGCGCAGCTCGCACGCACCAGGAGACCAGAGCTAAGAGACCCCAGAGTGAGGCAGGGTCTTCATTAGTGAAGAGAGGCTGAGGGGGATATTTTAAGAGGTTCAGTAGGAGCCAGGGGCAGTTTGGCAGGTCAGTACAGCAGCAGAGACAGAGACAGAGACTAGTGCACCGACCCCAGTGGTTCAGAGGTCTGCTCCACCTACTTGTGTCCATTGTGGTAAAGCACAAGGAGGTGTCTGCTGGTGGAGAGGTGCTTTGGGAGTGTGTTTTAGATGTGGGTCATCAGACCATTTTATCAGAGATTGTCAAGAGCCACTAGAGGATAGACAAGCATATACTGTAGTTCTCGACCCAGAGTCAGAGGGGGTCATGATGGCAGAGGTTTTGGTAGAGGTGGTCAATTTGGGATTAGTCAGAGAGGAGGTTCTACAGTCAGAGGTAGTAGATCATATGAGGCAGGGCCATCATAATGGGTTTATATGATGCAGAGGCAGCCATATGCTTCAGCTGTTATTGCTGGTACTTTTACTTTATTTGGTACTTCAGTTCTTGCATTATTAGACCTTAGGTCGACCCATTCTTACATTAGTGCATCCATCTTGCCTGTGAGTGATTTGTATTCTGAGTCCTTAGGATTTGATGTTTTGGTCACAAATCCTTTAGGGCATAGTATTGTGGTGAGCAGGGTGCACCGAGATAGTCCAGTTGTTGTTCAGGATGAGGAGTTTCTCGGTGACTTGATTGAGATGCCTTTCAGGGAGTACGATATGATTTTAGGCATGGATTGGTTATCCAGGCAATGGACGGTGGTAGATTGTCAGAAGAAATGTGTTACTTTAAGAACACGTAATGGTAGGGATGTGATGGTATCTAGCGAGTAGAGGTATCTTTCATCCATATTTATTTCAGTTGTTTCAATTAGGAGGATGATTCAAAAGGGATGTAAGTCTTATCTAGCTCATGTTGTAGATACCAGAGTAGTGGCGTCCCAGCTTGACAGTATACCCAAAGTTGCTGAGTTTCCAGATGTTTTCTATGATGAGTTGCCAGGGGTACCTCCTGAGAGAGAAGTGGATTTTGGTATCGATTTGTTGCCTGGTACCACTCCTATCTCTATTACCCCTTATCGGATGGCATCTACTGAGTTGAGAGAGTTGAAGGTGTAATTGCAGGAATTATTGGAAAAAGGATTCGTCTGCCCTAGTGTATCCCGTGAGGAGCGTCTGTGTTGCTTGTGAAGAGGAAGGATGACACCTTGAGATTATGTATTGATTATAGGAAGTTGAATAAGTTGACCACCAAGAACAAGTATCCTTTGCCTCGGATAGATGATCTCTTTGATCAGTTGAAGGGAGCAGCAATATTCTCTAAGATTGATCTGAGATCAGGGTACCATCAGTTGAGAGTCAGAGATGTGGATGTACCCAAGGCAGCTTTTCATACGAGGTATGGGCATTATGAGTTTCTGGTGATGCCCTTTGGATTGACGAATGCACCAGTAGCTTTTATGGATTTGATGAATAGGGTGTTCAGACCATATTTAGATCAGTTTGTGGTGGTCTTCATTGATGACATTTTGGTGTATTCACATAATGAGGAGGATCATGATAGGCATTTGCGGATTGTATTACAGACTCTGAGAGAAGCAGCTGTATGCTAAGCTGTCTAAGTGTGAGTTCTAGCTCTATCAAGTAGCTTTTCTTGGTCATGTGGTTTTAGCAGAGGGTATTAGAATTGATCCGAGTAAGGTTGAGGCTATCTTGAATTGGAGTCCATCGAAGACTGTGACAGAGATTAGAAGTTTTCTAGGATTGGTAGGCTATTATGGTCGGTTTGTGAAGGGTTTTTCTATGATAGCTACACCACTCACCAGATTGCTTTGGAAAGGAGTTAGATTTGTGTGGACAGATTAGTGTCAGGTGAGTTTTGAGCAGCTGGGGGAGATGTTGACTCAGGCTTGTAACACCCCTATACCCCGTATACGTACACAGCATGCTATTACGATCGTAATATACGTATACTGAATATAGGAATGCCATGGTTTACTAAACAAACGACTCACTTCTTTTACAATAGTATAAGCAAACTCAAAACATTTAAGTTATATCATAAAATACAATAAATAAAACGTTCATTCTATACGCAGCGGAAAATGTAAAAATATTTACAAATACATAAACATCAAAATCAAATTTTACAAAACATAAAGTTTTTACATGTTTGGCAGTCAATCTTTGATCTTTAAGCCCACAATTAACACTTTAAAATCTAGACTCGACTCGGTCTAGATGAACTCTCTGGCTCTTCCCTGTCACCTGCGCGATGAACCACAATCGCGCTAACCATATGTTTCAATGCATTGCCAATATCATATGTTCAAACATTATAAACAATACATAAAAATATCATATTTCAAAGTCATACCTTAAATCTCATTATTCAATAACTTATTAAAAACATTCATGAGGTAATACTCACAATTTTCCACGTCCATAAACATGCCACACATCATGTTGTATCTTCATAGTTTCATTACCCAACATAGCTTTCCAAACCACATTCATTTTCATTAAGTTACTTATGTATTATAATCATCTCATAACATTATATCTCACTCCATAGTTCATATTAAAGCAAAGACAAGCATGGGCCCAAAAGACACTAATATGCCATTCAACTTTCAGAGTTAATGTTTTGGTTTAATTATCACATTTATCATTATCATTATCCCAACTAGGCTTCAAGGATTAGGCTCAACCAAGCTTCAAGGGGAACAAAGCATGCTAAGTATCAACCCAGCTTGGCTTTAAGAACCAAACCCAACCTAGCTTCAAGGGTTGTAACATCTCAATTAGGCTTCAAGGACTAGACCCAACCAAGCTTCAAGGGGAGTTAAGCATGCTAAACTTTAACCCAACTTGGCTTCAAGGATCAAGCCCAACCTAACTTCAAGAGAATGTTACTATTAGGCATGCCACCAACAACAAAACTCTGAAAATGGAATAACACATTAGCCACACAACTCATTTATTATTTCATTATCAATTTCATTCTTATTTCTCATCATCATCTAGGCAAACATGCCTCAATCATCTCATTTATATCATTATAGCCAACAACAATGGCTTCATATCTTATCAAGATAGTATACATAATCAATTGCCTTGGACATATATCTTAAATTCATCATCATATAGGCAACATGCCCCATTTACTTCATTTCAATAATGATAGCCAACCACAATGGCTTCACATCTCATTATATCTCAATTCACAACAAAACAATTCATCATTGAAGTATTCATCATAATCAATTGCATTGCACATATATTTCATATTTCATCATATCTTTCTCATTTTCAATATACATTCCACAAAGTTCACATTATGCAAAATATAACATTATTAATATGCATCAACAATACAATAGATTACTTAACACATTTACAATTAAATATTTTAAGTCTCAAGATCATATAAAGGTATGCAATAATGTAGGGTTTGTACTTACCTTAAAAACAATTCACACACAACACCAACTCCTCTTCCAAGAATCCTTACAACTTGGATTAGGGCAATTTAACTTCTTTAAGACCTAATCCAAAAATGATAAAATACATCAATTCCAATACAATTATTCACTTATTAACCTCATACTAGACCCTTAGATCACAATTTACAAACCAACATCTCTCTCTAGGACCCCACGGTTGTGGCCTCCCAACCCCCAAGGACGTGGGTTACCAAATGGTTCTGCCTCCCTTGCTCCAAATCCCCACGACCATGGCTTCCAATGGCCACGGTCGTGGCAGCCAAGGGCCACGGGCGTGACATCCAAGATGCTTCTATTTCGGACCAAATTCATGTATTCTATGCTTCTAACTTCATTAAACACAAACAACTTGAAGATCTAGGAAAATAAATGATCAAACTCAAGTTTAACATCACTCACCAATTCAAAACCCTAAAACAAACATCACTCTTACTCTTCCAACACCAACACCAACCTAACTTCTTATCTTCAATTCAATTCCAACACTCTCAAACATACTATAATCAAACATAATCATACTATCACATCTCAACAATCAAACTCAATTACAACTCAAAATAAAACAAGAGAAATCAAGAGAGAACTTACCAAAGTTGATGATACTTCACAAATTTCCAACTTAATCACTTGAATCTTCCTTCAATTTGATCTTAAAAATCATAACCTCTTTTGCTCTCTATTGCCTTGGATGGCCGGCCAAGAAGGGAAAAGAAGAAGAAAATGAAAAAGAAAATAATCAAGTCAAATTCTCTTATTCTCTTTAAATCTCCTCCAAGCAAACATAATAATAAAATAATCCAGTTAATTCTCCTCCATTCATTTAATTTCCTTTTTAATTAATTCCATTAATAATAAAAATAAAATATCTTCTTTTGACCATCACATTTTGACTTGTATATGTTGTATATATTTCCATATATACAACATATACACTCTCTCTTAAATTCTTTTCTCTTTCCAATTTAACATATACACTTAATCCAATTACAACAATAATACCAAAACTTCTAGGGCACACTTTGGGATATTACAATTCTCCCCCTCTAAAAAGAAATTTCGTCCTCGAAATTACCTGATCTCATGTCCAAAACAGTTGAGGATATTGATCTCGCATTGCTTGCTCACTCTCCCAAGTTGCCTCTTCCTTTGCATGATTCTTCCAAAGAACTTTCACCAATGGCACTCTCTTATTTCTCAACTCTTTTACTTCATGTGCCAAAATAGCAATTGGTTCTTCTTCAAATGTCAGATCCGAACTCACCTCAATAGATTCAACTGGTAAAACATGAGATGGATCTGATCTGTACCTTCACAACATCGATACATGGAAGACATTGTGGATTCTATCCAACTCAGGCGGCAAAGCGAGTCGATAAGCAACTGGTCCAACTCTTTCTAATATCTCATATGGTCCAATAAAACGAGGACTCAGCTTCCCTCTTCGACCAAATCTTAAAATCTTTTTCTAAGGAGACACTTTCAGAAATACTTTATCTCCAACATCAAACTCTATGTCTCTCCTCTTCAAATCTGAATAAGATTTCTGCCGATCTGAAGCTGCTTTTAATCGATCCCGAATTATGTTCACTTTCTCTTCCGTCTCTTTAACCAAATCAGGACCAATCAATTTGCCTTCTCCAAGTTCATTTCAACATAAAGGTGTCCTACATCTTCTACCATACAATGCCTCAAATGGTGCCATACCAATACTAGATTGATGACTGTTGTTGTAAGCAAATTCCACAAGTGGCAAAAATCTGTCCCAACTTCCAGAAAAATCAATGACACAGCTTCTCAACATATCCTCAATAATTTGTATCACCCTCTCTGATTGCCCATCTGTCTGCGGATGAAAAGTAGTGCTAAAGTGCAATTGAGAACCCAATGCACCATGCAAATTCTTCCAAAATCTCGAAGTAAATCGTGGATCTCGATCAGACACTAAAGAAATTGGGACACCATGCAACTTCACTATCTCACTGATATACAGCTCAGCCAACTTCTCAAGAGAATAGTCCATTCTAACTGGAAGAAAATGAGCTATCTTTTTCAACCGATCAACAATCACCCAAATAGCATCATGCTTCTTCTGAGTCAATGGTAAACCAGACACAAAATCCATTGTCACTCTCTCCCATTTCCATTCAGGCACTGTTAAAGGTTGAAGCAACCCTGTTGGAACTTGGTGCTCAGATTTTACCCTCTGACAAGTGAGACACTTGGATACAAACTCCGCTATATCTCTCTTCATACCTGACCACCAATAATGCTGCTTCAAATCCTGATACATCTTTGTACTCCCAGGGTGCATAGCAAAAACTGACTGGTGTGCCTCTTCTAAAATAATTTTTCTCAATCTTGCATCATTAGGAACACACAGTCTATCTTTAAACCAAAGACTACCATCCCTTCTCACATGAAAATCTCTATTCTCCCCATTTTGGCAATCTGAAACAATCTTCTGGATTTTCTCATCTTCCAGTTGATCCTCTTTAATCTGATCCAACAATACTGGTCTCGACTGCAACTGAGCCAACAATGCACCATCATCACATGATTCAAAACTAGCATGCAACGCTCTCAACTCAACAAGCAACGAGAGCGAATAAACAGTCAAGTATGTCAAAGACTTCCGACTCAAAGCGTCTGCAACAACATTAGCCTTACCAGGATGGTAATCAATCAAATAATCATAATCTTTAATTAGCTCTAACCATCATCTTTGCCGAAGATTAAGCTCTCTCTGAACCCCCAAATATTTCAAACTCTTATGATCCATGTAGATAAAACACTTCTCTCCATACAAATAGTGTCACCAAATCTTTAAAGCAAACACTATGGCTGCCAACTCCAAATCATGCGTCGGATAATTTAACTCATGCGGCTTCAACTGCCGAGAAGCATAAGCTATGACTTTACCTTCTTGCATCAAAACACATCCTAAACCATTATGTGAAGCATCACTGTAAATCACATATGGTTTATCTCCCACAGGCAAAGTAAGAACAGGCGCTTGAGTCAACATCTCTTTTAACTACTCAAAACTAGCTTGGCACTGATCTATCCACACAAATCTAACTTCCTTTCGAGGTAATCTGGTGAGTGGAGTAGCTATCAAAGAAAAACCTTTCACAAAGCATTGATAATAGCCTGCCAAACCCAGAAAACTTCTAACTTCAGTTACAGACTTCGGTGGACTCCAATTCAAAATAGCTTCAACTTTACTTGGATCAACTCTTATACCATCTGCAGAAACTACATGACCCAGAAAAGTAACTTGATCAAGCCAAAACTCACACTTCGACAGCTTAGCATACAACTGCTTCTCTCTCAAGATCTGCAACACAATCCGCAAATGCTTGTCATGTTCCTCTTCATTACGTGAATATACCAAAATATCATCAATAAAGACCACAACAAATTGATCCAGATAGGGCCTAAACATTCTATTCATCAAATCCATGAAAGCTGTAGGTGCATTCGTCAATCCAAAAGGCATCACTAAAAACTCATAATGCCCATACCTTGTGTGAAAAGCCGTTTTAGAAACATCTTCAGCTTTAACCCTCAAGTGATGGTACCCTGATCTCAAATCAATCTTGGAAAACACTACTGCTCCCTTTAATTGATCAAAGAGATCATCTATCCGAGGCAAAGGATACTTATTCTTGATAGTCACCTTGTTCAATTGCCTATAATCAATGCACAACCTCAAAGTACCATCCTTTTTCTTCACAAACAAAACAGGAGCTCCCCACGGAGAAACACTAGGGCGAACAAACCCTTTATCCAACAACTCCTGCAACTGCACCTTCAACTCTCTCAACTCAGCAGGTGCCATTCGATAAGGAGTGATAGAGATGGGAGTGGTACCAGGCAACAAATCGATACCAAACTCAACCTCTCTCTCAGGGGGTAACCTTGGCAACTCCTCAGGAAAAACATATGGAAATTCCGCAACTGTGGGTATACTATCAAGTTGAGAACCCATTACTTTGGTATCCACAACATGAGCAAGATAAGCATCACACCCTTTTCTAATCAATTTCCAAGCTGCAAAAGCTGAAACAAACAAGGATGCAAGTTGTCTCTGCTCACTAGACACCATCACAGTTCTACCATCACCGGTTCTCAAAGTAACACATTTCTTTTGACAGTCTACCACAGCTCCATGCTTCGACAACCAATCCATGTCTAAGATCAAATCATACTCCTTAAAAGGCATTTCAATCAAATCACCTAAAAATTCCTCACCTTGTACCACAACTGCACTATCACGATGCACCTTACTCACCACAACACTATGTCCTAAAGGATTTGTCACCAATACATCAAATCCTAAGGACTCTGAATGCAATTCAGACACAGGCAAAATAGATGCACTTATGTACGAATGAGTAGATCCTGGATCAATCAAAGCAAGAACTGGAATATCAAATAAAGAAAATATACCCGCTATAACTGCTGAAGCATCCGGCTGCCTCTGCATCACATATACTCTCTGAGAAGATCTGGCCTCATCTGGCCTACTGCCCCTGGATGAAGATCCTCCTCTCTGACTAAACCCTGGTCTACCATCTCTACTGAAACTTCTGCCCCCTTGACCATGTCTGCTGACACTGGGTCGAGAAGCTGCAGTATCAGTCTGCCTATCCTCTTGCATCTCAGGGCAATCTTTAATAAAATGAGCTGGTGACCCACATCTAAAACATACTCCTGATCCACCTGTCTTCCAACAAGTACCCCCCATGGGTCCTACCATAATGAACACATGTAGGTGGAGGAGATCTCTGAACCACTGGAGTCGGAGCACTAGCTACAGAAACTGTAGGTCTCGATCTCGGCCTCTGATACTGAATTGACCTACCAGATTGCCTCTGGCTCCTACTGATCCTCAAAATAAAACTTCCTCGGCCTCTCTTCATAGACGAAGACCCTGCCTCAAACTGGGTCTCCTAACTCTGGTCTCTTCCTCAGTAGCAGCTGCTGCAATGCCCTGTGCTCTCTCAACACTTCTGGCTGCTGCAACCAATTGAGAAAAATCCTAGTACCGAGAACCAGCAACAATGCACATAATAGAGGGCCTCAACCCCTCCTCAAACCTCCTACACCGGTCAATCTCGTCGGAAATAATTCCACTGGCATAGTGACTCAACCGGATGAACTCTATCTCATACTCTGTCATGGTCCGGTTATCTTGTCTCAGATTCAGAAATTCCATCTTCTTGACATCTTTATACTCCCTCAGAGTATATTTCTGCTCAAACTCCCTTAGAAAATCGTTATAAGATAATGTAGGTGGATCATCCATGGCATGAGGAACCGTCTTCCACCAATCATAAGCATCTTTCTGAAGAAGGGATCTTGCATAATCAAATTTCTCATCAGGAGTAGCTTGCAACTGAATAAATATTCTCTGCACTTTATCCAACCACTGCTCAGCTACTGCAGGATCTGTAGTGCCCAAGAAATCCTCAGCTCCATATTTTCTCAATTTATCATAATGTCTCACCGGTACTTGAGGCTGTGGTGGCGGTGGTGGCTGCTGTACGGGAGCTCTCCTCAACAATTCTACCATATGCCGTAACCAACCCGGCGGAACCTCATCAACAGCCGATCTCTCTGGCACAAGAGCAGGTGCCTCACTAACTCTCTCAACCCTAGCTCCATCTCTACCCTCTTCAGGAGCTACACTCTCAGCACTACTTTCTATGGACTGACGTGACTGAGACGCCATCACTACCTATATCTGCAAACACAGCAGAATATACTTCATTAAAGATCAGAGACTGCCAATACCAAAACATGTATTTTATTTAAAAACCAACTTTTAAAATCAAAATATTCTTTTTCTTACAATTGACCTAGGTTGAGAATCTCAAACCTAGGCTCTGATACCAAAATAATTGTAACACCCCTATACCCCGTATACGTACACAACATGCTATTACGATCGTAATATATGTATACTGAATATAGGAATGCCACGATTTACTAAACAAACGACTCACTTCTTTTACAATAGTATAAGCAAACTCAAAACATTTAAGTTATATCATAAAATACAATAAATAAAACATTCATTCAATACGCAGCGGAAAATGTAAAAATATTTACAAATACATAAACATCAAAATCAAATTTTACAAAACATAAAGTTTTTACATGTTTGGCAGTCAGTCTTTGATCTTTAAGCCCACAATCAACACTTCAAAATCTAGACTCGACTCAGTCTAGATAAACTCTTTGGCTCTTCCCTGTCACCTGCACGATGAACCACAATCGCGCTAAGCCTACGGCTTAGTGGTACAAACCCCAATGATAATATGTTTCAATGCATTGCCAATATCATATGTTCAAACATTATAAACAATACATAAAAATATCATATTTCAAAGTCATACCTTAAATCTCATTATTCAATAACTTATTAAAAACATTCATGAGGTAATACTCACAATTTTCCACATCCATAAACATGCCACACATCGTGTTGTATCTTCATTGTTTCATTACCCAACATAGCTTTCCAAACCACATTCATTTTCATTAAGTTACTTATGTATTATAATCATCTCATAACATTATATCTCACTCCATAGTTCATATTAAAGCAAAGACAAGCATGGGCCCAAAAGACACTAATATGGCATTCAACTTTCAGAGTTAATGTTTTGGTTTAATTATCACATTTATCATTATCATTATCCCAACTAGGCTTCAAGGATTAGGCTCAACCAAGCTTCAAGGGGAACAAAGCATGCTAAGTATCAACCCAACTTGGCTTCAAGAACCAAACCCAACCTAGCTTCAAGGGTTGTAACATCTCAATTAGGCTTCAAGGACTAGACCCAACCAAGCTTCAAGGGGAGTTATGTAACATCCCAAATCCCAGATTGGTAAGAAACAGACATAACCTATAACTTGAGCTCGAATTTAATCCAAGTTAATGACAAAATTAGAGAGTCTCAAAGAAGACTTAATTGTTTATTTGTGTCTTAGCTAGATGTATAACTTGAAATTACTCAATTCTGAGTTTTAAAGAATAAGATATGATGGATTTAGTAGACAATGTGCAAGCTGCCTCAGGACAGCATAGTAGGCTTGACTTCGAAGGACCGTCAAAAATCAGATCTAACTCGGATCGACCAAAAATTTTGACACATTGTAGCACCAGATGTCTAGTTTCCGTGGGAATAAGAATTAATTAATTTGGAGTTGTGAGTAAAAAGATATTAATAAAGAAAGATAGCAAGATCAGGAAGGGATATCAAAAGGACCTAAGTGGAAATTTCTCAAAAGTTAGGGGTAACTATGTAAATTAAAAATTAAGAGTCGGAAGTTCTTAATAGTGCCCATATCCGACCCCGAAAGAATATTCTAGAGATTAATCGGGTCGCAACGACGTGTAACGGTTTTTCCAGGAAATGTCCCGTTAAAGAAAAACGAAGACATTTTGACTAGGGGCATTTTGGTCATTATCAATTAAAGTTATACATGAATTTAAAGTAGGAAATAAAAAAATGAGTACGTAGAGGATGACGAGGGGTGATATATGAAATGATCATCAGTAGAAACGGAGCCGGAAGAAAACCCGAGCAAGGAAAGGACCTAAAGGGAATTTTGTAAAAAGTTGAGGGCTTATCGGTAATTTTTCAAAATGACTTGGAAACCTAAAATAGACCTTATAAATAGAAAGTAGAGGTCGAGAGGATCAAAACTATATGTAGTATGACTCGTGGAACTGTACGGTTTAAAAGATATGATCGATTAATCGCCGGAACGTAAAGTGGGCTCGGTATCGTGTCGGGACCGGATGGGTAACCCGGGACAACTTTATGATATCCTATGGGAAGAGGGACAAGTGGAAAGAAGTAAAGGAAAAAGAAAACTATAAAAATCTAATGTTGACCAATCAAAAGCAACCATTTAGCATGTGTAATAAATGAAGAAAGAGAAAGGTGACAAGTGGTCTTAAAGGGTTTAACCAACACATAAGGTGATCATCATTTCTTTTGTATATAAATATATGTGATATGAAGAACCAATTTCTCTCTTTTCCACTTGCAAATTTCGGCCAATAAAGGGAAACACCAAAGGACTTCCAAGTTTCTCCAAATTTGATTTTTAAGGTAAGTTTTTAAGGTTTTCTAGTAAGTAGACTTTAATTTTAATATTAATTTTAGGTAGTTATATATTTATTGGAAGATTGGAAATTAGAGTCTTTATGTGGAATTGGAAAAATATTAAGTAAGTGATGAGATTAATTGATTAAATGGAAGAATCAAGATGTATAAAGATTAATAAGGTTGGATTAGGGTTTCAGTTGGAAAAGAAATGGAGGATAACTTATTATTTTAAATTTCTAAGGTTGATGTTGTATCTTGAATTGATTGAAGGAGAAATAAAGAATTAAAGAAGGAGAAGAAGGAAAAGCTAAGAGGAATTAAAGAAATAAGGTTTGGTACTTTACCTTTGAATAATTAATTTTGATTTGGTGCTTTACCATAAAAGAAATTCTATTTGCTTACAAATTTTGGTTTATGGAAGTTTTGAAGTTGATGTTTAAATATATTGATTTGAGTTAAACATGCAAAAATTGTTAAAAGGAAGTGTTTGAATCTTCACTTTACTATTAAAGAAGCCTTAATATTGATTTGCAAAAGAAAAATAAACTATCCTATGCATTTCAAATGTTTGGGCCGAAATGGTCCCAAAGTGACAGCTTCTGGACTATTTTTGTGGCAATTGTTTGGGGCAGCAAACGAATGAATTTTTCAACGAAAGTTTACATGCAATTAGTCAACATATGAAATAAGTTTTCTGTAAAATTTCAGCCAAAAATAAGATCATTTACTTGGTCAAATGCATGACTGAAGTGGACTGAAATTTTGACGAAAACCCAGATTTTACTATTCATTTGGTCATGCCATTTTGCGTTGCCGATTTTTCTCGCCGCAACACTATTTATTTGGTCAATTTGTGATCTTTTGAGGAATGCTTTGAAATGTTTAATATGTTTATTGTGGATATTAAATATGTGAAAAAGGGGAATGGTTTGACTAAAGAATGTGTTGCGCGGCATAAATGGCAAAGTGCGATGGGAATTAAATTGATTTCTTGAATCATTCTAAAATGAAGTTGAGACTTAAATTGAATCATTTAAATCTTTTTGCTCTACTGGATAGTGGGAGTGGTAGATAAGGGTATGGTGCACTATACTAACGCATGCAGTACTGCTCATTATTGTGATATGATATTTTATTCAGTGGTGAGGCCACTGAAGCCAATGGGGAGGCCCATTGGTTAACCAGGATGGGGAGGCCCATTCCTGTGATCTGATATTGGTGGTGAGGGCCACCTATGTTACAGTGGGGAGGCCCACTGCCTTATCACTATGGTTCCCTATATACCAGTAGAGCTAAAGCCAGAGCCTGAGCCAAAGTCCTATTTTTCTAAAACTACGTACTGCAATATGAGTTTGAATTATGGTTTTTACAATTGTTGAAAGTATATCTACACTGAATGGACAATAACTTTCATTTGTTTAATGTTGGTTGATTTATGATTTAATTAATTCCTTTTATTTCAAATGCTTTCATGTTTTACTATATTTTCATCGGTAAAGTACCCACTGAGCGTCATCGCTCAACGAGTTAAGTTTTCCTTGACTCGTAGGTTCGGAGCAGTAGATAAATCTTGGGGAAGCAACTACCAGACTACAGCAAATCTCAGGGGTAGATCTTTTAGTTCCATTATGAGTTAGTTAGTTGTGGCATGTATATGAATAAATATAAAAGCGAATTTCTATGTAATAATTGTATGTTAGTAGTGTGTAATAATCATAAATCTTTACTTTATGTTATATTAGAAGTGTGAACTCTTTGTACAGGTTTGTAGTTGAGGGTATAAGGTGGACTCATTGGGAGTGCATTAAATTTGATGGCATTCTTATTCACATTGGTCTGTGTAAAATGTTTTCAAAAATCAGAAAAACAAGTTTTGTCGACACTTGGGATCCAAATTTCTAGGCGGAACTATGGCAAAATTTCTGTAAAAATCAAAACTAAAATTTGACTAAGTAAATTGGTAGAAACAATTAGGATAGTGTGGCGCCTCTACTCAGCTTACACATGTAGGTTGGGAAGGGGTGTTACAAGTTAAGCATGCTAAACTTCAACCCAACTTGGCTTCAAGGATCAAGCCCAACCTAACTTCAAGAGAATGTTACTATTAGGCATGCCACCAACAACAAAACTCTGAAAATGGAATAACACATTAGCCACACAACTCATTTATTATTTCATTATCAATTTCATTCTTATTTCTCATCATCATCTAGGCAAACATGCCTCAATCATCTCATATATATCATTATAGCCAACAACAATGGCTTCATATCTTATCAAGATAGTATACATAATCAATTGCCTTGGACATATATCTTAAATTCATCATCATATAGGCAACATGCCCCATTTACTTCATTTCAATAATGATAGCCAACCACAATGGCTTCACATCTCATTATATCTCAATTCACAACAAAACAATTCATCATTGAAGTATTCATCATAATCAATTGCATTGCACATATATTTCATATTTCATCATATCTTTCTCATTTTCAACATACATTCCACAAAGTTCACATTATGCAAAATATAACATTATTAATATGCATCAACAATACAATAGATTACTTAACACATTTACAATCAAATATGTTAAGTCTCAAGATCATATAAAGGTATGCAATAATGTAGGGTTTGTACTTACCTTAAAAACTATTCACACACAACACCAACTCCTCTTCCAAGAATCCTTACAACTTGGATTAGGCAATTTAACTTCTTCAAGACCTAATCCAAAAATGATAAAATACATCAATTCCAATACAATTATTCACTTATTAACCTCATACTAGACCCTTAGATCACAATTTACAAACCAACATCTCTCTCTAGGACCCTCACGGTCGTGGCCTCCCAACCCCCACGGGCGTGGGTTACCAAATGGTTCTGCCTCCCTTGCTCCAAATCCCCACGGCCATGGCTTTCAATGGCCACGGTCGTGGCAGCCAAGGGCCACGCGCGTGGCATCCAAGATGCTTCTATTTTGGACCAAATTCATGTATTCTATGCTTCTAACTTCAATAAACACAAACAACTTGAAGTTCTAGGAAAATAAATGATCAAACTCAATTTTAACATCACTCACCAATTCAAAACCCTAAAACAAACATCACTCTTACTCTTCCAACACCAACACCAACCTAACTTCTTTTCTTCAATTCAATTCCAACACTCTCAAACATACTATAATCAAACATAATCACACTATCACATCTCAACAATCAAACTCAATTATAACTCAAAATAAAACAAGAGAAATCAAGAGAGAACTTACCAAAGTTGATGATACTTCACAAATTTCCAACTTAATCACTTGAATCTTCCTTCAATTTGATCTTAAAAATCAAAACCTCTCTTGCTCTCTATTGCCTTGGATGGCCGGCCAAGAAGGGAAAAGAAGAAGAAAATGAAAAAGAAAATAATCAAGTCAAATACTCTTATTCTCTTTAAATCTCCTCCAAGCAAACATAATAATAAAATAATCCAATTAATTCTCCTCCATTCATTTAATTTCCTTTTTAATTAATTCCATTAATAATAAAAATAAAATATCTTCTTTTGACCATCGCATTTTGACTTGTATATGTTGTATATATTTCCATATATACAACATATACACTCTCTCTTAAATTCTTTTCTCTTTCCAATTTAACATATACACTTAATCCAATTACAACAATAATACCAAAACTTCTAGGGCACACTTTGGGATATTACAAGGCTCCTATCCTTACCCTGCCTATGGAAGGTAAACCATATGTGATATACAGTGATACTTCACATAGTGATTTAGGTTGTGTTCTGATGGAGGGTAAAGTCATTGCTTATGCCTCTCGACAGTTGAAGCCACATGAGCTGAATTACCCAATGCATGATTTGGAATTTCAGCTATAGTTTTTGCCTTGAAGATTTGGCGGCTTTACTTGTATGGGAAAAAGTGTTTCATTTATACGGATCACAAGAGTTTGAAATGTAACACCCCACATCCGGTACACGCACACTACAAACACCACATTGTAATATACGTGCACTGAACATAGGGATGCTACGATTTTCTTTAACATTCAAATCATTTTAAAAGATACCATAACCTTTCTTCTATATTCATTATAGAAAATAAGTAATTAACTTGCAATATAAAACAAAATAGATATATACATTTACTTAATACGCAGCGGAATTTATAAAATATTTACATATAGGAATACATCAAATCCATATTTACAAATATACATATATTTACATTATAAATAATACTTTACAAAATATAAAGAAGTTATACATGATTGGCAGCTTTTCTCTGATCTTTAAGTCCCAAAACAAATTCTTCAATGTCTACTCTCACTCGGTCTCGAGGAACTCTCGGGTTCAACTTTGTCACCTGCGCGATCAACACTATCGCGCTAAGCCAACGGCTTAGTAGTACAAAGTATGCTAGCATTATGCTTTAATGCAATGCAATATCATACATTTTAATAATCAATAACTTCATAGATGGAAAGATAATATCACACCTTTGTATTTCATAAATCATACACATATCAACATATTACATTTTAAAGTCCTTCATAGATCTCATTATTCAATTATTTTACCATCAATGAATTACATTTAAACAAAGACAAGCATGGGCCCAAAATACTCTAATATGCCATTCAATTTTCAGAGTTAATGTTTTGGTTCTATTATCACATTCATCAATATCATAATCCCAACTAGGCTTCAAGGATTAGGTTCAACCAAGCTTCAAGGGGAACAAAGCATGCTAAGTATCAACCCAACTTGGCTTCAAGAACCAACCCAACCTAGCTTCAAGGGTTGTAACATCTCAATTAGGCTTCAAGGATTAAATCCAACCTAACTTCAAGAGATTGTTACTAATATTAGGCATGCCACCAACAACAAACTCTGAAAATGGAATAACACATTAGCCACACAATTCATTTATTATTTCATTATCATTTCCATTCTCAATTCTCATCATCATCTAGGCAAACATGCCTTATTTCTTTCAATTGAATCATCATAGCCAATCACAATGGCTTCATATCACATTTGAGTTATCATAACCAATCACAATGGCTTCACATCTCATTTCATCATTGATATATACCTAACACTTTACATTATTCATAGATTTAGAATCTACCACATACATTTGTTTGGATCATTTTTGTTTTAAGTGTGTTTAAAATGTTCATTTTTATGTTTAGGTGCAAAAAGACCTTTGAAGAATCAAAACAATGCAAGAAGAGCAAAGAACAATCACAGTAGCTAACACACTCAAGGGACACGACCAAGCTTGTGGCCGTGTCTCTCAACATAAAACATGCAGTAGCAGACATGGGCAAGGGACACGGCCAAGTCAGTGGCCGTGTCTCTCCAAAATTTATCCAACATGGCCAAATTTCCTTAAACTTGGCCGTGTCTCCCAAAAATCTTTAATTTGGCCGTGTCTCTTCTTAGGTTTGGCCGTGTCTCTCATGAATAAAAACCCTAAACATGGCCAAGTCTCTTTTAATTGAATTAAAACACACTGTGCACAACATAACCTTATTCAAATGGATATAATCAATGTCATTAACACTTATTTTACATGTTCATCATCACAATATTCACATTAACAATACACCAACAATACATTTAATCACTTACCACTTCAAAACCCTTAAACCAACATCACTCTTATTCTTTCAATATCAACATCCACTTAACTTACCATATTCAAACCAAAACCAACACCAATTTAACTTTTTAACTTACAATCAATTTCAACACTTATAAACACATCTCAAACACATCTAATCATAATATCAACAAATCATAACTCACATCAAACATAACTTCAAAAATAACAAAGGAAAACAAGAGAGTACTTAACAAAATTGAAGAAATTTCACAAATCTCCAACTTAATTCTTTGATTCTTCCTTCAATTTGAGCTTATAACTTCAAGATCCTCTCTTGCTCTCTCTTTCCTTTGGTATAGCCGGCCACACAAAATGAGAAGAAAAGAAAATAAAGACAAGTCAAACTTCTCTTCTTCTTTAAATCTCCACCAAGCAATTCTAACAAAGCAATTACCTAAATGCCCTCATCCATTTAACTTAACTCTTGTCACTTATATGCCCATTTAAGTAATTTCACATATCACAAATAAATATCCTCTTCCATTGACCATCCATATTGACTTATGTATATGTTATTTATACTACCATATATACAACATATACACTTTCTTTTCTCTTGCAAATTAACATATACATTCAATCCAATTTAAAACAACAACAATATTCAAAACTTCTAAGGCATACATTGGGATATTACAATTCTCCCCCTCTAAAAAGAAATTTCGTCCTCGAAATTACCTGATATCAAGTCTGAAACAACTGAGGATATTGATCTCGCATTGCTTGTTCGCTCTCCTAAGTTGCCTCTTCTGTTCCATGATTCTTCCATAGAACTTTCACCAATGACACCTTTTTATTCCTCAACTCTTCCACTTCATGTGCCAAAATAGCAATTGGTTCTTCTTCAATTGTTAAATCTGGACTCACTTCAATGGATTTAACTGGCAAGATATGAGATGGATCCGACCTGTATCTCCTCAACATAGACACATGGAATACATTACGGATCCTCTCCAACTCAGGTGGCAAAGCAAGCCGATAAGCAACTGGCCCAACTCTTTCCAAAACTTCATACGGTCCAATGAAACGAGGACTCAATTTCCCTTTTCGACCAAACCTCAAAATCTTCTTCCAAGGAGACACTTTCAAAAATACCTTATCTCCCACATTATACTCAATGTCTCTCCTCTTCAAATCTGAATAAGATTTCTGTCGGTCTGAAGCTATTTTCAACTTATCTCGAATCACTTTCACTTTCTCTTCAGTTTCTTTAACTAAATCAGGACCAATTAACTTACCTTCTCCAAGTTTATTCCAACATAGAGGTGTCCTACACCGTCTACCATACAATGCTTTGAATGGTGCCATACCAATGCTGGATTGATGACTGTTATTGTAAGCAAATTCCACAAGTGGCAAGAATCTATCCCAACTTCCAGAGAAATCAATGACACAGCTTCTCAACATGTCCTCAATAATCTGTATCACTCTCTCTGATTGCCCATCTGTCTGCGGATGGAAAGCAGTACTAAAGTGTAATCGAGAACCCAAAGCACCATGTAAACTCTTCCAAAACCTTGAAGTAAATCGGGGATCTCGATCCGACACTACAGAAATTGGGATACCATGCAACTTCACAATCTCATGGATATACAGCTCAGCTAACCTCTCCAAAGAATAATCCATCCGAACCGGAAGAAAATGAGCTGTCTTAGTTAACCTGTCAACAATCACCCAAATAGCATCATGCTTCCTTTGTGTCAATGGCAAACCAGACACAAAATCCATGGTTACCCTTTCCCATTTCCATTCAGGCACTACTAAAGGTTGAAGCAACCCAGTTGGAACTTGATGCTCCGCTTTTACCCTCTAACATGTGAGACATTTGGATACAAACTCAGCTATGTCTCTCTTCATACCGGACCACCAGTAACACTGCTTCAAATCATGATACATCTTTGTATTGCCCGGATGCATGGCAAATACTGACTGATGGGCTTCTTCTAAAATGATCCTTCTCAAATTAGCATTATCAGGTACACACAATTTGTTCTTAAACCAAAGACTCCCATCACTTCTCACAATAAAATCTCGACTCTTTCCATTCTGACAATCTGAAACAATCTTTTGAATTTTCTCATCAACCCATTGAGCCTCTTTAAGCTGGTCCAACAAAACTGGTTTCAATTGCAACTGTGCCAACAATGCACCATCATCATAAGATATAAAACTAGCATGTAATGCTCTCAATTCAACTAGCAACGAGAGCGAATAAACAGTCAAACCTGCTAAAGACTTTCGACTCAAGGCATCAGCAACAACATTTGCCTTACCAGGATGATAATCAATTAAGCAGTCGTAGTCTTTAATCAACTCCAACCATCTCCTCTGTCGAAGATTGAGCTCTTTTTGGACACCCAAATATTTTAAACTTTTATGGTCTGAATAGATAAAACACTTCTCCCCAAACAAATAGTGTTGCCAAATCTTCAATGCAAACACAATGGCTGCTAACTCTAAATCATGGGTCGGATAATTGAGCTCATGCGGTTTTAACTGTCGAGAAGCATAAGCTATAACTTTACCTTCTTGCATCAGCACACAACCCAAACCACTATGTGAAGCATCACTGTAGATCACATATGGTTTATCTTCCACAGGTAAAGTAAGAACAGGCGCTTGAGTCAACATTTTTCTCAACTGTTCAAAGCTAGCCTGACACTGATCTGTCCACACAAATCTAACTCCCTTCCGAAGTAATCTGGTGAGTGGAGTAGCTATCAAAGAAAAACCTTTCACAAACCGTCGGTAATAGCCTGCCAAACCCAGAAAACTTCTAACTTCAGTCACAGACTTTGGTGGACTCCAATTCAGAATAGCTTCAACTTTACTCGGATCAACTCTAATACCCTCTGTTGAAACTATATGACCTAGAAAAGTTACTTGGTCAAGCCAAAACTCACACTTCGACAGTTTAGCAAACAATTACTTCTCTCTCAAAATTTGCAGCACAATTTGCAGATGCTTGTCATGCTCCTCATCATTACGCGAATACACCAAAATATCATCAATAAAAACTACCACAAACTGATCCAAATAGGGCCTAAACACCCTATTCATCAAATCCATAAAAGCTGCAGGTGCATTCGTCAAACCAAAAGGCATAACTAGAAACTCGTAATGCCCATACCTTGTACGAAAAGCTGTTTTAGGAACATCTTCAGCTCTGACCCTCAACTGATGGTACCCTGATCTCAAATCAATCTTGGAAAACACTGCTGCACCCTTCAATTGATCAAAGAGATCATCAATTCTAGGCAAAGGATATTTATTTTTAATAGTCACCTTGTTCAATTGCCTATAATCAATACACAATCTCATAGTACCATCTTTCTTCTTCACAAATAAAACAGGAGCTCCCCACGGTGAAACACTAGGGCGAACAAACCCTTTATCCAACAACTCCTGCAACTGCACCTTCAATTCTCTCAATTCAGCAGATGCCATTCTATAAGGAGTAATAGAGATAGGAGTGGTACCGGGCAATAATTCAATACCAAAGTCCACCTCTCTCTCAGGAGGTAACCCTGGCAACTCTTTTGGAAACACAACTGGAAACTCTGCAACTGTAGGTATACTATCAATTTGAGAACCCCTTACTCTAGTATCCACCACATGAGCAAGATAAGCATCACACCCTTTTCTAATCAACCTCCTAGCTACCACAGCTGAAACAAACAAGGATGCTAGCTGTCCCTGCTCACTAGATACTATCACATCTCTACCATCACCGGTTCTCAAGGTAACAACTTTCTTTTGACAGTCTACCACAGCTCCATGTCTAGATAACCAGTCCATGCCTAGGATCAAATCATATTCCTTAAAAGGCATTTCAATTAAATCTCCAAGAAACTCCTCACCTTGCACCTCTACTGCACTATCTCGGTGCACCTTACTAACAATCACACTATGCCCTAAAGGATTTGTCACCAATACATCAAATCCTAGGGATTCAGCATGCACATCAGACACAGGCAAAACAGAAGCACTAATATATGAATGTGTGGATCCGGGATCAATCAAAGCAAGTACTGAAATACCAAATAAAGAAAAAGTACCAGCTATGACTGCCGAAGCATCTGGTTGCCTCTGCATCACATAAATCCTCTGAGAAGATCCAGCCTCCTCTGGTCTACTCTCCCTGGATGCAGAACCTCCTCTAGAACTGAACCCAGATCTGCCTCCTCTGCTGAAACTCCTGCCTCCTCGACCTCCCCTCACACTAGGTCGAGAAGCTGCAGAATCTACTGACATCTGCTCTTGCCTCTCCGGGCACTCTCTAACAAAATGATCAGGCAATCCACATCTGAAACATACCCCAGCCACACCAGTCCTCCAACAAGTACCACCATGTGGCCTACCACAATGAATACATATGGGTAGAGTGGATCTCTGAGTCACTGGGGTTGGAGCACTCGCCACTGAAACTGTAGGTCTAGATCTCTGTCTCTGAAACTGTACTGACCTACCAGCTGGTCTCTGACTCCTACTAACCCGAGGAATAAAACTTCCTTTACCTCTCTTTGCAGATGAAGACCCGGCTTCAAAATGGGGTCTTCTCACCTTGATCTCTTCTTCAGAAGTAGCCGTTGCAATATTCTGAGCTCTCTCTACACTCCTAGCTGCTGCCACAAGCTGGGAAAAATCATGATATCTAGATCCAGCCACAAGACACATAATAGAGGGCCTCAATCCCTCCTCAAATCTCCTGCATCTATCAATCTCATCAGATAAAATACCCCCAACATAATGGCTCAACCGTATAAACTCAACCTCATATTCCGTTACGGTCCGGTGATCTTGCTTCAAGCTTAAGAACTCCATTTTCTTCACATCTTTATACTCCCTTGGAGTATACTTCAATTCAAACTCTCTTAGAAAATCAACATAGGACAATGTTGGTGGATCATCCATAGCATGCGGCACTGTCTTCCACCAATCGTATGCATCCTTCTGCAACAATGATCTTGCATAATCAAATCTTTCTTCTGGAGTGGCTTGTAACTGAACAAATATTCTCTGTACTTTATCTAGCCACTGCTCAGCTACAGCTGGATCAATAGTACCTAGAAAATCTTCGGCTTCATACTTCCTTAATTTATCATACTGTCTCACTGATACCAAAGGCTGTGCGGGTGGTGGCGGTGGTTGTACTGGTGCTGGCCTTAAAGCCTCTACCACATGCCTAAGCCAAACTGGTGGAACCTCCTCACCAGCTAGTCTCCCCGACACAGAAGCAGGTACCTCTCCAGCACTATCCACTCTAGCTCCCTCTCTAACCTCATCAGGAGCTATACTCTCAACACTACTCTCAACAGATTGACGTAAGTGAGAATCCATCACAACCTATATCTGCAAACACAGCAAAATACATCTCATTAAAGATCAGAGACTGCCAATACCAAACATGTATGCTATTCAAAAACTAACTTTTTAAAATCAAAACATTCTTTTCCTTACACTTGACCTAGGTTGAGAATCTCAAACCTAGGCTTTGATACCAAAACAATTGTAACACCCCACATCTGGTACACGCACACTACAAACACCACATTGTAATATATGTGCACTGAACATAGGGATGCTACGATTTTCTTTAACATTCAAATCATTTTAAAAGATACCATAACCTTTCTTCTATATTCATTATAGAAAATAAGTAATTAACTTGCAATATAAAACAAAATAGATATATACATTTACTTAATACGCAGCGGAATTTATAAAATATTTACATATAGGAATACATCAAATCCATATTTACAAATATACATATATTTACATTATAAATAATACTTTACAAAATATAAAGAAGTTATACATGATTGGCAGCTTTTCTCTGATCTTTAAGTCCCAAAATAAATTCTTCAATGTCTACTCTCACTCGGTCTCGAGGAACTCTCGGGTTCAACTCTGTCACCTGCGCGATCAACACTATCGCGCTAAGCCAATGGCTTAGTAGTACAAAGTATGCTAGCATTATGCTTTAATGCAATGCAATGTCATACATTTTAATAATCAATAACTTCATAGATGGAAAGATAATATCACACCTTTGTATTTCATAAATCATACACATATCAACATATTACATTTTAAAGTCCTTCATAGATCTCATTATTCAATTATTTCTGTTCAGGTTTGAAAGCAGCTTCAGACCGACAAAAATTCTATTCAGATTTGAAGAGAAGAGACATAGAGTTCAGTGTGGGAGATAAAGTATTTCTGAAGGTGTCTCCATGGAAGAAGATTCTGAGGCTCGATTGCAAAGGGAAGTTGAGTCCTCGTTTCATAGGAACATATGAGGTGTTGGAGAGAGTTAGTCTAGTTGCTAATAGTCTAGCTTTGCCGCCTGAGTAGGATCAAATTCATAATGTTTTCCATGTCTCGATGCTTTGGAGATATAGGTCTGACCCATCTCATATCCTATCAGCGGAGTCCATTGAGGTGAGTCTAGATCTGACTTACGAGGAAGAACCAGTGGCGATTTTGGCACGAGAGGTTAAAGAATTGAGGAATAAAAGGGTGCCACTTATGAAAGTCCTTTGGAGGAATCATACCACTAAGGAGGCGACATAGGAGAGTGAGCAGACGATGCAGAGTCAGTTTTTCCAATTGTTCCAGACTTGAGAGCAGGTAATTTCGAGGACGAAATTTGTGTTAGGGGGAGAAAATTATAATATCTCAAATTTTTGAAAATTTCTAATTTTTGAAAATTTGATAAAATATATTATAATTAAATTAGATAAATTAAATTAATGATTTAAATGTAAAATGAAAGGATTTTAAGTAAAAAAGTAGAATGTATATGTGAAATATACCTAACATATACTTAACATATACATTAGTCAACTCTTTTAAAAGAAAAGTCAAAAGTCTAAGGGCAAAATGGTAATTATATCTTATAAACTTAAAATTATTTAAATAAATTATTTTTGGTTGGAGGAGGTAATTTGGGATTTTAAAATAATTAAATAATTAAATATTTATTAAAATAAAATAATATTTATATATGGTCATATTTTTTTTAAGTGGAAAGAAAAAGAAAATTAAAATTAGTCTTTTTCTTCTTCTTCTTCTTCTTAAAAAAAAAAGAAATTCCATGGCCATGGGAGAGATTTTTTTTTCATCCAAATACTCATTTTGACAAGAATTTTCAAGAATTAATTGAAGTTTTGGTGGATTTCCAATAGGTTAGTAAGCTTCTTTTCTTAATTTTTGATTTTCTATGAAAGTATGAATATGTGAATTTTGAAATTTTCTATTAGCATGATTTAATTGTTTAATTGGGTATGAATGAAGTTATTTTGATTAATTATTAATGATTTACAAGTTAAATGGAAGAAAGAATTAAGTTTATGATGAGTTGGGTGAAGAGAGAGAATTTATGGTTATGAAAAATTTGGATTCTTGGAATCATGTGTTTTAATTGTGTAAATTGATTCCAAATGTGTTATTTTGATTCATAAATAAGGATTTTAAAGTTAAATATTTGATTTGGTTGTGTTTGTTTGGAGTTTGAGAATGGAAGTGGAGATTTAGGATTTTGAAAAAGTGATTTTCCAAAGTTGTTGAATTGTTTGATTTTATTTGTTTAAGCAAGTTGTCAAGTGTTAAAAGTGATGAATATAAGCTTAAAATGATTAATGGATTGTGTTGGAATGAAAAACCTTCAATGGGGGAAAAGTTATGCCATTTTAGGGTTTTGTGTATAAGAGTGTATTTTTGTAATATAAATGGTTTAAATGTATTAAAATATATTTATAATAATATAAATAAACTTAATATATTAAAATGAATGGCCTAGTATGAGAATCCAAAGTTAAAGTGAGGTTAGCCTTAAATTTAGAATTTTTGCTTAGATGGGGTTTAATTATGGTTTAATATTGAAAATGCTATTAAATGTGATACTAAATAATTATTTGCTATTACATTTGGTTTAGGCATTGAGAAATGTTGATTTGCTTCATCCAAGTGGTGAAGGGCAAGTCAGAAGGATATGATTAAAGGTTGTTTTAAGCTTATTTTGGTTGCTATTTAAGGTAAGTACAAACTTTGATTACATCGGTTGTGTTTGCATAACATTTGAGCTTAACATATTTTGGTTGGAAAATATGTTAAGCTACTTGATACATTGGTTATGGATGAGTAATGTGCTATGACATTTGCAATGTCATATATGTGTTAAATGCATTGTGAAAAGCCATTGATAATGGCTAAATTGTGTAAAATGTGAAATATGTGTATTATGTGAAAATGACTCAAAGTGTTTGGGGAATGCCATTTGTTGTGTATGCATTAAGTGCATTGTTAAAAAGCCATTGGTATTGGCTAAATTACATTAAATGTGATTAATATGTGAATTATGTGGAAATACCCAAAGTAATTGGGTAATGTGTTATAAATGCAAAAATCTGGTATAATGTAATGAGATATGTGGAAACATAATGAAATGAATTGATATCGATATAAATGAGAAATATGAATAAATTATGTGCCTAATATGTTATTCAATTTTTAGAGTTCTGTGTTTGGCGGCATGCCTATGATTTTCCTACGGGCTAGACACTGAGCGTCACTGTGAAAATATTTTTGAGGTAAAATGACCGGGTCATAAGCCTCAAAAACAAGTCCTTGAAGCTAGACTGGGTGAAATGACCAAGTTGTAAGCTCAGACATAGTTGGATTATTTCATTGATATATTGCCTACGGGGCTAGACACATGGTGTCATTATAGACCAAAACAGTAACTCTGGAATTTGAATAGCATATTAGTTATCTTTGGGCCCATGCTTGTGTTTGTTTTATGAGAATTGTGGATTGTGAAATATTTGAAAAGTATGAGAAAATGAAATGATGTGATATCCATATACATTGTGCATTGACATTGCATTTGAGTTTTATTATTATCAAAGTTTGTATTACTAGGCTTTTGGCTTAGCGCGATTGTTTACATTGCGCAGGTGACAGGGTAGATTCGGCTAAGCCGAAGAGTTCTTCTAGACCAGGCCGGGTCTAGACTTGTGGTTGTGCTTGTAGAGTTGATATCAAGATCAGAAACACTATCAGCAGCATATATATATTTTATGTTATTTTATATTTTGGGTATTATGCATATTATATTATATTTTTGGATTTTATGTATTGTAAACTATAAAGAATGTTTGGGTTAAGTTATTTGAAATGGGGGTTTAAATGTGATCTAAAATATATATACACAAATAAATGTTTGAGAAACTTGGTGAAATTGAGGAGCATGGGTGAAATGGTGATTTGAAATTATTTGGGAGTGTTTTCTGATGCAGGTTGTGTAATTGATAAATTTTTAAATGTTCAAATTACAGACAAAACTCTGACGAATTTTTTCCAGAGATTTTCATATAAAATGTTTATTTTGGGTTCCTATAACAAGTAAATAATATTTACATACTATTTAATTTTATATATTTAGTATTTAAAATTTTAAATCAGAAATGTGAAAATTTTTATTAAACCGGTCTGTGATATTTTTGTACCGTATAAGCATATTTTACATATGCTGAAAGTATGTATTGTACGTATATAAGGTATAAGGGTGTTACATTCCCATTATGTACGCATATACGGTATAAAAATATCACAATCTAGTTTAATAAAAATTTCCATATTCCCTTGTTACTCAAAATTTTTTTACAAAAATATATGTATACATATGACAACACATAAAATTCTCACATTACTTAATTATTTAAACATCCTTTATAATTTGCAATGTGTATATATATACTCCCAAAACATAATATAATATATATAATGTCCAAATATACTATAAAATAAAATATGTACATGCTGGCAAAGTGGCACTGATCTTGTAGTAGCACAAATACTTCAAGCTCCAATAGCACAAGCCTAGACCCGATATGGTCTAATACAACTCTCTGGCTCTAACGGATCACCCCTGTCATCTGTGCGATAAGCTACAATCGCGCTAAGTCAAAGCCTAGTGGTACAAACTTTGATAATGATAAAATTCAAAGGCAATGCCAATGCAGAATGTTCATATGCTATGTCATCACATGATATTCAAGACCACTTTTGGATATATGCTTTCATTACTTGATATTTCACACCAACACATACACAAGCATGGGCCCAAATAATTAATACATCATTCAATTCTCAGAGTTACCATTTTGGTCCATAGTGACACTATGTGTCTAGCCCCGAAGGCAAAATCTCAATGTAATAGTCCAACTAGGCTTGAGCTTACAACCTGGTCTTTTCACCCAGCCCAGCTTCAAGGACTTATTTCTAAGGCTCACGACCCGGTCTTGTAACACCCTTATACCCAATATACGTATACTACATACACCCAACATATGTAATATATGAATATAGGATACAAGAATGTCACTAGCCATTTTAACAAAACAACTCTTCACTTATAAAATCTGTATAAACTTAAAACATTCAACTGATATAATATAAATAATAGATGGAATATTACTTGCTAAAACACATATGCATACTTCATTACCAAAGATTTATCCAAAACATTTTTGATAGTTTGCGGAATATACACACACATATATATATATATATATATATATCAAAATATAACATAATATACATGAAATCAATATGTACAAAAATATAAAATTTATACATGCTGGCAGTTTGTCTCTAATCTTGATGTCCAACAATCAACTCTGCACTCAAGGTCTCAAGCCTAGACTCGACTCGGTCTAGACAAACTCTCCAACTCAACTGGATATATCCTATCACTTGCGCAATGAATCACAATCGCGCTAAGCCAAAAGCTTAGTGGTACAAACTTTAATAATAATATAGTTCAAATGCAATGCTAATGCACAACACATAAGGATATTATATCTCATAACATTATATCATTATATCTTGATAAATTGCTCACTTGTTCCATAATTCATAATTCACATAAAAGCAAATACAAGCATGGGCCTAAAAGAATCTAATATGCCATTCAAATCCCAGAGTTATTGCTTTGGTCCAAGATGACACCATGTGTCTAGCCTGAAGGCACATCATAATCACAATGAGGATTACCTCATATGTAACATCTCAACTAGGCTTCAAGGACTAGGTCCAACCCAGCTTCAAGGGTCTGCTACATCATGTAACACCCAACTAGGTTTCAAGGACCAAGCCCAACCCAGCTTCAAGTGATGGTTACTTCTTAGGCATGCCGCCAAACACAAAACTCTAAAAATTGAATAACATACTAGACGCACATTTCTTTCATAATTCTATTATCAAACCCTTTCTCATTTTCTCATGATCAAACTAGGCACAATGCTTCAAATATCTCATTTGTATCAAAATAGCAATCACCAATGGCTTTACATACTATCTTTAATTTATACATAACAAATTGCAATACCCATACATTTTGGGCCATTATCATATTTTGCACAAAGTTCACATTACATATAATGCATTTGTAACATTATACAAATCATAGCATATTTCTCATGCACCAACAATGTAGTAGGTAACTTAACACATTTTCCAACCAAATGTGTTAAGTCCCAATGTCATGTAAATATAAACAATTCTTCAAAGTTTGTACTTACCTTTAAAAGCAACAAACACCATTTTCAACCTCCTCTTCCAAGATATCCCTCAACACTTGGATTGGGTAACTCAAGCCTCCTCAAAGCCTAAACCAAATGTGATTATAAATAATCACTTAGTAATACACTTATAGGTATAAACATAACCTCTCAACACAAGGATAAGAAACACAAAGGAAAATAAGGAAAAGAACTATCTAGGGCAAACTTTACACATGACACGTGTTTAGATCATTTTTGTACTAGTTTTTAGTGTGATTTTTATATGTTTTTAGTTAATATTTTGATTGATTTTTGTTTTAAGTTTGTTTAAAGTGTTTGTTTTAGGTTTAGGTGCAAAAACACCTTTGGAAGATCAAAACAGTGCAGGAAAAGCATGAACCAAGCAAGACATGGCCAAGCCAAATCAAGCTTAGCCGTGTCCCTCAAAGAATGAAGATGGCAGAGCCTGACTCGGCCATGAGACACGGCCAAGTCACTGGCCGTGTCTCATTCAAGGAGCAAAACAAAGACCAAAGCAAAGAAAGAGCAAAAATGAAGAAGCAGGAAGAGACACACCGAAGTGACACGGCCAGCAAGCTTGGCCGTGTCCCATCTTGAGCCAAAGAAGAGAAGGAAAAGAAGCAAGTAGAGGTGGACACACTCAATGACACGGCCAAGCCACTGGCCATGTCCCATTTCATGCCAAAGTCACTTGGAGCAAGCAAAGACGGAAAGAAAAGAAACAGAAATGGACACACCCACATGACACGGCCAAGCTAGTGGCCGTGTCACCCCTTGAGACCAAATGAAAGAAAGAAAAGAAAGAAGAATGAAAGGAAGCAGTGAAGGACACGACCAGATGGCTTGGTCGTGTCCCAAAGGAAAATAAGGGACACGGCCAAGCCACTCTTGGCTTGGCCGTGTCACACCTAAAATATTTGAATTCTTCTATATGAAGTGGGAGACAAAGTGGGGAACAAGGCCTTATGCTTGCTAAAAGAATTACTAAACAAAGAAATAGTGGGGAACAAAGTAAAATGGTGTGAGTTGGAAGGCATGGGTATGTATTTTGAATGAATTAAAAGGAGAAGAAGAGGGAAATGGGAGGGGACTGGGTCTTCTTGGAGCCAAATTTCTGCTACATGTTTGGGAGAGGGAGAGAGTGACACTCTCCCTTGTCCCTTCATCTTCATCTCCATTTCCATCCTCTCCACCTTCTCCATCTTCCATTGATAAGATCTTTAAGGTTCTTTGGGATAAATTGGGTTAACAAGCTCTTGAAGGTTGAAGAAGCTTCATTGAAGGGATTGGTGACTTGAGAAAGCTTCATTCCATCTTCCAAAGGCAAAATCAATTGAAGGGGTGGTGACTTTAGAAAGCTCCATCCAAAGGTTTGGTGACTTGAGAAAGCTCCATTCCATATTGCAAAGGGGAATCAACCATTGAAGAGGGCTTGAGTTCTTCATCAAATGTCAAAGTGGAGCTAGGAGGAAGACTAGTAATCCTACTCTTGGCATCTTTACAAGGGGTTTTTCTATTATCTCTTTTAATTCATTTCTATTGTTATTGTTGTATTAAGAGATTGATATTGCAATGAACAATTTGTATTTGTTTTACATTGAGTTGAATGAATGTGTTAAATTGATGATGTTGAGCTAAATACCCATGCCTAGGGTTTGTAGTATATTTGGTTGAATGTCTTAATTTGATATTTCCATTGATGTTCCTTGTTGATTGGTTGATTGTATTGCTTTAAATGCTAGGTTGATAGATTAGCTACCTATTAATCTTTGAATATTGGATGACGGACCGAGAGGTGAAATCCGATATCGAAACTATATAATCGACCACCCTATGAATGAATTAGAAATATAAGTTCTAGGGTTTTGTTAATTTGGTAATGTAAAAGAATTGGTCATTGTTAATTCATGAATGTGAGAACTAATGGATTGGTAATTGACTAATTAACCTTAAGGAACAAATTAATTACAAGGTTATGTTAATGGATAATTGAGAATTGAGCTTTGATTGAATGGACCTATAACCCTATGCACCTTCCCAAGAATCAATTTGATCTTATACACCCTTCACACTTCAACCCTACGCACGTTAATCTTAGGTTTAAATTATTCTCGCACCATTCCAACACAACAAACTTCCGCATTTAAATAATTTGTCAATCAAGCTATTATGAACCACACCTTCTTGGGGAAAAGACCTTGGGGCGATCACCTTTGCTACAACTACCTTGTATACTTGCGAGTGACGCTTTATAGTAGTACTTAATTCGAGCGCAACAAGTTTTTGGTGCCGCTGCCGGGGAGGGTTGTCGTAGTAGTAATAGTTTGATTTTTTTATTTAATTATTTGTTCATTTTTTTAATTGTTTGTTTGTTTTGTTTGAATTTTTTTATTTATTTTCTTTAAGTTGCTGAGTGCCTTTTGTAAAGATGTAGTTTTCAAGGCACAGAGGAGTTTATGATAGGAACGATGATTCTGAAATGGCATGGCAATTAGCAGAATTGACGAATCAACTTAAGGTGCTAAATGCAAGAGGAAGAGCACCTATGCCATGCCAAGAGATATGTGCAGCATGTGGCAATGTAGGCCATAGTGCAAACACGTGTTCATTTGGTTATGGATGATACCAAGAATGGAAAGAGGAAGAATATGACTACCAAGGTTTCCAGCAAATGGGTAGAAATGACACATATTCCAATCCTTATAATCCCAGTTGGGGAAGCCAACCAAATTTTTCTTGGGAAAATCAGCAGCACATTCCACCTCCAAATTTTTTTCAACCTTACCAAAGAGACTCTTACTCTCAAGAGCAATATTCAAATCAAAATTACCTTAAGACACCCACATTTGAAGATAGTTTGAATGCCTTCATTCAAACTAGCGCACAAAATCAAGATAAACTTAAGGAACCCACTTTAGAAGATAGTTTGAATGCCTTTATTCAAATTAGCTCACAAAACCATGATCAGTTCTAGAAATCCACAGTGGAAGATGATTTGAATGCTTACCTTCAAATAAGCACACAAAATTAGGAAGGGAGCAATGAGAGGTTTGATTCTTTGGAGGAATCATTGAAGAGGGTTGAAATCCAAGTTAGGCAACTGGCACATCAACTCCAAGCACACCAAAAGGAGGAATTTCCTAGCCAATTGAAACAAGTCAAGGTAATCACAAATTTAAGGAGTGAACAGGCAATACATAACAGTTTTTGTGATTCCTTTGATGCAGGAACTAATCAAGAAGAAGATGGCGAGGAGATACAACCAAACATAGAGGAGTTAATTCAATCAAAGGAGGAGGAGAATTTGGACTCATCAACTTCATCACATTCATATGAACCTCCGAATCCTTTGCCACCAATTCCATTCCCATGTAGGCTAAAAGAAGAGGAGCAAGGTAAGCAACTTTCTAACATCTCTATTATGCACTCCCAAGGAGAAAGTGGAAATAAGCTTGAGATGGGTATGTCTTTAGAAGAAGAACATGAATTGCCCAATTTAGAACTTGAGGAGTGTAAGCTAGTTTTAGATGCTGAGGTTGTTGAGAGGGGACTTGACATTGTTAAAGTGGATGAAGAAGTGATTCAACCAAACTTGGTTGAACTTAAAGAGTTCCCAAAAATCATCTCCTGTACTCTTGGTGGTGAAGAAGAGCATACAATGGATAGAACCATGTTGCACAATGAAATAGGATTTTACAACGTTCCTATAGCACTGGAGGATCACCCCTAGGCGACCTTCACATGTCCCTTTGAGACATGTTCTCTTCAAGGAATACTATTTAGGGGTTGCCGTACATCGGGTACATTTCAAAGTTACATGTTGTTCATCCTCTCAGTCATGGGCTCCAATTGCATTATGGGTGGAAGAAGCCCTACACATCGTATATGGGAACGATGGAAATCAGGTTTCATCTAAACCCTCTCTGAAGTATGCATGCTCACATTGAGGACAATGTGAATCTTTAAGTATGGGGTGCATTATGTGTTCTGTGTTTTTACTTTTGTTTTTGTGTTTTTACTTTTAACTTGTTTTTGTTTAAGTTTAGTTAATGTTTTTTTTTTAATTTTTTTATTGAATAAATGAGTTTTAGAAAGTTCAATTGTTATAAAAATTGTTAATAGATGACCTTTGAATTTTTGAAGCATGAATTGGTGCTTATTGTCAATTTTGTTGGTTTTTCCTTGCATTTCCATTAACCTAGTGAGGAATTGAGCCATCAACTTATCATTATTGTTGTTGGTGAACATCTTTGATTGATGATTTGCTAGAACTTGCTTTGAAATGCTTTTTAAGACTACATAAAAATTTTCAATTAGGCATCAAGATGATTAAGGCAATTAGGTGAACTCACTTTGGCTTAAAAAGATCAACCCTATCTTTAACCTTAGTTAGCCAATTTTGAGCCTATTTCATTTTCCTTTTCTTTCTTTTTCACAAACCATTAGCTTCAACTTTATTGTTTAACTCTTATCCTTTCATTAGGTCAAGAGCATTTTAAGAGCGTTTATGACCGAGTGTTGTGTTGAATTAAGTGTGGGGTTAAATTTAGTAGGTTTAAGATTGCGAAGCAAAATAATAAAAATAAAAAATAAAAAATAAAAAAAAGAAAAAGAAAATAATAATAATAATAATAAAAAATATATATATATACATAATAATAAGAATAATTGTTGTTCTTATTAAAAGGGTTGGAATGTATCATTGCAATATTTAATAAGTGAGTTCCCTTGAAAAGCTCTTTAATGTCAAGGGGTAGATGAGAGGAAGGTGTTTTGGAATTGTTGGGTTATGTGTATAATCCGGTACTTCATTCTTAAAGTGCTCTTGAACTTAATGATTAAGCTCACATTTCCTAAATGCCATGCCTTTACCTTAGCCCCATTACAACCCAATAAAGACCTTTTGATTGATGCTTGATTGTTATTTTGTGGTGGATATTTGATTGATAAGCAAGCCTATGGCAATAATCTTTTATTGATTGTTATGAGTGTAAACACCACCATGATAAAACACTTGTAAGAGTTGGTAAGGGAGTGACAACATTGGTTATGCATGGAAAACCACTTAATTGCATGGGTGTCAATTTTGTTTGATTCGATATTGATTGCGGATTTAGGGATAGGGAAGTCTTGATGCATCTTTATAACTCTTGAACTTAACAAAATTTATCTTGTTAGTGTGTTTTGATTTTAGCCTTGCTTGGGGACAAGCAAGGAATTAAGTGTGGGGTATTTGTTTAGATCATTTTTGTACTAGTTTTTAGTGTGATTTTTATATGTTTTTAGTTAATGTTTTGATTGATTTTTGTTTTAAGTTTGTTTAAAGTGTTTGTTTTAGGTTTAGGTGCAAAAACACCCTTGGAAGATCAAAACAGTGCAGGAAAAGCATGAACCAAGCAAGACATGGCTAAGCCAAATCAAGCTTGGCCGTGTCCCTCAAAGAATGAAGATGGCAGAGCTTGACATGGCCATGAGACATGACCAAGCCACTAGCCATGTCACATGACACGGCCAGCAAGCTTGGCCGTGTCCCATCTTGAGCCAAAGAAGATAAGGAAAAGAAGCAAGCAGAGGTGGACACACTCAATGACAAGGCCAAGCCACTGGTCGTGTCACATGACACGGCCATCAAGCTTGGCCGTGTCCCATTTCATGCCAAAGTCACTTGGAGCAAGCAAAGAAGGAAAGAAAAGAAACAGAAATGGACACACCCACATGACATGGCCACAAGCTTGGCCGTGTCACCCCTTGAGACCAAATGAAAGAAAGAAAAGAAAGAAGAAAGAAAGGAAGCAGTGAAGGACACGGCCAGATGGCTTGGCCGTGTCCCAAAGGAAAACAAGGGACACAGCCAAGCCACTCTTGGCTTGGCCGTGTCACACCTAAAATATTTGAATTCTTCTTCTATACGAAGTGGGGGACAAAGTGGGGAACAAGGCCTTATGCTTGCCAAAAGAAATACTAAACAAAGAAATAGTGGGGAACAAAGTAAAATGGTGTGAGTTGGAAGGCATGGGTATGTATTTTGAATGAATTAAAAGGAGAAGAAGAGGGAAATGGGAGGGGACTGGGTCTTCTTGGAGCCAAATTTCTGCTACACGTTTGGGAGAGGGAGAGAGTGACACTCTCCCTTGTCCCTTCATCTTCATCTCCATTTCCATCCTCTCCACCTTCTCCATCTTCCATTGATAAGATCTTTAAGGTTCTTTGGGATAAATTGGGTTAACAAGCTCTTGAAGGTTGAAGAAGCTTCATTGAAGGGATTGGTGACTTGAGAAAGCTCCATTCCATCTTCCAAAGGCAAAATGAATTGAAGGGGTGGTGACTTTAGAAAGCTCCATCCAAAGGTTTGGTGACTTGAGAAAGCTCCATTCCATATTGCAAAGGGGAATCAACCATTGAAGAGGGCTTGAGTTCTTCATCAAATGTCAAAGTGGAGCTAGGAGGAAGACTAGTAATCCTACTCTTGGCATCTTCACAAGGGGTTTTTCTATTCTCTCTTTTAATTCATTTCTATTGTTATTGTTGTATTAAGAGATTGATATTGCAATGAACAATTTGTATTTATTTTACATTGAGTTGAATGAATGTGTTAAATTGATGATGTTGAGCTAAATACCCATGCCTAGGGTTTGTAGTATATTTGGTTGAATGTCTTAATTTGATATTTCCATTGATGTTCCTTGTTGATTAGTTGATTGTATTGCTTTAAATGCTAGGTTGATAGATTAGCTACCTATTAATCTTTGAATATTGGATGACGGACCGAGAGGTGAAATCCGATATCGAAACTATATAATCGACCACCCTATGAATGAATTAGAAATATAAGTTCTAGGGTTTTGTTAATTTGGTAATGTAAAAGAATTGGTCATTGTTAATTCATGAATGTGATAACTAATGGATTGGTAATTGACTAATTAACCTTAAGGAACAAATTAATTACAAGGTTATGTTAATGGATAATTGAGAATTGAGCTTTGATTGAATGGACCTATAACCCTAGGCACCTTCCCAAGAATCGATTTGATATTATACACCCTTCACACTTCTACCCTACGCATGTTAATCTTAGGTTTAAATTATTCTCGCACCATTCCAACACAACAAACTTCCGCATTTAAATAATTTGTCAATCAAGCTATTACGAACCACACCTTCTTGGGGAAACGACCTTGGGGCGATCACCTTTGCTACAACTACCTCGTATACTTGCGAGTGACACTTTATAGTAGTACTTAATTCGAGCGTAACAACATGCTCAACAATACGGGCGTGTTAATGACCGTGCCCTAAACCCACAACACAGAAGCTTTGACACGCTCAGTGACATGGGCGTGTCAATGGCCATGCCAAAACTCCTACAACACAATAGCTATGACATGCTCAGTGACATGGGCGTGTCACTGCACGTGTCAATAGTACAACAATACAGTAGCTATGACATGCTCAGTGACATGGGTGTGTCACTGCATGTGTCAATACCACAATATCACAGAAGTTGTGACACGCTCAGTGACATGGGTGTGTCACTGCTCGTGTCACCAATACTGAAAACAGAACCATCGACACGCCCAAAGGTATGGCCATGTCGCCGAGCGTGTCAGGCCAAAATCCTAATATCCATACATAATGCCACATCCAACTATTATGTAATATTCCAAACTATACCCTAAAATTTTTGGAATGATTATTGTTGAAATTGGATTAAATGATATAAAGTATATATTTATGATTAAGTGGTAAGAGAGGAAAAGAGAAGTGTGTATTTATTGTATATATAGAGATATATACAATATATACAAGTCAACTTTTATTTAATGGTCAAATGAGATTATTGATTATTTTATAATGGGAAATTATGTGATGGTGGAAGAAGATATTTTGGGTAATTAATATATTTAATTATTAAATTGCTTGGTGGATATTAATTTGAAAAATTGTGTGGTTTAAGAAGTTTGACTTTGCTCTTTCAATCATCTACTTCTTCTTTCTTCTCTTTGGCCGGCTATCTCCATAGCAAGAGGGAAAAAGAGATTTTGTTCTTCCTAACTCAAGATTGAAGGGTGTTTCAAGAGATCAAGTTGGAGTTTGAAGGGTTTTCATCACTTTTGATAAGTTTCCAACTTGTTTCCTTGATTTTCTTTTGAGTTTGTGTATTGAGGTTGTTGAATGGTTGTTGTATTTGTTTGTATGTATAATTGTGGTGTGTTTGAGAGTGTTTGGTCTAATTGAGTTTGATTTTAGGGTTGGTTTGAAGGAAAGGTTAAGTTGGTGATGGAAAGTAAGTGTTGTGGATTGTGTATGTGTTGAATTTTGAAGACGGTTGTGATTTGTGTTTGATGCATGAAATTGAGTTGTTTTGATGTTATGCAAGTTTAGTATGGTTTATTGATGGTTTTGGGTAAGATTGTTTGGAGTGGAAAAGGGTTAAGTAAGATGTTTGTTAGATGTGGTGTTGTTGGTGTCCAAAATCAGGGTTTTTGGCCTTACATGCCCATGAGCACGGCCAAGTCTTTAGGCGTGTCAATGGTTCTGTTTTCAGGGCTTGTGACACGAGCAGTGACACGCCCATGTCACTGAGCGTGTCACAGCTTCTGTGTTGTAGTATCATTGACACGGCCAGTGACATGCAGCATGTCATAGCTACTGTGTTGTTGGTGGATTGACACGTCCAGTGACACGCCCATGTCACTGAGCGTGTCATAGCTTCTGTGTTGTGGATTTAGGGCATGATCAGGGGCACGCCCGTGTTTTTGAGCGTGTCATGTTTAGAGTTTGCCTTAGTTGGTTCTTGTTCTTATTTTCTTATGTGTATCATTAAGTGAGTGTGTATAATTACCTTTGGATTAGGTTTTGAAGAGATTTGAGTTGCCCTAATCCAAGTGTTGAAGGATTCTTGGAAGAGGGGGTTGTTAGATTGGTGTGAGTTGCTCTTGAGGTAAGTACAAACCTTACATGATCGTATACATTTATATGACTTTGGAACTTAACACATTTGGTTGTAAATGTGTTAAGTAATCTATTACATTGTTGATACAATTTATTAATGCTATGATTTGCATAATGTGAAAGATAAAATGATCATTCAAAATGTATGTACAATGCAATTAGTTATGTATACCCTAATGATGAGATGTGAAGCCATTGTTGTTGGCTATAATGATGCAAATGAAATAATTGGGGCATGGTTACCTAGATGTTTATGAGAAAATGAGAATGGATTTGATAATGAAATAAAGAAAGAATTGTGTGCCTAGTATGTTATTCAATTTTCAGAGTTTTGTTGTTAGTGGCATGTCTAAAAGTAACAATCCTTTGAAGCTGGGTTAGGCTTGGTCCTTGAAGCCAAGTTGGGTTGATGCTATGCTCCCCTTGAAGCTTGGTTGGGCCTAGTCCTTGAAGCCTAGTTGGGATGTTACATATGAGATGTTTCTCATTGTGATAATGAATCACCTATGGGCTTGATAAATGTGATTATTGAACCAAAACAGTAACTCTAGAAGTTGAATGACATATTAGTTTCTTTTGGGCCCATGCTTGTCTTTGCTTTACATGGGAATCATGAATGATGAATTGATCAATATAATGAAAGGTAATATTATGAAGTATGATATTCTTGAATATTGCTTCTAATGCTTGAAAGTGTGATATTGGCATTACATTTAAAGCATATTGTCATCATGGTTTGTACCACTAAGCCATTGGCTTAGTGCGATTGTGGTTCATCGCGCAGGTGACAAGGTAGATTCGGTTGAACAGGAGAGTTCAACTGGATCTAGACAAGTCTATGCTTGTGAAGTGTTGATTGTGGACTTCAAGATCAGAAACGAACTGCCAAACATGTATAAACTTTATATTTTGTAAATATTGATATTTATGTTTATATATGTATATACCGCTACATTTTCCGCTGCTTAATAAATAAATGTTTTATCTATTATGTTTTATAATATAACTTAAATATTTTAAGTTTTCTTAAATTGTTAAATTGAAAGATTGCTTTGCTTTAAAATAGACCGTAACATTCCTGTATCCGATATACGTATATTAGATATGTGATTGTATGTAGTGTGCCTATATGGGATATAGGGGTGTTACAACTGTTTTGGTATCAAAGCCTAGGTTTGAGATTCTTAACCTAGGTAAATTATAAGAAAAAGAAAATTTTGATTTTAAAATATGGTTTTTTTAAATAAGATAAATGCGTTGGCACTGGCAGTTTCTAATCTTTGATGAGGTATATTCGGTTGTGTTTACAGATATAGATAGTGATGGCGTCTCAGTCACGTCAGTCCATAGAAGGTAGTGCTGAGAGTGTAGCTCCTGAAGAGGGTAGAGATGGAGCTAGGGTTGAGAGAGCTGGAGAGGCACCTGCTCCTGTGCCAGAGAGACCAGCTATTAATGAGATTCCGCCGGTTTGGTTATGGCATGTGGTAGAATTGTTGAGGCAAGCTCTGGTGCAGTAGCCGCCCCCGCAACCACAACCACAAGTACCGGTGAGGCAATATGATAAATTGAGAAAGTTTGGGGCTGAAGATTTCTTTGGTACCACAGATCCTGCAGTAGCTGAGCAGTGGTTGGATAGAGTTCAGAGGGTATTCATCCAGTTGTAAGCTACTTCTGAAGAGAAATTTGATTATGCTAGATCACTGCTGCAGAAAGATGCTTATGATTGGTGGAATACGGTTCCACATGCGATGGATGATCTACAGACCTTGAATTATGGTGATTTTCTGAGGGAGTTTGAGCAGAAGTATACTCCGAGGGAGTATAAGGATGCTAAGAAGATGGAGTTTTTGAATTTGAGATAGGATAACCGGACAGTGACAAAGTATGAGATTGGGTATATCCGATTGAGACAATATGCCGATGGGATTATTTCAGATGAGATTAACCGGTGTAGAAGATTTGAGGAGGGGTTGAGACCCTCTATTATGTGTGTCGTTGCTAGTTCTTGGTACCAAGATTTTTCTCAGTTGGTTGCAGCAGCTAGAAGTGTTGAGAGAGCGCAGGGTATTGTAGCAGCTGCTACTGAGGAGGAGACTAGAGTTAGGATACCCCAGTTTGAGGTAGGGTCTTCATCTATGAAGAGAGGTAGAGGAAGTTTTGTTCTGAGGGTCAGTAGGAGTCAGAGGCAGCCTAGTAGGTCAGTTCAGTATCAGAGGCAAAGATCGAGACCTACAGTTTCTGTAGCTAGTGCTCCGACTCCAGTGGTTCATAGGTCTATTCCACCTACATTTGTTCATTGTGGTAGGACACATGGGGGTGCTTGCTGGAAGATGGGTGGACCAGGAGTGTGTTTTAGATGTGGGTCACCAGATTATTTCATTAAGGATTACCCTGAGCTTTTGGAGGATAGATAGACTGATACTGTAGCTTCTCGACCAGCAGTAGCAAAGGAGGTCAAGAGGGCAGAGGTTTCAGTAGAGGTGGTCGACCTGGGATTAGTCAGAGAGGAGGCTCTACATTCGGAGGCAGTAGGCCAGATGAGGCTGGGACGTCACAGCGAGTGTATGTGATTCAGAGTTTGTTGTTGGTGGCATGCCTAATGATAGTAACAATCTCTTGAAGTTAGGTTGGGCTTGATCCTTGAAGCCAAGTTGGGTTGAAGTTTAACATGTTTTACTCCCCTTGAAGCTTGGTTGGGTCTAGTCCTTGAAGCCTAATTGAGATGTTACAACCCTTGAAGCTAGGTTGGGTTTGGGTTCTTGAAGCCAAGTTGGGTTGAGACTTAGCATGCTTTGTTCCCCTTGAAGCTTGGTTGAACCTAATCCTTGAAGCCTAGTTGGGTATATGTGATAATGATAAATGTGATAAAACCAAAGCATTAACTCTGAAAATTGAATGGCATATTAGTGTGTTTTGGGCCCATGCTTGTCTTTGTTTATATGTGATTCATTGATGGCAAAATAATTAAATAATGAAATTCATGAAAGGACTTTGAGATGTGATATGCTTATATGATTATGATTTGTGAAAGGCAAAGGTTTGATGTTAGCTTTTCACTTATGATATTGATATTATTGGAATGTGTGACATTGCATAGCATACAAGCATAATGTTAGCATGTTTTGTACTATTAAGCCCTTGGCTTAGCGCGATAGTGTTGATCGCGCAGGTGATAGAGTTGATAGAGTTGAATCCGAGAGCTCATCGAGGCCGAGTGAGAGTAGACATTGAAGAGTTGATTTTGGGACTTAAAGATCAGAGAAGATTTGCCAATCATGTATAACTCTTTTAATATTTTGTAAAGTATTGTTTATAATGTGAGTATATGTACATTTGTAAATATAAATATTTAAATGTTTTCCTATATGTAAATAGTTCTAAATTCCGCTGCGTATTAAGTAAATATATATATATATCTATTTTATTTTTATATTATAAGTTAATTACTTATTTTCTATAATGTATAATGAGAAAGATTATAGTATCATTGGAAATGTTTTTGAATGTTAAGAAAAATTCGTAGCATTCCTATATTCGATGCATGTATACTACATTGTGGTGTATGTAGTGTGTATGTATTGGATGTGGGGGTGTTACATGAACTCCCTCAAGAAATCACCATATGATAAGGTAGGTGGATCATCCATAGCATGAGGAATAGTCTTCCACCAGTCATATGCATCTTTCTGTAAGAGGGATCTGGCATAATCAAACTTCTCATCCGAAGTGGCTTGCAACTGAATGAATATTCTCTGTACCTTATCCATCCACTGCTCAGCCACTGCAGGATCGGTAGTACCTAGGAAATCTTCCGCCCCATATTTCCTCAATTTGTCATAATGTCTTACCGGCACCTGAGGCTGTGGTGGTGGTGGTGGTTGCACTGGAGCTTGTCTAAATAATTCCACCACATGCCTTAACCAACCCGGTGGAGCCTCATCTGCAGCTGATCTCTCTGGCACAGAAACAGGTGCCTCACTAACCCTCTCAATTCTAGCTCCCTCTCTACTCTCTTCCGGAGCTACACTTTCTGCACTACCCTCAACCGATTGTCGTGAAAGAGATGCCATCTATACCTATATCTACAAACACAGCAGAATATTCCTTATTAAAGATCAAAGACTGCCATACCAAAACATGTATTTTACTCAAAAATCAACTTTTAAAATCAAAATGTTCTTTTTCTTACAATTCACCTAGGTTGAGAATCTCAAACCTAGGCTCTGATACCAAAATAAATGTAACACCCCTATACCCTGTATACGTACACAACATGCTAATACGATCGTAATATACGTATACTGAATATAGAAATGCCACGATATACTTAACAAATAACTCGTCCCTTTAAAAAAAACATAAACAAATTTAAATCATTTAAAAGAAATAATAAAAGACCAAAGGTAAAACGTTTATTTAAAAGCAGCGGAAAATGAAATAAATATTTACAAATCCTTATACAATAAAACTCAAGATTTACAAAGCATAAAGCATATACATGTTTGGCAGTATGTCTTCGATCTTTAAGCTTCACTAGGTACACCTCAAGATCTAACCTCTACTCGGCCTAGAGGGACTCTCTGGTTCTTCCCTATTACCTGCACGATAAATCATAATCGCGCTAAGCCAACGGCTTAGTGGTACATACTACAATAATATCATGCTATAATGAAATGCCAATGCCACACTTTTCAATATACAAATGATACTCAAGAATCTCATATTTCATGACATTACCTTTCATTGTATTAATATATTGATTCATCAATTATAAGCCATATTAAACTCAAATAAGCATATATATCATCATATATAAATCACAAGGAAACAAAGACAAGCATGGGCCCAAAAAGAAACTAATATGTTATTCAAAGTTCAGAGTTACTGCTTTGGTCCATATCAATATCATCAAGCCCATTGGCTATATACACATATATATCTATCCATGGATAGGGTAACAGACCTAGTCTCTTGGACCTCTACTTGGCTATACTCAAGGAGATCCTCAACCCGGCGAGACTGTTACCAATATAATTGTAACAGACCCAGTCTCCTGGACCTCAACCCGACTAATCTCGAGGAGATCCTCAACCCGGCAAGACTGTTACTATAATTCACATTTCACATTTATCAAGTAATAGACCCAGTCTCTTGGACCTCAACCCGGATAAACCAAGGAGATCCTCAACCCGGCAAGACTGTTACTAAAATAATTCATAGGCATGCCGCCAAATTCAGAACTATAAAAGTTGAACAACACATTAGGCACACAATCTTTATATCTCTATACATTTCTTTTTTTTTTCAATTCATTTCTCATGATCAACTAGGCACCATGCCTCAATTATAATTCATTTACACCATCATTGCCAACAATGATGGCTTCTCATCACATCAAGATTATCATCATAGCCAACAACTATGGCTTCTCATCATATCAAAACAGTATACATATATACCATCAATTATATTGAACATCAACTAGGCAAACATATCATTATTCAATCATATCATCTAGGCATGCTTCAATCATATCATTTACATTATTATAACTCAATGGCATTGAACATTATCTAGGCAAACATATCATTATTCAATCATATAATTTACATTCCACATTGTACACAACATATCATTATCCATATGCATCATCAATATCATCAAATGTATGTTTAATCTCAACATCATATAAATGTATGCAATAATGTAGTTTGTACTTACCTTAAGTACCACTTATACAACTCTATACACTTCCTTTTTCCAAGAATTCATCACTTCCCAAATTAGGACAAATCACCTTCTTCCAAAACCTAATCCAAAAATGATACAATACATGAATTCCAATACAATTTATCACTTAATAACCTCTTACTAAACTCTTAAATCACAAATTACACTTCAACACCACTCACTAAGGCCCACGGCCGTGGCCACCTCAACCCCCACGGGCGTGGGTTAGAAACCACTTCTGCCTCCTTTGCACCAAACCTCCACGGCCATGGCTACAATTGGCCACGGGCGTGGGATCCCAAATGCTACTGCCTTCGACCAAATTCACATATTCTAAACTTACAACTCCAACAAACATCAACAACATGCAAATATATGAAAATAATTAATCAAACTCAAGTTAAACATCACTTACCACTTCAAAACCCTAAAACCAACATCACTCTTACTCTTTCAATACCAACATCCACTTAACTTATCATCTTCAAACCAAAACCAACACCATAGTCAATTAAATCAAACATATTCCAACATATAACAATCAACACAACTCTACTTTCAAAAATCAACAATCAAACTTACATACAACTTAAAATAACAACAGAAATCAAGAGAAAGAACTTACCAAAATAATAAGTCGGGTAATTCAACTCATGTGGCTTCAACTGTCGAGATGCATAAGCAATAACTCTACCCTCCTGCATCAGAACACAACCTAAATCACTATATGAAGCATCACTGTATATTGCATATGGTTTACCCTCCACAGGCAGAGTAAGAACAAGAGCTTGAGTCAACATCTCTCTTAGCTGCTCAAAACTCACTTGACACTGATCTATCCATACAAATCTAACTCCTTTCAGAAGTAATCTGGTGAGTGGTGTAGATATCATAGAAAAACCCTTCACAAACTAATGATACTAGCCTGCCAAACTCATAAAACTTCTAACCTATGTCATAGTTTTAGGTGGACTCCAATTCAAGATAGCCTCAACTTTACTCGGATCAACTCTAATACCCTCTACTGATACCACATGACAGAGAAAAGCTACTTTATCAAGCCAGAATTCACACTTAGACAACTTAGCATACAATTGCTTCTCTCTTAAAATCTGCAATACAATCCATAGATACCTATCATGATCGTCCTCACTACGCGAATACACCAAAATATTATCAATGAAGACCACCACAAATTGATCTAAGTATGGTCTAAATACCCTATTCATCAAATCTATAAATGCTGCTGGTGCATTCGTCAATCCAAAGGGCATCACCAGAAACTCATAATGCCCATACCTCATGCGAAAAGTTGTCTTAGGTACATCTATATCTTTAACTCTCAATTGATGATATCCTGATCTTAGAACAATCTTAGAGAATACTGCTGCTCCCTTGAACTGATTAAAGAGATCATCTATCCGAGGTAATGAATAATTATTCTTGATGGTCACCTTATTCAACTGCCTATAATCAAAACATAATCTCAAAGTGCCATCCTTTTTCTTCACAAACAAGACAAGTGCTCCCCATAGAGACACACTATGGCAAATAAATCCTTTATCAAGCAACCCTTGCAATTGCACCTTTAACTCCTTTAATCCTACAGGTGCCATCTGATAAGGGGTAATAGAGATAAGAGTGGTACCAGGCAACAAATCAATACCAAACTCTACCTCTCTATCAAGCTGGGACTCCACTACCCTATTATCTACCACGTGAGTAAGATATGCCTCACATTCCTTCCGGATCATTCTCCTAGCTGAAACAGTTGAAATAACCATGGATGAAAGATGTTTATGCTCACTAGATACCATTACATCTCTACCATTATGTGTTCTTAGAGTAACACATTTCTACTGATAGTCTACCACAATCCCATGTCTAGATAACTAATCCATGCCCAAAATCAAATCATATTCCCTAAAAGGCATCTAAATTAGGTTACTGAGAAACTCCTCATCCTGAACAACAACTGGACTATTTTGGTGCACCCTACTAACCACAACACTATGCCCTAAAGGATTTGTAACGAAAACATCAAATCCTAGGGAGACAGAATGCAAATCACTCACAGCCAGTATGAATGCACTAATGTATGAATGAGTCGACCTAGGGTTTATTAATGTAAGAACTGAAATACCAAATAGAGTAAAAGTAAGTATCCGGCTTCCTCTGCATCACATAAACCCGCTGTGATGGTCCTACATCCTTTGATCTACTTCCTGCTGTAGAACCTCCTCTTTAACCAGACCCTGATCGACCACCTCTACCAAAATCTCTGCCACCATGACTGTCACATCTGTGATTTTGGAAATATAAAAGTTGTACATACCCAATATATATACCTAGTGTATATATAACATATACATATGGTATATTAATTGTATATGTTGGATTAATACATTACATACTTATTATATTTAATACACATATAAGGTACATTTGATGTGTATATAAGATACACATTACTTGTGCATATGTGTAATATCCCAAAATTTTGAAAAGTTCTAATTTTTAGAAATTTAATAAAATAAATTATAATTTAAATGGATAAATTAAATTAATGGTTTTAAATGAAAAATGAAGAGATTTTAAGTGAAAAAGTGGAATATATATGTGATATATATGTAAAATATATACAATATGTAAAAGTCAATACTTTTTAAAAGAAAAGTCAAACTAAAAGGGTATTTTGATAATTAAATCATAGAAATTTAAATTTAATAAAATAATTTAAAAATAAATTATTTTTAAATGGAAGAGAGATTTTGGACTTTTAATTTATTAAATAAATAATTAAATTATTAATTATTAAATTATTTTAATATATATATATATATATGGTTATAAATAAAGATGAAAAGAAAAAAAAATTAAAAGTTGTCTTCATCTTCCTCTTCTTCTCACAAGGGCCGGCTACCATGGATGCAAGACCAAGGAATTTGATTCTTCCATACTCAATTTATTGAAGGATTTAACAAGTTTAAAATGGAGTTTTGGTGATTTCCACCAAAATTAGCATTGAGAGGAAGTACTTTGGCCAATCCAAGTGTTGAAGGGCAACTTGGAAGAGAAGGTTGGTGAGAGTTTTAAGATTATTTTGGTTGCTATTTGAGGTAAGTAAAAACTTTGAATATATATTGGTTATATTTGCATGACATTTGGGCTTAACACATTTTGGTTGGAAAAATGTGTTAAGCTACTTGATACATTAGTTATGTATGTATAATGTGCTATGACAATTGTAATGTCATATATGTATTAAATGCATTGTGAAAAGCCATTGATAATGGCTAAATTGTGTAAAATGTGAATAATATGTGTATTATGTGGAAATACCCAAAGTAATTGGGTAATGTGTTGTGAATGTAAAAATGAGATATGTGGTATAATGAAATGAATTGATATTGATAAAAATGAGAAAAGTGAGAAAAGTGAGAAAAATGAGAAAGATGTGAAAAATGAGAAAAGTGAGAAAAAAAAGTGAAAATGAGGCAATGTGCCTAGATTGAATATGTAAAAATGAGAAAGAGATTAATAATGAGAATTATGAATAAATTGTGTGTCTAGTATGTTATTCAATTTTTAGAGTTCTGTGTTTGGCGGCATGCTTATGATTGCCTACGGACTAGATGCTGGGCATCATTGTGAAAATGTTTTTGAGGTGAAAAGATTGGGTCGTAAGCCTCAAAAATAAATATTTAAAGCTAGGATGAGTGAAAAGCCTGGGTCGTAAGCTCATGCCTAGTTGGAATATTCCATTAGTATATTGCCTACAGGGCTAGACACATAGTGTCATTATAGACCAAAACAGTAACTCTGGAATTTCAATAACGTATTAGTTGTCTTTGGGCCCATGTTTGTGTTTGTTTATATGTGAATTGTGGATTGTGAAATAACTGAAGAGTATGAGAAAATGGAATGATGTGATGTTCATAAGAATTTTGCATTGGCATTACTTTACATTTTTATTATTATCAAAGTTTGTACCACTAGGCTTCGGCTTAGCGCGATTGTAATTCGTCGCGCAGGTGACATGGATATTTTGGTAGAGCCGGAGAGTTCTACTAGACCTGGTCTGGTCTAGGTTTGTAGTTTTTGAGCTTGAAGAGTTTTTCAGTACATCATGATCAGAGCCAGTTGCCAACATGTAAATATTTGATATTACAGTATATTTTGATATTATATATGTTATGATATGTTTTTGAAGTATATAATGTAAATTGTAAAGAATATTTTGAATAATTTAGTCAGGATGGGATCTTATATGTGTTGTTAATATATATACCTATATATAAGTATTTTGAAAAAATATGGAGAAATTGAGAAGTATTGGTGAAATGGTGAATTGATTTTATTGGGAGTGTTTGTTTTATGTAGGTTATGTTTTGCTAAATTTTGGGAACGTCCAAATTACAGACAAAACTCTGGTGAAATTTTTCCCAGAGATTTTCATCTAAAATGTTTATTTTGGGTTCTTATAACAAGCAAAGAATATCTATATACTATTTAATTTTATATATTTAGTATTTGGAATTCTAAATTTTTTTATTAAACTGGTCGGTGACATTTATGTACCGTATATGCATATTTTACATATGATAGAAATATATATTGTACGTATATAGGGTATAAGGGTATTACATTTATTTTTGTATCTTATATGCACATCAAATATACCTTATATGTATATTAAATATATTAAGTATGTAATGTATAAAAGATACTTAATATATAAGAAATGGTACTCGTTCAGCTCGCGGTTCTCTCTTAAATGGGAGGTTGCGTGTTCGAATGGGGGAGGCGACCTCATTTGAGGCCAAATTAACAAATCTTGCTCGGGTGCCGTGAGGTGAACGGGTACTGTTGCGGACCCCTATAGACTAGGCTGGTGAAAAGACTGGGTCGTAAGCCAGGTCCAGGTGATAAATCTAGGCTTTGTTACAATGACTCCCTCTGACACTAGGTCTAGAACTTGTTGTATCTATCTGTCTATCATCTGATGGCTCTGGATAATTTCTAACAAAATGATCTGGTGATCCATATCATAACATAGTGCTAGTCCTCCTATCCTCCAACAAACACCTCAATGTACTTTACCACAATAAACACAGGTAGGTAGAGCAGACCTCTGAGTCACTTGGGTCGGAGCACTAGCCACTGAGGCTGTAGGTCTCAGCCTCTGCTATTGTACTGACCTACCAGGTTGTCCTTGACTCCTACTGAACCTCTGAGAATATCCCCCTCTTCTATGATGAAGACCATGCCTCACCTTGGGATCTCCTACCTCTGCTCTTCTCAACTCTTGTTACTGCTGCAAGTCCCTATACCCTCTCTACACTCTTGGCAGCTGTAACTAACTGAGAAAAATTCTGATATCGGGAACCTGCCACTAAACACATGATAGAGGGTCTCAACCCCTCAAACCGCCTACATCTATCAAACTCATATGACATAATCCCTCCAGTATACTAGCTCAACCTGATAAACTCAATCTCATACTCAGTCACGGTCCTAGTGTCCCGCCTTAAACTCAGGAACTCCATCTTCTTAGCATCTTTATATTCCCTCGAAGTATACTTCTTCTCGAATTCCTATAGGAAATCATCATAGGTCAAGACTGGTGGATCATCTATACCATGGGGAACCATCTTCCACCATTCATAAGCATCGCCCTGCAGAAAAGATCTAGCATAATTGAACTTCTCTTTCGGACTAGCTTGTAACTCAATGAACACTCTCTGGACCCTGTCCAGCCACTGCTCTGCTATAGTGGGGTTTGTAGTGCCAACAAAATCTGTGGCTCCAAATTTCCTCATCTTGTCGTACTTTTGCATTGGCAACTATTGTTGCGGCTGCGGCTGTGGTGACGGCTGTGGCTGCTGAACCGGAGCCTGCCTCAATAGCTCCACCATATGTCGTACCCAGCCCGACAGTTATGCCAAGCGTCTAGCCCCATAGGTAAATATAGGCATGCAACCAAACACAGAACTCTAAAAATTGAATAATATACTAGGCACACAATTAATTCACAATTTTCATTCTTAATTCCTTTCTCATTTTTTCCATTTTCCATTCATATCAATACTATTTCTTTTTAATATTCCATCTTCATCATAGGATATTTCATAATGAAACCACATTTCTCATTTTACACACATTTCACATTCTATTCAATCTAGCCATTAACAATGGCTTTTCACAGTGTATAATAATGCACACATAGCAATTCAAATGTCTTAGCACCATGTTCATGAATACTTAATGTATCAAGTAGCTTAACACATTTTCATCCAAAATGTGTTAGGCCAAATGTAATGCAATCACATTTCATTCATCAAGAGTTTATACATACCTTAGGAAACACTCTAAAACAAGCTTCAAAACTCCCTCCAACCTTCTCTTCTAAGTTGCCCTTCAACATAAGGGTTGGGCAGACTATTCTCTCTCAATGCCTACACCAAATGTGATCATAAACAACCATTTAATATCACATTCTAAGGTATTCTCAACATCAAAAACTCCACTTGAATCCTTGAAATCCCTTCAATCTTTGATGTATGGAAGAAAAACCCTCCTATAGTCTTTCTCTCTCAAACTCACGTCCAAAAGAACAAAGAAGAAAAAGAAGAAGCAAATTTCAATTTCTCTTCCTTTCCATTCTTATATATATATATTTTTAATTATTTTTGTAATATCCTAAAGTATACCCTAAAAGTGTTGGGGTTACTATTGTACTTGGATTCAATGTGTGTATTGAAGGAAAGAGAAAAGAAGAAGAAAGTCAAAAGGAATTGTGTGTGGTGGAGATTTAATGGTATTAATGTTATTATTATTATTATTATTATTATTATTGTTATTATTATTATTATTATTATTATTATTATATTTATATATATATATGATAAGAATGAAAGAAAGAACTAGATCTTTCTTTCTTCTTCTCCTTCGTCTTCTTTTCTTAGTGAACGAGAGAGAGAGAGAGAGAGAGAGAGAGAAGCTAGAGAGAGAAAGATGATTTTGCTTCAAATTACACCAAGGATTAAAGGAATTTAAGAGTATTGAAGATGGAGATGAAGATTTGGCAACATATTCAAGTAAGTAATCATCTCTTGAGTTGAATTTATTGATTATACTTATATCTATAAGTTTTTATTTCCTTAGTTGGATTTCTTTTGGATTTGGGTTATGTTTGGTTTGATTGGTGTGTAAGTGGATGATAACAAGAGATTGAAGTATATAAATGTGTAAAATTAACATTTAAGTGATGATGAGTTGAGATAATTGTAAGGAAAATGATGAAATGTTGATTTGGGGTTTAGTTGGATGAATTTTCGATTGTTTGGTCTTTAAATTATTGTAGGACACGGCCAAGTCATGAGAGACACGGCCAAGTTGGGGCAAATTTGAGTGTGTTGAATGAATTTTGGAGAGACACGGCCACTGACACGGCCGTGTCCCTTGCCCGTGTTCGCTACTGTCTGAATTGTGTTGAGAGACACGGCCGTGTTCCTTGCCCGTGTCTGGTACTGGATTGTTGTGTTGAAAGACACGGCCACTGCCTTGGCCGTGTCCATTGCCCGTGTTTGCTACTGCTTGAATTGGTGTTGAGTGACACGGCCACGAACACGGCCGTGTCCCTTGGGCGTGTTGGCTACTGGATGTTTAAATTGAGAGACACGGCCACAGGCTTGGCCGTGTCCCTTGAGGGTGTTAGTTTTTGTGTTTGTTAATTGTTCTTCATACATTGTTGGATCTTCAATTGTCTTTTGTACTTACATACACTTGCAACAATAATGATCCAACCAAATGTATATAGAAGATTCTACATTAATGTATAATGTAAATTGTTTTGTATATAACAATGATGGTATAGGCAATGTGGAAGATATAATGATCATGGAAAAAGGTTTGTGCAATGCCATTGTTTATGTATTGTTGAGTGATAAATTGAATTGATCAATATGATTTGATGATAATGTTGATATTATATGAACTATGTTATGCTTTATGCATTGTCAATCTTATGAATTGTATTGTGCTATATGTAGATTAATGATGCATATGAATAATGACGTGTTATGTACAATGTGAAATATCATGTGATCATTGATGATGAATTACCTTAATGTTATGATTAAGGCTTGTTTGCCTAATTGATGATATAAATGTGCATTTGAATAATGAAGTGTTATATAGTGAAATGTTATAAAATGATGTGAAGTCATTGTTATTGACTATGATGATTAAAATATGAAGTGAAGCCATTGTGATTGGCTCTAATGATTCAAATGAGATATGAAGCCATTGTTATTGGCTATGGCAATTCAATTGAGAATGAAATGAGAATGAAAAGATTTTGTGTCTAATATGTTGATTCAAATTTCAGAGTTCTGGTTTTGGCGGCATGCCTAGAAAATGTGAAAAAGGTAACAGTCTTGCCGGGTTGAGGATCTCTTCAATTTGAGTGAGTTGAGGTCCAAGAGACTGGGTCTGTTACACTATATGAATTATTGATATGAAATATATGAAAAGTAACAGTCTTGCCGGGTTGAGGATCTTCTCGATTTAGTCGGGTTGATGGTCCAAGAGACTGGGTCTGTTACTAGTAACAGTCTTGCCGGGTTGAGGATCTCCTCAAGTTATTGAGTTGATGGTCCAAAAGACTGGGTCTGTTACACTATCCATGGATAGAGATATGAGATATATTGCCTACGGGCTTGATCATTGTGATTATAGACCAAAGCAGTAACTCTGAACTTTGAATAACATATTAGTGTGTTGTTTGGGCCCGAGTCTGTCTTTGTTGAAATATGTGATATGCAAATGTTGAAAGATATGACTAAAGAGATCTATGGCTGCCCTCATTGGAAATGTGATTCATGGTTGATGAATTGTGAATAAAATGATGTTATGAAATATGACTTTGTAATATGTGTATTGATATATTGAAAGTGAATATGGCTTGAAGTGTTTTATTGAGATATGAGTTTATGAAAATGTTGTATGATGTGTAAAATGTATGTAAATGTGAGAATTGTTTCCATGAAAGTTTGGATATGCCAAAGAAGGGTGATTTGTTGAAAATGATGTATATGTATATGTATATGAGATAGAAATGGTAAGTATTGTATTGTGAATGTTGTATATAGATATGTGTATAATTTCTGAGATTAGTGGGATTATATGAAGAATGTTTTGAGAAAGGAAAAACGGGATAAGCGAACTATAGAGCATAATGCTAAGAACGTGAGGTATGATTATTTTGTAAAGTATATTTTAATGCTTATTTGTTTTACTAAGCTTTCTAGCTTAGCGTGGTTTTGTAATCACGCAGGTTTTTATGCGGATGATCTAGAAGCTTAGTTGCTATGCCACGAGATGGGTAAGAGTGTCTCGAGACCAACTAGAAGGTGATGCATACATGTGTGATTTTTCATTATGCTTTATATTTTTATAAGAATAATGATTACTATAAATGTTTCTTAAATGAACATAATATTGCTTGAACTTGGATAAAGACTTTTAAATAGAAATTAAAAGTGACACTCTTATACTTCATATACGCATTGTATGTATACCAAGTATATGTATAGTGCTTATATGGAGTATGGGGGCGTTACAATTTTATATTTTAACTTATACTCTTTTAATGTGTACTGTATATGTATATATCATATTTACTTCAAATATATTTCAAATATACATTTTACTTTTTCATTTAAAATTCTTTCATTTTTCATTCAAATCATTTATTCAATTTATCCAAATTTAATATATTTATTTAATATTCAAAAATTAGGGGTATTACATAATCATCAAACCCTAGTTGCATGACTTAAAATATCAAAAACCATATTTTAACACAAAAAACCCTAATCGCATATTTTGTAACTAAAGCCCTAATATCACATGGTTAAACCCCCTATCTATAAACCCTAATTTCCAAACCCATATCTTTAAAACCTTAAACCCTAATTTCCAAAAATCCTAAATATCTAACCCTAATTTGTGAAAACCTAATCTCCAAACCTCAATCTATAAAACCTTAATCCTAAATACCAAACCTTAATCTCAAATACCTAATTTTGTTGCCAAAACCCTAACACCATGTTTTTAACCCCTACAAATCCAAATTTAATATATGAACCCTAATCTTGTATATTTGATCCTAAAACCCTAGTTTGATTATTTAATTTATTATATACCTATGATGGATGATTTATTTTATTTGTTTTATAATGGATGACTTGCTTTTAATTATTTTGAATGTTCGAATGGTTTAATTTATTTAATTGATTGTTTTAATTTAAAAAATGTAAGAGGTATGTTTCCACTTTGTGGGTACCTCATTTATTTAAGTTCAATGTAATTGAATTTATTTTGAGCATTTGGATTAATGTAAAGGACATGCTTCCAACGAACGGTGGGTGTCCTCTTTTATTTAGTTTTGGACATTGGACAATTATTGCAAGGGCATATTTTCCATCTTATATGGGTGCCTATTTTTATTTATTTAGACTTTCTTTGATTTAATGCAATGAATATTTATTTATTTTAAATTGCATATAGTATGGATGATATTTTAATAAGTTAAAGAATTTAATAGTGTTTAGATCTGAAAAGGAGGCCGGTTTTAATGAACCGGGCATTACGGGGGTACTGGGTCATCCTCATATTCCCCATACGCACCAAACTTTCCAAACTCAATAGGGTATTGGGGATTCCTTAGAAATCAAGTCATCCAGCCCTTTCCATTTTCCTGACCCATTCGGGTGGCTACTCTATTTTCTCCTAGTTTAGGCCCTTGTTCTCTAAGGCCTGAGCCTAATAATGCCGAAGTCGCAAGAACCATTCCACATGGGAGTGGGGGCGAAAATCCTCGCTCACAGTGGCAACTCTACTGGGGAAAAGAGAAATTGATTCCATTGGTCTTTATATTATTTTATTCTTTTTTTATGATATTGTCTATTGCATCATTTAGATTGCATTATGTGTGTGAGTTAGGATGCTCATGTAACCCGTGTTGTGTTATATAAGGGATACCATACTTTCACTCTAGGTATGGAGATCGAGTATGGCATAAGCACTCATAGCCTTATACCTTTTGGTATATACTTGCTATGGGAGCCTAAACTTTTCAACCCAAAGACTAAAGCTCATATAATTTACCTAAACTAGACTTAATGTCACAGAATGATATCGGGGCAACAAAGGATTCATCCTCACTGAAGTAGACTCATCCTACCCCATTCATAGCCAGAAGTATAAAATGGTTCAAATAAGACAACTCTCTTAGACCTAATGCCGAAAAAAGGAAAAGAAAATAAAATCCAAAAAGGCGGTTCAGAAAGCCAATAGAGTTCTTTTTACTTAAAACAACATAAGACTACTACTTAGCTTATGAGAAGAAGTTTATATTGAATTGGTCCAACCCATTTAGAGATTCAGCCAAAATCAGAGAAAGACCATCTAGTTCATGAGACCCATCACAACTCCTAGTCAGTAATCTTGGAAGTCCTGTACTTGATAGTCCTATAGAGAAAAATGACAAAATGATAAAATGCTAAAAAAAAAAGAAAAAAGAAGAAAAGGAAAGGAATGAGGGTCTCAAACTTTTTGTAAGGGTAAAGACTGACCTAATCAAGATTTTGATTGATACTAAGAAGATGTAAGAATGTTCAAAGCTCTATCATGCTTCCAATTATCTAAGTTTCCAACAAGAAGTTTGTAGTGTGAAGGTTTGTCCAGAGTGTCATATCGACTCCAATTTATAAATGGCCTCCGCTTAACCCATGTCCCTTATAGACCCCATTTTAAGCCTATTAAAGACCTGTTGATCTCTCTTGGTAGGTAGAGTCTATTAGTGGAGATTGTTTGAATAAACATGTATATGAGATAGATAATATTTAAACTCAATGAGCCATTTGGCTAAGTAATGTGTATGTGCCTATTCGAAGTGCAACAATTCTTGCTCAAATGGAAATGATTCTCGAGTTTAGTATGATAACTAGGGTTGTTATATTATAGATATGTTAATTTGAAAAATTGAGTCCTGAGGTACAATGACACTAATTTGACAAAGTCAACATTTGATTAAAAAAAAATAAAAAAAATAAAAAAAATATTCTCTTATTGTATAAACCTTCAAGTTAAGGGAAGTATGTCACACTATCGAGCTTTAAAGGACACATTGGGCAAAATAAATGATTATTTGCAAAGTTATGAGGCGTGCTGAATCATAGTTTGAAATGGATGTATCTTTACTTCTTGTGCCCCACCACTCATGTTTTCAACATCTTGAAGATAAAATCCATAAATGTAAAGTCTTCTGCCATTCCAATGCAAGATCTGAATGAGCATCTGTAAGGAATCCATGAGAGCACATCAACTGATCACCTCAGTCTGTGAGTCAATAAAACCACTGTAAGTATTATTCATGCATATCACGTATACACGAGCATATCACACTGCATTTTTTTTGTCTTACGTTGTCTATTCTTTGTCAAAGTGAACAACATGTACTTTATGAAGCAAACGAGAAGAAGATATGGAATCAGGGGGCATGGAAGGCACATTGATTGAGAAAGATCCAGTCACTTCACAAAAATGGAGATGCGTGCTTATGCAAAACTAGACAAAACACAAACATCAATCAAAACCTACATGGAAAAAGAAATAAGTGGTTTGAGCCTACACAGGGGGCAAAGTTTCTCCTTTCAATTTTTTGAGTTTATGCATGTACAAAATATTTTCAGACTCACTTTTAATATTTTTCTATGCATGGGGCAAAGAGATAAAGACTAGCTAAAAAATAACTATTTTTTTTTTGCAAAAAGAAGAATAAAAGGTACAGAATAAGAAGAAAGCAAGAACCCCAAAAGAATAAAGATGCAAAAGATAAAAGATCAATCTAACTAGAAGAGCTGAAGTCAATGCAGGACAACTGTTTAAGGATGAAGATCCATTTTTAAGGGTGAAGACTCGATGTCCAAGGATGAAGATCCATTTTGAAGGGTGAAGACCCGATGTCCAAGAATGAAGATCCATTTTGAATGGTGAAGACCCGATGTCCGAGGATGAAAATCCATTTTGAAGGGTGAAGATCCACAATCCATTAAAGAATGGAATAACTGGCTAGAAAAAAGCTAGAACTTTCAATTGACAGAATGACAGTTCAGCCAGAAGAGCTGAAATTGATTGGCTAGAAGTAAGCCATAACCCTCAACTGACAGAAGGTCAGTCTCACCAAATCCAGTCGTGGGTTGAGAATCTAAATTCACTCATGGTTCAAGAACCCAAATTCATTTTGGAGTCAAGAACTCAAAACTAGTCTTGGGTCCATAACCTAAACCATCCAGGACTCAATCCGGGTCCAGAACCTAACCAATCCGGGCCTAGAACCCAAAATAACCAATCCAGTCTTGGGTCAAGAATCCAACCAGTCTAGGGTCCAGAACCTAATCAATCTTGGTCCAGAGCCCAACCAATCCATTCTCGAGTCCAAAACTTATCCAACCTTGGGTCTAGAACCAATCCTTATCCAAGATCAGTTCAAAGTCATATTGCTTTTCACTCTCTTCTACTGAAGACTCAGATTGTTCAAACAGAGAGCAAAACTGTAGACCCTTAATTTTAGCCCTGAATGAGTTTGATTTTAATAAAAGACCTAAATTAAATTTAATTTGATTGAATTAGGTCCATTTGAAGTTGAACCAATTAAAATACAGACCAACTCAGTTTGATTGGGTTAGCCAAGCTAAATATGAGCCAAATATGAGCCAAATGACCCATGAGTGTTGCGCTCGAATTAAGTACTACTACAAGCGTCACTTGCAAGTATATGAGATAGTTGTAGCACAGGTGATCACCCCAAGGTCCTTTCCCCAAGAAGGTGTGGTTCGTAATAGCTTGATTGACAATTATTTAAATGCACGAGAGTTTGTTTTGTCGTGATGGTGCGAGAATAAGAAACCTAAAATTAACGTGCGTAGTGATTAATGTGTGTGATAGGTGTACAAGATCAAATCGATTCTTGGGAAGGTGCCTAGGGTTATAGGTCCATTCAATTAAAGCCCAATTCTCAATTATCCATTAACATAACCTTGTAAATTAATTTGTTCCTTAAGGTTAATTAGTCAAATACCAATTCATTAGTTCTCACATTCATGAATTAGCAATAACCAATTATTACACATTATCAAATTAATGAAACCCTATAACTTATATTTCTAATTCATTCATAGGGTGGTCGATTATATAGTTCCGATATCGGATTTCACCTCTCGGTCCGTCATCCAATATTCAAAGATCAATAGGTAGCTAATCTATCAACCTAGCATTTAATGCAATACAATCAACCAATCAACAAGAAACATCAATGGAAATATCAAATCAAGACATTCAACCAAATATACTACAAACCCTAGGCATGGGTATTTAGCTCAACATCATCAATTTATAACATTCATTCAACTCAATATAAAACAAATACAAATTGTTCATTGCAATATCAATCTCTTAATACAACAACAACAATAGAAATGAATTAAAAGAGAGAATAGAAAAATCCCTTGTGAAGATGCCAAGAGTAGGATTGCTAGTCTTCCTCATAGCTTCACTTTGATATTTGATGAAGAACTCAAGCCCTCTTCAATGGTTGATTCCCTTTTGCAATATGGAATGGAGCTTTCTCAAGTCACCAACCCTTCAATTGATTTTGCCTTTGGAAGATGGAATGGAGCTTTCTCAAGTCACCAATCCCTTTCAATGAAGCTTCTTCAATCTTCAAGAGCTTGTTTAACCCAATTTATCCCAAAGAACTTCAAAGATATTATCAATGGAAGATGGAGAAGGTGGAGAGAATGGAAATGGAGATGAAGATGAAGGGGTAAGGGAGAGTGTCACTCTCTCCCTCTCCCAAACGTGTAGCAGAAATTGTTCAAGGACCTCCTCCAATTTCCCTCTTCTTCTCTTTTTAATTCATTCAAACTACACACCCATGCCTTCCAACTCACACCATTTCACTTTGTTCCCCACTTTTTATTTGTTTAATATTTCTTTTGGCAAGCACAAGGCCTTGTTCCCCACTTTGTCCCCCACTTCATGTAGAAGAATTCAAATATTTTAGGTGTGACACGGCCAAGCCAAGAGTAGCTTGGCCGTGTCTCTCATTTTCCTTTGGGACACGACCAAGCTACTGGCCGTGTCCTTCATTGTTTTCTTTCTTTCTTCTTTCTTTTCTTTCTTTTCTTTTGGTCTCAAGGGTTGACACGGCCAAGCTAGTGGCCGTGTCATGTGACACGACCACAAGCTTGGCCGTGTCATGTGAGTGTGTCCATTTCTATTTCTTTTCTTTCCTTCTTTGCTTGCTCCATTGTTCTTTGGCATGAAATGGGACACGGCCAAGCTTGCTGGCCGTGTCATGTGATACGGCCACAAGCTTGGCCATGTCATTGAGTGTCCTACTTCATTTTTGCTCTTTCTTTGTGGTTTCTTTTTTTTGCTCCTTAGGTGAGACACAGCCAGTGGCTTGGCCGTGTCTCTTGGCCATGCCAAGCTCTGCCATCACCAATCTTTGAGGGACACGGCCAAGCTTGATTTGGCTTGGCCATGTCTTGCTTGGTTCATGCTTTTCCTGCACTGTTTTGATCTTCCAAGGGTGTTTTTGCACTTAAACCTAAAAACAAACACTTCAAACAAACTTTAAACAAAAATCAATCAAAACATTAACTAAAAACATATAAAAATCACACTAAAAACTAGTACAAAAATGATCTAAACAATGAGCCAAGGCAAATTAGCTTGAGCCATGGTCATGACCAATTCGGCATGCCAAATTTGCCATGAGGCATGGTCATGCTTGACCATGGTGAATTGATAAGCCCAAATTCGCCATGGTCCTTTAATCCGAGTTTAATATGGGTTATTAAGCGGTTTTAAACTTCCGAATTAATGTGGGACTTCAAATAGCTTTCTGATAAGCAGAGATTAGGGTTTTAATTGAATGATCTTTGCCTATAGAGGATTAAAAGAATAGAGAAAAAAAAAGAAAATTGATAGCAACAAGAGAGAGGCAGCAAGAATTAATAAGCAACACGTAATAACAAGCAGTAGCAAATATATGGCAATTTATCAAAAGAACCTAGCCATTAATGAATAATAAAAGACAGAAACTGAGAAGGCAGTAGTCACTGTCTTCAGTCTGCCTTGCTCAACCGACACTCTTAGCATTGGTGAAGCTAACAAACGAAGGTTTGATCCTTGTATTTAATTTATAGTGGGTGCTTTTATTATCTTGTTCAGTGATTTACAATTATTTAAATTTCCCATAGCAGTTTGTGCTCTTTCAATCTCTTTTATCATGCAACATGTTCGTCTCATCTAGTAGAAGTTTATAAATCAACATGTCTCATGTAATATTTATTTGAGTTAATACCCAGTAGCCCCTAAGTTTATAAACATAAACCACAGTAATCAACCCTTAATCATCAAACCCTAGTTGCATGATTTAAAAGATCAAAAACCATATTTTTAACAAAAAAAACCCTAATCACATATTTTGTAACTAAAGTCCTAATATCACATGGTTAAACCCCCAATCTATAAACCCTAATTTCCAAACCCCTATCTATAAAACCCTAAACCCTAATTTCCAATAATCCTAAATATCTAACCCTAATTTGTGAAACGCTAATCTCTAAACCTCAATCTGTAAAACCTTAATCCTAAATACCAAACCTTAATCCCAAATACCTAATTTTATTTTCAAAACCTTAACACCATGTTTTTAACCCCCTAGAATCCAAATTTAATATATGAACCCTAATCTTGTATATTCCTAGTTTTGATTATTTAATTTATTATATACCTGTGATGAATGATTTATTTTATAATGGATGGCTTGCTTTTAATTATTGTGAATGTTTGAATGGTTTAATTTATTTAATTAATTAATTTAATTTTGATTATTTTGATTTTAAAAATGTAAGAAGTATGTTTTCACTTTGTGTGTATCTCATTTAGTTAAGTTCAATGTAATTTAATTAAGTTCAGTGTAATTTAATTTATTTTAAGCATTTGGATTCATGTAAAGGACATGCTTCCACCAAACGGTGGGTGTCCTATATTATTTAGTTTTGGACATTAGACAATTATTGTAAGGGCATGTTTCCATCTTGTATAGGTGCCTATTTTTACTTGTTTGGACTTTCTTTGATTTTATTACAATGAATATTTATTTATTTTAAATTGCATGTAGTATGGATGATATTTTATTAAGTTAAAGAATTTAATAATGTTTAGACATGAAAAGGAGGCCGGTTCCAACGAACCAGGCATTATGGGGGTGCTGGGTCATTCTCACCTTCCCCATATGTACCCAACTTTCCGAACCCAATAGGGAGTTGAAAATTTCTTAAGAATCGAGACATCCACTGTTGCGCTTAAATTAACTCTACTACAAAGCGGCACTCGCAAGTATACAAGGCTATTGCAGTAACGGTGATCGCCCCAAGGTCGTCTCACAAGGAAGGAATTGCTTGTAATAGTTTGATTAACATGAAATAATAAACTTGAGTGTGTGATTGGATTGGTGAATTGTAATTAACCTTAGAAATGAAATGAATGATTTTGTGCAAGATAAATTCAATTATGGAAATGATGCCTAGGGTTGTAGGTCCATTTAATCAAATATTTAATTATCAAATTATCCATTAATATAACCTTGTGCCTTAATTTGTTCCTTAAAGTTAATTAGTCAATTATCAATTCACTAGTTTTCACATTTATGAATTAACAACAACCAATTATTTTACATTAGCAAATTAATAAACCTTAGAACTTATATTTCTAATTCATTCTTAGGGTAGTCAATTGCATAGTTCCGATATTAAACTTCTCCTCTCGGTCCGTCATTCAATATTAAGTAATCAATAGGTGGCCAATCTATCAATTTACCTTTAATTTCAATGCAATCAACTAATAACAAGGTATATTAATGGAATCATCAAATCAAGTCATTTAATCAAATTTACTACAACCCAAAGCATGAGTAAAATAGCTCATCATATTCTTTAAACAAATGCTCATTTCAATATAAACCAAATCAAAGTTATTCATTGCAATATTAATGTTCTTAATACATCAACAACACATAAGAAATGGATTAAAAGAAAGAGTTTGAAAAACCCCTTTTGGAGATGCTAAGAATCGGACTCCTTGTCTCTTTCGTAGCTCCCTCTTTGATGTGTGATGATGAACTACCAAGCTCACTTGAACCAATGGCTCTCTTCTTGAAGGATGAATGATAGCTCTCTCAAGTTCACAACTCTCCAATCAAGCCTCTTAAAACCCTAATCCTCAAGAACTAGCTACTCACTTCAATTCCAACGATTGTCTTTGCTATTGATGTGTGAAAGGAAATGGTGAATGAAGATGGGGAGAATGGTGTCTTACTCTCTCAAGTAAGAACCAAGGAAGAAGATGATATGGTGTGTAGAGAATGTCCACTCAATATATTCAATATGTTTTCTTTTCCCCCCATGTTCTTCCATTTTCCCTCTCTCTTTTCTTTTTAAATTTTAAAGACACCCCATCACTCATTGTCTTTGTCTCCCACTTTCCAATTTGTTTTATATTTCTTCCATAAATCCTTCCACCTTTCACTCCTTTTTATCCTTTTTGTTCCCCACTAAACCACACTAATCCATACCTCGTGCAAGCATACCAAGTGATCCAGGGTGACACGGCCAAGCTTGTTGGCCGTGTCTCTTGGGTTTTCTTTTCTTTCTTGGGACACGGCCAAGCTTCTGGGCGTGTCCCTTGGCACCTTATTCTTTTCTTTATTTCCAAGGGATGACACGGCCAAGCTCTTGGCCATGTCATGTGACACGGCCAGTGGCTTGGCCGTGTCTCTTGATGGTGTCACTCTCTGCTTCTTTCTTTTCTTTCTTTGCCTTTTGTTCCTTTGGTGAGACACGGCCAGTGGCTTGGCCGTGTCTGCTTCTGTCCAACTTTGCTTGAGGGACACGACCAAGCTTGGTTAATCCTGGCCATGTCCTGCCTTGTCCTTGATCTCTACTTCTTTTGATGAGAGACATGGCCAAGCCATGTCTAGCTTGGCCGTGTCACATGCTTTTCTCCAACAAGTCCACCAAATTTTAGTTAAAAGCTCCATCAAATGTACTTCAACCTAAATCAACAACTTCAAATGAACTTAAGTACAAATTAACATGAAAATTAACTTAAAATCAACAAAAACATCATAGAAAATATATACAAAATTGATCTAAACAATTACCCCACACTTAATCCTTTGCTTGTCCCCAAGCAAAGTTAAAATCAAAACAAATAAAACAAGATAAATATTGTCAAGTTCAAGAGTTATAAGGATGCATTAAGACTCCCATCTTATTAAATCCACAATCATAATCGAATCAAGAATAATCGGTACTCAAGCAACTTAATGGTCAATTTATGCATACCAAAAATTGTCACTCCCTCACAAAACCTCTTAAGTGTTTAATTGGGTAGTGTTTAAGCTCTCGACATTCAATGAAAGATTAGGACTATAGGCTTGCTTATCAATCAAATCTCCACCACCTAATCATAATCAAGCATCAATCATAAGGTCTTTTATTTTGTTGTAACGGTGCTAAGGGAAACTTATGACATTTGAGAGAGTGAGTTTGTTCATTTAGGTCAAGAGTACTTCAAGAGTGAAGCAAGCAATGTAGCATGATCAACAATCCCAAAATTCTTCTCAATCACTTAGCACTAAGCATTTAGGTGCTTTTAAGGAACTCCATTTGTTTAATTAGTAAAGATAATTTCCAAACTCATTACAACCCTTTCGACAAGAACAACAACTTCTATTATTTTGATTTTCATAATTCATTTCATTTTCATTATTATTATTTTTTTCTCTTTTTTTTATAATAGGGTATCCAACTAAAGAATACAATAACTTGTAATTTAAAGCCCATTGAATTCAACCCCATACTTTATTCAGCACAACATTCCATCATTAATGCTCTTGAAATGCTCTTGATCTAATGAACGGGTGATAGTTAAAATGAAATGGTTCAAGCTGATGGTGTTGTGAAAAAGAAAGAAAGGGAAAAATGAAATAAGCTCAAAGTTGGCGAACTAAGGTCGGATGTAAGGTTGGTCTTTTTAAGCCAAAATGGGTTCCCCTAAATTGCCTTAATCATATTGATGCCTAAATGAAATCATTATGTAGTCTCAAAATGCATTTCAAAGCAAGTTCTAGCAATTCATCAATCAAAGATGTTCACACACAAAAAGAATGATAAGTTGATGGCTCAATTTCTCACTAGTTTAATGGCAATGCAAAGAATAACTATCAAAATTGACAATAAGTACTAATTCTAATTAATTCTCAAATTCATGCTTCAAAAATTCAAAAGTTATCTATCAACAATCTTATAACAATTTAACTTATCAATATCCATCAAAACAAAGCACGAAACTTGACAAAACAACTATAACAAAACACTTAAGAAAAAATAGACAATTTACATTTATGAACTAAAGACTTAGCACACACCCCACACTTTAAGTTTTACATTGTCCTCAATGGAAACAAGGATAATAAGCAAAAAAGTTAAGGTACAACCTGTTTTCCATCGTTCCCTTGTGACGCAAGTGCTGCCTTTTCATCCACAAACAACAATTGTTCAAGAACAAAATACAATATATATAAAATAACCACAATATAAAGTGTTAACATTAAAAACAATAACAAGGAAAATATGCAATAACTAAAAATAAGAAAGTAAAAAGTGATCTCAAAAGGTTGGAGCTTATTGGATCTATGGTGATGGAGGATGGGACGATGATGCAGCTGAAGGATGGAGGCTCAGAATCTTAGCAAGGTTGCTATTGATTTGGTCCAACTGTTGCATGACTACAGCATGGTTACGATCGACCTTGCTTTCCAGTGCTTCAATTCTATTAAGGATCTCCTGATTGTCCGGGATTGGAGCATCTTCATCCAAATCAAGAGAATCCAAGTCGGATTCCTCATGGACTCGTGTTCTCTTTTGCCGGCCCTCAGGTACCTCTGGCTCAGCTGAAGCCATAACATAGGCTTCTCCTTTTCTTATAACCATATGCATCTTCTCAAGTGTGGTAAGATCTAACGAATCATTACCCGAGATTTTAGTCATACGGCAGTTGCTCGGGTCAAAATCATCAAGAAGGGTCATTGCTAAAGTTGTAACTAGTCCTCCAATACAAATGACACCCCTCTTTTTATTCGCCACACTGTCAAACACATCGGCTAACCAATAGCCGGTACAAACGGGTATGGCATTACTAGCACAGTCTAAAAAAAATAGTTCGCTTATTTCCATAACACTTGTGCTTTCTTTTCGTGCAAAGAACCCACATGACATAAAGCGATGCAAATATCTTAGGTGGGATTTGTCAATTTCGTTGCCTTGGCCGATTTGGCCACATAAGTTCCCGAGCCCAGTGCTCCCCATGCAAATTGTTGTTTAAAACCCTTAGGTACACATTGTTCCCCTTGTTGATGGAAACCAAATATAGCATTCAATTGATCAATACTAATGGCCAATGGTTTCCGAAGCAGTTTAAAATGTAACCTAGTGCAAATTTTTTTGTCATCTCTTTCAATCTTAAGAGAGGTTAAAAATTCCATTGTAAGCTCTTGAAATTGCAAAGGTTTAAGGGAAACTAATCTCTCCCATCCAAGGTTTTGAACAAAGCTATAAAAATTATCCCTAATATGAAGAGCATTAAGGGATTCTTCGCTTACATACCTCGTTGGAAAGAAACCCTTAGTGAGAAGAGTCACTCTCCTTGAAGATGATGATGATGAAGATGGAGCTGAAGGTGGAGGTTGCCTCCTCTTGTGGTGGGACACCATCTTTGTTATAGTCATGTTGATAATCTTGGTGAAAATGAAGCTTTAACGGATTTAATTGCTTTTTGATGAGAAAAGAAGAAGATTGAATGGGTTTAATTTAGTTTTGGTTAAGAAAAATGGAGGATTTAGTAGGATTTTTGAGCTTTTAGAAAGTGGTTATGGAGGTTTTGGAGAGAGGGAGCTGAGAGAGAGAGAGAGAGAAGAGAAAGGGAAATTAGGGATTTAAAATGAAAGAAATGGGCTGAATTCGTGTTTCTAAACTTGAAAATTGATGTGACATGGCCAAGCTTGGTGTAGCTTGGCCATGTTTGATGGGTTTGGAGGGACACGGCCAGTGGCTTGGCCGTGTCCCTTGAATGTGTTTGATACTGGAACAAAAGAGTACAAGATAAATGAAAGGGACACTGGTAGAAGCTTGGCCGTGTCAAGTGGCAGTGTCCTTCACTGCCATTTTGGTTTTAATTTTTTTTGTTTATGGTTTATTTGTGTCACCAAATCACAAAAAATTCAATCTTCTTCCTTGCTTAACCCTGAAACACATTCAAGAAAAATAAAAACCGATCAAAGTACCCATTCCATTTTATTTAAACTCAACATGAAATTAAAATTGCTAAATATGAAATTATAACTATGAAAAGAAATGCAAACCGATGGGTTGCCTCCCATTTAGCTCTTCTTTAATGTCGTATAGCTGGACATTGTTGCATTATTCATCAACAAACACCATGCTTTCCACCATTTTTGCAACTTCGATTTCTTTAAAGTAGGGCTTCACCCTTTGTCCATTGACCTTAAACGTCTCGTTGGTTTTTAAATTAAGCAACTCAACAACCCCATATGGGAATGTTTGAGTAACTTGAAAGGGCCCACTCCAACGTGACTTCAATTTTCTGGGAAAAAACCGCATTCTTAAATTGAAGAGAAGGACTTTCATTCCTGGTTCAAAAGTCCTTCGAAGAATCATCCTGTCATGAATAGCTTTTGTCTTTTCCTTGAAGATCCTCGAACTCTCATAGGCCTCATTCCGAAGCTCATCTAGCTCAGAAATCTGAAGCATTATTTGCTTCCTTGCTTCATCTAAATTCATATTCGTGGTCTTTATTGCCCAATAAGCCTTGTGCTCTAATTCTACTGGGAGGTGGCAAGCTTTTCCAAAGACCAACCTATAGGGACTCATTCCCAATGGGGTTTTAAAAGCAGTCCTATAAGCCCACAATGCTTCTGAGAGTTGGATTGACCAATCCTTCCTAGTTTTGCTCACTGTCTTTTCCAAAATCCCCTTTATTTGCTTGTTTGAGATCTCAGCTTGCCCGGACGTTTGGGGATGGTATGAAGTTGCCACTTTGTGTCGGATGCCCATCTTGGTCATCAACTCTTCAAACCATTTGTTGTAAAAATGGCTTCCTCCATCACTCACTATTGCCTTAGGGGTTCCAAACCTGCTCAAAATATTCTCCTTCAAGAATTTTAACACAATGTTAGCATCATTAGTCCTAGTGGGGATAGCCTCAACCCACTTGGACACATAATCCACTGCTAGAAGGATATATTCAAAACCAAAGGATTTGGGAAATGGCCCCATGAAATCAATTCCCCATACATCAAAAATGTCAACCACAATAAAAATATTAAGGGGCATTTCATTCCGTTTGCTAATGTTTCCTACTTTTTGGCATTTATCACATCTTATACAAAAATGATAAGCATCCTTAAAAAAAGTAGGCCAATACAAACCGCTTTGAAGAACTTTCTCGGCGGTCTTTTTTCCTCCAAAATGTCCCCCACAATACATATTGTGGCAATATTGTAGCACTTGCTTTTGTTCATCTTCCGGCACACATCTTCTTATCACTTTATCCCTGCAAATTCTAAACAAGTAAGGCTCATCCCAAAAATAATACTTACATGTATGCAGGAATCTCTTCTTTGCTTGGAAACTCAAATCCTTTCTCACTACACCACAAGAAAGATAATTAGCAATATCTGCATACCATGGTGCTTGAGTTAAAGAAAACAAGTGTTCATCCGAAAATTTTTTGAAAGCATTTTCACAAGCAATTTCAGCATCATTGTCATAAGAGTTAAGTCTAGAAAGATGGTTGGCCACTACATTCTCACTTCCTTTCCTATCTTTGATTTCAACATCGAATTCTTGTAACATCAACACCCACCTAATGAGCCTAGGTTTAGCTTGTGGTTTGGTCAATAGGTATTTCAAGGCCGTATGATCAGAAAATACTATGACCTTAGAACCTATCAAGTAAGATCCAAATTTGTCCAGTGCAAACACCACAGCTAACATTTCTCTCTCAGTGGTCGTGTAATTTACTTGTGCATTGTTTAAAGATAAACTTGCATAATAAATTACACACATCAGCTTGTTCACTCTTTGGCCCAACACAGCTCCAATGGCAAAATTCGATGCATCGCACATAATTTCAAATGGCAAATCCCAATTTGGGGCAACAATTATAGGGGCAAAAGTTAGTTTTTCTTTCAAAATTTTAAAAGCTTCTAAACACTTTTCATAAAAAAAAAATGGGACATCTTTTCCTAATAAATGACACAAAGGGCGTGAAATTATGGAAAAATCTTTTTTAAACCTCCTATAAAATCCTACATGTCCCAAAAAACTTCTAATCCCCTTAACTGATGTGGGTGGAGGTAGGTTCACAATTAATTCAACCTTAGCCTTGTCTACCTCAATCCCTTCATGGGAAATAACATGCCCTAAGAAAATTTCATGATCAACCATAAAGTGACTCTTTTCCCAACTCAAGGTAAGATTACATTCAATACACCTTTCAAGTACTAGAGTCAACTTTTCGAAACAATCATCAAAGGAATTACCAAAAACAGAAAAGTCATCTATAAATACCTCAATGCACTTGTCCAACATATAAGAAAAGATGGAAAGCATACACCTTTGAAATGTTCCCGGTGCATTGCAAAGTCGAATAGCATCCTCCGAAATGCAAATGTCCCAAAGGGACAAGTAAATGTAGTCTTTGGTTGATCTTCCGGTGCTATCGGGACTTGGTAGTAACCTGAAAGACCATCAAGAAAATAGTAAAAAGCGTGTCCAGATAACCTATCAAGCATTTGATCAATAAATGGCAAAGGAAAGTGATCTTTCTTGGTGACATTATTTAATTTCCTATAATCTATGCACATTCGCCACCCAGTTTGTGTTCGTGTGGGTACCAACTCTCCTTTATCATTCTGGACCACTATTAACCCTATTTTCTTAGGCATAACATGAACAGGACTAACCCATTCACTATCAGCAATAGGGTAAATTACCCCTTCATCCAGTAGTTTAAGGACCTCCTTTTTAACAACCTCGCTCATGTTAGGATTTAGCCTCCTTTGAGATTCTCTCACCGGTTTAGGACCTTCCTCTAAGATGATCTTATGCATGCACATAGAGGGACTAATACCCTTAATGTTACTCAACCCCCAACCTATAGCTTTCTTGAATTTTTTCAACATCGTTACAAGCTTATCTTCTTCCTCACTGGTAAGGGTAGCAGAAATTATCACTGGTTGAGAGTTATTTTCCCCAAGAAAAATATATTTTAAATGCTTGGGGAGTTCTTTAAGTTCAACCCCTTGCTGTTGAATTTGCTCTTCTTCAACTTCAAATTCCTCCTCAACACTCTCATCTTCCAAAATGGAATTGTCTTCTTTATTCTCCTCATTGGAAATCTCTGCTTCTTCTTGCAATTTTAGAGCCCTTTCTAGGTTGTGTTCGCCATTATCCTGCAAGAAAACTTCTTGAACAGCATTATCAGTAAAATTAATGAAAGAGCAGTCTTCATATAAAGCACTAGTGGGAATAGGGGAAGTGTTAAAAATTGAAAATTCTATAGTTTGTCCCAAAATGGTCATAGTCAATTTTTCATTTTTAACATCAATTAAAGTATTAGTTGTAGCCATAAAAGGCCTCCCTAACAAAATTGCATGCTTGGCATCCCGTGGGATTTCTCCCCCCATATCTAAGACAATGAAATCAATGGGTACAATCAAACCTCCTAACTTAACTAGAACATCTTCTATGATTCCCTTAGGGTATCTAAGAGTTCTATCTGCTAGTTGCAAAACCATTTTAGTCGGTTTGAGTTCCCCAAGCTCTAGTTTCAAATAAATTGAGTATGGCATCAAATTAATACTAGCTCCGAGATCACACATGCCAATGGTTTCTTTCCCATTCCCCATAGAGATTTTAACTATAAAGCTCCCAGGATCTTTTAGCTTAGGAGGTAACTTATGTTGTAAAATAGCACTAGTTACTTCCGAAACTATCACCTTCTCATCCAATTCATACCTTATTTTCTTAGTGTTTAGCTCTTTTAAGAATCTGGCATAAGATGGCATATTCTTTATTACCTCTAGTAAGGGTAGGTTGATACTTACCTTCGAAAGCATGTTATAAATTTCAGAAAATTGCTTATCATGCTTTTCATTTTTTAACCTGTTGGGAAACAGAATTGGTGGTCTGTATGGATTTGGAGATTTGTGCAGCTTTGGTGCAACGGATGCCTCCTCTCTATCCTCTTTAAGCTCATTTGGTTCAGTTTTTTCTTCTTGCATTTCCTCGCCATTATCTTGCATTGTACCTGCATAAAGGGAATTATCCATGTTATTATCACCGATTTTATTATCAAGTACCTTACCACTTCTTAAAACGATGATTGCTTTGGCCTGCTCCGGTTGGCTTGAAAATTTCCCTTTTTGATTCGCCTGAAGTTGATTAGCCAATTGACCCACTTGAGTTTCAACCTTCTTAAGCGATGCTTCTAAAGAGTCAAACCGCTTATTGTTCATTTCTTGATTTTGAGTGCTTACTTAAATGAAAGCATTCAAATTGTCTTCAAATGAAGGTTTCTTGACCTGCTCTTGATTTGAGGTTTGCCCTTGAAATTGGGGACCTCTTTGATATGGTTGGAAAGGTTATGGAGGTGGAGCATGTTATTGATTTTTCCATGAAAAATTGGGGTGATTCCTCCAACCAGGGTTATAAAATGGGTCATTCCTACCCCTTTGTTGGAACCCTTCAAAAGCACAATCTTATTCTTGTTCTTCTTGGTATGGATCAAAATTTGAGGGGCACACATTTGCTTGATGGCCTACAAGACCGCACGATGCGCATGACTCTTGGCTTGGTCCCGACAAGTTTCCTTTGGCATTCAACAATTTCACTTGTTTTGTCAGTTCTGTAACTTGCCTAGCCATTTCTGAGTTTGCACTTATCTCATGTGCTCCTCTTCTCCATTCCCCAATACTCTTTTGTTGGGAATTTGCCCCCAACATTTCGAATAATGCAACTGTTTCTGCAGCTGTTCTTTCACCCATTGCTCCCCCTGCTGCATTATCCACTGTGTTTTGACATTGTTGAGTTAGCCCATCATAGAAGAATTGATTGAGCAACTGTTGTGGATAATAATGATGAGGGCACTGAAATAATAAGGATTTGAAGTGATCCCACACCTCATGAAACGGTTCTCCATCAAATTGGGTGAAAGTTGCAATACTCCCCCTAAGCTCCTTGGTCTTTTGGTGTGAATAAAACTTTCCCATAAATTTGTTGTAAGCCTTTGTCCATGTGGTTAAAGAATTCTCCGGTAAGGTTATCAACCACGCTTTTGCTCTGTCTTTCAAACTATATGGGAAACATCTCAACTTGAGTTCATCTTCTGTTAGTGTTTGCAAAGGGAATGTATGCAATGTTGAGTAAAAATCCCGAATGAAGTTGAGAGGATCTTCATTCGGCAGTCCATGGAAGGATGGCAGCATACTATAGTGAGTATTTTTGAGTTCATAATTTCTCGCTGCGTTGCTCAATCGGATACAAGATGTGGTCACTCCGATGATCGGTCGGGCAAATTCTTTCATAGGTGGTTCTTGTGCATCACCCATCTCTATTTCTACATTCTCCTCAAACTGCTCGTTGGTATTTTCCCTTTCTTGCTCAATAGGATTCGGTCCGTCGGGTCTTGGAAGTCTATGGATGTTATCGTTAAATGGAGCAAGTTTGTTTCCTTGAGACCTTCGTTCGTGCATAAATTACCTAAGCAATTCAAAAAGAACACTTTAAACGATTTAGTAAATAAATTAAAAGAATTAAACTATTAACAAAAATTGCCTTCCCCGGCAACGGTGCCAAAAACTTGTTACGCTTAAATTAACTTTACTACAAAGCGGCACTCACAAGTATACGAGGCTATTGCAGTAACGGTGATCGCCCCAAGGTCATCTCACAAGGAAGGAATTGCTTGTAATAGTTTGATTAACATGAAATAATAAACTTTAGTGTGTGATTGGATTGGTGAATTGTAATTAACCTTAGAAATGAAATGAATGATTTTGTGCAAGATAAATTCAATTATGGAAATGATGCCTAGGGTTGTAGGTCCATTTAATCAAATGTTTAATTATCAAATTATCCATTAATATAACCTTGTACCTTAATTTGTTCCTTAAAGTTAATTAGTCAATTATCAATTCACTAGTTTTCACATTTATGAATTAACAACAACCAACTATTTTACATTAGAAATTAATAAACCCTAGAACTTATATTTCTAATTCAATCTTAGGGTAGTCAATTGCATAGTTCCGATATTAAACTTCTCCTCTCGGTCCGTCATTCAATATTAAGTAATCAATAGGTGGCCAATCTATCAATTTACCTTTAATTTCAATGCAATCAACCAATAACAAGGTATATCAATGGAATCATCAAATCAAGTCATTTAATCAAATATACTACAACCCAAAGCATGAGTAAATTAGCTCATCATATTCTTTAAACAAATGCTCATTTCAATATAAACCAAATCAAAGTTATTCATTGCAATATTAATGTTCTTAATACATCAACAACACATAAGAAATGGATTAAAAGAAAGAGTTTGAAAAACCCCTTTTGGAGATGCTAAGAATCGGACTCCTTGTCTCTTTCGTAGCTCCCTCTTTGATGTGTGATGATGAACTGCCAAGCTCTCTTGAACCAATGGCTCTCTTCTTAAAGGATGAACGATAGCTCTCTCAAGTTCACAACTCACCAATCAAGCCTCTTAAAACCCTAATCCTCAAGAACTAGCTCCTCACTTCAATTTCAACGATTGTCTTTGCTCTTGATGTGTGAAAGGAAAAGGTGAATGAAGATGGGGAGAATGGTGTCTTACTCTCTCAAGCAAGAACCAAGGAAGAAGATGATATGGTGTGTAGAATGTCCACTCAATATATTCAATATGTTTTCTTTTCCCCCCATGTTCTTCCTTTTTCCCTCTCTCTTTTCTTTTTAAATTTTAAAGACACCCCATCACTCCTTGTCTTTGTCTCCCACTTTCCAATTTGTTTTATATTTCTTCCATAAATCCTTCCACCTTTCACTCCTTTTTATCCTTTTTGTTCCCCACTAAACCACACTAATCCATACCTCGTGCAAGAATACCAAGTGATCCAGGGTGACACGGCCAAGCTTGTTGGCCATGTCTCTTGGTTTTTCTTTTCTTTCTTGGGACACGGCCAAGCTTCTGGGCGTGTCCCTTGCTGCCTTATTCTTTTCTTTGTTTCCAAGGGATGACACGGCCATGCTCCTGGCCGTGTCATGTGACACAGCCAATAGCTTGGCCGTGTCTCTTGATGGTGTCACTCTCTGCTTCTTTCTTTTCTTTCTTTGCCTTTTGTTCCTTTGGTGAGACACGGCCAGTGGCTTGGCCATGTCTGCTTCTGTCCAACTTTGCTTGAGGGACACGGCCAAGCTTGGTTAATCCTGGCCGTGCCCTGCCTTGTCCTTGATCCCACTTTCCAAAAATATTCTTGCTCACAATTATTTATATATAATAATAAATATTATATAATTAATATTTAATAAAGTTGAGTTCATGAGTTTTATCCATCCGTCATGGACAGATCTGACCCAAAACCAACATCTCTCACTCGCACATGATGAGATACATGCTTAAAGAGGCAATTATTTTAAGATAGTTCATACTAGGCTAATAGACCGTGCGACCAGCATACTACGAGAACTCTAAGCTATACACCTGTTAGGTATAACATCCTGTAACCCATATACGTATAATATATACACCCGGTATATGTAAGACACGCATATAGATTACAAGAATGCCACAATTTTTAGTCTTTCTAAAACTTTCATATTTCTAAGAAAATATTTTAAAACTTAAATTATACTTTAAATAACAAATAAAATATTAGACTAATAATCTTAAATACCAAAAATACATATTTATTATGAAAATTTCTAAAAAATGTTTACCAGAGTTTTTTCCTGTATTCCAGACATTACCCAAAATCACTATTCAACCTGCGTAAAATTTTCCACTCATAACTTTATCCAAAACTACAACAATTTTCACACAGCTTAAAATCATCAAGATCACAATTTCATTTATATATATTCAAAGAGTAATTCAATATCGAAATAATTTAAACAAACTTTTTATATATAAAGAATACTTTTGATATCCACAACACTTAATCACAACACTAAGTTTTAAACTTTTTATTATATAAAGCATAACTTATACAAACATAATGTGATTAATCTTCACCAAATTTTTACATGCTATGCAGTGGCTTTGGTCCAGTGGCAACTGTCAAACTTCTAGTAAAATCCACAAGTCTTAGACCTGGTTAGGCCTAGTAGAACTCTCTATAGCTACTCCGACATATGTGGGATGAAATTCAATCGTGCTAAGCATTTTTCCTAGTGGTACATACTTTGATATAAAATAAATTACATTTTATGTGCAATGCCATAAATGCATGAAATTACAAATGGCAAGCAATGATTACACACTTTAAACAACGCATAAAAAATGCACATACATTGGGACTAAAAAAATCCTAATATAGTGGTCTAGTTCTAGAAATATTGTCTTGGACTATCTCATTCATCTGTGACACCAGCGTATCTCGCTCGAAGGCATAATAAATTTGTGATATCAGCGTGCCTCACCCGAAGGCGTAATAAATTTGTGACACCAACGTGTCTTACCTGAAGGTGTAATAAAATTCTAACAACAATATTCTAGAACTAAGCCTATATAAGGTGACATGCAATCACATTTTCTCAAATTCCATTTTTCTCTTATTTTTCCACATTTCTCATTCTTTTTCATATTCTCTACTCATATCCGATAACAAGATCACATACAATGCAAATGTGGCTCACTTCCACATTTTAGTGCACAACTTGCACTTTTTTCACATTTTGCATAAATATCACATTTAGCCATTCTTAAATAGCTTTTCATGCCACAATCAATTCATAACAAGAATTGTTACTTCAAACAATGCCACACATACACATTCATATTAATCAAGTAACATAACACATTCAGCAAATATAATGTATTATGCTTAGAATCAATGAAATAAAATAAATTCAACATCAAATTATGTGCTAACCTTAGATTTCAACACTTCCAAGCTAGAAAGTCCACTTTATCACCACTTCCTTAGCATGTCATTCACCACTAGGGTTGGACATTTACTATCTATTCAATATCTATTAAAAATATGAATGTTTACAATTATTTAGAATCACATTCTAAGGCATTTAGGCTACTAAATATCAATTAAACATCATTCCCTCCAATTTTCAAATTTTAACCTTAACTCTCTTTGATTTTGAAACTTCCTTTTACTCAACTTTAAACAACATTATAAGTTCCAATTTAGCATTAACAATCCATTTAAATTTACTTTAATAATTCAAATACCATTTACATTAATTCCAACAAGAATTCCACCAAATAATATTTTTACCATTATTACCTTATTCAAACTTCATTCTATCAAGTTAGTTTTTAACATTTAACTATAAAAACATCACTTATACATCAATATAACATTAAAACAATTCACTTCCATAATTATGGAAATCTCTTTCAAAAATCCAAATTTCACATTATGTAACTATTAACACTAACTTCACCAAAACCTACTCATATCACATTTTCACCCTTAAAATCCTAATATTTACATTAAAACAACACTAATTCATCTCATTAAAATAATTATCAACATCCATATTAGAAGTCCTAATTTACACATAATAGGTCCATAACCCTAAACTTAACCAAACTCTCTCATGATCAATTTCTAATCATAAAATCATTACATATATATTAAAACAATACTAAATTCATCCATTATCTTAATTATAATCAACTATATTAGAAATCCTAATTACACATATTCATCATCAAATTCAACTTTCATCATTTATGCTCATTTCAAACAACCAATCAACAATTGATTTTTTACTCATCATATTAACATCATTCTATCTATTTTAACAATTTAAACACATTTTCTCTCTCTAATCCAAATTTACATAATCATAAAACCAAGGAAACAAAGCTTAAAATGAAAGATACTTGATTTTTTAATTATTCTTCAAAATCAACTTGTATTTCTTTAATTTTTGGCTAAATTTGATGGATTAAATGAAAGTTTCTCTCTATCTCTTTCAATGTTCACGTCCAAAATTGACTAAGAAGATGATGATATTCTTGTTCTTCAATTTTTCATTCTTATCCTTCTTTATATTTAATTAATTAATATCCTTCTGTGACTTTTCTTTTCCTTTCATTATCGTCATCATCATCATCATCATCATCATCATCTTTTCCAACACAATTTTATACTTTGTATATATGTGATATATATTTTATGTATATGTGTATGTTATATATATATATTATGTATATAATGTGTGTATATATCATTTATACCTTGAGTATATGTTATGTATATTTAATATATATTTTTACTTATATATATATGTAATATATATCCTATGTATACATCAAGTATATCTTATATGTATATTATGTATATATATATATTAAATACATAATATGTATCCAACATATATAATGACTATAAGATATGTATATACTAGGTATATATTAGGTATATACAATACCTACACCTCCAAATACTCATTTAATTTCTTCAAGATCACGGATATTACATTAGGGATATATGGAGTCTTGTTTGCAGAAATGACTTTGGAGTAAATAAAGTATGCTTTACCCCAGATCACTTATCACATTTCCATTGTCCCTATAAGATCTTAGGATAATTTACACCCACAATTATGTAAGGTCGACCTATGGATACAAAAAGAAAATAACAATCCAGTAATCTGCCTTTTAGTTCAGTTCCCTTTATCATAATTAAATTCGCCTTTCTAGAAATGTCCCATTAGGCCGAATAATTTACAATCTTTTAGTAATACCCTAAGATAGCAAACATCTAACCATATCTCAAGAACCAACTAAAAATCATAAGAGTAACTTTGAGAACCAAAATTCACATTGACAAAAGTTAAGATCATATGCCTTTATCCACCCTGTGGTCGAAACTTCGCACATGTGGTATGAAACACATGCCACAATATTCTTCCCATTACAATGGGGCCCATGTCTATCAAAAAACATATTTTTGAATAAGAAAACAATGCAGATGATAGTTTAGACATGCTCAATACCTAACTGGACTTTACATATCTACTCATTTTGATTTAGAACTAACATCTGACGACTTAGACAGAATTAGGTATAATCACGTGTAACTAGCCCAAAAGAAAATAACAAATCTCATTATGTAAATGAGATGATCATCTTGCTTCAAGCATGAGCTCATTATCACCCAGATAAAATACTTGAAATTAGTCTCATATTCACTTATCACATAGATAAATAGAAGGAAATTATTCATGCCATAAGGTTAATTTATATCCTGTCCAACATGCTCTTATATCTCAATAACATTAAATGCATCAAACATTTAAACTCATGTAAAAACAAAACAAACATTATGTTCAGTATTAATAAAAGAAATAGTCAAGCGAACATAGTCTCAGAGAGATAAATAGTATAAATACAGCAACATCTACGCAATCCAAAGGACCTAGTATGCCTAATAAATACATCTTTAAGAATTGGTTTAGTAAAGGGACCTACAACCATATCATGCGTATAAAATGTATTTTGTGTTCATTCATTATGTGTAACCATGTCTCAAAAAAATAGTTTTGTACAATATGCTTCTAGTTGCTTTTTTAAAGTGCCAAACCTATTCATATTTGCTTGTCAACCTAAAGGGAAAGCAAATACAAAGTCTTATACATACCATTGTATACATATAAAAATCCAACAGTACTTGTATAAGGGATATTTTTCACATGCTCTATATACTCCTAAAGATTTGGAGCATAGTTTATGATTCAAGCCTTTGCCTTTGGCAACAGGGGTATCCATGAGTTTATGATTACACATATTGAATCATTTAAATACTTTCTAAATGTATGCTTCTTTTAAAAGAGACAATAACTTCCTCAAAAAATTTTAAAGTCTTTACTCCAAGTGCATATGTGACTTCACTCATGTCTTTTATCTTAAAATTGGTCGATAACCACTTTTTAATGTGGTTCAGAAACACCTTATTGCTTTCTGCAATTAAAATGTCATCAACATATAATGACATTATAACAAACTCTGCTTTTAGTCATTTGATGTATACACAATAGTCCTCATTTATGAAAGCAAATGTACTATTATTTTGAAAAAATGCTTAAGGCCATAATTCGATGTTTCAATCTTCAAACTTTTTACTTGACCTTATTTGATGAAGCTTGCTGGTCATTCCATGTAGCTTTCTTCATCTAATTCTTCATTGAGAAAAATAGTCATATTGCATCCGTTTGATGTAATTCAAGATCAAAGTTTGCCACAATTTGCTATAATCAACCTCATAGATATAAAGTAACAATAGGAAAAAAACATATCTCTATAGTTTGTTCCTTTCTTTTGTTTATATCCCTTTGAAATGAGAACAACCATGTGCCTTTCGAAAAAATTTGTCGTCAGCTTTTGCTTGATTTTGAGAATTCATTTATTCACAATGGCTTAGAATCCCTTTGGAAGATCTACCAATTCTTATAGTTTGTTTGATCTCAAAGAAACCAATTCTTCTTCCATTGTTTTTATTCATTTAGTCCTTATCAAGACACGAGAGAGCCTTTTAGATATACTTTGGCTCATCTTTGTCTTGAGGCAAAATCACAACCATGAATACTTCCTCATTACCTTTGATTTTAAATTGTTAATGAGGTATTATTTCATAATTGTTTCATCTCAAATCAAAATCTTGAGGAGCAATCTCATCAAGTTATATTGATATGTGTATTAAATCAAGATCTGTAACACCTCTTGACCATCCTTTCAAAGAACTGTCAAAAGATGCTATTCAATATACTAGACAATCCTATTATAATCTAATATCTAATTTTAAACATATTTAAGAAATAATCCAACTAAAAGCATTATCTCCTCTGCAATAATTACTATCCAAAATTTTCATCAAGTTACACAACCTGTAGAAAAAACAATTCCAATTTGCTTTCAATAGATCTCAACTCCAATAGCTTCAATAAACCCAATATCCATTTCTATTCAAAATATTTTAAACATATATAAAAATCTGTAAATATAACTATATCTATATAAAATTATCCAAATTAATGCTCAATCACTAAATTTTATAACTTCAACTAAAAAAATATATACAAATATTCCATCCCATTTATTTTTAATATAATCCTAAAATTTATCCAAATAAATAATACAATGTTAATAATTCATAATTCTTATAATTTATAAAATCGTTCATCCATTCTTTGCAACTAATTATTGAAACTTTTATTCACCAATTGATAACCCTCACTATGGTCTATCTTACCCGCGTGTCAGAAAAATTCTAACACGCTAAGCTTATAGCCTAATGGTGCTTGTATACGCATACTTTGCTATTTAATTTCAATGTAAATAATTTTGAAGATAAAATAGTAAATCACAATTTATGAAAATAAATTAATAAAATAAATATTTCCAGTAAAATTTATTTTACCATAAAATAAATACAATTTCAGTTTATATTAATAACAATAAAACCTCTTTGCAATTATTGTTCAAAATAATACTATTTATAATGAGAATTTTCATTCAATTAACTCTATGAACTCTTTTTTTCTATTTAACACTTTAGGCACTATGATTTAAGATAACAATCCAGGATATTTTCAGTCAATATACAATTTAACACTTTGGACATCTTCATTATGTTTGATTTAGTAATATTCAATTCAATAAAATTTTATTAAATCTCACTTTTCATTGTGATTACTATATACTTTTAATACATATTTACATATAATTTCTTATAATCCAATAATTTAATATAAACAATCATTAACATATATATATATATATATATAATAATCTAGTAAGTTTTTCTTATCTTTACACTTTTAGCCTCATATACTGAGTTTTAAATCCTAAGTTCAGATAATGGGTTATTGATGGAAAGTAAAATACTCACTATAAAGAATATGGCTAATTACCTACAGATGGTATGAATGCCCACTATCACTGATGATACAAAGTGTCTGCAGATAGCACAAAGTGCTCACTGTCACTGGTGATACAAAGTATCCACTAATAGCATAAAGTGCCTACTAATAGTATATACGTCTCCTTCTAGCTAGCCATTTAATTCGAAGACTAGATTTATTATTAGTACAATTGGGAAATTTACTTATTTTCTCATTTCAGTCAATTACACAGTCAATAATAAATATAATAATATTTTTAATAATTCTTTTTAAATAATAACCAATTTTCATCATTAACCAATTGACATTTAAACTTTAACAATTCAATTTAATAAACTTTAATTCATCCATTTACTACATAAAATTTAATTATTTGCTATATAAAATTTAATTTATTTTTTAACTCTTTAAAAACTGTCAGATTCTACTTTCTCTCACAGTCTCTCTTTTCCAATTCTTTCTCAGTACTAAATCTCTATTAAAAATTATACAATTTTAAACATAGGTTTTAGGCACATACATAAACTTATATTTAGAGTTTTATATTTTTTCTAAGGTCCTTTACTGTGTTTAAAAAATTATGTTTTCCAAGCCTATGTATTCTATTTTTACAATAACTTTATTGGCAGTACATATTTTCTAATTTTATTTAGGCAACAAACCTTTATAAAAATTCATAAAATTTTAATCGTATGTCTTATATATATATAATCTTATATATAAATTTTCAAAATTTTCTGGATTATTTTACTATGGTTTCCAATTGAGTTTCTTAAACCCTAAATTTCTCACTCTACTAGCACAGTCATGATAGTTTGTGTTCTTCTATTTTTCTTTCATAGTAAATGATCTTTAAAAATTATAAAATTTTATATACCATCCACTAACACATAGATAAATTCTTAAGTAAAATTACATTCTCATTGAACCTTTCTAGGTTAATCTAAAAAGTCAGATAATACACTTTACTGAATAAAAACTAAAATTCCAGCATGCATCATGTATATACTTAATAGTTTTGTTTTATATCTTAAATCAATTCTTTGCTTTAGCTCCTTTGTCAATTAAATCTAATTGAATATAAATCACAATTTACAAGTTAATTTTCCTTTAAATTTTTTCTTTCTAAAGTTTTTAAATTAAGGATCTTTGGAACACTCACCAACACACTTATTTAGAACTACAAATTAATCCATATTCAATTCTTACCTCCCTTAGCTCTATTTTCAATTCTTTCTTAAATAATTCAAATAATTAAGTCTATTGCAATTAATTCTAATGTTAAAGTTTAATAAACTTCTATAAGCATAAGAATCAAATGGAAGTCAAATAATAACAAATACACTTAATCCCATTCAAAAGTAAATCCATAATCAATTTCTCCACCACTTAGTTTCATATTTAAGTTTAAACTAAATTTGCCAAAACTCTTAACTAATTATTTAATGGTGTAAAGGTTGTTCTAAACTTAATTTTAAGTTAGAAAACTATGTAAGCACACTTGATATCTAATAAAAATGAATTAATAACCAATTTCTTTATTCAAAGGATTCCATATTTAATTATTTGCACAAAAATTCAATTAATTAATTCTTTCATAATTAATTCAATTTATATGGTTCAACTAGCTTCCATAAGCATTAAAAATGTAAAGAAAACTAAATAATAGCAAACTATTAATACACAAGCACAAACCTTCTTTAAAGTAGCTATTCCTCCCCTTTTTCTCAATTTCCTTTGGTTTAATGGTGATGATCTTAGAAAATCTCTCATAAACTAATAAATTTTCATGAAAGTCTTGAATGTTTTCAAAGGATCAGGTGTTTTTAAGTGAATGAATGAAGAAGAAAGAAAGAAATAAAAAGAAAATGATAGTGATGAGGATGGTCATGGTTTGGAGAAGAAAGAAGAAGTCAAATGGGTTTTTAATACCATCTTGAGTTTTTATACCATATAGTGCGTATATCGTAACTTCGGTGCACATATTTTCTTTATCTATCTTTTAATTCCATTTTTAATTTCATAAAATTATAAAATAATTATTTTAATTATTTTAGAGACTTATTATCCATATTTCATATTTCAATTACATTAAAATTTTATTTTAAGACTACAAGGGTATTTTTATAATTTTTATCGCTTTAAAATTCTTTTTTAAAAATATTGACTAAATCTATGTCTGGATTTAAGTTTTTAATTCTTAGGGCTTTTCCAACCTTATTTATGTCAATTATAAATATCTAAATTGCACATAACATCATAATCAGTTCGATATTTACTTATATGTGTACATAATATAAAAAAATATTGCTTAAAACTTTCAGACATTACAAGATCCATATAGCTCCCACTAGAGCTAGGATTGGTACTCCTACTCGGACTAGGATCACTCTCATTCGGACTAGTTGGTGGAGACTAACCCACTGTGAGCGGGAGCGGGGATTTTCTCCCCCACTCCCATGTAGAATGATTCTTGTGACTTCGACACTATTAGGCATAGGGCCTTAGAGAACACGGGCCTAAATCCGGAGAAAATGGAGTCGCCACTCTGGCCGGCTGGGAAAAAGAAAAGGGTGGATGACTTAATTCCTAAGGAATCCCCAACCCCCTATTGGGTTTAAAAAGTTGGGTACGTGTGGGGAAGGTGAGAATGACCCAGCACCCCCACAACGCCCAGTTCATTGGAACCGACCTTCTTTTCAGGTCTTAATATTATTAAATTCTTAAATATAATGACATTATCCATACTACATGTGATTATAAAAATAAATAAATACTTTATTAAAAATCATAGCAATGTCGAAACAAAATAAATAAATGGACACCCATCCAAGGATGGAAACATGTCCTTACATTGTCCAATGTCTAAAACTAAATAGGACACCCACCAAAGGGTGAAAACATATCCTTTACATTAATCCCAAAATATGAAAATAATTTAAATTACATGAAGCTTAATTTAATGAGGTACCCACATGGTAAAAAAAATACTTCTTATATAATGAAAAAAAAGTAAACCAAAAAAAGACATTCAACCATTCATCATGAAAGTAAACCATTCATTATAAGCCAAATAAAGATCAAGATATGAAGATGTAAACTAAGTATGTAAAGCAGGATTCAAATAACAATTAAAGACTAAATATACAAGCTAGGGTTTTATGAATTATGGTTTAGGAAAATATGATTAGGGTTTTGGATTTCCCTTTTTTTTAAAAAAAAATAGGATTAGGGTTTTAACGTTTTAGGGTTTATATTCAAAAACTAAGGTTTTAGGGTTTGGAAAAACTAATATTATTATAATTATTTTTTAAGTATTAGGCTACTGTAAAAATTTTTGAAAATAGAATTCATTAGGGTTTTGGAATTTAAAAATTAGGGTTTTTGAAAAAATAATGATCAAAGCTTTGAAAAACTACTGCTAAAAATATTTGAGAAAAATTAGGTGACATCACGAAAACATTAAACAAAGCTATTAGCATGCTGACTACTGGATTCAATTTGGAAGAAGTTATGTTAATAGACTACTGGATTCAATTTTAAATAAAGATCATGCATGTTCCATGTTAAAACTATCAAAAGCATGTTATAATGAATTGATTAAGAAAATACCGTCGTTTGTTGGCTCCACCACAATTGCACCATTGGAATTCTGGGGAAGCATTGATCAAGACAACACAGCCTTGTTGCCTTGGGGATGGGAGTGTTCTTTTTGTTCTTGGCTGCTTCGGGTTGCTTTAAAGTTCAAAAGTCCAATAGTAATTCTTGAGTAATTTTTGCCCATCCTTATTTATGTGTTTAAGACTACTATATTTAGAATTTAAAATAAAACCTAATATGTTAAGAAAGTTAAAACTATTTAGGAAATTAATTGACGTTTATGAGTAAAAATAGAATTTTGGCAAAAATCGGCCAACGTACTAGCACGGGCTGCTGAGACGCGAGCAGCAGGTGAGCAACGAGGCTGGGATGCGAACTGCCTTACCGCGTGTCACTCACCAATTGGTCTGTCCAATTTTTTAGTTTTTTATGTATATATATATTTTTAAAAATAAATAAAATAAATAATAAATATTAAAATAAATATTAAAATAAGTATTAAAATAAACAATAAAATAAAATAAATAAAAAATACCATAAAATTATTTTGAACTTATTTTAAAATATTGGACTGGACTTGGTAAAAAATTAACGGTCTACAGTTTTTCCCCCGCTTGAACGATCTGAGACTTTTAGTAGAAGAGAGTAAAAAGCAACATGACTTTGAGCAGATTTTGGATGAGGATGGGTTCTCGACCCGAAATTGACAATGATTTGGGTACTTGGAACCAAAATGAGTTCTGGACTCAAAAAAGATTTGGGTTCTGACCCGAGACTGAATTTGATTTGGGTTTTGGATCCGGTGGTAAGTTTTGGACTAAAAAATAATTTGGGTTCTAGACCCGGTGGTGAGTTTTGGACTAAAAAATAATTTGGGTACTGGACCCGGTGGTGAGTTCTGGACTAAAAAATGATTTGGTTTCTGGACCCAGTGGTGAATTCTGGAATAAAAAATAATTTGGGTTCTGGACCCGGTGATGTGCTTTGGACTCAAAAAATAATTTGGGTTTTGGACCCGATGGTGAGTTCTGGACTCAAAAATAATTTGGGTTCTGGACTAATCGGTGAGTTCTGGACTAAAAAATGATTTGGGCTCTGGACTCGATGGCTGCAAAAGATAATTGTAGTTAGTAGGGTATTAATAAAAAAAATCTACAAAACTGTAAAAAATTTAGCTATTTTTTACCATACTTATATCCTCTTGTCCCATATGTGGAATAATAATTTTTGAAAGTACAAAAAATATTTTTAGACACGCAAATAGCAGAATAATTGAATAGAATGATATGAATTTACTATTTAGACATTGTTCATTACTATTTGCTTACTATTTACTAATAGTAAATACACTTTTTTTTCTTCACGGGCATTACTGTTTTCCTTTTTCTTTTTGTCTTTTCCATTGCCATTTGTCTATATAAAGGCTCGGCTTACCAACATTTCTCATTCAATTTTCATTATTTACATTATAAACACAAATAGCTTAAGTTTGAGCAGAGAGAATAGAGAGTTTAGCCATCAAATAGAAGGAAGGCATGCTTCAAGATTTGGATCTCGATCTAATTCTGAGTTGCTAGAATTTATTCAACAACATGAACGTGGAACTGTCAATCCACTAGCTGGAATGCAACTTCATCGTAGTTCTAGTCTAAAGACTGAGGTAACATTACAACTTTAGCAGCACAAATATTTATCATTTTTATTTTATTATTATTTATTATTATTATTATTTATTATTATTTTATATTTTTTAATTTTATTATTATTATTTTAATTATAATTTAGTATATTAGTGAATGAATAGTAGAAAATATTCTAATAAAAAATAAAAAAATAAAATAAATAAATACAATAATGAGTAATTTCAGACTTTGAAACAATAGAAATTGTGAAATGATATACTTACCTCGTATCAGCTTACCTTGTTCAGTTTTAGTGTGATCGTTGCATTGTTCGGGGCAGAGAGTGTGTCTATAAAGCCCGGCAATGGTATGACATAGCACCTTCTCAGGTAAAATGGATCATCCGAGAGTGTAGTTTTGAAAGCTTTATTCTGCAATTACCATTCGAGGAATGTCCAATAGACCATAGTGTAGTTCAAGCGTTATCGAAGCGGTGGATGGACACGATCCATACTTTCCACCTACCTGTGGGAGAAATGACTATTGGCCCAGATAATTGTTCAGCCATAACTGGTAACCGGTACCATGGCCTTCCGATTCCTCCTACCAACGATATCGTGACACACAAAGAAATTCAACAGTTAATTGGTATGGAACTGTCACTCAAAGAGCCCTTCAAGATAAAAATTGAGCCGATTCAGAGTTATTGGATGGGTTCATAGAGAAACAATCAAACAATATGCTTGGGGATTTTTGCTGTATTTGCTTGGGTCAACCATTTTATACAGCACCAAATCCGCTACCAATTTATCGGTGTTGAGGGCGCTTGTTGAAATGGATATTGTACCGCTTTACAGCTGGGGTGAAGCTGGCCTTGCCTGTCTCTATCATGGCCTAGACAAGATTTGCATGAATAAGAAGTCTTTCATTGTCTTCATAGTGATTGTCGAGGTACTATCTCCTGCAATTGCTAAGTCAACTCATATATTTGTATGAATTTGATTTTCATTATTATTACAGGTATGAGCTTATGAGCATAATCTCGTGAGGGTGCTTGATATTTCTTGAGAGAGTCAAATATCCAAGGTTAGGTTTTTGGTTGTCTGATCACACAACAGTTCTCGGCTCTCATCATGTGCACACCCAGCGTTATCACTTGAGTTGCCTAACTTGGGACCATGTAAAATAATATTTGTATGCTTTATAGTTTATGTAAAAATTTTACTTACCTTTTGTCATCCTGTAGGTCAACTTGGCTTGGTGGAAAGTTGAAGAGCGGGCGAACTGGACTCCTTTTATGAATGCTGCACTGCCTTACCAGTGCTCCCGCCGAATCATTCCTGATCCTGTGTCTAGTGGCCGATTTCTCGAGAAAAGGGTGTATGATTGGTTCCTTGGTCCTGAGCAGCAGAGGGTCCCGATGAACTGCCCAATGTATACTTTGAATATTACATCAATACCAGAAAATTCATGGTGGTTAGCTCAAAATGGCTATGATGTTGAAGATTATCTTTGTGTACCGAGCGCGTCATACACACAATTCATTCAAACACAGCTCTTAAACTTTGATGTGTCTCCTGTTGGCATTCAGGGATTTCTCGAGGAGGAAGAAGGAAATGATGAGGAAACTAGTGATGAAGAGGAGAAGAGAGAATCTGTCTCTTATTCCAAGGCTGGAACCTCTCAGGTTAATATGCGTCATTCTATTATTTTCAATTGCTTCTTTTTCAACTTATTTCAACTATTCTCATGATTATTGCAGGCTGCTGGCTCATTTGATCATGAGGCTAGACCTTCCTCTATTTTGCCTACATTTGCTCCTTCTCACCAACCGAAAGTGCCATCTCATCCGCAAGGCTCTGGTACGGGTTATCTGGTGGGTCATCCTGTTTCATGATGATTTATGCTATATATATGCATGATTATGTATGTTCTTACCCTTTCCTTTTTTGACTCATAGCAAATGCTTGAAGACCAAAATAAGAAACTGCAGGAAGAGTTAGCCGCTAGCCATCAATAGATTGCCCATCTCGAAAGATTGCATCATTAGTCGGAGCAAAACTTTCGAGACTTTCAGTTCTGGGGAATGAGGGATCCTAGTGCTTCATCTTCTAAGGGCCCCCAAACTGTAGACCATGAGATTCCTTCATCTACTCTAGATGATTACTACTATAGGCCTGAATTCTAGGGTAGAGGTTCAGGTGGTCCTTCTTCAGGTGGACTTGGGATAGATGATATGCATCCTCCTCCAACAGGCGACGACTTTCTTAGAGCTTTATTTGATTATGGACCACCTCTTCCCTTTCAGTGATCATTGTATTAATTGAGCAAATATTGTATTATTATTATTAATAATAACAATAATAATAACAACAGTGATGATGATGATGATAATAATAAAAATAATAATTTTTACTTTTACTGCAACTTTTGACTTTTTTTTATTTTATCATTATTACAGTATACACCAAAATCCCTCTCACAATTTAAAATCATAAAGCACCCCTGATTTGCAAATCCAAACGTAATGCGGCAACTCAAAATCTTTTAAATTTTCTTTCCTTTTGTGTCTCAGCTCAAATTATTACTCTTTTCTTGTCAGCCTCGGTGGACAAAGTAATCCCTTGTATAAAGCAGCTTTCAATGCTATAATTCCCAATGAAAACCAATAAATTTTTCACGAAATTTTGTTTCAGTATCAAAAATCCCTTTCAACAAATTAAATTTTTTTCTTTAATTTCAACAATGACAGAACTCAATTTGAAGAAAATTAAAGGTTTATTTAAAAAAATGAACGCTATTCATTGGGAGCAAATATCTTGGTCTCAAATTAATACTTTGAAGTGGTGTCAAAATGTTAAATTAGACTATTCTTTTCTTGATGCCATGGTTTCCTTTTAGGATGTGAATTCTATGATATTCAAGGTAAATGACTTTGAGATATGTCCCATGATTGAAGAATTTGAGGCCATCCTTGGTTATCCAAGCAATCAACCAATGGCGTTGTGTAACACCCCCATACTCCGTATACGTACACTGCATGCTACTACGATCATAATATACGTATACTGAATATATGAATGCCACGGTTTACTAAACAAACAACTCACTTCTTTATACAATAATGTAAGCAAACTTAAACATTTAGGTTATACCATAAAACACAATAAATAAAACATTCATTCAATACACAGCAGAAAATATAGTTATATTTACATATATTTATATACATCAAAATACATAAACATCCAAATCAATTTTTACAAAACATAACATTTATACATGTTTGGCAGTTCGTCTATAATATTTACGCCCACTATCAACACCTCAAGGTCTAGACTCGACTCGGTCTAGATGAACTCTCTGGCTCTTCCCTGTCACTTGCGCGATGAACCACAATCGCGCTAAGCTAACGGCTTACTGGTACAAACTACTATAACAACATGCTTCAATGCAATGCCAATGTCACACATTTCAACAATTAAGACAATATTCACAATTGATATCTTTATATTGTTCATAACACTACATTTCATTACTCTATTCACTTGTTTCATCATTTATGAATTACATTGAAACAAAGACAAGCATGGGCCCAAAAGACACTAATATGCCATTCCACTTTCAGAGTTAATGTTTTGGTTCAATTATCACATTTATCATTATCATTGTCCCAACTAGGCTTCAAGGATTAGGTTCAACCAAGCTTCAAGGGGAACAAAGCATGCTAAGTATCAACCCAACTTGGCTTCAAGAACCAAACCCAACCTAGCTTCAAGGGTTGTAATATCTCAACTAGGCTTCAAGGATTAAATCCAACCTAGCTTCAAGAGATTGTTACCATTAGGCATGCCACCAACAACAAAACTCTGAAAATGGAATAACACATTAGACACACAATTCATTCATTATTTCATTATGAATTTCATTCTCATTGTCTTATCATCGTTTATGCATCCATGCCTCAATCATCTCATTTGCATCATTATAGCCAACAACAATGGCTTCATATCTCATCAAGATAGTATACATAATCAATTGCATTGGACATATATTTTAAATTCATCATCATCTAGGCAACATGCCCCATTTGTTTTATTTGAATCATGATAGCCAACCACAATGGCTTCACATCTCATTATATCTCAATTCAAAATAAATCAATTCATCATTCAAGTGTACATAACCCATTGCACTAACATACATTTTGAATGCTAATCATATCATTCACATTACACAAATCATAACATTAATCAAATGTATTAACAATGTAATAAATTACTTAACATATTAACAACCAAATATGTTAAGTATCAAAATCATGTAAGTGTATGCAACCATGTAGTTTGTACTTACCTCAAGAACAACTCACACCAATCTATACACTTCTTCTTCCAAGAATCCTCACAATTTGAATTAGGGAAACTTAACTTCTTCACAACCTAATTCAAAAAGAATAATATACATGAATCTTCAATACAATTATACACCTATTAGTCTCATACTAGACCCATAGATCATAAATTACAAACCAACATCTCTCTCTAGGACCCCACGGTCGTGGGTTAGCAAATGGATCTGCCTCCCTTGCTCAAAACCCCCACGACCATGGCTTCCAATGGCCACGGTCGTGGCAGCCAAGGGCCACGGGCGTGGCATCCAAAATGCTTCTGTTTCGGACCAAACTCATGTATTCTATGCTTTAAACTTTATCAAACACAATTATCATGAAGATCTACAAGAATAGTTAATCAAACTCAACATCTACAACAATCACCAAGTCAAAACCCTAGCACAAACACAACTCATACACTTCTAACACCAACACCAACCTAACCTCTTATCTTTAATTCAATTCCAACACTTTCAAACACACCACACTCAAACATGATCATACTATAAAATATCAACAATCAAACTCAATCACAACTCAAAATAAAACAAGAGAATCATGAGGGAACTTACCAAAGTTAATGAAATTTCTCAAATTTCCAACTTGATCACTTGAAACTTCCTTCAATTTTGATCTTGAAAATCAAAACCTCTCTCTAGCTCTCTTGCTTTGTGATGCTCGGCCAACCAAGAAAGAAGAAGAGAATGAAGAAGAAAAAGATGCAAAGTCAAATACTCAACCTCCACTTAAACCTCCACCAAGCAATTTATTTAATAAAATATTCAAATATTTCTCTTCCACTCATTTTAATTTCCTTTTAATAAATTTCCATTTTCCACTAATTAATTAAAATCAATTATTTCTTCTTTTGACCATTTACTTGAACTTGTATATGTTATATATATCACCATATATATAACATACACACTCTCTCTTTATTTCTTTTCTCTTTCCATTAAACATATACTTTAAATCCAAATACAACAATAATACCAAAACTTTTAGGGTATACTTTGGGATATTACAATTCTCCCCCTCTAAAAAGAAATTTCATCCTCGAAATTACTTGATATCAATTCTGAAACAAATGAGGATACTGATCTCGCATTGCTTGTTCACTCTCCCAAGTTGCCTGTTCCTTTGCATGATTCTTCCAAAGAATCTTCACCAGTGGCACTTTCTTATTTCTTAACTCTTTCACTTTATGTGCCAAAATAACAATTAGTTCTTCTTCAAATGTCAAATTGGCGGCAAAGCGAGTCAATAAGCAACTGGTCCCACTTTTTCTAATACTTCATAAGGTCCAATAAAATGAGGACTTAACTTCCCTTTTCGACCAAATCTCAAAATCTTTTTCCAAGGAGACACTTTCAAAAATACTTTATCTCCAACATCAAACTCTATGCCTCTTCTCTTCAAATCTGAATAAGATTTTTGTCGATCTGAAGCTGCTTTCAACCAATCCCGAATTATCTTTACTTTCTCTTCCGTTTCTTTAATCAAATCGGGACCAACCAACTTGCCTTCTCCAACTTCATTCCAACACAGAGGCGTTCTGCATCTTCTTCCATATAAAGCCTCAAACGGTGCCATTCCAATACTGGATTGATGACTGTTGTTGTAAGCAAATTCCACAAGTGGTAAAAATCTGTCCCAACTTCCAAAGAAATCAATGACACAACTTCTCAACATGTCCTCTATAATCTGTATCACTCTCTCTGATTGCCCATCTATCTATGGATGAAAAGCAGTACTAATGTAATATCCCAATGTATGCCCTAGAAGTTTTAATATTATTGTTTTAATTGGAATTGAATGTATATGTTAATTTGGAAGAGAAAATAAATTTAAAAGAAAGTGTATATGTTGTGTATATGGAAATATATACAACATATATACAAGTCAATGTGATGGTCAAGGGATGAAGATATTTATTTGTTCTTTGTGAAATTACTAAATAGGGTAATAAGTGAAAGAGAAGTAAAATTAATAGGTGAGGGCATTTAAGTAATTTTTTTTGGAATACTTGGTGGAGGTTTAAAGAGATGACAAATTTGACTTTTCTTCATTTCTTCTTCTTTCCTTCTCCATTGATTGCCGGCCATCCTAAACAAGAGAGAGAGCAAGAGTGAGTTGGTGTTTAAAGCTCAAATTGAAGGAGTTTTCAAGTGATTAAGTGGAAATCCAAGAAGATTCATTATTTTTGGTAAGTCTCTCTTGATTCTCTTGTTTTATTTTAAGTTGTTTGTGAGTTTGATTTTGGATATTTGAAAGTAGGGTTGTGTTTATGGTAGTATGTTGGTGTGTGTTTGATTTAAATTGATTGTGGTGTTGGTTTTGAATGGAAAATTAAAAGATGGGTTGATGTTGGTGTTGGAAGAGTAGGAGTGTTGTTGGTTTTAGGGTTTTGAAGTGGTAAGTGATGTTTAACTTGAGTTTGATCAATTATTTTCATAGATTTTCATGTTATTGATGTTTGTTGAAGTTGTAAGCATTGAATATGTGATTTTGGTCAGAAACAGTAGCGTTTTGGATGCCACGCCAGTGGCCTTTGGTTGCCATGGTCGTGGCCATTTGTAGCCATGGCCGTGGATGTTTGGAACAAGGGAGGCAGACCCATTTTCTAACCCACGCCCGTGGGGGTTGGGGTGGCCACGGCCGTGGGCCTTAGTGAGTGATGTTGAAGTGTAATTTGTGATTTAAGGGTTTAGTAAGAGGGTATTAAGTGAGTATTCATATTTGGAATTTATTTATTTTATCAATTTTTGGATTAGGTTTTGGAAGAAAGTGAATTGCCCTAATTTAAGAAGTGAGGAACTTTTGGAAAAAAAGAAGAGTATAGAGTTGTATGAGTGTTTTGGAGGTAAGTACAAACTACATTATTGCATTCAATCATATGATGTTAAGAACTATATTGCTATGTTTGATATAATGTGAACATTGATGATGCATATGAATAATGCTATATTGTGTATCATGTGAATTATATGGAATGTATATTGAAGGTTATAAAACTATGAATAATGCAAATTGCTAAACATATATATATGATGACCATTCTTAATGGATGTTCAATGTAATTGATTATGAGTACTTAAATGATGAGTTGAGATATGTTGAGATGTGAATTCATGTGATTGAGGCATATTTGCCTAGATGATATATGTATACTATTTTGATGTGATGAGAAGCCATGATTGTTGGCTATGATGATGTAAATGATTTATAATGGAGGCATGATTGCCTATTTGATTATGAGAATGAAATGAGAAATGATTTGAGAAAGAAATGTATAATGATATGAATGAAAAGATTTTGTGTCAAATGTGTTATTCAACCTTCAGAGTTCTGAGTTTGGTGGCATGCCAATGAATTACTGGATAGGTGAAAAGACCGGGTTGTAAGCCGATTCCAGTGGAAAAATATGAAATGATAAATGTGAAATGTGAATTAAAAGTAACAGTCTAGCCGGGTTGAGGATTTCCTCAGGTTTATCCGGGTTGAGGTCCAAGAGACTGGGTCTGTTACTAGTAACAGTCTAGCCAGGTTGAGGATCTCCTCGAGTTTAGACGGGTTGAGGTCCAAGAGACTGGGTCTGTTACACTATCCATGGATAGAGATATATATATATATATATATATGATGCCTACGGGCTTGATGATTATGATTATAGACCAAAGCAGTAACTCTGAATTTTGAATAACAAATTAGTGTCTTGTGGGCCCATATGTGTCTTTGTGTCAATGTAAATCATAAAATGAGGGAATGTAATCTAATGAACAATATGTACATATCATTTGTGAATATTATATGAATTGTTGAAATGTGTGACATTGGCATTGCATAGAAACATATTATTATTGTAGTTTGTACCACTAAGTCGTTGGCTTAGCGCGATTGTGATTCATCGCGCAGGTGACAGAGAAGAACCGGAGAGTTTCGCTAGACCAAGTAGAGTCTAGATTTTGAGACTTTGAGAGTGGAGCTTAAAGATCGAAGACATACTGCCAAACATGTATATAGTTTATGTTTTGTAAAACTTGAATTTTGATGTATATATATATATATGTTTGTAAATATTTGTTACAGTTTTCGCTGCTTTTAAATAAATGTTTTATCTTTTGTCTTTTGTAATTTCTTTTAAATGCTTTAAATTTGTTTCATGTTTCTTGAAAAAGGATGAGTCTTTTGTTAAGTATACCATGACATTTCTATATACAGTATACGTATATTACGATCGTATTAGCATGCTATGTACGTATACCGGGTATAGAGGTGTTACAGCTAAAGTGCAATCGAGAACCCAAAGCACCATGTAAATTCTTCCAAAACCTTGAAGTAAACCGGGGATCTCGATCAGACACTAAAGAAATTGGAACTCCATGTAACTTCACTATTTCACTGATATACAGCTCAGCCAACCTCCCAAGAGAATAATCCATTCTAACTGGAAGGAAATGAGCTGTCTTTGTCAACCGATCAAAAATCACCCAAATAGCATCATGCTTCTTCTGAGTCAATGGCAAACCAGACACAAAATCCATTGTCTCACATTCCCATTTCCATTTTGGCACTGATAAAGGTTGAAGCAACCCAGTTGGAACTTGATGCTCAGCTTTCACCCTCTGACAAGTGAGACACTTGGATACAAATTCTGCAATGTCCCTCTTCATACCTGACCACCAATAATGCTGCTTCAAATCATGATACATTTTAGTACTCCCAGGGTGCATAGCAAAAATTGATTGATGTGCTTCCTCTAAAATAGTTCTTCTCAAACTTGCATCATTAGGAACACACAATCTATTCTTGAACCAAAGGCTACCATCTTCTCTCACCTGGAATTCTTGGCTCACCCCATTTTGGCAATCTGAAACAATCTTCTGAATTTTCTCATCAGCCAATTGATCCTCTTTAATCTGATCCAACAACACTGGTTTCAACTGTAATTGAGCTAATAGTGCACCATCATCACATGATTCAAAACTAGCATGCAACGCTCTCAACTCAACAAGCAACGAGAGCGAATAAACAGTCAAGCCTGCCAAAGACTTCCGACTCAAAGCATCCGCAACAACATTCGCCTTACCAGGATGGTAATCAATCAAACAATTGTAGTCTTTGATCAGCTCCAACCATCGCCTTTGCCAAAGATTAAGCTCTCTTTGAACCCCCAAATATTTTAAACTCTTATGATCCGTGTAAATGAAACACTTCTCTCCATACAAATAGTGTCGCCAAATCTTTAAAGCAAACACTATGGCTACTAAGTCCAAATCATGCGTCGGGTATTTAAGCTCATGCGGCTTCAACTGCTGAGATGCATAAGCTATGACTTTAACTTCTTGCATCAAAACACAACCTAAACCATTATGTGAAGCATCACTGTAAATCACATATGGTTTATCTGCCACAGGTAAAGTAAGAACAGGCGCTTGAGTCAACATCTCTTTCAACTGCTCAAAACTAGCTTAACACTGATCTGTCTACACAAATCTAACTCCCTTCCAAAGTAATCTGGTGAGTGGAGTAGCTATTAAAGAAAAACCTTTCACAAAGCATCGATAATAGCCTGCCAAACCCAGAAAACTTCTAACTTCAGTTACTGACTTCGGTGGACTCCAATTCAAAATGGCCTCAACTTTACTTGGATCAACTCTTAAACCATCTGCTGAAACTATATGACCCAGAAAAGTTACTTGATCAAGCCAAAACTCACACTTCGACAGCTTAGCATACAATTTCTTCTCTCTCAAAGTCTGTAATACAATCCGCAAATGCTTGTCATGATCCTCTTCATTACGCGAATACACCAAAATATCATCAATAAAGACCACCACAAACTGATCCAAATAGGGCCTAAACACCTTATTCATCAAATCCATGAAAACTACAGGTGCATTCGTTAATCCAAAAGGCATCACTAAAAACTCATAATGTCCATATCTTGTGCGGAAAGCTATCTTAGAAACATCTTCAGCTCTGACTCTCAACTGATGGTACCCTGATCTCAAATCAATCTTGTAAAACACTGCTGCTCCCTTTAATTGATCAAAGAGATCATCTATCCGAGGCAAAGGATACTTATTCTTGATAGTCACCTTGTTCAATTACCTATAATCGATGCACAACCTCAAAGTACCATCCTTCTTCTTCACAAACAAAACAGGAGCTCCCCATGGAGAAACACTAGGGTGAATAAACCCTTTATCCAACAACTCTTGCAACTGCACCTTCAACTCTCTCAACTCAGCAGGTGCCATTCGATAAGGAGTAATAGAGATGGGAGTGGTACCAGGTAAAAATTCGATACCAAACTCAACCTCTCTCTCAGGGGGTAACCCTGGCAACTCCTTGGGAAAAACATCTGGGAAATCCGCAACCGTGGGTATACTATCAAGCTGAGAACCCACTATTCTGGTATCCACAACATGAGCAAGATAAGCATCACACCCTTTTCTAATCAACTTTCTAGCTGAAACAGCTGAAACAAACAAGGATGCAAGTTGTCTCTGCTCACTAGACACTATCACACTTCTACCATCACCGGTTCTCAAAGTAACACACTTCTTTTGATAATCTACCACAGCTCCATGCTTAGACAACCAATCCATGCCTAAGATCAAATCATACTCCTTAAAAGGCATTTCAATCAAATCATCCAAAAATTCCTCACCTTGCACCACAACTGCACTATCCCGATGCACGTTGCTAACTACCACACTATGCCCTAAAGGATTTGTCACCAACACATCAAATCCTAAAGATTCTGAATGCAACTCAGGCACAGGCAAGATAGATGCACTTATGTATGAATGAGTGGATCCTGGATCAATCAAAGTAAGAACTGAAGTATCAAATAAAGAAAATGTACCCGCAATAATTGCTGAAGCATCCGGCTGTCTCTGCATCACATACACTCTCTGAGAAGATCCAGCCTCATCTGGCCTACTGCCTCCGGATGTAGAGCCTCCTCTCTGACTGATCCCAGGTCGACTGCCTCTACTGAAACCTCTGCCTCCTCGACCACCTCTGCTAAAACTAGGTAGAGAAGCTGCAGTATCAGTCTGTCTATCCTCTTGCATCTCAGGGCAATCTTTGATAAAGTGAGCTGGTGACCCACATCTAAAGCATACTCCTGATCCACCCGTCTTCCAACAAGCACCCCCATGGGTCCTACCACAATGAACACATACAGGTGGAATGGATCTCTGAACCACTGGAGTTGGAGCACTCACTACAGAATCTGTAGGTCTCGGTCTCTGCCTCTGATACTGAACTGACCTACCTGAATGTCTCTGGCTCCTACTAATTCTCAGAATAAAACTTCCTCGGCCTCTCTTAATAGATGAAGACCCTGCCTCAAACTGAGATCTCCTAGCTGTGATCTCCTCCTCAGTAGCAGCTGCTGCAAAAGCTTGTGCTCTCTCAACACTTCTGGCTACTACAACCAATTAAGAAAAGTCTTGGTACCGAGAACCAGCAACAATACACATAATAGAGGGCCTCAACCCCTCCTCAAACCTCCTACACCGGTCAATCTCATCAGAAACAATCCCACCGGCATAATGACTCAACAGGATGAATTCTACCTCATACTCTGTCATAGTCCGGTTATCTTGTCTCAAATTCAAAAATTCCATTTTCTTGACATCCTTATACTCCCTCGGAGTATATTTATGCTTAAACTCCCTTAGAAAATCAATATAAGATAACGTTGGTGGATCATCCATGGCATGCAAAACTGTCTTCCACCAATCGTAAGCATCTTTCTGTAGTAAAGATCTAGCATAATCAAATTTCTCTTCAGAAGTGGCTTGCAATTGAATAAATATCCTCTGCACTCTATCCAACCACTGCTTAGCCACTGCAGGATCTGTAGTACCAAGAAAATCCTCAGCTCCAAACTTTCTCAATTTATCATAATGTCTCACTGGCACTTGAGGCTGTGGTGGTGGTGGCTGCTGTACCGGAACTTGCCTCAACAATTCTACCACATGCCGTAACCAAACCGGCGGAACCTCATCAGCAGCTGATCTCTCTGGCACAAGAGCAGGTGCCTCACTAGCTCTCTCAACCCTAGCTCCATCTCTACCCTCTTCAAGAGCTACACTCTCAGCACTACCTTCTACAGACTGACGTGACTGAGACGCCATCACTACCTATATCTGCAAACACAGCAGAATATACCTCATCAAAGATCAGAGACTGCCAATACCAAAACATGTATCTTATTTAAAAACCAACTTTTAAAATCAAAATATTCTTTTTCTTACAATTTACCTAGATTGAGAATCTCAAACCTAGGCTCTGATACCAAAATAATTGTAACACCCCCATACCCTGTATACGTACACTGCATGCTACTACGATCGTAATATACGTATACTGAATATAGGAATGCCACAGTTTACTAAACAAACAACTCACTTCTTTATACAATAATGTAAGCAAACTTAAACATTTAGGTTATACCATAAAACACAATAAATAAAACATTCATTCAATACACAGCGGAAAATATAGTTATATTTACATATATTTATATACATCAAAATACATAAACATCCAAATCAATTTTTACAAAACATAACATTTATACATGTTTGGCAGTTCGTCTCTGATCTTTACGCCCACTATCAACACCTCAAGGTCTAAACTCGACTCGGTCTAGATGAACTCTCTGGCTCTTCCCTGTCACCTGCGCGATGAACCACAATCGCGCTAAGCCAACAGCTTAGTGGTACAAACTACTATAACAAATGCTTCAATGCAATGCCAATGTCACACATTTCAACAATTAAGACAATATTCACAATTGATATCTTTATATTGTTCATAACACTACATTTCATTACTCTATTCACTTGTTTCATCATTTATGAATTACATTGAAACAAAGACAAGCATGGGCCCAAAAGACACTAATATGCCATTCCACTTTCAGAGTTAATGTTTTGGTTCAATTATCACATTTATCATTATCATTGTCCCAACTAGGCTTCAAGGATTAGGTTCAACCAAGCTTCAAGGGGAACAAAGCATGCTAAGTATCAACCCAACTTGGCTTCAAGAACCAAACCCAACCTAGCTTCAAGGGCTGTAACATCTCAACTAAGCTTCAAGGATTAAATCCAACCTAGCTTCAAGAGATTGTTACCATTAGGCATGCCACCAACAACAAAACTCTGAAAATGGAATAACACATTAGACACACAATTCATTCATTATTTCATTATGAATTTCATTCTCATTGTCTTATCATCGTTTATGCATCCATGCCTCAATCATCTCATTTGCATCATTATAGCCAACAACAATGGCTTCATATCTCATCAAGATAGTATACATAATCAATTGCATTGGACATATATTTTAAATTCATCATCATCTAGGCAACATGCCCCATTTGTTTTATTTGAATCATGATAGCCAACCACAATGGCTTCACATCTCATTATATCTCAATTCACAATAAATCAATTCATCATTCAAGTGTACATAACCCATTGCACTAACATACATTTTGAATGCTCATCATATCATTCACATTACACAAATCATAACATTAATCAAATGTATTAACTATGTAATAAATTACTTAACATATTAACAACCAAATATGTTAAGTATCAAAATCATGTAAGTGTATGCAACCATGTAGTTTGTTCGTACCTCAAGAACAACTCACACCAATCTATACACTTCTTCTTCCAAGAATCCTCACAATTTGAATTAGGGCAACTTAACTTCTTCACAACCTAATTCAAAAAGAATAATATACATGAATCTTCAATACAATTATACACCTATTAGTCTCATACTAGACCCATAGATCATAAATTACAAACCAACATCTCTCTCTAGGACCCCACGGTCGTGGGTTAGCAAATGGATCTGCCTCCCTTGCTCAAAACCCCCCATGGCTTCCAAAGGCCACGGTCGTGGCAGCCAAGGGCCACGGGCGTGGCATCCAAAATGCTTCTGTTTCGGACCAAACTCATGTATTCTATGCTTTAAACTTCATCAAACACAATTATCATGAAGATCTACAAGAATAGTTAATCAAACTCAACATCTACAACAATCACCAAGTCAAAACCCTAGCACAAACACAACTCATACACTTCTAACACCAACACCAACCTAACCTCTTATCTTTAATTCAATTCCAACACTTTCAAACACACCACACTTAAACATGATAATACTATCAAATATCAACAATCAAACTCAATCACAACTCAAAATAAAACAAGAGAATCAAGAGGGAACTTACCAAAGTTAATGAAATTTCTCAAATTTCCAACTTGATCACTTGAAACTTCCTTCAATTTTGATCTTGAAAATCAAAACCTCTCTCTAGCTCTCTTGCTTTGTGATGCCCGGCCAACCAAGAAAGAAGAAGAGAATGAAGAAGAAAAAGATGCAAAGTCAAATACTCAACCTCCACTTAAACCTCCACCAAGCAATTTATTTAATAAAATATTCAAATATTTCTCTTCCACTCATTTTAATTTCCTTTTAATAAATTTCCATTTTCCACTAATTAATTAAAATCAATTATTTCTTCTTTTGACCATTTACTTTGACTTGTATATGTTATATATATCACCATATATATAACATATACACTCTCTCTTTATTTCTTTTCTCTTTCCATTAAACATATACTTTAAATCCAAATACAACAATAATACCAAAACTTTTATGCTATACTTTGGGATATTACACGTTGCCCATATTGATTTCCAAAACTCAACAAAAGATGCAAATGTTGTTTCAAATTTCAATGCTCGAAGCCTTGCAATTGACTGGAGGTGAGAAAATTCTGCTTGGTCCCTGATTGACTTTGAAATTTCTTATTTGGCTCCCACCAAGGCATGTGGACACATGTTTTATCTATGCTTGCTTGGAAAATTCTTGCTTGTTTCTCTTGATGGGGACATCGATCCACGAATATTGGATATCGTGGACCAAATGGAAGGAGGCTTATCGCCGATACCTATGATCTTGGCTGAGACCCTAGTTGGACTGGATCAATTCAAATTAGAATCTTTGAGGAGATTAACTGGAAGTCCCTTGCTGCTACGGGTAATTACCTAAATCACTCTTTTGAGTTTTTAATTTAGGCCTTTCTCTTTTTTTTTTTATTTTTATTGCTCTAATTTTTATCTAGTCTGCCCTTGTGGGTTTTTAGAACTAGCGAGTTCTCCTAACTTTTGTTTAAGTCGCCCTTGCAGGTTTTCAACTTAGCGGACCCTTTTATTTTATTATTGGTTCTAATTTTTTCCTAGACCGCCCTTGTGGATTTTCGAAACTAGTGAACCACCCTAACTTTTGCTTAGGCTGCCCTTATGGGTTTTCAACCTAACGGGCATTATCATTTTTCTTTCTTGTTTTTTTCTTTTTTTTAAATTTATTTTATTGGGCTTACAGATTTGGCTTCAAGAGTGCCTCTACTTGCTTGGCATTCCATCCATGGATTTCACCAGATATCTATCACGACATCACTCTACTAGGAAACTAACCCATCTTGCTTCTTCATATGTCGACTGGATTGATTGGATCTGCACACATGCTGCAGTTGACATCTGTTGGTTAGTGCCTTGGTGGAAGATTTCTCATATCACCATTTAGATGTATTTGATGTATGTTCCTCTTGCTGCTCTTCGTTGAGGTACTTGCTATGATCCTCATCGGCTTGATCGTCAATATGGAGCTGAGCCTCGAGGTTTTGAGTTTACACCTGACTTGGACATGCCTTGTTTGACTGAAGCCTTTTTGGATCAGTTGAAGCAAAGTTAGCCTACACGTCACACTTATAGTCTGCCATAGATTTTATATTTTGTTAATTCTTTAGAAAGAACAATGTTAGGATGAAAAATAATGAACGTAATAAACGATGTTTCTTTTCCTTTTATAATTTGTCATCACCTTTTGCTATTGTATTATTTATTTTACCATATTTAGTTAAATACCTGGGGAACAACCAAACATAAAGCTAGCATATACAAGATCACTCCTGTTGCCAATCAGCCTTTTCGGGTTTTGTAATTGATAATTTTCGCTCGTTTACCCTAATTGTTGCCTAGTCTGCCCTTTCGGGTTTTTGAAACTAGTGGACTGCTCTAACTTTTGCCTAGGCCGTTTTTTTTGGGTTTTCAACCTAGAGAGCTCTTTCTTTTTTTATTTTTTTATTTACACATAAAACCTCTTCAACTGTCCATGTTCGTCGGCTCATTAAACTTGTTCTCATTCATGTCTTATATTTTGACTGCACCCTTGCTCATGACTTGTTTCACAATATATGGTCCTTCCCAATTAGACCTAAATTTTCCTCTTGGATCAGAGAAATTAGGTTTACATTGCTTTAAGACTAAATCACCGATTCTAAACTTTTTGACCTTAACCCTTCTATTGTAGGCTAGAGCTATCTTCCTTTGATACAGCTGATGATGATGATATAGTGCTTTTAACCTCCTCTCTTCTAATAAGGCTAACTGTGTTTATTTGCTTACTACCCACTTTGTCTCAGGCAGTTCGGCTTCCAGGACCACTCTTAATGACTTGATCTCTATTTCAATTGGTAACACTGCTTTCATCCCATAAACTAAGGAAAACAGTATCATTTTAGTAGGCATTCGTACGCTTGTTCTGTATCCCCCATAAAGCAAAAGAAAGCATTTTCAACTAATCCCTGTATGTCTTGGTCATCTTGGATAGGATATGCTTAATTGTCTTGTTTGTCACTTCTACTGCACCATTAGCCTTTGGTCTATAAGGGGAGGATTGATGATGATGAATTTGGTACTTCAAGAATAAGTCTTTAACTGCTCCTTGAAAGTGTACCCCATTGTCTGATATCACACTGTGTGGGACCCCATATCTGCAGATGAGATTCATTTTAATAAATTTATCCATTTACCTTGCCCCCAGCTTGTTGAAAGATTCAGCTTCAACCCATTTTGAAAAATAATCCATTGCTACTACGGTAAAGCGGTGACCGTTTGAAGCCATCAAATGTATTTCTCCTATAATGTCAATTCCCCCGGTTGCAAAGGGCCAGGGTGAAGACATAGAATGCAATTCTTCAAGAGGCATGTGATTCAAATTACCATGCATCTGACATTGCTGGAACTTCTTCACAAACTCAATGCAATCTCTCTCCATGGTTAACCATTGAGAAAAATGAAACAACTAAGCCAACAAAGAAGCGTAAATTTTCAAACTTGGGGAAGCCTTTGTCAAAGATGTTAGAAAATTTAATAGAGATGGATTTGCCACAACCATTGACACCTCGGCCTCTACATAAGCCTCTACCACCAAATTTTGAAGTCAAGGTCTTCTGTCAATTCCATCAAATTCCAGGGCATGAGACAAATAAATGTGTTCACTTAAGGTATAAAATCCAAGATTTGATTGACAGTGGAAAGCTACCTGAGCCTGATAAGCCCAACACTAAGAATGATCCTTTGCCTAAATTTGGAATGGCGCCACCACTTGCAACCTTCATGAAGAGTTTTATCTTGTCATCTTGTCATGATATGGAAAGAGAAGCTGCTAAAGATGATGTGCTAATAAGCAAGCTTGGGCTAATTATGGATGATGAAGCAATGGCCCTTGATGATGGAAAAAATCCTTGCCCTTGAGATGTCTAAATAAATGAAGTATATTCGACTCCAACTCAACGAACTTCCCTTAGCTTGGAGTGTTGCTCTATTTATTTTACTTTCTTTAATATTTAATTGGAACAATCTTATTTTTCAAACTTAAAGTTGCTTTGAATAAATTATTTTCATCAAAATTTTGTTGGTCTTTGTTCATTTTGGCGCTCAAGCAATGAGGAATCTAGCTTGATGTTCATAAATTAATATATCTAGGCATCATGACTTGAATGACTTTACTAGATAAGAGAATTGCTCTATGGCATTGAGTTGTGTATGCTTACTTAGAGAGGGCTCCTGCATAATTACCTTTGTCTAGGTCCTAGTCAGTCTTAGAACATGCTTTGACAAATTTTTGAGGTGAAATTAAACTCTACTTATTTAAGGGAGAGATGATCTAGGCATTGTTTGATGAGCCAACAACTAGTATCCACCCTATTAAATATCAATCCCTAGTTGTCCCTTTGAGCCTTCATAAAATTTTAGCTTTCTTTTCATTGGCATATAACCTCAACAACTTACCATGAGCTATTGTGATACTCTTGACAAGTCTTATGATCGCTAAGGTGAAGAGGCAAGAAGATCAAAGAAAGAAATGAATAGTAAAGACCATGGAGATAGTTGAAGATCAATCTCGGGTCCAAGCACCCAATCTCGGGTCCAAGTACCCAAATCAAATCAATCTTGGGTCTAAGTACCCAATCTCGAGTCCAAGTACCCAATCCCGGGTCTAAGTACCCAAATCAAATTCAATCTCGTGTCCTAGAACCCAAATCAAATTCAATCTTGGGTCTAAGTACCCAATCTAGGGTCTAAATACCCAATCTCGGGTCCAAGTACCCAATCCTGGGTCCAAGTACCCAAATTACAATCAAATAAATATTGGGTCCAAGTACCCGAATCAAATCAATCTCGGGTCCAAGCACCCATTCTCTGGTCCAAGTACCCAAATCAAATCAATTTTGGGTCCAAGTACCCAAATCAAATCTAATCTTGGTTCCAAGAACCCAAATGAAATCAATCTCGGGTCCAAGTACCCAAATTCAATCCAATTTCAGGTCCAAGTATCCAAATCCAATTCAATTTCGGGTCCAAGTACCCAAATCAAATCTAATCTCGGGTCCATGTACCCAAATCATATCAATCTCGGGTCCAAGTACCCAATCCTGGGTCCAAGTGCCCAAATCCAAATCAATTTCGGGTCCAAGTACCCAAATCAAATCTAGGTCCAAGTACCCAAATCAAATCAATCTCGGGTCCAAGTACCCAATCTTGGGTCCAAGTATCCAAATTCAATCCAATTTCGGGTCGAAGTACCCAAATCCAATTCAATTTTGGGTCCAAGTACCCACATCGAATCTAATCTCGGGTCCAAGTACACAATCCTGGGTCCAAGTACCCAAATTCAATCTAATTTTGGGTCCAAGTACCCAAATCCAATTCAATCTCGGGTCCAAGTACCCAAATCAAATCAATCTCGGGTCTAAGTACCCAAATCAAATTCAATCTCAGGTCTAAGTACCCAATCCCAGGTCTAAGTACCCAAATCAAATTCATTCTCGGGTCCAAGTACCCAAATCAAATTTAATCTTAGGTCCAAGTACCCAAATCAAATTCAATCTCGGGTCCAAGTACCCAAATCAAATTCAGTCTCGGGTCCAAGTGCCCAATCTAGAGTCCAAGTACCCAAATCAAATTAATCTCGGGTCTAAGTACCCAATCTCGGGTCCAAGTACCCAAATCAAGTTCAGTCTTAGGTCCAAGTACCCAAAATAAATTCAAGTAACCATCTCATAAAAAATTAAGTCTTATTGCTTTTCACTTTCTTTTACTAAAGTCTCAGATCATTCAAGCAGGGGGCAAACTATAGACTCTTAATTTTTGACCCAGTTCGGTCCAATATATTTTATTTAGTCCAAAATAATTTTTGTGTTGTCCAAAATATTTTAATTGGTCCAAAATAATTTTTGTTATCTTAATTAAATAAATTTTGCTTTAGTATCTAATTTTTATTAATAAAAAATAAAAATAAACAAATAAAAATCAAAAAATAAAAATAAAAATAAAAAATCGGCAATGGAAAAATCGTCGCCAAAAACCAACGCGTGGGTTATGGCCGTGGGCAATTTCGCCCATAGGCCAGCTCGTGCGCCTGCTGCCGCGCATTTCTGCAGCAGTTTTTTTTTTCGCCAGCGAAATTTTTTCGACACAAATTTTCCAAAACCTAATGCGATTAGGTTTCAGTTTCCTTTTCTTAATGAATAATAGATGCCATGAATAACTAGAATTAGTCATATAAAACTTCTATAAATAAGATAAAAAACAACACAAAAAGAAATCAAGAAATAAGGGAAGAAATAAGGGAAGAAAACGGATAGAAACTTGAACAAAAATTGGATCCGAAACTAAGTGGGAAGGAGGTGAATCAATCTGATTTTTGGAGAGAGCAGAAAAATAATTCAAGTAATTCAAAGGCAGCAAAGCTTGTCTTTGTTTTTGTTCATCCAATAAGCAATTTTGGTGTAACTTACGAACCAAGGTTTGAGCTCTCAATTTTTTTTGTTTTTTCACAGTAGCTTAATGATCCCTTTTTTTCTTTTAATTCAAAAAACCTTAGAACCTCAATTCACTTTTTCTAAAGTTTGAAAACCTTAATTCTTTGCTTTGTTTTCCAAAAGTTTAAAGTTGTTAATTTTGTTTCTTCAAAACCCCAAAACCCTAATTTGCTTTCTAAACTTTCAAAACTCTAAATTGTGTTCTGTTTCCTTCCAAAAGCCCTAAAAACTTCTTTTTTGCTTTTGTAAACTTTAAATCATTTACTTATTTTCATAAAACTTCATAAAGTTATCAATTGTTTTTTTCAAATCCTAAAATAAAAATCATTCCCCGAAACCCTAAATTAAAAATCTTAAACCCCTAATTCAACTCCAAAAACCAAAACAATGAAACCTAACACCCTTAAAACCTTAAACCCTAATTTTTTCTATACCCTAATCCTTTAAAACTTTAAAAACCATAAAAATACAAATATTATAATTTTACACAGTAAGCTTAAGACATAATTCAATGAGTAACCATAAACTATAAATTTAAGTATTTTAAAGTGTTTAAACCCTAATTTCATGATTCCACCACTCAAATACTAATTTGGTTAATCAAAGAATTTTATCAACCTTTTAAAACATAAAATCTTAATCTATTATAATTCCTTTAAAAACTCACAGTAGCCTAATTCCACAAATTCCAAAATCCTAAACACATGAAATAAAGAACCCTAAATGGAAACAGTAGCTATAATTTAGATTTTTATTTGCCTTATTCAATTCTATATTTGATTATGCTTTGATTTATTTTATATGATTTAATTTATTTAAGTTCAATGCTTGGTTTATTTAATTTGTCATGGATGGATGTTTACTTTCTATTGATGTTTAATACCTTTGATGAATGATTTATTTATGATGAATGGTTATTTACTTTTATCAATTTATTTAGATTTCCAAATGTTGTAAGAGGTATGTTTCCACTTGGTGGATACCTCATTAGTTAAATATCATGTAATTTAAATTGCTTTTCTATTTTAGAACCAATGTAAAGGACATGTTTCTACCTTTAGGTAGGTGTCCTATTTAGGCATGGGATGTAAGGACATGTTTCCATCCTTTGATGGGTGTCCATTTAATTGTTTTGTTTGGACATTACTTTGATTAATATATCGATGCTTTATTTTAATTATTGTGTGTAATATGGATAATATTGTTATACTTAAGAATTTTATAATATTAAGACCTGTAAAGGAGGCCGGTTCTAATAAACTGGGTGTTGTGGGGGTGTTGGGCCATTTCTCACCTTCCCCACATGTACCCAACTTTCTAAACCCATTAGGGGGTTGGGGATTCCTTAGGAATCGAGTCATCCACCCCTTTCTTTTTCCCGGCCCATCCGAGTGGCGACTCCATTTTCTCCGGACTTAGGTCCGTGTTCTCTACGGCCCTGAGTCTAAACAGTGCCGAAGTCACAAGAACCATTCCACTGGGAGTGGGGGCAAAAATCCCCGCTCACATGGACCTTTGGAATTGCATCTTTCTTTGCAGGTTATGTTAATTGATTTTTGGGGATGTCTGAAGTAAAGATAAAACTTTGAAAAAATTTTCCCAGAGATTTTTCTTTAAAATTTATATTTTGGTAATTAAATCATTAATACATATACTTTTTTTCCTTACGAGAATGTTTATTGTAAAGTCTAAAATATTTTCTTATAATTATAGAGATTTTTGAATTAAAAGATTTAAGACATTCTTGTATTTTATATACGTATTATACATATATGGGATGTATGTATTATACGTCTACAAGGTATGAGAGAGTTATAGACTTGATTCCTAAGGAATCCTTAACCCCTACTAATTTCAGAAAGTTGAGTACATATGGGAAAGATGAGAAATGTACTAGCACCCCCCATAACGTCCGGTTCATCGGAACTTTTTAACAGGGAACTTTTAAATTTTATTAATGTAATGTTCCAAAATTTTAAACAGGGAACTTTTTAACTAATATTGATAATTGATAGTGTATAGTGATAAAAGTAATATGGATAAATGCTATAAGTAGAGAATAGTGAATAGTATATATAAAAAATTTACTGAAGAAATTATTTTTACATGACTAAAAATCAAAGATTAAGAGTGAGGGTGTGTAGTTAAAATGAGATTGCCTCACCTAATTAAACAATATATATAAAGACATGTGTGTGTGTGTGTGTGTGTGGAAGACTCTTCTCTCTTCTCCCATCTTCCACGCCTATCACCACCATCACTACCAAAACTACTCATTTCTTCTTCTTTTAAAAAATTTTAACTAAAATTTTAAAGGAAATGACATCTAGTTATGGATTTTTAAAAGAATAAGCTAGAAAAGCTGAGATTATCAACAAGTGACCAAAGAAAAAGAGGGAAAAGAGAGAAGAAGAGAGATTTTGAAAGAGGTATATGCTTTTGTATTTTAATTTACAAATATTTAAATTTTTATGAATTTTTATGTTTGAATTAGTTGATTGAGTCATCTATAATGAATCATTATTGAAAAGTATTGATTAAATGGATTGATGAGTGAAAAATGAGTTAAAGGAACTTATTGTGATGAGTATGATTCTTAATTCAATCATTATAAGATTTTAGTGGTTTAATGTTGTTTTGAGCCATGAGTGATGACTAAAGATTGATTAATTGATGTTTGAGTAAAGTATTTGATATAGACTCTTTCTATGTCAAAGAAACTAGTTTTTGATTCATTTTTATCATAGATCTTGAGTATATTGTGTTTAAGTGGTTGAGAGTATGAAATACATAATTTTTGCTGGACACGTCCATGTCACTGGGCATGTTAACTATGCTGTGTTTTAACATTGATGACATGGCCAGTGACACGCCCATGTCTCTGGGCATGTCGTAGATACTGTAATATAAAATTAATGACACGGCCAGTGACATGCCCATTTTGTTGGGCAAGTCAAAGTTGGGCAAGTCAAAGCTTCTGTAATGCAGGAGTAGTGATAGGTCAGTGACACACCCATGTCGTTGGGAGTGTCAAAGCTTCTGTAAGAGTGGGTAAGTGACACGGTCATTGACATGCCCATGTCGTTGGGCATGTCATTGAAGAATTTGCTTAAAATAGTTCTTTTCCTTGTCTTTCATTTGTGATTTTGTGTAATACCCCTAATTTTTGAATATTAAATAAATAAATTAAATTTGGATAAATTGAATAAATGATTTGAATGAAAAATGAAAGAATTTTAAATGAAAAGTAAAAAGTATATTTGAAATTATTTGAAGTAAATATGATATATACATATACTTAACATATACAATACATATAAAAAGAGTAAAAGTTAAAATATAAAATAATTAAAAATATATATAGATAAGAATGGAAAGGAAGAGAAATTGAAATTTGCTTCTTCTTCTTCTTCTTTTTTCTTTGGACGTGAGCTTGAGAGAGAGAGAGAGACTAGAGGAGAGTTCTTCTTCCATACATCAAAGATTGAAGGGATTACAAGGTTTCACATGAAGATTTTGAGGATTCTTCATCATTTGGTAAGTTCCTCTATCATTTTTCAAGTTTCTCTAGAATTCTATGGAAGAACTTGGTATTTTAATTTTGGGGATTGTGTATTAGCATGTTTTAATGGTTTATTTTGATATGTATGAAGATGTTGTGAGTAACTAATGATGATTTTTAAGGTTGGATTGAAAGAGAAGAGATTTCTTTTCTTTCCTCTTTTATGAATGTTTTATGAGAGAAAGTAATGATTGATTGAATCAGATGATAATTATGATATATTAGGGTTATATATGTGTTGAATTGATAGATAATTCATGGACATAAATTAAGATGTTGATTAAGGGTGTTGTAGTGTTGAGTTTGAAATGATTGTGTTCATTTGGTTGAGAGTTCGAAATGCAGGACTTTTACCTGACATGACCAGTGACATGGCTATGTCGTTGGGCATGTCAACGATGCTGAGTTTAAATGTCGATGACACGACCATTAACATGACTATGTCTTTGAGTGTGTCATAGCTACTGTGAGATAAGATAATTGACACGGCCATTAACACACCCGTGTTGTTGGGCGTGTCCAAGTTTCTGTGAGGCAGAATGAATGACATGGGTAGAGACATGCCCATGTCATTGGAGGTGTCAAAGCTTTTGTAAGAGTGGGTTAATGACACGGTCAGTAACACGCTTGTGTTGTTGGGCGTGTCACTTGAGAATAACTCTTTTCTTTGTCTTACATTTGTAATTCCTATTTACATGATTTGATGTTGAGAATGCCTTAGAATGTGATATTAAATGGTTATTTATGATAACATTTGGCTTAGGCATTGAGGGAGAGAGTAGTTAACCCAACCTTTGTGTTGAAGGGAAACTTGGAAGAGAAGGTCAGAGGAAGTTTTAAAGCTTGTTTTAGAGTGTTTCCTAAGGTATGTACAAATTCTTGATAAATGGAATATGATAACATTACATTTGGCCTAACACATTTTGGATGAAAAATGTGTTAAGCTACTTGATACATTAAGTATTTATGAACATAGTGCTAAGACATGTGAATTGCTATGTATGCATTATTATAAATTGTGAAAAGCCATTGTTAAAGGCTAGATTAAATAGAATGTGAAATGTGTGTAAAATGTGAAATGATCCAAAGTGTTTTGGGTAATGTGGTTTCATTATAAAATATCCTATGATGAGGATGAAATGTTGAAAAGAAATAACATTGATATGAATGAGAAAATGGGGAAATGAGAAAGGAATTGAGAATGGAAATTGTGAATTAATTGTGTGCCTAGTATATTATTCAATTTTCAGAGTTTTGTGTTTGGCGGCATGCCTATATTTGCCTATGGGGTTAGACGCTTGGCATCACTGTGAAACTATTTTTGAGGTGAAATGACCGGGTCATAAGCCTCAGAAAGAAGTCCTTGAAGCTGGGCTGAGTGAAAAGACCCGGTCGTAAGCTTAGGCCTAATTGAACTGTTATATTGATATTTTGCCTTCAAGGCTAGACACATGGTGTTATTATGGACCAAAATGGTAACTCTAAGATTTGAATGATGTATTAGTTGTTTGGGCCCATTCTTGTGTATGTGCTAGTGTGAAATATCAAATAATAAAAGTATATATCCAAAAGTGGTCTTGAATATCATGTGATGACATAGCATATGAACATTTTGTGTTGGCATTGATTTTTAATTTCATTATTATTAAAGTTTTTACCACTAGGCTTCGGCTTAGCATGATTGTAACTCATCGCACAGGTGCCAAGGGTGATCAGGTAGAGCCAGAGAGTTCTATTAGACCAGATCAAGTCTCGGCTTGTGTTAGTGGAGCTTGAAGTGTTTGTGCTACGACAAGATTAGTGCCACTTTTCCAGCATGTACATATTTTATTTTATAGAATATTTTGACATTATGTATATTATATTATGTTTTGGGATGTATATATATATATACATTGTAAATTATAAAGGATGTTTAAATAATTAAGTAATGTAAGAATTTTGTGTAATTTCATATGTATACATATGTTTTTGTACAAACATTTTAAGTTATAAGGGAATATGGAAATTTTTATTAAACCGAATTATGGCATTTTTATACCATATACCCGTATCTTACATACTGGGAGTGTGTGTATTATATATTTATAGGGTATAAGGGTGTTACATTTTGGCCTAAAAGATTATAAGGCCTCAAAGTGTAAAAGATTTTTGAAATCAACCCTAAAAAGTAGTGCAATAAATTTTGAATATATGATAAATATGTATAATACTAAGTGTTGATCAAAGAATTGTTCCATTGAAGTGATATATATAATTCAATATTAATCAAAACTAATGAATTGCCCAAATCATACCGATTTTAGATCTAGCTTTGGATTGAATGGCTAGCCAGAGGGAGGATAGCTATAGTGATAGTGGGCACCTCATGCCATTAATAGACGCATTGTGTCATCAGTGACAGTGAACATAATTGCCATTATACATTCTTGAGATTTGGCATTACAATTGCTACACTAACCCGTTATCTAAACCTATGATCTGAGTTCAGTATGTATGGGCATATTTAATGAAGTTATCTATATTAAAAATATATGTGAAAGTGATTGATAATGTATATCATAATATTTCAATGAAAGTTCTAATGCACAGAATAGAAATGTTATATGCAAAATATTTAATTGATCATTAACTGTCTATGTATTATAATAATTAAAAGTGTATATAATGATATAAGATACAAAATGCTCCAAAGTATAGTACTAAATCTAAGTGCCAAAATTATAAATTGAATAAAATTATCCTATATGTGAAACTGAAAAATAAGACTTACTAAAAAACAAATAAGTGTAATATGAGCAATGTTAACAAATGAGAAAGTATGTGTTAAAAAAATGATTCAAAAATAGAAAAGTTGCAATACCGAAAGTGTAGTATAGCATGATGACTTTTATAAAGTTAAAGTTATTATTTTATGAAATCAAAATATTATGTTGGTTTGTTATTAAAAATATTTAATATATTGAAAACTTTATTAAAACTGAGTATTATTACTATATTTTCGTAAGTATTTTTCTTTAATATTAAGTGACAAAATATGTTTATACAAGCACCACTAAGCTTTGCTTAGCATGTTAAAATTATTTTCTGACACCCAGGTATCATGTCATTGGAGTAAGTTAAGAAGTGGAATTAAAAATCTCAGAAATTATCTACAGTACATATAGAGATCTTTTGTATATTGTACTTGTAAGTTATGAAGTATATATATATGTAATTTATCTTGGCTATTTGAGAGATTGTACAAATTTGTAAACGTGAAAGAAATATATGTATTTAGAGAATGAAATTTTGGATTTTAGTGAATGATTATCAAGTCAAGTAATATATTATATATTTATTTTAGATTGACAAACTTATGATGATTATCTAATTTATAATTAATATTTGGTTTATTGAAGATATTGAAGATTGGTTTAAATATTGGATTTATAAGTGTTGTTTTATACAAATTGTATTATTATTTAAAAATTTTTGTTAGTAACACTTTGAAAGGAAACTTTGCCAATGAATTGATTAGAGTACTAATAGTATATTGAGTAATATTCTCTAATAGTTTTATGTGAGAATTGTTAAGGGATGGTACAATTAAATTCTTAAATTATTATAATATTATTCATATTACAAACAATAGAAAGTAAACAATGTAAAACTAATCATACCATAAATCAAAGAAACAAACAACCAGATGGGCACACATACAAGAATGGAAACATGTTCTTACAATGTCCAAATATCCATAATACAAGTAAGATGGGAGACCAATAAAAAAGTGAAAACATGTACCTTATATTAATCCCAAAATATAAATTAAATAAAAGAAGTAAATTAAATAAGGCATTTAATGCGTCTTAGTTAACTCTAGCAAGTGTACTAGTCGTATTAGTAATATAGATTTGTGAATCCGAATATCGTCCCATGAAGATCAAAGTTTAAAAGCCAATTATTATATTGTGTTGACAATTATTTGAGAAACAATATCTGAAAAAAGGGATTTGAATTTAAATATAAAATTAAACTAAAACACTGAAAAATAAATATTTTTGGTGAATTAAGAATAATCAATTAATAAAATATGTTAGAGTCCACAATCCCCTAAACTTGATTATTATACTGTGTTGACAATTATTTGAGAAACAATATCTGAAAAAAAGGATTTGAATTTAAATCTAAAATTAATCTAAATTGTTGGAAATTAAATATTTTTGGTGAATTAAGAATAATCAATTAATAAAATATGCTAGAGTCCATAATCCCCCTAAACTTGCATAGATATATAAAATACATATTTATCAACTACCCCACACTTAGCTTTTTGCTCGTCCTCGAGTAAAGTTAAAATTAAACCAAGTCTGAAAGATCATCTCAACACAACAAAGGAACTTCAAAATTCAAAAGTATGGGTCTCATACTCAACATTAATCATCAAAATTCCATAAAAGTTCAATTAAATAGAATTTAAAGAATAAAAAGATCATATTGATAAAGAAGACCAACATTGCTCATCCATAAGCTCACAAGAATTGCAATTAATCAAAATTTGACCCTTCTTATTTATTTATCTTTAAAGCTACTGTATTTTGCTTCCTTTTCATCTTCTTCTTCTTTTTTAATTTGGAACTTTCTCTCGCCGCAGTTGCTTTTTGACCTTTTGACCACCACCTTTAGAAAGCGCCTTGCTCATGTTCTTTAATAAATTTATATGAGTTTAAACTAGAACAACGAAGCAATATCTACTTGGCTTGGGAACTTTCTCTCATCGCAGTTGCTTTTTGACTGACATCTTTAGAAAGCCCCTTACTCATATTCCTCAATGTTTTAAGTTAATTAGAATTGGAATAGAGGAGCAAAAATTAATTTACTCTTATTCTAGCTAGCTCTTTTGGCCTGAGAGTCCACATGGGGTGCATGCTGATCCCTGGTTACTTTACTAAGCTAGAACAGCAGAGTACAATTCCACAAATCATAGTAGCTTTCTTAGTGTTCATTTAAAAAATTCATTCAAAAAGGTCAAAAATAAACAAAAATATCAAAAAGCAGAGTTGATATTACTTATAAAGTTTGCAAGGCTAGTTTCTAAATCAACATGATGCTAAAAATTCTAAAACTTCCAAGTAATTTAAGCGTCATGAAACAAAGATAAAATAAGTTGAGTATAATAGACCCATAAAATTGAATTAAGAGTTTTAGCTATTGCATCAAAATTCTCCAACAAACAAGACTTCAACAATTTAACAACAAGCTCAAGTTGCATAAACAAACAACTAAGTATGAGTATATGCAAAAATTTCAAACATCCCACCCCACACTTTAGGAACTAGCATTGTCAATGCAAAAAAAAAAAAAAGAAAAAGAACACAAGAGAGAAGGAAGAAAAGTAAAGGTTAGAATTCTCCCCCGATATGTTGTGCGGACAATTAGGACAAAGTTGGTGCCAGTGCGATGGAGATGATTATTCTTGACTAGACCCTTTAAGATATTCATCTAATTTTTGCTCAATCTGATCCAAGAGAGCACTATGGTGATGGAGGATACCTGCAATCTGAACATACTTGGCATTCATATTGGTACTTAATGATTCAATTGATGCCAAAATATGATCAAGGGTCACCGAGGAGGGAGGGGGACTAGGGGTATCATGTGGTATCTCAAGTTGGGTAATAGGTTGTGCTTCCTCATCTATCAAAATTTAGTGATCCCCTAACTTGTGATATAAATGCATAGATTTAAGAGGATCCAAATCTATAAATTGAATTTCTACAGTTGGGGCTCCTAAATTCATTAGCCCAAGATGATGTGCTATCGTAAAAACCATGCCTCCAACTAAAATATCCCCCTTATCATTATGTGCTACAAGTGACAAATGGTGGAGAAACAGTGCTCCACCATTTACACGTTTCCCATTTTCCATGCACCAAAGAATAAACAACTCAAAATTTGTCACAGTCCCATTGTTAGTGCCTCTACCAAATATTGTGTGGCTAAGCACTCTATGTATATATATATATATGTGTGTGTGTGTGTGTGTGAGGGCTTTATCAATTTTGAAGCTTTAGAGTGACTAGCTTTAAAAAGTTCATCATGCAGAGCATATTGTTTCCAAGCATTGATAGCTGAAAAAACTTCATGGGATAATGTTTTTAAAGCAAGGTTGGAAACCATCATTTCAGGCAAAGTTAGAGAAAAATTTGAGTTAAGCATCCGAAAGTGAATTTGATCCGTATCAATGCAATTATACATATTAAAATCTTATGTAAGTGTGCTAAAAAAACTCTAAAGTTAAAGCATGATATGATGACTTTTGAATGCCAAAGAATTCAGTCCATCCAATTCTTTCAACTAACATAGATATTTCATCAAATAAATGTAAATACTTAAGAGTGTCAGGGTGGAGATACCTATTAATACCAAATTTTCTCTTTGTCAATTTTTCATACCTTGCTCTTTGTTCTAAATTGACAAAGTTAATTAAAGTTGGAGGTGCAGTGGGTTTGGAAGAGGATGAATTTCCTCTTTGTCTTTTGGGATTTGAAACTACTGCACTCCTTGATCTCTTTGGTGGAATGTTGGAACAACTGAATTTTTTTTTGCAATGAGTGAGAGAGGAAATACCTCTGTTGGTTGGTGCAATGCTATTGCTCAGGTTGATGGTTTGTGGAGACAGGTGGAGATTTGAACGAAACGTGCAACTGCTCGGGTAAATTACTACTGGATGAGCAAGGTGAGCATTGATGGTGCCAGTTTGACTAGAGGACTACTGCTCCTCTCCTCTGAATGCATGACTCGATGGGACTGAATGGCACTCTATTTTAGAAGCATTGAATGAGCGATGCCACTGCTCGGAGATGTTGGTGCTAGTTTGAGCGGCTGCAGGTGTGAGATGGAGTGGCACGTGACACTTCTAAGGCTAGATATGGCTCAATCTGCTTGGTGAAGTGATGCTCGATTGCTGATGCCCTGCATTGCTATAGTAGGTGCGAGCTAGAGCTGTTGGACCTACGGTGCTGGGCACGCAATCGATGGAGCTGGAGTGAATGGATACGCGATGCTGGTGTAGCTGAGTTGTTGTCAGGGGTGGAGCTTCGCTGATGGAGATTGAGTGTGATGGAGGTGGATGCTACAAAGGAAAAGAAATAAGAAGAGGCATTAGGATTTTATGAAAGAAAGAGGAAAGAAGAAAAAAAATAAAGAAATAAATAAATAAAATAGATAAATAATAAAAAGAACAATTATTTAGAAACATATGTGTAAAAAAATTTCAGATTATTATTATTATTTTATTTTTGTTCTTTTTTTATTTTTATAAAAAAAATCTCAAAAGAAAAATTATTTTTTATTTTATATATTTTTATATAAATTAAATAAATAAAGAAATAAATAATAACAACAATAAAATAAAATAACTAAAATTTGCATGGGCATGCAATTGCCCATGCACCCTTCTGCCCAAATTTCATCACTTCATCCCATCTCACAGATAATGTGCATGACCATGCAGATGGTTATGTAACTCTTAGTCTCTTTTTCCTGAATGCATCTAAATTTTGCATGGGTAACTGCATGACCATGCAGATGGCTATGCACAATTCTGGCCAAAATCTGTCTTCATTTTGTGCATGGGTAACTGCATGACCATGTAGATGGCTATGCACAATTCTGGCCAAAATCTGTCTTCATTACTAAAATCTTCAAAATCCTGCCAATCCAAATAAAAGCCATTTTAAACACTTGTGCACATCTAATAAAAAATTTAAAAGGCCAACTCATACTTTAAACTTATAAAATCAATTAAGATCAAACAAATGTATCAAACACATTCCTAAAAATTCAAATAAAAGAAGCTAGCTAAAAATCAAAATAAAAAAAATGAGAATATGGAAAAAATTTTTAAATCTAAGTTATAGTCGTTAGCTTGACTTTTTCAGAAATTTATTCTCTTAATTTGAAGGCTTCAGTTGCCAGATCAAACCGTCCTTCAAAATATGGCTTAAGCCGATACCCATTGACTTTGAAAGTTTCTCCAGATTTTAGGTGTTTAATTTCTATTACTCCAAATTGTGAAGTGCTCACCACTTCATATGGACCTCTCCATCTGGATTTAAGCTTACTTGGAAATAGTCTTAACTTACTATCATAGAGCAACACCTTTTGACCCTGTTTAAACTCCTTGTGGACAATACATTTATCATGCCACTACTTTGTTCTTTTCTTGTAGAGACTTGCATTGTCATATGCCCATTGGCGAAATTCTTCCATTTCATTAAGCTGCAACAAACGATTGTCACCTGCATTTTGAACATCAAAATTTAAAAATTCAGTAGCCCAATAAGCTCTATGTTCAAGGTCAACTGGCAAGTGACATGTTTTTTCAAAAACTATTCTAAATGGTGATGTACCAATAGGCGTCTTAAAAACCATTCTATATGCCCAAAGTGTATCATCTAACTTAATTGCCCAATCTTTTCTAGAAGCACTAACAATTTTTTCTAAGATTCTTTTTAGCTCACGGTTAGAAACTTCTACTTGCCCACTCGTTTGTGCATGGTAAGGTGTAGATACCTTGTGCCTAATCCCATATTTTTTCAATAATTCTCTAAATTGGTGATTACAAAAGTGTTTACCACCATTAATAATAATAGCTCTAGTGGTCCCATATCTTGTAAAATTATTCCGCCTAAGGAATTGAACAATTTTTGAGTCATTGGTTCTTGTGGGAATAGCTTCTACCCATTTTGACATATAATCAACCACTACAAGTATATATTCATTTCCATATGAAGATGGAAAAGGTCCCATAAAGTCTATACCACAGACATCAAAAATTTCATACACAAGAATGTTAGTTAGGGGCTCCTCATCCCTTTTTGAGATATTACCTGTATGTTGACAATGGCCATAAATAGAGACATACCTCTTTGCATCATGGAATAGAGTATACCATGGCATTTTAGAAGAGATGGAAAACACAACATATAATTTCTCATCAGGAAAAGGTTCATAAATCCCTTCTCTAGATGGTAGTGAATTCTCTAGTCTTGATAAGTGGCTAGTTACCAAATTCTCTGCTCCTTTCTTGTCTCTAATTTCTATATGAAACTCTTGTAGTAGCAACACCCATTGAATCAGTCTTGGTTTGGAGTCCTTCTTAGAAAAATGATGTTTTAAAGCTGCATGATCAGTGAAAACAATTATTTTTGTACCTATTAAGTATGATCTAAATTTCTCAAATGCAAACACAATTGCAAGGAGCTCCTTTTCAGTATTATTATAGTTGAGTTGAGGGTCTTTGAGAGTATGACTAGCATAGAAAATTACTTTAAAATCTTTGTCCTTCCTTTGTCTAAGGATAGCTCCTACAGCATAATCACTGGCATCGCACATAAGCTCAAAAAGTTCACTCCAATTTGGTGATATTATCACTGGTGCTGTCACTAGTTTCTCCTTCAATGTATTAAATGCCTACAAACAATCAACATTAAAGTTAAATTTAACATCTTTCGTAAGCAAATTGCTCAAGGGCTTAGTTATTTTTGAGAAATCCTTGATAAATCTTCTATAGAAGCCCTCATGGCCTAAGAAACTTCGAACAACTCGAACATTTATTGGTGGTGGTAATTTTGCTATCACATCCACTTTAGATTTTTCAACCTCAATCCCTTCCTCAGAAATTTTATGTCCAAGCACTATTCCTTCTGTCAACATGAAGTGACATTTCTCCCAATATAGCACCAAAATTGTCTCTTCACATCTCTGCAGAACTAATTCCAAATTATATAAACAAGAATCAAATGTTATCCATAGAGAGTGAAATCATCCATGAAAATTTCCATAAAATTTTCAATCATGTCATGAAATATAGCCATCATGCACCGTTAAAATGTAGCCGGTGCATTGCACAACCCAAAAGGCATACTTTTATAAGCAAAAGTGCCATAGGGGCAGGTGAAAGTTAATTTCTCTTGATCTTTTGGGGCAATGGGAATTTGAAAATACCCAGAATAACCATCTAAAAAGCAATAAAACTTATTACCTGCTAATCTTTTCAGCATCTGATCTATGAATGGTAAAGGGAAGTGATCTTTTCTAGTGACTAAATTTAATATTCTATAATCTATATATACTCTCCACCCAATTACTATCCTAGTAGGGATTAATTCATTATTTTCATTCTTAACTATTGTCATACCTCCCTTCTTAGGAACTACTTGAATAGGGCTAACCCAAGAACTATATGAGATAGGATAGATAATACCTGCATCAAGCAATTTTAACACTTCTTTTTTCACTACTTCTTGCATTCCTGGATTCACACACCTTTGTGGTTGAATGGTAGGCTTGAAGTCATCCTCCATGAGGATCTTGTGCGTACAAATGGTTGGACTTATACCTTTAATGTCAGAGATGGACCAACCAATTGCTTTCTTGTGCTTTCTCAAGATTTCAACCAACATCCCTGCTTCCAAATCTATCAAAGAAGTAAAAATAATAATAGGGTTAGAATCTTTCTCAAGAAAAACATACTTTAAATGGTTAGGTAAAGGCTTAAGGTCTATTATTGTCTTCTCAACAGGGGACTCCTCCTCTATGTTTTTCATAATGTCAGCTGGAGTTTCGCTGTCCAATTCTATTGCTTCAGTTTTTAGAATAAGGTCATCATCCTCTATTATACTAGAAAGCATGAGACATCTTTCTAAGTTGTCTTCCATCAAAATATCTTGTTGACATTGATCTGCACACTATCAATAAAATCAGTAGCATAACACATATCATCAAAACTAATAGAAGGCTTTTTCTTGGCTTGTTTGATATCAAAAACTATTTCTTCATCATTAAATCTTAGAGTTAATTTACCATCTTTGGCATCAATTAATGCACTAGCTGTAGCTAAAAATGTTCTGCCTAAAATTAATGATAGATCAAACTCAACCTCCATATCAAGTATAATAAAATCAACAGGAAATATGAACTTTCCCACTTTTACCAAAACATCTTCAATGATCCCTAAATGTCTTTTAGTTGATCTATCTGTAAATCGAAGTACCATGTTTGTCTCCTTGATCTCTCTAAGATTAAGTTTCTTGCAAACATATAATGGCATTAGATTGGTACTTGAACCTAAATCACATAATGCCTCATTAAATTTAAAATTTCCTAATTCACAAGGTACGAAAACTTCCTAGATCCTTAAGCTTTGTAGGCAACTTATTTTGCAAAATGGCACTACACTCCTCTATAAGCATCATAGTACCATGTTCTTCAATTTTCCTTTTATTAGAAAGGATGTCTTTAAGAAATTTAGCATATTGTGGCATATGCATCAAAGCCTCAATAAAAGGAATATTAATTTGTAATTTCTTAAAGATTTCTAAAAATCTAGCAAACTTTTCATCATTCTTATCTTTTCCTAACTCTATCAGGGTAAGGAAATTTATTTACTTCTATATTAGAATTGGAATTGATAACTATAGAAGTAATGTTTTCCTTACCTTTTTCTTCCATACTTACCTCAACCAGGTTGGAATGAAACATCTTGTCAGCTCTAACTTTTGATTTTGGCTACACTAGTTCCTTCCCATCTGTAAGTGTTATCGCCTTAATATGTTCCTTTGGGTTTGTCTCTGAATTACTCGATAATGACCCTTGAGTTCTACCGGCAATAGCATTGGCCAACTGTCCCATTTGTGTCTCAAGATTCTTTATAGAAGCCTCATGATTTTGCAACCTTGCTTTAGTAGAGGTAATAAATTTTGTCATCAGCTCCTCCAAGTTAGATTTCTTTTCTTGTGGTGGAGGATGAGGTTGTGGTTGAAATCTTGGTGGTTGTTGTCTGCCTTGATTATTATTGTTGTTGTTCCATGAAAAGTTTAGGTGATTACGCCGTGTTGCTGAAAGGATCATTTTGCCTGGGAAAATTATTAACAAAGTTAGCTTGCTCAGGTATTGTAGACCCTTAATTTTTGACCCAATCCGGTCCAATATGTTTTATTTAGTCTAAAATGATTTTTGTTGTCTAATTGGTCCAAAATAATTTTTATTAAATAATTTTTGCTTTAGTATCTAATTTTTATTAATAAAAATAGAAATAAACAAATAAAAGTCAAAAAATAAAAATAAAAATCGGAGTCGGAAAAATCGGCGATGAAAAAATTGTCGCGCGGGCCCGTAGGCATTTCGCCCGCAGGAAATTCCTCCGGGCGAAATCACTATGATATTTCGCACGCAGAAATTTTCTGCCTACGAAATAGCTTACGGGCCCGCTCCGCGAGCGCTGCCGCAGCCAGCTGCAGAAGATTTTTTCGCCAGCGCAGTTTTTCCGCAGCAGTTTTTTTCGGCAGCTCAAATTTTCCGACGCAAATTTTTCGAAACCTAATCCAATTAGGTTTTGGTTTTTTTGTTTTATTAATATTACTTACCTTAACTAATTAGGAATAAAAAACCTCAAACCACTATAAATAAGGACCAAAGGCAATTAATTTAAGCGAGGAAAAAAATCCAAGAGTAGTTTGGAAAATTTGAAACAAAATCAAGGAAGGAAAAGAACAAATTCAATTCAACTCTTTTCTGGAACAGCAGCAGCACGATTTAGAGGATTCAAAGGCAAAAAAAAGGCTTGTCTTTGGAGCTAGTTCATCCAAGAAGAATTATTTTTTGAGAAATCATCAAAAGAAGGTATGTGTGAATTAATTTTCTTTAATTGTTTTTTTTTACACAGTAGCAAATCTATGAAATCAAAATTAAAAACCTTTGAACTTTAATTTAGTTTTTCTAAAGAAAAAAAAACCTTATTTCGTTGGTTTATCTTCCAAAAGGCTTAAAATTGTTATTTTTTCTTCTTAAAAACCTTAAACTCTAATTGAACATATTTTTCAACAAAACTAAGATGTAAATTCTGCTTCTTTTAAAATTTTAAAGTAGGTTCTATTTCATTCAAAAAGCCTTAAAAAATATCTTTTCTACTTATAAAAACTTTAATTTATTTGTTTAAATTCATAAAATTCATGAAATTATCAAATTGATTTCTAAAACCCTAAAAATTATTCACCACCCGTGACCCTACTTGTAAATCCTAAAATCCAAAATTCAACTTTTAAACCTAAAATATGAAATCTAATCCTTTTAAAAACTTAAACCCTAATTTTTATGAACCCTAATCCTTTTAAAAACATTAAAAATATAAAAACATAAAAACCTAAATTTTACATAGTAGCTTAGGAACCCAATATCCAAAAATCACAAATTAAAGTATTTTAAAGTGTTTAAAACCCTAGTTTCATGATATCATCATTCAAACCTTAATTTTTTTAATCAAAGAGTCTTACCAACCCTTTAAAACATAAAACCCTAATTTATTTTAATTCCATAAAAGTCACAGTAGCCATAATTGGACTTTTATTTGCTTTATTCAATTCCATACTTGATTATGCTTTGATTTATTTCTTATGCTTTAATTTATTTAATTTCAATACTTGATTTATTTAATTTATCATGGATGGATGTTTATTTTCTACTTTGATTAATAGCTTTGATGAATGATTTATTTATGATGAATGATTATTTACTTTTATCAATTAGTTTAGATTTCCAAAAGTTGTAAGAGGTATGTTTCCACTTGGTGGCTACCTCATTGGTTAAACATCATGTAATTTAATTTGCTTTTCTATTTTAGATCCTACGTAAAGGGCATGTTTCTACCTTTTGGTGGGTGTCCTATTTAGGCATGTGATGTAAGGACATGTTTCCATCCTTGGATGGGTGTCCATTTATTTGCTTTGTTTGGACATTGCTTTGATTTTAATATATTGATGCTTTCTTTTAATTATTGTGTGTAATATGGATAATGTTGTTATATTTAAGAATTTTATAATATTAAGACCTGTAAAGGAGGCCGGTTCCAATGAACTGGGCGTTGTGGGGGTGCTGGGCCATTTCTCACCTTCCCCACACGTACCCAACTTTCCGAACCCATTAAGGGGTTGGGAATTCCTTAGGAATCGAGTCATTCGCCCCTTTCTTTTTCCCAGCCCGTCCGGGTGGCGACTCCATTTTCTCCACACTTAGGTCCGTGTTCTCTAAGGCCCCGAGCCTAAACAGTGCCGAAGTCGCAAGAACCATTCCACATGGGGTGGGGGCGAAAATCCCCGCTCACAGTGGCGACTCCACTGGGGATAAGAGAAGTTGATTCCGTTGGTCTTTATATTATTCTATTCTTTCTTATAATGATATTATCCATTGCATCATATTAGTTTGCATCGTGTGCGTGAGTTAGGACGCCCGTATTACCCATGTTATCTTATGTAAGGGATACCATACTTTCACTCAAGGTATGGAGATCGAGCATGGCATAACCACTCATAGCCTCGTACCATTTGGTATATACTTGCTATGGGAACCTAAGCCTTTTAACCCAAAGACTAAAGCTCATGTAATTGGCCTAGTTACTTTCCTTAGGTTTTATCCCAAATGCATGTTGTTTGATTATGGTTAGTTTATCTTAGTCTAAATCATGGCTTATTTGGTTTGTTCATTTTTCTAATATGACCTAAGTATATTGTAAGCTCAAAATAAACTTTTCTCTAAAATCCAAAAGACCAAAACTATTTTTAAAGTCTTTCAAGATGGTCTTTGGACATAATACTTTTCTAAAAAAAAAATAAATAAATTCTTTGGCCCATGGCCCAAATACTAAGCCCAAAATCCAATTTTCTAAAATCTTTTACAATGGGCTTAGAAACAAAACTATTTTCACCCAACATTTCTTACAAAGAGCTTGCAAAAATATTTAGGTCAATTATGAAATACCAAAAATCAATTGTGGGCCTAGTTTACACTAAGAATAAATTAACCATGGGCTTGTTTTTGGCATGAACCATTAGTTACCTTTTTTAAGTGAGAAATCTATTTATAATAAACCTCTTAATTTCGTTTTAATCCAACATAGCATAAAAGCTACTTTAGTTGGATGAATGGATTAAAACCTAATTAATGGGAATTATCATGAATGGATTTCCATTTTTGAAAATATAACTATTGGTTGAAACATCCGAGGGAATTATTCGAAAGAACCACACCCCATGTTGGTATTTTGTTAACCATATACCTAAGAAAAGAGACTCGCCATTCGTGTATGGATGTTATAAGGTTGGAAGGAACGTCCTATTTTTATCTGTTGATTGTTTGTGCATACATGCATACATGTGTTGCGCTCAAATTAAGTACTACTACAAAGCGTCACTCGCAAGTATACGAGGTAGCTGTAGCAAAGGTGATCGCCCCAAAGTCGTTTCCCCAAGAAGGTGTGGTTCTTAATAGCTTGATTGACAAGTATTTAAATGCGAAAGTGTTTGTTGTATGAAATGTGCAAGATTAATTTAAACCTAAAATTAACGTGCGTAGGTTGAAGTGTGTGATGGGTGTGCAAGATCAAATCAATTCTTGGGAAGGTGCCTAGGGTCATAGGTCCATTCAATCAAAGCTCAATTCTCAATTATCCATTAACATAACCTTGTAATAAATTTGTTCCTTAAGGTTAATTAGTAAATTACCAATCCATTAGTTCTCACATTCATGAATTAACAATGGCCAATTCTTTTACATTACCAAATTAATAAACCCTAGAACTTATATTTCTAATTCATTCATAGGGTGGTCGATTATATAGTTTCGATATCGGATTTCACCTCTCGGTCCGTCATCCAATATTCAAAGATCAATAGGTAGCTAATCTATCAACCTAGCATTTAATACAATACAATCAACCAATCAACAAGGAACATCAATGTAAATATCAAATCAAGACATTCAACCAAATATACTATAAACCCTAGGCATGGGTATTTAGCTCAACATAATCAATTTATAACAAATATTCATCTCAATACAAAACAATTACAAATTGTTAATTGAAATATCAATCTCTTAATACGACAACAACAATAAGAAATGAATTAAAAGAGAGAATAGAAAAACCACTTGTGAAGATGCCAAGAGTAGGATTGCTAGTCTTCCTCCTAGCTCCACTTGATGTATTTGATGAAGAACTCAAGCCCTCTTCAATGGTTGATTTCCCTTTGCAATGTGGAATGGAGCTTTCTCAAGTCACCAAACCTTTGGAAGGAGCTCTCTCAAGTCACCAACCTTTCAATTGATTGTGCCTTTGGAAGATGGAATGGAGCTTTCTCAAGTCACCAATCCCTTCAATGAATCTTCTTCAACCTTCAAGAGCTTGTTAACCCAATTTATCCCAAAGAACCTCAAAGATCTTATCAATGGAAGATGGAGAAGGTGGAGAGGATGGAAATGGAGGTTTGGAGGTGAAGGGACAAGGGAGAGTGTCACTCTCTCCCTCTCCCACGTTTTTGCAGAAAATGTTGAAGAACAACCAAGAACTCCCCCATTTTCCTCTTCCTCTCCTTTTAATTCATTCAAAAATCAACACCCATGCCTTCCAACTCACACCATTTCACTTTGTTCCCCACTATTTCTTTGTTTAGTATTTCTTTTTGCAAGCAAAAGCCATTGTCTCCCACATTGTCTCACACTTCGTACAAAGAAATTCAATTTTATCAGGTGGGACACGGCCAAGCCATGACAAGCTTGGCCGTGTCTCTTGCAATTTTTTGTTCTTTCCATGAGGTGACACGGCCAAGCCAAGAGTGGCTTAGCCGTGTCTCTTAATTTTTCATGGGACACGGCCAAGCTTCTAGCCGTGTCCCTTACTGGATCTCTTTCTCTTTCTTTCTTTTCTTTGTTTTCTTTTGGTCTCCAGGAGGTGACATGGCCAAGCCAAGAGTGGCTTGGCCGTGTCTCTTGTTTTTCTTCCTTGGGCGGCCAAGCATCTGGCTGTGTCCCTTGCATTTTTGTTTAATCCTTGAGAGACACGGCCAAGGACACGGTCGTGTCATGTGACACGGCCAGTGTCTTGGTCGTGTCCCATGACAGTGTCAGTCTCTGCTTCTTTTCTTTCCTTCTTTGCTTGCTTTCTTGTTCTTTGGTATGAATTGAGACATGGCCAAGCTTGCTGGCCGTGTCACTGGGTGTGTCCACTTCTGTTGCTCATTTTCCTTCTTTTCCTTCTCTTCTTTGGCTTGTTCTTTGTTTTGTTCTTTGAATGAGACACGGCCAGTGGCTTGGCCGTGTCTATGGGTGTGTCTGCTTCTGCCTTGAATTTCTTTTGAGGGACATGGCCATGTCTTGCTTGGTTCATGCTTTTCTTGCCCGGTTTTGATCTTTCAAGGGTGTTCTTGCACCTAAACCTAAAAACAACACTTTAAACAAACTTAAAACAAAAATCAATCAAAACATTAACTAAAAACACATAAAAATCACACTAAAAACTAGTACAAATATGATTTAAACAACTACCCCACACTTAACTCCTTGCTTGTCCCCAAGCAAGGCTAAAATCAAAACACAATAAACAAGATGAATTTTGTTAAGTTCAAGAGTTATAAAGATGCATTAAGACTTCCCTATCCCTAAATCCGCAATCAATATCGAATCAAACCAAATCGACACTCGTGCAATTAAGTGGTTCTCCATGCATAACCAATATTGTCACTCCCTTACCAACTCTTACAAGTGTTTGATCATGGTGGTATTTACACTCATAACAATCAATGAAAGATTATTACCATAGGCTTTCTTATCAATCAAATCTCCACCACAAAATAACAATCAAGCATCAATCAAAAGGTCTTTATTAGGTTGTAATGAGGCTAAGGTAAAGGCATGGCATTTAGGAAGTGTGAGCTTAATCATTAAGTTCAAAAGCACTTCAAGAATGAAGTAACCATTCATATATATATATACCATAGCAATTCCAAAACACATTCCTCTCATCTACCCTTTGACATTAAAGAGCTTTTCAAGGGAACTCACTTATTACATCTTGTAGTGATACATTCCAACCCTTTCAACAACAACAACAAATATTCTTATTATATATATATATATATTTAAAAACTTTTTTTTGTTATTTTGCTTTGCAATCTTAAACCTACTAAACTTAACCCCACACTTAATTCAACACAACACTCGGTCATAAATGCTCTTAAAATGCTCTTGACCTAATGAAAGGATAAGAGTTAAACAACAAGGTTCAAGCTAATGTTTTGTGAACAAGAAAGAAAAGGAAAATGAAATAGGCTCAAAATTGGCTAACTAAGGTTGAATATAGGGTTGGTCTTTTTAAGCCAAAGTGGTTCACCTAATTGCCTTAATCATCTTGATGCCAAATTGAAATTTTTATGTAATCTTAAAATGCATTTCAAAGCAAGTTCTAGCAAATCATCAATCAAAGATGTTCACCCACAACAATAATGATAAGTTGATGGCTCAATTCCTCATTAGGTTAATGGCAATGCAAGGGAAAAACCAACAAAATTGACAATAAGCACCAATTCTACTCAATTCTCAAATTCATACTTCAAAAATTCAAAGGTCATCTATCAACCATTTTTATAACAATTGAACTTTCTAAAACTCATTTATTCAACAAAAAATATTAAAAACATTAACTAAACTTAAACAAAAATAACTTCAAAGTAAAAACACAAAAACATAAAATGAAATTAAAAGTAAAAACACAAAACACTAAAATGCACCCCACACTTAAAGATTCACATTGTCCTCAATGTGAGCATGCATATTACAGAGAGGGTTTAGATGAAACCTGATTTCCATCGTTCCCATATACGATGTGTAGGGCTCCTTCCACCCATAATGCAATTGGAGCCCATGATTGAGAGGATGAACAACATGTAACTTTGAAACGTACCCGATGTACGGCAACCCTTAAATATTTTTCCTTGAAGGGAACATGTCTCAAAGGGACATGTGAAGGTCACCTCGGGGTTATCCTCCAGTGTTATAGGAATGTGGTAATAGAGGAGATGATTTTTGGGAACTCTTTAAGTTCAACCAAGTTTGGTTGAATCACTTCTTCATTCACTTTAACAATGTCAAGTCCCCTCTCAACAACCTCAACATCTAAAACTAGCTTGCACTCCTCAAGTTCTAAATTGGGCATTTCATGTTCTTCTTCTAAAGATATACCCATCTCAAGCTTATTTCCACTTTCTCCTTGGGAGTGCATATCATAGATGTTAGAAAGTTGCTTACCTTGTTCCTCATCCTTCAAGCTACATGGAATTGGATTTGGTAGCGTATCAGGATTGAAAGATTCATGCAAATTTGATGAGGTTGATGCCTCCAAATTCTCCTTCTTGTTTGATTGGCTCAACTCCTCAATGTTGGATTGTATTTCCTCGCCAATACCTTCTTGATTAGTGCCTGCATCCAAAGAATCACAAAATTTGTTATATATTACCTGTTCACTCCATAAATTTGTGATTACCTCGGCTTGCTCCAGTTGGCTAGGAAATTCCTCTTCTTGGTGTGCTTGGAGTTGATGTGCCAGTTGCCCAACTTGCATTTCCACCCTCTTCAAGGATTCCTCCAAAGAATCAAATCTCTCATTGGTCCCTTCCTGATTTTGTGTGCTAATTTGAAGTAAGCATTCAAATCATCGTCCACTGTGGATTTCTCAAATTGATCATGGTTTTGTGAGCTAGTTTGAATGAAGGCATTCAAACTATCTTCCAAAGTGGGTTCCTTAAGGTGATTTTGATTTTGCGCGCTAGTTTGAATGAAGGCATTCAAACTTTCTTCTAAGGTGGGTTCCTTAAGGTGATCTTGGTTTCGTGTGCTAGTTTGAATGAAGGCATTCAAACTATCTTCAAATGTGAGTGGCTTAAGGTACTCTTGATTTGAATATTGTGCTTGAGAGTAAGAGTCTCTTTGGTAAGGTTGAAAAAAATTTGGAGGTGGAATGTGCGGCTGATTTTCCCAAGAAAAATTTGGTTGGCTTCCCCAGCTGGGATTATAAGGATTGGAATATGTGTCATTTCTTCCCATTTTCTGGAAACCTTGATAGTCGTTTTTGTAACACCCCCACATTCAGTACACACACACTACAACACCACAATGTAGCATATGTGCACCGAATATAGGAGTGCTACGGATTTTCATCAACATTCAAAACATTTTTATATAATACCATCACCTTTCTAAATATACATTATAGATACATAAATACATTTAAGTAGTACACAGCGGAAGATATAAAATATTTACACATATGAAAACATTTGAGTACATATTTATCATTACATATATATTTACAATATAAACAAAATCTTTACAAAATATAAAAGAGTTATACATGATTGGCAAATCTCCTCTGATCTTTAAGTTCCCAAAATCAACTCTTCAATGTCTACTCTCACTCGGTCTAGAAGAGCTCTCGGGTTCAACTCTATTACCTGCGCGATTAAACACTATCGCGCTAAGCCAAGGGCTTAGTAAGACAATTCATGCTAATGTTATGCTTTAGTGCAATGCAATGTTTCACATTTGTATTAATAAATCAACATCAATGATACACACACAATTAGTAAAGATCATACTCAACAAACAATATTTCGTGAATAGTCCGTTTCATCATATAAGTAATATTAACATTTCATTACATTAGAACAACATTTATGTTATACATAAAACCTAGACACCTATGGGCCCATCAAGTATTTAATACGATATTCAGAATTCAGAGTTACTGCTTTGATTCATAAACACCATTATCACGCCCGTAGGCAACATATACATATATATCTCTATCCATGGATAGTGTAACAGACCCAGTCTCTTGGATCATCAACTCATCTAACTCGAGGAGATCCTCAACCCGGTAAGACTGTTACAAATCTAATATTTCATAATATCAATTATCATAGTGTAACAGACCCAGTCTCTTGGACCTCAATTCAACTCAATTTGAAGAGATCCTCAACCCGGCAAGACTGTTAACTTTCATTAAATAGGCATGCCTCCAAAACCAGAACTCTGAAGCTGAATATCATATTAAACATACACTTATTTCATTATTCTCTTTATCAAACTCTTTCTCAATCTTTCTCATCAATTAGGCAAACATGCCATACATCATTCAATTATATCATCATAGCCAATCACAATGGCTTTATAGCATTTCATATCTCAATTCATATTGTGTATATAGCATTATTAGTATCACATTTCAAAGTACATTATTCATAATACACATCACCATTCACAAGCCTCACAATACACAATACATAACCTTATTCATGTAATATCATATGCATTATCAATTCCATATCATCTCACATTTCATGATTCAACAATGATGTTAGACAAATGATATCTATTTTGATCCTTGACAACTCAAATGGATGATCTATTTAACATGTATTTGAGAATCTTGTTGTAGGATTAGATTGCTTCCAATAAGGTGAACAGAACCTTTCTAGCGGTCGCGCCTCACCTGAATACGACCGCCCCATACAATTACAAGATGAAACCTTATTACAGTAGGTTTCGCGGCCAGAAGCCCGACCTAAGTCGCGACCGCACTTCACAATCACAAGATGAAACCTTATTACAGTAGGTTTCGCGGCCAGAAGCCCGACCTAAGTCGCGACCGCACTTGAATAATAGCGACCGCCCCAAATTACGTATCTCTCATGCATAAACCCTAAATGTAACCAACCCTCTTCCAAATGCATTTTAACCTATAATTCCCAACACAAACTCACTCAAATGGATATAACTCATGTCATAACACATATTCATCACAATAACCACTTAAACAACACATTTGAACACAAACCATCTCAAAACCCTAACTCAAACTTTACTCTTGATTTTCCACTATCAATCTTCACTTATTTTTCCATAATCACAACCAAACCAACACCAATTCCAATTTTTAACTTTAAATCAATTCTAACACTTGCTAACACATATCAAATACACCAAATCATTACATCAACAAATCACACTTCACTTTAAACATAACTTCAAAATTTACAAAGGAAAACAAGAGATTTCTTACCTTAGATGAAGAAATTTCACAAATCTCTAACCAAACTCTTTGATTGCCTCTTCAATTGAACTCTAGCATCAAGAACACTTCTCTTCCTCTTTCTCTCCTTCAATCACCGGCACCCAAAATGAAAAGAAAACAAAATAGCCACAAGTCAAACACTTTTCCATCTTTTAATCTCCACCAAGAGATTTCTAAAGGTAAATTACCTCAATGCCCTTAACCATATAACTCACCTTTTGTCTCATATAGGCCCATTTAAGTAATTACACACTCAACACAAAAATATCTCTTTTCCTTTGACTCTTCCTTTGACCCATTTATATGTTATATATATCATCATATACACAACATATACCATTCTCTCTAAACCCTATTTTCTTTCCCAATTTCTTTTCTCTTGCAATTAACATATATATACAATCCAATATAACAACAACAACAATAACAACAATAACAATAACATAATCAAAACTTCTAGACCATATATGAGGATATTACAGTTTTCTTCCTCTTGCCATTCTTGGTATCGTCTAAAACCCATGGAACACGTGTTTGCACTATGGCCTACATTGCCACATGCTGCGCATATCTCTTGGCGTGGCATAGGTGCTCTTCCTCTTGCATTTAGCACCTTAAGTTGATTTGTCAATTCTGCTAATTGCCATGCCATTTCAGAATCGTCTTTCCTATCATAAACTCCTATGTGCCTTGAAAACTGTATCTTTACACAAGGCACTTAACAACTTAATGAAAATAAACAATTAATTAAATTGAAAGAAAAACTAAACAAACAAACAATTAACAGTAAATAAACAAACAATGAAAAGAAAAATCAAACTATTACTACTGCGACAGCCTTCCCCGGCAGCGGCGCCAATGTAACACCCCGATACTCCATATAAGTACTATACATACACCTAATATACATACAGTAAGTATATAAAGTATAAGGATGTCACTTTTCGTTACATTTTTAAAACCTTTAACAGAGTTCAAACCACAATAAATAAATTTAAAGAGCATTTACAAAATCATTACACTTTTAATGATCTTACATATATATCATAATCTTATCTTTATCAAAACTTCATTTATACATATAAATATACTCTTGTCAGAAATACATCATAATTAAAAATTATACATGTATGTATCACCCTCTAGTTGGTCTCGACAACCTCTTACTCTTCTCGTGGCATAACGAAAGACTTCATATCTTCCACCTAGTCACCTGCGCGATTACACATCCGCGCTAAGCCCGAGAGCTTAGTAGTACAAATATAACATATAAACATTACATTATAGAAATTCTAGCATATAATGAAATATCACTTTCATGTACCATTAGTTTCTTATCATGTTTTTCCTTTTGAATTGCACCTTTCAAATATCTCTACTAATCTCATATATTATATATACATATATACATATCATTAACACCAACCACAATCCATCACTAATACTCACAATCATTATATCAATATACATATTACATATCATACTTCATATCATTATTTTATTCACAATTCACCAATCATGAACCACATTTCCAATGAAGGCAATCATTATCACCATTCATGAATCACATTTCCAACAAAGGCAATCATTATCATCATTCATGAGTCACATTTCCAACAAAGCAACCATAGATCTCATTACTCATTTATTTCAACATTTGTATATCACATTGACAACAAAGACAGACTCGGGCCCAAAAGACACTAATATGCCATTCAATTTTTAGAGTTAATGCTTTGGTTTTGTTATCACATTTATCATTATCATAGACCCAACTAGGCTTCAAGGATTTAGGTTCAACCAAGCTTCAAGGGGAACAAAGCATGCTAAGTATCAACCCAACTTGGCTTCAAGAACCAACCCAACCTAGCTTCAAGGGTTGTAACATCTCAATTAGGCTTCAAGGACTAGACCCAACCAAGCTTCAAGGGGAGTAAAACATGTTAAACTTCTACCCAACTTGGCTTCAAGGATCAAGCCCAACCTAACTTCAAGAGACTGTTACTAATATTAGGCATGCCACCAACAACAAACTCTGAAAATGGAATAACATATTAGCTACACAATTCATTTATCAATTTCATTCTCAATTCTCATCATCAATTAGGCAAACATGCCTTATGTCTTTCAATTGAATCATCATAGCCAATCACAATGGCTTCACATCACATTTGAGTTATCATAGCCAATCACAATGGCTTCACATCACAGTTGAGTTATCATAGCCAATCACAATGGCTTCACATCACATTATATTTCAATTCACATATTAATACTTCATTATTCAAGTATACATAATCAATTACATTGAACATTATCATCCAAGCAAATATGCTTCAATTATCTCAATTCACATTTCATAAAGCTCATATTATGCCAAACATAATATTATTGATATGCAATAATGTGGATTAAGGTTTGTACTTACCTCAAGAACCACTCCCATCAAGCTATACATAATCATTTACCTCATCATATGCTTCACATTTTACATATAGCATCATTGATGTAACATTATGAAGTATATTATTCATATAACACATTACCATTCACAAGATTCACAATGTATATAACATAACATTATTCATATAGTATCATATGCATCATCAAATGTATGTTCATTCTCAACAATGCAAGAAGAGCAAAGAACATTCACAGTAGCCAACACACTCAAGGGACACGGCCAAGCTTGTGGCCGTGTCTCTCAACACCAAATCAACCGAGGCAGACACGGGCAAGGGAACACGGCCGTGTCTCTCAACCAACACCAGGCAGTGGCAAACACGGGCAAGGGACACGGCCAAGCCAGTGGCCGTGTCTCTCCAAAATTGATCCAACACGGCCAAATTTCCTTAAACTTGGCCGTGTCTCCCAAAAATCTTTAGTTTTGGCCGTGTCTCATCCTTAGTTTGGCCGTGTCTCTCATGAACAAAAGCCCTAAACATGGCCAAATCTCTTTTAATTGAATTAAAACACATTATACACAACATAACCTTATTCAAATGAATATAATCAATGTCTTTAACACTTATTTTACATGTTCATCACAATAATCACATTAACAATACATTTAAACACATACCACTTCAAAACCCTAAAACCAACATCATTCTTATTCTTTCCATATCAACATCCACTTAACTTACCATCTTCAAACCAAAACCAACACCAATTTAACTTTGTAACTTACAATCAATTTCAACACTTATAAACACATCTCAAACACACTTAATCATAATAACAACAAATCATAACTCACCTCAAACACAACTTCACAAATAACAAAGGAAAACAAGAGAGTACTTACCTCAATTGAAGAAATTTCACAAATCTCCAACTTAATCCTTTGATTCTCCCTTCAATTTGATGTTTAGAACTTAGAAACCCTCTCTTCCTCTCCCTTTCCTTTGATAGCCTGCCACACCAAATGAGAAGAGAAGAAAATAAAGACAAGTCAAACTTCTCTTCTTCTTTAAATCTCCACCATGCAATTCTAACACAACAATTACTTAAATGCCCTCATCCATTTAAACTTAACTCTTGTCACTCATATGCCCATTTAAGTAATTTCACATATCACAAATAAATATCCTCTTCCATTGACCATCCCTTTTGACTTATGTATATGTTATTTATACTACCATATATGCAACATATACACTTCCTTTAAAAATTCTTTCCTTTTTCAATTTAACACATACATTCAATCCAATTAAAACAACAATAATATTCAAAACTTCTAGGGCATACATTGGGATATTACAGCCAAAAACTTGTTGCGCTCGAATTAAGTACTACTACAAAGCGTCGCTCGCAAGTATACGAGGTAGCTGTAGCAAAGGTGATAGCCCCAAGGTCGTTTCCCCAAGAAGGTGTGGTTCGTAATAGCTTGATTGACAAGTATTTAAATGCGGAAGTGTTTGTTGTATGAAATGTGCAAGATTAATTTAAACCTAAAATTAACGTGCGTAGGTTGAAGTGTGTGATGGGTGTGCAAGATCAAATCGATTCTTGGGAAGGTGCCTGGGGTCATAGGTCCATTCAATCAAAGCTCAATTCTCAATTATCCATTAAAATAACCTTGTAATTAATTTGTTCCTTAAGGTTAATTAGTCAATTACCAATCCATTAGTTCTCACATTCATGAATTAACAATGGCCAATTCTTTTACATTACCAAATTAATAAACCCTAGAACTTATATTTCTAATTCATTCATAGGGTGGTCGATTATATAGTTCCGATATCGGATTTCACCTCTCGGTCCGTCATCCAATATTCAAAGATCAATAGGTAGCTAATCTATCAACCTAGCATTTAATACAATACAATCAACAAATCAACAAGGAACATCAATGTAAATATCAAATCAAGACATTCAACCAAATATACTATAAACCCTAGGCATGGGTATTTAGCTCAACATCATCAATTTATAACAAATATTCATCTCAATACAAAACAATTACAAATTGTTCATTGCAATATCAATCTCTTAATATGACAACAACAATAAGAAATGAATTAAAAGAGAGAATAGAAAAACCCCTTGTGAAGGTGCCAAGAGTAGGATTGCTAGTCTTCCTCCTAGCTCCACTTGATGTATTTGATGAAGAACTCAAGCCCTCTTCAATGGTTGATTTCCCTTTGCACTGTGGAATGGAGCTTTCTCAAGTCACCAAACCTTTGGATGGAGCTCTCTCAAGTCACCAACCTTTCAATTGATTGTGCCTTTGGAAGATGGAATGGAGCTTTCTCAAGTCACCAATCCCTTCAATGAATCTTCTTCAACCTTCAAGAGCTTGTTAACCCAATTTATCCCAAAGAACCTCAAAGATCTTATCAATGGAAGATGGAGAAGGTGGAGAGGATGGAAATGGAGGTTTGGAGGTGAAGGGACAAGGGAGAGTGTCACTCTCTCCCTCTCCCACATTTTTGCAGAAAATGTTGAAGAACAACCAAGAACTCCCCCATTTTCCTCTTCCTCTCCTTTTAATTCATTCAAAAATCAACACCCATGCCTTCCAACTCACACCATTTCACTTTGTTCCCCACTATTTCTTTGTTTAGTATTTCTTTTTGCAAGCAAAAGCCATTGTCTCCCACTTTGTCTCCCACTTCGTACAAAGAAATTCAATTTTATCAGGCGGGACACGGCCAAGCCATGACAAGCTTGGCCGTGTCTCTTGCAATTTCTTGTTCTTTCCATGAGGTGACACGGCCAAGCCAAGAGTGGCTTGGCCGTGTCTCTTGATTTTTCATGGGACACAGCCAAGCTTCTGGCCGTGTCCCTTACTGGATCTCTTTCTCTTTCTTTCTTTTCTTTGTTTTCTTTTGGTCTCCAGGAGGTGACACGGCCAAGCCAAGAGTGGCTTGGCCGTGTCTCTTTTTTTCTTCCTTGGGACACGGCCAAGCTTCTGGCCGTGTCCCTTGCATTTTTGTTTAATCCTTGGGAGACACAGTCAAGGACACTGACACGGCCAGTGTCTTGGCCGTGTCCCATGACATTGTCAGTCTCTGCTTCTTTTCTTTCCTTCTTTGCTTGCTTTCTTGTTCTTTGGTATGAATTGAGACACGACCAAGCTTGCTGGTCGTGTCATGTGACACGGCCAGAGGCTTGGCCATGTCACTGGGTGTGTCCACTTCTGTTGCTCATTTTCCTTCTTTTCCTTCTCTTCTTTGGCTTGTTCATTGTTTTATTCTTTGAATGAGACACGGCTAGTGGCTTGGCTGTGTCTCTGGGTGTGTCTGCTTCTGCCTTGAATTTCTTTTGAGGGACATGGCCATGTCTTGCTTGGCTTGGCCATGTCTTGCTTGGTTCATGCTTTTCTTGCCCGGTTTTGATCTTTCAAGGGTGTTCTTGCACCTAAACTTTAAAACAACACTTTAAACAAACTTAAAGCAAAAATCAATCAAAACATTAACTAAAAACACATAAAAATCACACTAAAAACTAGTACAAATATGATTTAAACAACTACCCCACACTTAACTCCTTGCTTGTCCCCAAGCAAGGCTAAAATCAAAACACAATAAGCAAGATGAATTTTGTTAAGTTCAAGAGTTATAAAGATGCATCAAGACTTCCCTATCCCTAAATCCACAATCAATATCGAATCAAACAAAATCGACACTCATGCAATTAAGTGGTTCTCCATGCATAACCAATATTGTCGCTCCCTTACCAACTCTTACAAGTGTTTGATCATGGTGGTGTTTACACTCATAACAATCAATGAAAGATTATTATAATAGGCTTGCTTATCAATCAAATCTCCACCACAAAATAACAATCAAGCATCAATCAAAAGGTCTTTATTGGGTTGTAATGAGGATAAGGTAAAGGCATGGCATTTAGGAAGTGTGAGCTTAAACATTAAGTTCAAGAGCACTTCAAGAATGAAGTAACCATTCATATATATATATATATATACCACAGCAATTCCAAAACACATTCCTCTCATCTACCCTTTGACATTAAAGAGCTTTTCAAGGGAACTCACTTTTGTTGCCCGGTTTTGATCTTTCTAGGGTGTTCTTGCACCTAAACCTAAAAACAACACTTTAAACAAACTTAAAACAAAAATCAATCAAAACATTAACTAAAAACACATAAAAATCACACTAAAAACTAGTACAAATATGATCTAAACAACATGCATACATTTGTATCTCATATCATTGATCCTCTCTGGCTCACAGCCCCGGATTACGAAAGTTCAAAAGCTTACGACAATTCGACTTACGCCAGAGACAAAGTGTCTAGCAACGACTCAATCACTTGCTCACCAAAAACAATGGAACCTGAACAAATCCAAAGAATGGTGGATGAGGCCCTCAATGCCAATATGGAAGAAATAAAAGAGGCCATGGATGAGACCATGAAGAATCAACTAGCCGCAATTTTAGGAAACAATGCCGAAGCATCTGCTAGCACCAAGAAAGTTGAGGGGAAGGCTAAAATTGATGAAAAGGTGATCATTGATGATGATGATGATTGGGCTCAATACTACCAAGAGGTTAAAGAAAAGAAGAAAGAAATGAAGACTGTTGAGAAGGCAACTATTGAAAAGACTGAGACATCCGATGTTGAAAAGATGATTGCTGATTTAGAAAAGAAATTTGAGAAGAAGCTGAAAACTGAAGAGAAGTCTAAGATCGACAAACTATTTGAACAAGATGAAGAGGTCCCTTAAAAATTCAAGATGCCTTCCTTTGCTAAGTACAATGGCACCAAAAATCCTCATCTCCATTTAAAGCAGTATATCACTGCCATGCAATCTGCTCGAGCTACTAAGGCTCAAACCCTAAGGTACTTCATGCTCTCATTGGACCCTGTTGTCCAAAATTGGTTCAATACCTTAGATGATGGAACATAAAAGAGTTGGGATCTACTTTACAAAGCCTTCATCCAACAATACGAATATAATATTGAGTTAGAAGTTACTTTAATGGAAGTGGAGTCCATCAGACAAAGGCCAAATGAGAATTTTGTGGATTATGTGAAGCCATGGAGAAATAAGGCCGCTTTACTCAAGAAGAGGCTTGATGAATCCGATCAAATAAGGATGATTGTGAGAGGGGTGTTACCTAATCTTCGTGAGTGGATGTCTCATACACTCATCCGTGATTTCAAAGATCTTCTCCAAGTTGGTCTACAAATTGAAGAGTGGGAAAGGGAGAAGAATCGCTTTTCAATAAGAAGGAATGAGAAAGGGAACAACCAGCCTAACAATCAAAGCACATAAAAAGAAGTTGATGTTAATGTAACCGATCAAGCAAATAGAAGGCAGTTTTCAGATCCGGGGAAGCCTTTGTCTTGGGTTTTCTTTAAGCTACAAAAGAAAGGGTTGTTACAACCATTGGCTCCTCAACCTTTACCTAGTCCATTACCCCCAAAATTTGATACTAAGGCTTTTTGTCAATTTCATCAGACTCAAGGACATGAGACTGATAGGTGTACCCGATTAAGGCATGAGATCCAAGATTTGATTGATAGTGGCAAGCTACCCGAGCCGGATAAGCCCAATACCAAAGACAACCCTTTGCCTAAATTTGGAAGAGTGCCACCACCAGCAACCTTTATGGTGGGAAAAGGATTGGAAGAAGATTTTGTTTTATCCTCTTTTCAAGATGACAATGTTGAAGATGTGAAAGGAAAAGAAGCCTAACTCAATGAACTTTCCTTAGCTTGAATGTTGCTTTTCAATCTTACTTTATTTAATATTTTGGAACTATTGTGTTTTTCAAATTTAAAGTTTTTTGAATAAATTACTTTCATCAAAATTTTTGTTGGTCTTTATTCATTTTGGTGCTCAACCAATGAGGAATCTAGCTTGATAATTCATATATTTATGCATCATGACTTGAATGACTTCACTAGGTGAGGGAATTTCTCTATAGCATTGAGTTGTGTATGCTTACTTAGAGAGGGCTCCTGCATAATTACATTTGTCAAGGTCCTAGTCAGTCTTAGAACATGCTTTGACAAGCTTTCGAGGCAAAATTGAACTCTGCTTATTTAAGAGAGAAATGATCTAGGCATTGTTTGGTTAGCCAACAACTAGTATCTACCTATTAAATATCAATCCCTAGTTGTCCCTTTGAGCCTTCATAAAATTTTAGCTTTCTTTTCATTGGCTTACAAACCCCAATAACCTACCCTGAGCTGTTGTGATACTTTTGACAAGTCTTATGATCACTAAGATGAATAGGCAAGAAGATCAAAGAAAACAATGATTAGTCAAGATCATGAGGATAGTTGAAGTTTCAAGACCATGAAGATAGTTGAAGTTCTCAAGACCATGAAGATGGTTGAAGTACTCAAGATCATAAGGATAGTTGATGTTCTCAAAACCATAAGGGTAGTTGAAGTTTTCCTAATATCTCTAATATATCAACACAACATCAGAGTAACAAATGATTTATCCCTATTAAAGAAGATTTATGTTACTCCACTTATCCATTATTGGAAGCCCAAGTTAGTACAAACCAAGACAACTCTTTTTAGAGCTAAAAAAAACAAAAAAAAGAAAAAAGAAGAAAGCAAAAGAAAAACAAAAGAAAAAGAAAAGAAAAAGAAAAGAAAAGGAAGAAAGATAAAATCTAGAAAGGTGGTTCAAAAAGCCAACTGGGTTCTCTTTTACCTAAGACAACAAAAGGCTTCCATTTATGGATTGACTTGAATTAGTCCCAACACAACCAAAGATTCAATCAAAATCAAAGAAAAAGGAGGAAGACCATCCAGTTCTTGAAAGTTCTGTACTTGATAGTCCTACGAGAAAGAAGGGCAAAATGATAAAAGAAAGGGAAGAGTAAGGAAAGAGAAAGAAAAGGGAAGAGTAAGAAAAATAAAGAGGAAAAAAGGGAAAAGAAGAAAAGTAACAGATTTGGGTCTTAAACTTTTGGCAAGGGCAAAACTGTCCTAATCAAGATCCAGATTAATGCCAAGAAGATAGAAGGAATTTGGAGTCTGGAAAGATTGCTCCCAACTGCCTAAAGTTCCAACAAGAAATTTGTAGTGTGATGTTTTGTCCATTGTGTCACACCAGCTCCAATCTCAAAATGGCCTCCACTTTAACCCATGTCCCTTATAGACACCATTTCAAGCCTATCAAAGACCTGTTGATCTCTCTTGGTAGGTAGAGTTTATTAGTGGAGATAGTTTGGATAAGCATGCATATGAGATAGACAATATTTAAACTCAAATGAGACCTATGGCCAAGCAATGTGTATGCGCCTATATGAAGTGCAACAATTCTTGCTTAAATATAAATGATTCCCGAGTTTAGTACGGTAACTAGGCTTGTCATGTTATAGATATATTAATTTAAAAAAATTAAGTCCTGAGGTACATTGACATCGATTTGGCAAAGCCAACATTTGATTTCAAAATCAAAATTCAAAAAAAAAAGTGTTTTGTCATACAAAGCCTTCAAGTTAAGGGAAGTATGTTGAATTGATTATTGGCAAGGTCATGAAGAAACTACCAACTGACAAGCTGAAACATAGTTTGAAATGGATATATCCATGACTATGCTGCTTAGGGTCTCCACCACTCATGTTTTCAACATCTTGAAGATAAAAGCCAAATGCAAAGCTTTTGATCATTTCAATGCGATACTTGAACGAGAATAAAAAAGGAACCAATGAGAACACTTCTGCTAATCACCTCGGTCTGTGAGTCGATGAAACAACTGTAAGTATTATTCATGCATATCATGCATACATGAGCATATTACATCGCACTTTCTTGTCTTAATGAATAGCAAACACCCTATGAATTAAAGAATCAAAAGAAGATATTGAATCAAGGGAGCATGGAAAGCCTATTCGCTTGTGGAAGCCCCAGTCACTTTGCAAAGGGAAGAAATGCGTGCTTATGCAAAGAACTAGACAAGAAAAACATCAATCAAAGCTTGCATGAAAGAAAAAAATCCTTGGGGGCAAGGAGAGGATATAAGATCCAATCAAAATTGGAAAAAAAAAAGGAAAAGCAGTTGCAAGGGAAAAGTGGTTAAAGTGCAAAAACTCCCTTAGAAGATCAAAAAAAGGAAAGAAGAACATGGATCAAGCAAGACATGGCCAAGCCAAATCAAGCTTGGCCGTGTCACCTCAAAGGAAATCTTGGCAGAGCATGACACGGCCAAGCCACTGGCCCTGTCTCACCTAAAGGGCAAAGCCAAGAAAGACCAAGCAAAGAGAGAAGGGAAGTAGTAGGTGACACTGGCAGGTGACACGGCCAAGCCACTAGCCGTGTCACATGACACGGCCACAAGCTTGGTCGTGTCCCATCCTAAGCCAAGAATAAAGAAGAACCAAAGAAAAAAACACAGAAACTGACACACCCAGGGGACACGACCAAGCCACTGGCCGTGTCACTCCCATCTTCAAAGAACAAAGAAGACCCGATCTCAAAGGATGAAGATCCATTTTCAAGGGTGAAGACCTGATCTCAAAAGATGAAGATCCATTTTCAAGGGTGAAGACCCAATCTCAAAGGATGAATATCCATTTTCAAGGGTGAAGACCCGATCTTAAAGGATGAAGATCCATTTTCATCTCAAAGGATGAAGATCCATTTTTAAGGGTGAAGACCCAATCTCAAAGGATGAAGATCCATTTTTAAGGGTGAAGACCCGATCTCAAAGGGTGAAGATCCATTTTGATGGTGAAGAATCACAATGCATAAAACAGCCGGAGCAGTCAGACTTCTCAAATGATAAAAGGTCAGTCAAACTCAATCTCAGGTCCAACCACCCATTATCAGGTCCAAGTACCCATTCTTGGGTCCAAGTACCCAAATCAAATCAATCCCGGGTCCAAGTACCCAAATTAAATCAATTTAGGGTCCAAGTACCCAAATCAAATCAATCTAGGGTCTAAGTACCCAAATCAAATCAATCTCGGGTCCAAGTACCCAATACCAGGTCCAAAACCCAAAATTTCCTTAAGTCCAGAACCTAGAATTATCCTTGAGTCCAGAACTCGAACCGGTCCAGAACCCAAAATTTTGTCCAGAACCTAGAATCTCCCTTGAGTCCAGAACCCAAATTTTCCTTAGGTGCAGAACCCAAATTTTCCTTAGGTCCAGAACCTAGAATTATCCTTGAGTCCAGAACTCGAACCGGGTCCAAAACCCAAATCCTCAACCGTTTCATCAAAAATTAAGTCTTATTGCTTTTCACTCTCTTTCACTAAGGTTTCAGATCATTCAAGCAGGGGGCAAACTGTAGACCCTTAATTTTTGACCCAATCCGGTCCAATATGTTTTATTTAGTCTAAAATGATTTTTGTTGTCTAATTGGTCCAAAATAATTTTTATTAAATAATTTTTGCTTTAGTATCTAATTTTTATTAATACAAAATAGAAATAAACAAATAAAAGTCAAAAAATAAAAATAAAAATAAAAATCAGAGTCGGAAAAATCGGCGACGAAAAAATTGTCTCGCGGGCCGTGGGCATTTCGCCTGCTGGAAATTCCTGCGGGCGAAATCACTGTGCTATTTCGGGAAATTTTCTGCCTGCGAAATAGCTTACGGGCCCGCTCCGTGCGCGCTGCCGCAGCCAGCTGCAGCAGATTTTTTTGCCAGCGCAGTTTTTCCGCAGCAGTTTTTTTTTCGGTAGCGCAAATTTTCCGACGCAAATTTTTCAAAACCTAATCCAATTAGGTTTTGGTTTTTTTGTTTTATTAATATTACTTACCTTAACTAATTATGAATAAAAAGCCTCAAACCACTATAAATAAGGACCAAAGGCAATTAATTTAAGGGAGGAAAAAATCCAACAGTAGTTTGGAAAATTTGAAACCAAATCAAGGAAGGAAAAGAAGAAATTCAATTCAACTCTTTTCTGGAATAGCAACAGCACAATTTAGAAGATTCAAAGGCAAAAAAAAGGCTTGTCTTTGGAGCTAGTTCATCCAAGAAGAATTATTTTTGGAGAAATCATCAAAAGAAGGTATGTGTTAATTAATTTTCTTTAATTGTTTTTTTTACACAGTAGCAAATCTATGAAATCAAAATTAAAAACCTTTGAACTTTAATTTAGTTTTCCTAAAGCAAAAAAAAAAAAAAACCTTATTTCGTTTGTTTATCTTCCAAAAGGCTTAAAATTGTTATTTTTTCTTCTTAAAAACCTTAAAACTCTAATTGAACATATTTTTCAACAAAACTAAGATGTAAATTCTGCTTCTTTTAAAATTTTAAAGTAGGTTCTATTTCATTCAAAAAGCCTTAAAAACATCTTTTCTACTTATAAAAACTTTAATTTGTTTGTTTAAATTCATAAAACTTCATGAAATTATCAAATTGATTTCTAAAACCCTAAAAATTATTCACCACCCGTGACCCTACTTCTAAATCCTAAAATCCAAAATTCAACTTTTAAACCTAAAATAATGAACTCTAATCCTTTTAAAACCTTAAACCCTAATTTTTATGAACCCTAATCCTTTTAAAAACATTAAAAAACATAAAAACATAAAAACCTAAATTAAAAATCACAAATTAAAGTATTTTAAAGTGTTTAAAACCCTAGTTTCATGATATCATCATTCAAACCTTAATTTTTTTAATCAAAGAGTCTTACCAACCCTTTAAAACATAAAACCCTAATTTATTTTAATTCCATAAAAGTCACAGTAGCCATAATTGGACTTTTATTTGCTTTATTCAATTCCATACTTGATTATGCTTTGATTTATTTCTTATGCTTTAATTTATTTAATTTCAATACTTGATTTATTTAATGTATCATGGATGGATGTTTATTTTCTACTTTGATTAATAGCTTTGATGAATGATTTATTTATGATGAATGATTATTTACTTTTATCAATTAATTTAGATTTCCAAAAGTTGTAAGAGGTATGTTTCCACTTGGTGGGTACCTCATTGGTTAAACATCATGTAATTTAATTTGCTTTTCTATTTTAGATCCTATGTAAAGGGCATGTTTCTACCTTTTGGTGGGTGTCCTATTTAGGCATGTGATGTAAGGACATGTTTCCATTCTTGGATGGGTGTCCATTTATTTGCTTTGTTTGGGCATTGCTTTGATTTTAATATATTGATGCTTTCTTTTAATTATTGTGTGTAATATGGATAATGTTGTTATATTTAAGAATTTTATAATATTAAGACTTGTAAAGGAGATTTGTTCCAATGAACCGGGCGTTGTGGGGGTGCTGGGCCATTTCTCACCTTCCCCACACGTACCCAACTTTCTAAACCCATTAAGGGGTTGGGGATTCCTTAGGAATCGAGTCATCCGCCCCTTTCTTTTTCTCGTCCCATCCGGGTGGCAACTCCATTTTCTCCGGACTTAGGTCCGTGTTCTCTAAGGCCCCGAGCCTAAACAGTGCCGAAGTCGCAAGAACCATTCCACCAGGAGTGGGGGCGAAAATCCCCGCTCGCAGGTATGGTATTTACATCAAACATATTACCTATTTGGCACTCTTGATTTGAGTGTGCTCCTCCACAATAATCACAAATAGATGCCACTACAGTTGGTTTTTACAATTGCAGTCCTTGTATGTTCTTGTTCAATGCTTCTACCTGAGCTGCTGGTGTTGTAATAACATTTACATTGTGCATCCCAACTATCTTCTTTATTGATTGCCTATCGGTGGGCCATTCATATGAGTTAGCAGCCATCTTATCAATTAATTCATATGCTTCTTCCAGTGTTTTCATTTCTAATGAGCCTTCAGTTGCAATATCTATCATGCTTCTGATTTGGCTCTTAATTCCATTGTAGAAGGTTTGCACTCTCCACCATGTAGAAAACTCTTCTTGAGGGCACCTTCTTAACATATCCTTGTATCTCTCCCATGCCTCATCTAGAGTCTCCATGTCTCTCTGAGAAAATTTAGCAATCTCATTAATTAATTGTGCAATTTTAAAAGGAGGAAAATACTTACTCTGGAATTTTTGAGCCAATCCATTCCAAGTTGTTATGGAGTTTGGTGCTAAAGATAGTATCCAACTTTTTGCTTTGTCCCTTAAAGAAAAAGGAAAAAGTCTCAACCTTTTTGCATCTTCTGAAACTCCATTATACTTGAAGGTGTCACAAATTTGGAGGAAACTTGTTATATGTTGGTATGGGTTCTCATTGGGTAAGCCTCCAAATTGGCACATTTGCTTCATTAAATGTACCACAGATGGTTTGATCTCAAAGTTGTTAGCTTGAATCGAAGGTCTAAGAATGCTTGGTCCTGTGCCTTCCAATGATGGCATAGCATAGTCTCTTATGGTTCAAAGGTTGTTGAGCTTCTCTAGCACCATCATTGTTTCCTCTAGCTGGAATAAGATCTTGTGGATCATCTTGCCCTTCTTCTTGAATGAAAAGTTCACTCTGGTTCTGGATCAAATTCTGCTAATGGCTCCCTAGAAGTTCTAGTCATACACTAACAAAATCTAAAACAAAAGTAAATAAATAAAATAAAAATCTCAAATTAACAGCTAATAACAATATAATAATTTTCAGATAAATCTTCAGTCCATGGCAACGGCGCCAAAACATGATGCATCCTAGTTAACTCTAGCAAGTGCACTAGTCGTATCAGTAATATAGATTTATGAATCCGAATATCATCCCACGAAGACCAAAGTTTATAAGCCAATTATTATATTGTGTTGACAATTATTTGAGAAACAATATATGAAAAAAAGGATTTGAATTTAAATATAAAATTAAACTAAATTGCTGAAAATTAAATATTTTTGTTGAATTAATAATAATCAATTAATAAAATATGTTAGAGTCCACAATCCCCCTAAACTTGCATAGATATCAACATTGATTAAGAAAATTGAGTTAAGATTGGTGGGTTATCTTTTAGCCTGGCTAACATTATTCAGGGACATAGCTTTTCAAATTAATATTAAACTCTTATTTAGACACTTTAACATTAATTTGCATATGAACAAACCTGGTTATTCGACCTTATTCTAGGACACAAATAGTGCCATAGGCTAATATCAAATCATCTATTCAAATACATCATCAATTAAACCCGTTATACAAAATCACCTATATAAATCAATCATTCAAATCTCATTGAATAAAAACCCTAACTTCTCTATTCTACACATCATCAAGGAATTTAATCAATTAAATATTGAATACAAGCATTAAGAACCAGAAATTTGTATAAAACTAAATTTTTATAAAACTAACCAATTTCAATAATCAATATCAATATCCATTAGGGTTCATGTTTCCTTTAACAAAATGAAATTACTCCATACTTAAATCTAAGTAACTAAATCTGAAATTGAAATAAGACATGATAAGAATAAGCAAACTCTTGTTAGTTGTTTTTGGCTTTAGCTTGAACTCCTTCTCTAATGGAGATTTTGTCTTCAAGGAGAAAGAAGAAGAAGAAGCCTCCAATTTGTTTGAAGAACCTGCTGTATTCTTTTCTAGATTTGCATAAAAAAACTCTCTCCCCCTCAAATGTGTTTCTCCTCCTTTTAAATCCCTTCTATTCCTATTTTCTCTAGGTTATAATAAGTTAGCTTCCTATTCTATTTAGAACTCTTAAACAAAATAGGAAACAAAATAAATGAAGTTATAAACAAAATAGGAAAACAAAAGGAAGTCCTAATGAATTGAGGAAACTAAAAAAATGCTAAATATCTGCTGTAAATTCATGCATTTCCATGACCATGCATCTGCCCATGCGCCTCTCTATTTTTAAAACTCAGCACTGGAAACTTTGGCAGCCACATGCATGACCATCTGCATGCCCATGCGTATCTCTGCTCTTTTTGTGCTTTTACTGGATTTTTGTTATATTTTCCAAAATTCACCTACAAAAACATAAAATAAGACTAAATAACCAAAATAACTAAAATTAAATGAAAAATAAGATAAAACTAATAAAAACTAACAAAAACTAAAGAAAACTACTGAAAATGTTGTCCTAATTATATATAAAATACACATTTATCAACATCCATAAAGTGGAAACATGTCTTTTACAACTTAATCCAAATATTAAAAATTGCAATAAAAAATTTATAAATAACCATCATACAAAGAATTATAAAATCAAGGCTTAATTAAAAGGAAATTAAGATTAATCACAAAAATTGCAATCCACAAACATATCTTAATATTAACTCATTAACAAAATATAGGGCGCAACGCATACGACAGTCCTGCTAGCCGGTCAGTAGGCGGGGGTCAAGGGGGTTAGTGCCCCCAAATGGTAAATGATTTACCATTGCTGCCTCCAGAATATGTGTTATTAATCATATTAGTAACAAAATAATGATGCTACACTTGAAAACTCTGTCATAATTGCTATTTATAAATTTGAGTTTTAAATCATAATTTAGGGTTTAGATTGCAAAATTAAGGTTCAATATCCAATTAGGGTTCTAGATTTGCAAAATTAAGTAGATAATGATGAAAAAACAAACTAAAGTAAATCTGGAAAGCTATGGAACAAAATCAAGAGATTAATTTATTGAATTAAGTAAAGAAGAGTATAGAAAATCCTACTGATATCTTCGGTTCCACCGAATAGTATCACTGAACCAAGCCTTGTTGGAATACAGGTATAGAAGTATGTTTGATGATCCTAAAATAGGTTTGGATTCAGTTGAACTTTGATTGAACTAATCAATCCTAGATTGCACTCTATGTCTTTTAGTTTTTGCTACCGTATTTTCTTTTGCTCTTTCTGTGTTTCTTGGTTTTTTCCTCTTTTTTGGTTGTTGTATGCCAATTGCTACTGGATTGGTGAGATTTTTATTTATATTCCCTCTTTGCTAATTCTTCCCTAAAGTTGATTGCTAAATCTCTCTTTTATAATGTTTAATTAGGGTTACATCTCAATTGAAAAGTCCTAACCTATTAAAAACCTCATGTTTATCTGGATATATCCGATTTTAAGTAGGATTAGTAAATTAAAAGGTTTGAGTCATGGTGAACTGGCCATGGCTTATGGCCAATCACCATGAGCTTATGGGCCCATTCAATTTTTTTACTAGTCCAGACTCGATTCAGGCTTTTTAAATTAGTCTGAAATTAATTCAAACTTTTAAAATTAGATTGGATTTAACTAAAGCCAAAATTAAAGGTCTACAGAGAGCTTTTGATTTAATTTTCCTTGTATAGAAAATTCATTTTGTAAGAATGTGACATATGTGATTCAATCTAAGTTGTTCTCCTACTATTTTGCTTACCCATGAAAAAAAAATCTTTAGATAGTTTAGAATATATTTAAAGATACTCGTTTTACCTCTAGGATCTAATTTCCTATGTTTGTGAGAGGTATCATGTTCACAAACAACGTATCCCCAAGATTTTGGGACACTCAGATAAGCTTGCCAACCTATCCATAACTTATACGAAGTGGAAGTAAATGACTTAGGGGGCACTAGATTAAGTATATATGTGACTCTTAGTAATGCATCTCCTCAATAGGCGGTGGGTAGTTTGAGCCATAAGCAACCTAATCGTTCAAAAGAGAGTTTTGTTTCTCATTATAAAACATCATTTGTTGTGAATTTCATAGAATAGTCAGTTATTGCTCTATTCATTTTTATCATACATTTACTTGAACTGATCAGACAAATATTCACGACCTCTGTCGGTTCAAAGTACTTTCACTTCTTTGTTAAATTGATTTTTCAAATTGGGTTGAAATAAATCTTGAGGCAACTTTTAGATTAATGTGTTATCAAATATACATGACCATACAAAGTACAATCATCAATAAAGATGATAAAATAATAAGCATTTTTTCCTCACATTCATTATATCACGGATGTCTGAATGAATAAATTGGAAAGGAATATGGGCTCTTGTGCCCTTTTCAATATAAATTTCTTATAGTTTTTTCTAGCTAGACATAATTCACAAGTATACAATTCCACTTGATCAATATTTGATAGGAGGCTAGTCTTTATTAATCGATCCAATCCTTGTTAGCCTTCAATAAGATCAAATCTAGCACATCCACATCTTTGTTATAATTTTTTGAAGTTGTAAATAACAGAAAAACTGATATTGGAAACCATAGTGCTTACAATATCCATAACAAGAAAAATTTCTTAGAAACATATCAGAGCCTTAAAGAAAAATATTTACCCAAAATACAAATGTACTTATTATCATGGAAACTTCAAGAAAATAAGTCAAAGTTAAACCAAACATAGACGTCAAATTCTATCAAATTCGTGGAATGTAAAGGACATAATAGAGTAATAAGGTTTGACTGCTATGCAAAACTTACTTTAAGGTGGCATTTCTTTCAACATGTGCATTGATCCTTATAAAGGTCCATCATCCCCTAGTTGCATTTACTGACTAAATTGTATGAAGACCTCAAAATCCTTCATTACAGGTTTGATTGCTCCCAGGTTTTCAATCCACAGAGGATATTCTTCAGTTAAAAAAATAGAATTAGAAACAAGGATTTACTCACATGTGAGTTGCCTTGTTACACCTTGTAAGGTATGGTATAGTCCTTCGTATAATTGTCTTTGTTCCCACAATTGAAAACATTCAACCTTTACAATGGTCCTCCTTTTAAGATGTTATCCCTCTTGTTGGTTATCTTTGACTTTTATTTTCTTAAGCCTAATTGTCTTTATCCTTGCCTTTAACTTGTTATACTCGTGTTTTTTATCTGAAGCTCTATTTGAGTTGGACTTATTTATATATATTGGATCTTATAGCTGCATTATGCTAACTAATTAGCTACTATCTCCATATAAGTATATGCAAATGCCTTTATTAATACCAGTATGTTAGGTTCACTCTCATATGCTCCCTACTTTTAGGCACGGAATGAACAATCGCTTGGATCTTTTGCCCTTGGGTCTGAATTTGACCATCATTATGTAACTCACTAAACTTGTTTCACTTCTTTGCTAGATGTCTCTTTGTTAAGTGTTCTTGATGCTTCTTATAAGCATAAAACTTATTAGTGAGAAATGGAAGTTTTGCAAAAGAAATTTCACTAAATTTCTTATAATAGATATTTACCTGCCTTTGCCATGTCCATAGTTATAAAATTCTTCATAACATCATCATTAGTTGCACTAAGCAATATAATATAAGTGTAGACCCTTAATTTTTGACCCAATTCGATCCAATATGCTTTATTTAGTCCAAAATGATTTTTGTTGTCTAATTGGTCCAAAATAATTTTTAATTAAATAGTTTTTGCTTTATTATCTAATTTTTATTAATAAAAATAAAAATAAACAAATCAAAATAAAAAATAAAATAAAAATAAAAATAGGAGTCGAAAAAAAAAATCGGCAGCGAAAAGTGGTCGCGCGGGACTGACGGGCCAGCCGCAGCTCACCCGCAGGCCTACGGGCGTTTTGCCCGCAGGAATTTCCTGCGGGCGAAATAACTTCCTGCGGGGCGAGTTATTTCGCCCGCAGGAAATTCCTGCGGGCGAAATAGCCACCCACAGGAATTTCCTGCGGGCTGGCCAGCAGGAATTTTCTGCAGGCTGGCACGCCTACACGCCCAGCCACGGGCCCGTTCGCCAGCGCAAAATTTTTCAACTCATTTTTTTTTCGGGTTTCTTTTTTTATTACTTGCCGTGTATAATTAGGAATAAAAAACCTAAAACCATTATAAATAAGGACCAATAGAACCAAATCAAAGGAGGTGAGGAGGGGGAAATTAAGGTGGCCGAGAGTGAACAAATCCAAAGGCAGTGGCTTAGGATTTGAAACCAAATCAGTGAAGGAAAAGGGAAAAAGCAATTCAAGTGATTTGTAAAGTAGCAGCAGCACGAATTAAGCAATTCAAAGGCAACAAAGGCTTGTCTTTGGAGCTAGTTCATCCAAGAAGAGTTATTTTTTGGAGAATCAACAAAAGAAGGTATGTTAAATTCTTTTTGATTTATGTAACACAGTAGCAAATCTATACAATTTAAGGTTTTTTAAATCAAAAACTTTAGAACTTTAATTTAATTCTTCCAAAGTTAAAACACTAAAACGTGATCTTCTTTTCTAAAAAGACTTAAAATTGTTATTTTTTCTTCTTAAAAATCTTAAAATTCTAATTGAACATATTTTTCTACAAAACCAAAATCAAATTATGTTTCTTTCAAATTTTTAAAGTAGGTTCTATTTCATTCAAAAAGCCTTAAAAAACATCTTTTCTACTTATAAAAACTTCAATCCTTTTGTTTAAATTCATAAAACTTCATAAAATATCAAATTGATTTTCAAAACCCTAAAACCCTGATTCAATTTTTAAACCTAAAATAGTAAACCCTAAACCTTTTAAAACATCAAACCCTAACTTTTTCTAAACTTTAATCTTTTAAAACATAAAAACACAAATATGCTAATTTTACACAATAGCTTAAAAATACAATTTAAAATCACAAATTAAAGTATTTTAAGGTATTTAAAACCCTAGTTTCATGATTTCATCATTCAAACCTTAATTTGTTAAATCAAAGTGTATTACCAACCCTTAAAAAACATAAAACCCTAATCTATTTTAATTCCATAAAAAGTCACAGTAGCTATAATTGAACTTTTATTTGCTTTATTCAATTCCATATTTACTTATACCTTGATTTATCTCTTATGCTTTAATTTATTTAAGTTCAATACTTAGTTTATTTTATTTATCATGGATGGATGTTTACTTTTTATTTAAATACCTTTGATGAATGATTTATTTATTATGAATGGCTATTTACTTTTATCAATCAATTTAGACTTCCAAAAGTTGTAAGAGGTATGTTTCCACTTGGTGGGTACCTCATTAGTTAAACATCATGTAATTTAATTTTCTTTTCTATTTTAGAACCTTTGTAAAGGGCATGTTTCTACCTTTTGGTGGGTGTCCTATCTAGGCATGTGATGTAAGGACATGTTTCCATCCTTGGATGGGTGTCCATTTATTTGTTTTGTTTTGTTTGGACATTGCTTTGATTTTAATATAATGATGCTTTCTTTTTATTATGTGTAGTATGGATAATGTTATTATACTTAAGAATTTTATAATATTAAGGCCTGTAAAGGAGGCCGGTTCCAATGAACCGGGCGTTGTGGGGGTGCTGGGCCATTTCTCACCTTCCCCACACGTACCTAACTTTCCGAACCCATTAGGGGATTGGGGATTCCTTAGGAATCGAGTCATCCACCCCTTTCTTTTTTCCCAGCCCGTCCCGATGGCGACTCCATTTTCTCCGGACTGAGATCCGTGTTCTCTAAGGCCCCTAGCCTAAACAGTGCCGAAGTCGCAAGAACCATTCCACCGGGAGTGGGGACGAAAATCCCCGCTCACAGTGGCGACTCCACTGGGGATAAGAGAAGTTGATTCCGTTGGTCTTTATATTATTCTATTCTTTCTTATAATGATATTATCCATTGCATCATCTTAGATTGTATTGTTTGCGTGAGTTAGCAAGCCCGTGTTACCCGTGTTATGTTATGTAAGGGATACCATACTTTCACTCAAGGTATGGAGATCGAGCATGGCATAACCACTCATAGCCTCGTAATGTTTGGTATATACTTGCTATGGGAACCTAAGCCTTTCTACCCAAAAACTAAAGCTCATGTAATTGGCCTAGTTACTTTCCTTAGGTTTTACCCCAAATGCATGTTGTTTGACTATGATTAGTTTATCTTAGTCTAAATCATGGCTTATTTGGTTTGTTCTCTTTCTAATATGACCCAAGTACATTTGCAAGCTCAAAATAAATTTTTCTTTAAAATCCAAAAGACCAAAACTATTTTCAAAACTTTTTAAGATGGTCTTTTCTAAAAATAAATCAAAAATCCTTTGGCTCATGGCCCAAATACTAAGCCCAAAATCCATTTTTCTAAAATCTTTTACAATGGGCTTAGAAACAAAACTATTTTTCACCCAATCTTTTCTTACAAAGAGCTTGCAAAAATATTTAGGTCAATTATGAAATACCAAAAATCAATTGTGGGCCTAGTTTACACTAAGAATAAATTAACCATGGGCTTGTTTTTGGCATGAACCATTAGTTACCTTTTTTCAAGTGAGAAATCTATCTATAATAAACCTCTTAATTTCATTTTAATCCAACATAGCATAAAAGCTATTTTAGTTGGTTGAATGGATTAAAACCAAATTAATGGGAATTATCATGGATTGATTTCCATTTTCGAAAATATAACTATTGGTTGAAACGTCCAAGGGAATTATTTGAAAGCAAGATACCCCATGTTGGTATTTTGTTAACCATATACCTAGGAAAAGAGACTCGCCATTCGTGTGTGGATGTTATAAGGTTGGAAGGAACGTCCTATTTATCCTTATTTGTTGTTTGTGCATACATGCATACATGCATACATTTGCATCTCATTGATCCTATCTGGCTCACAGCCCTGGATTATGAAAGTTCAAAAGCTTACGACAATCCAACCTATGCCGGAGACGAAGTATCTAGCAACGACTCAATCACTTGCTTGCCTAAAACAATGGAGCCCGAACAAATTCAAAGGACGGTGGATGAAGCCCTCAATGCTAAGATGGAAGAAATCAAAGAGGCCCTAGCTGAGACCATGAAGAACCAATTGACTGCAATCTTAGAAAACCATGCTGAGGCATCTGCTAGCACTAAGAAACCAAAGGACAAAGGGAAGACGAAAGTTAATGAAGTAGCTTTTGATGATGAAAAGGTGGTCATTAATGATGATGATTGGGCTCAATACTACCAAGATCTTCAAGATAAAAAGGAGCAAAAGGTTATTGAGAAGGCAACTATTGAAAAGACCGAGACATCTGATATTGAAAAGATGATTGCTGATTTAGAAAAGAAATTTGAGAAAAAGTTGAAAACTGAAGAAATGTCCGAGATAGACAAACTATTTGAACAAGATGATGAGGTCCCTTATAAATTCAAGATGCCATCATTTGTTAAGTACAATGGCACTGGAAATCCTCATCTTCATGTGAAGCAGTATATCACTGCCATGCAGTCTGCCCGAGCTACTAAGGCTCAAACTCTAAGGTACTTCATGCTCTCATTGGATCCTGCTGTCCAAAATTGGTTCAATACCTTAGATGATGGAACACAAAAGAGTTGGGATCTACTTTAAAAAGCCTTCATCCAACAATATGGATATAATGTTGAGTTGGAAGTTACCTTGATGGAACTAGAGTCCATTAGGCAAAGTCCGAATGAGAATTTTGTAGATTATGTGAAGAGATGGAGAAACAAGGCTGCTTTGCTCAAGAAAAGGCCCAATGAATTTGATCAAATAAGGATGATCGTGAGAGGTGTCCTGCCCAATCTCCGCGAAAGGATGTCTCACACACTTATAAGGGACTTCAAAGATCTTCTCCAAGCTGGTCTACAAATTGAAGAATGGGAAAGGGAGAAGAATCGCCTTTCAATAAGAAGGAATGAGAAAGGGAACAACCAGCCTAACAATCAAAGCACACAAAAAGAAGTTGATGTTAATGTAACTGGTCAAGGGAATAAAAGACAATTCTCAGAATTGGAGAAACCTCTATCTTGGGTTTTTAGCAAGCTGCAAAAGAAAGGGTTGTTACAACCGTTAGCTCCTCAACCTCTACATAATCCAATGCCACCAAACTTCAATGCCTAGGCCTTCTGTCAATTTCATCAAATGCGAGGGCATGAAATAGATAAATGTGCTCATCTAAGGCATGAGATTCAAGACCTAATCGATAGTGGCAAACTATCCGAGCCGGATAAGCCCAACACCAAAGACAATCCATTACCAAGGTTAAATAAAGTACCTCCACCGGCAACCTTCATGGTGGGAAAAGGATTGGAAGAAGATTTTGTTTTATCATCCTTTCAAGATGGAAATATTGAAGATGTGAAGGGAAAAGAAGCCTAACTCAATGAACTTTGCTTAGCTTGAATGTTGCTTTTCAATCTTACTTTCTTTAATATTTTAGAACTATTGTGTTTTTCAAATTTAAAATTGCTTGAATAAATTACTTTCATCATAAATTTTTGTTGGTCTTTGTTCATTTTGATGCTCAACCAATGAGGAATCTAGCTTGATAATTCATGAATTAATATATCTAGGCATCATGACTTGAATGACTTTACTAGGTGAGGGAATTGCTCTATAGCATTGAGTTGTGTATGCTTACTTAGAGAGGGCTCCTGCATAATTACCTTTGTCTGGGTCCTAGTAAGTCTTAAAACATGCTTTGACAAATTTTCAAGGCGAAATTAAACTCTACTTATTCAAGAGAGAAATGATCTAGGCATTGTTTGGTTAGCCAACAACTAGTATCCACCCTATTAAATGTCAATCCCTAGTTGTCCCTTTGAGCCTTCATAAAATTTTAGCTTTCTTTTCATTGGCTTACAAACCCCAATAACCTACCTTGAGTTATTGTGATACTTTTGACAAGTCTTATGATCACTAAGATGAAGAGGCAAGAAGATCAACGGAAGCAATGATTAATCAAGATCATGAGGATAGTTGAAGTTTCAAGACCATGAAGATGGTTGAAGTTCTCAAGGCCATAAAGGTAGTTGATGTTTTTAAGAGCATAAGGGTAGTTGAAGATCTCAAGACCATAAGGGTAGTTGAAGTTTTCCTAGTATCTCCAATCTATCAAGACAACATTAGAGTAACAAATGATTTATCCCTGTTAAAGAAGATTTATGTTAATCCACTCATCCATTATTGGAAGCCCAAATTGGTACAAACAAGACAACTCTGTTTGAGCTAGAACAAAAAAAACAGAGAGAATAGAAAAAGAAAAAAAGAATAGAAAAAGAAAACAAAAGAAGAAAAAACCTAAAAAGGAGGTTCAGAAAGCCAATTGAGTTCTCTTTTACCTAAAGTAGCAAAAGGCTTCCATAAGGACGGTTTGGCTTGAATTGGTCCAACCTAACCAAAGATTCAATCAAAATTGGAGAAAATAAGGGAGACCATCCAGTTCTTGAAAGTTTTGTACTTGATAGTCCAACAAGAAAGAAGGACAAAATGATAAAATGATCAACGAAAGGGAAGAGTAAGGAAAATAAAGAGAAAGGAAAGGGAAGAGTAAGAGAAATAAAGAAAAGGGAGAAGAAGAAAAGAAATGAATTTGGGAACCAAATTTTTTACAAGGGCAAAAACTGTCCTAATCAAGATCTAGATTAATGCCAAGAAGACAAAAATAATTTGGAGTCTAGAAAGATTATTCCCAACTGTCTAAAGTTCCAACAAGAAATTTATAGTGTGAGGGTTTGTCCATTGTGTCACACCAGCTCCAATCTCAAAATGGCCTTCATTTAACCCATGTCCCTTATAGACCCCATTTCAAGCCTATATAAGACCTGTTGATCTCTCTTGGTAGGTGGAGTCTATTAGTGGAGATAGTTTGAATAAGCATGCATATGAGATAGACAATATTTAAACTCAAATGAGACCTTTGGCCAAGTAATGTGTATGTGCCTATCTGAAGTACAACAGTTCTTACTTAAATAGAAATGATTCCCGAGTTTAGTACGGCAACTAGGGTTGTCATGTTATAGATATGTTAATTTGGAAAAATCATGTCCTGAGGTACATTGACATTAATTTGGCAAAGCCAACATTTGATTTCAAAATCAAAATTCAAAAAAAAAATATTTTTTCATACAAAGCCTTCAAGATAAGGGAAGTATGTTGAACCTCCAAAGGACATATTGGGCAAAAGAAATGATTATTAGCAAGGTCATGAAGAAGCTATCAATTGACATGCTGAGACATAATTTGAAAAGGATGTATCCCTGACTCTGCTACTTAGGGTCTCCACCACTCATGTTATCAATGACATCTTGAAGATAAAAGCCACAAATGCAAAGCGTTCGATCATTCCAATGCAAGACTTGAATGAGCATAAAAAAAGAACCAATGAGAACACTTCTGCTGATCACCTCGGTCTGTGAGTCGATGGAACAACTGTAAGTATTATTCATGCATACATGAGCATATCACATCGTACTTTCTTGTCATGTATTGTCTATTCTTTATCGAAGTGAACAGCAAACACTCTGTGAAGTGAAGAATCAAAAGAAGATGTCAAATCAGGAGGGCATGGAAAGCCCATTGTTTGAGAAAGCTCCAGTAATTTTGCAAAGAGAAGAAATGCATGTTTGTGTGAAGAACTAGACAAGAAAAATATCAATCAAAGCTTGCATGGAAAAAATCTTTTGTTTGAGTGTAACACCCTTATACCCCGTATACATACACAGCATGCTTTTACGATCGTAATATACGTATACTGAATATAGGAATGCCACGATTTACAACCGAACGACTCATTTATAAACAAATTTAAAACATTTAAAGAAATTATATAACACAAAAGATAGAGTGTTTATTAAAAACGCAGCGGAAAATATAACAAATATTTACAAATACTTATACATCAAAACTCAAGTTTTACAAAATACAAAATATATACATGCTTGGCAATATGTCTTTGATCTTTGAGCTCCACTATCAACACCTCAAACTCTAGACTCTACTCAGCCTAGAGGAACTCTCCAGTTCTTCCCTGTCACCTGCGCGATGAACCACAATCGCGCTAAGCCTACGGCTTAGTGGTACAAACAATAATAATATTATGCTTTAATGCCATGCCAATGTTATACATTTCAACAATTAAAACAATATTCACAAGTGATATCTTTGTATTGTTCATAAGACTACATTTCATCATTTTATTATTTACATTGACACAAAGACAAGTATGGGCCCACAAGACACTAATATGTTATTCAAAGTTCAGAGTTACTGCTTTGGTCCATAATCATAATCATTAATCCCGTAGGCAATATATATATATCTCTATCCATGGATAGGGTAACAGACCCAGTCTCTTGGACCTCTACCCGCAAACTTGAGGAGATCCTCAGCCCGGCAAGACTGTTACCTGTAATAGACCCAGTCTCTTGGACCTCAACCCGGATAAACCAAGCAGATCCTCAACCCGGCAAGACTATTACTATAATTCACATTTCACATTTATCAACTGGAATCGGCTTACGACCCGGTCTTTTCACCTATCCAGTACATTATAGGCATGCCGCCAAACCCAGAACTCTGAAGGTTGAATAACACATTAGACACATAATCTTTTCATTTATATCTTTATACATTTCTTTCTCATCATTATAGCCAACAACCATGGCTTCATATCTCATAATCAACATAGGCAACCATGCCTCAATCATCTCATTTGCATCATTATAGCCAACAACCAAGGCTTCATATCTCATAAAGATAATATACAAAATCAATTGCATTAACATACCTTTCATATTTCATCATATCATCAAATGTTTTGACCCTGTAATCAATTGCTTAACATATGTTGAATCAAATATGTTAAATATCAATTCATATGAGTGTATGCAACAATGTAGTTTGTACTTACCTTAGGAACAACTCACACCAATCTACAACCTTTCTCTTACAAGAATTCTTCACCACCTAGGTTAGGATAATTCAACCTCTTCAATACCTAAACCAAAAATGATAATACATACTCACTTAGAGATACACAAGAGATAATGAGACTAAGAACCAACTAGGACAAACCCTAAACATGACACGCTCACCAACACGGGCGTGTCCCTGACTGTGCCCTAAACCCACAACACAGAAACTTTGACACGCTCAGAACCACGGGCGTGTCATTGAACGTGTAATACATTCTGCTTAACAGAAACATTGGCACATCCAACAACATGGGCGTGTTCATGGCCGTGTCAATTCCTCACCAACACAGTAGCTATGACACGCTCAGTGACATGGGCGTGTCACTGCTCATGACACCCATCCAAAAACACAGAACCATCGACACGCCCAAAGACTTGGCCGTGCTCATGGGCGTTTCAGGACAAAAACCCAGATTTCAGCAACATCAACAACACAACTAACAAATCACTTCCTTTCACCAAAATCCACTTCAAACAAACTTAGCTCAACATACCCAAGAACCAAAATAAACTTGCAAAAACACCAAAACAACTAAAAACATACCTCCAACACAAATCAAAAACATCACCACAACCCAAAACACAACCACAATACATTCACTTTTAACAACTTACTATTTCCTTCAATCCAACCCCAAAAATCAAAAAATCAGTTTACCCAAACACTCTTAAACACATCTTAATCAAACATATTCACATACCATCCACAAACTCAACTCATAAACTCAAAGAAATCAAAGAATAAAGTGGAAAACTTACCAAGGATGAAGAAACTCTTAACTTTCCAACTTGAACACTTGAAAACTCCCTTCAATGTTGAGTTAGAAGATCAAATCTCTCTATTGCTCTCTTGATTCCTTGCTAGCCGGCCAAAAGAAAGAAAAGGAAAGAAAGAAAAGAGAACCACGGCAAAAGAAAGAAAGAAAGGAAGAAGAAAAGATAGAAGGCAAAGTCAAATCATCTCCTCAAAACCCTCTCCTCCAAGTATTAACTATTAAAATAATCCATTTAATCTCTTCCACTCATTTAAATATCCTTCTAATCAATTATTAGATCAAAAACACAAAAATATCTCCTTCCACTAACTTTCTTTGACTTTGACTTGGGTATATGTTGTATATATTTTCATATACACAACATATACACTCTCTTCATAAATCTTTTCTCTTACCAAAGAAACATATACATAAAATCCAATTAAAACAACAATTAAATCAAAACTTCTAGGGTACACTTAGGGATATTACAATTCTCTCCCTCTAAAAAGAAGTTTCGTCCTTGAAATTATCTGATCTCAAGTTCAAAACAGTTGAGGATATTGATCTCGCATTGCTTGCTCACTTTCCCAAGTTGCCTCTTCTCTACCATGATTCTTCCAAAGAACTTTCACCAATGGCACTTTCTTATTTCTCAACTCTTTTACTTCATGTGCCAGAATAGCAATTGGTTCTTCTTCAAATGATAAATCCGGACTCACCTCAATAGATTCAACTTATAAAACGTGAGATGGGTCTGATCTGTATCTCCGTAACATAGATACATGGAAAACATTATGGATTCTATCCAACTCAGGCGGCAAAGCAAGTCGATACGCAACTGGTCCAACTCTTTCCAATACCTTGTAAGGCCCAATAAAACGAGGACTCAGTTTTCCTTTACGACCAAATCTTAAAATCTTTTTCCAAGGAGACACTTTCAAGAATACTTTATCTCCAATATTAAACTCTATGTCCCTCCTCTTCAAATTTGAATAAGATTTCTGTCGGTCTGAAGCTGCTTTTAACCGATCTCGAATTATTTTCACTTTCTCTTCAGTCTCTTTAACCAAATCAGGACCAATTAGTTTGCCTTCTCCAAGTTCATTCCAACATAAAGGCGTTCTACATCTTCTACCATACAATGCCTCAAATGGTGCCATTCCAATACTTGATTGGTGACTGTTGTTGTAAGCAAATTCCACAAGTGGCAAAAATCTGTCCTAACTTTAGGAGAAATCAATGACACAGCTTCTCAACATATCCTCAATGATCTATATTACTCTCTCTGACTGCCCATCTGTTTGAGGATGAAAAGTAGTGCTAAAGTGTAATCGAGAACCCAATGCATCATGCAAACTCTTCCAAAACCTTGAAGTGAACCGGGGATCTCGATCATACACTAAAGAAATCGGGACTCCATGCAACTTCACTATTTCATTGATATACAGCTCAGCCAATCTCTCAAGAGAATAATTCATTCTAACCGGAAGGAAATGAGCTGTCTTTGTCAACCGATCAACAATCACCCAGATAGCATCATACTTCCTCTGAGTCAATGGCAACCCAGATACAAAATCCATTGTCACTCTCTCCCATTTCCATTCAGGCACTTTTAAAGGTTGAAGCAACCCTGTTGGAACTTGATGCTCAGCTTTCACCCTCTGACAAGTGAGACACTTGGATACAAATTCCGTTATGTCTCTCTTCATACCAGACCACCAATAATGTTGTTTCAAATCGTGGTACATCTTTGTACTTCCCGGATGCATAGCAAAAACTGAGTGGTGTGCTTCCTCCAAAATAAACTTTCTCAAACAAGTATCATCAGGAACACACAACCTATCTTTAAACCAAAGGCTACCATCATTTCTCACATAAAAATCTCTACTCTCTCCATGTTGACAATTTGAAACAATCTTCTGAATTTCCTCATCAGCCAATTGAGCCTCTTTAATCTGATCCAACAACACTGGCCTCAACTGTAATTGAGCCAATAGTGCACCATCATCGCATGATTCAAAACTAGCATGCAATGCTCTCAATTCAACAAGCAACGAGAGTGAATACACAGTTAAACTTGCCAAAGACTTCTGACTTAAAGCATCAGCAACAACATTCGCCTTACCCGGATGATAATCAATCAAACAGTCGTAGTCTTTAATCAACTCCAATCAACGTCTCTGCCGAAGATTAAGCTCTTTTTGAACTCCCAAATATTTCAAACTCTTATGATCCGTATAGATAAAACACTTTTCCCCATACAAATAGTGTCACCAAATCTTCAAAGCAAACACTATAGCCGCCAACTCTAAATCATGAGTCAGATAATTAAGCTCATGCGGCTTCAACTGCCGAGAAGCATAAGCTACAACTTTACCCTCTTGCATCAAAACACATCCTAAACCATTATGTGAAGCATCACTATAAATCACATAAGGTTTATCTTCCACAGGCAAAGTAAGAACAGGCGCTTGAGTCAACATCTCTTTTAACCGCTCAAAACTAGCTTGACATTGATCTGTCCACACAAATCTAACTCCCTTTCGAAGTAATCTGGTGAGTGAAGTAGCTATCAAAGAAAAACCTTTAACAAAGTGTCGATAATAGCCTGCTAAACCCAGAAAACTTCTAACTTCAGTCACTGACTTTGGTGGACTCCAATTCAAAATAGCTTCAACTTTACTTGGATCAACTCTAATACTATCTGCTGAAACTATATGACCCAGAAAAGTCACTTGGTCAAGGCAAAACTCACACTTCGACAGCTTGGCATTTCTCTCAAGATCTGCAATACAATCCTCAAATGCTTGTCATGTTCCTCTTCATTATACGAATACACCAAAATATCGTCAATGAAACTACCACAAACTGATCCAAATAGGGCCTAAACACCCTATTCATCAAATCCATAAAAGCTGCAGGTGCATTCGTCAATCCAAAAGGCATCACCAAGAACTCATAATGCCCATACCTTGTGCGAAAAGCTAACTTAGGAACATCTTTAGCTCTAACCCTCAACTGATGATACCCTGATCTCAAATCAATCTTGGAAAACACTGCTGCTCCCTTCAATTGATCAAAGAGATAATCAATCCTAGGCAAAGGATATTTATTCTTAATAGTCACTTTGTTCAATTGCCTATAATCGATGCACAATCTCATAGTACCATCCTTCTTTTTCACAAACAAAACAGGAGCTCCCCACGGTGAAACACTAGGGCAGATAAACCCTTTATCCAACAACTCCTGCAACTGCACCTTCAACTCTTTTAATTCGGCAGGTGCCATTCGATAAGGAGTAATAGAGATGGGAGTGGTACTAGGCAACAATTCGATACCAAACTCAACCTCTCTTTCAGGGGGTAACCCTGGCAACTCCTCAGGAAACACGTCTGGAAAATTGCAATCGTGGGTATACTATCAAGCTGGGAACCCACTACTCTGGTATCCACAACATGAGCAAGATAAGCATCACACCCTTTTCTAATCAACCTCCTAGCTGTTACAACAGAAACAAACAAGGATACAAGTTGTCTCTGCTCACTAGACACCATTACACTTCTACCATCACCGGTTCTCAAAGTAACACACTTCTTTTGACAATCTACCACAGCTCCATGCTTAGACAACCAATCCATGCCTAAAATCAAATCATACTCCTTAAAAGGCAATTCAATTAAATCCCCAAGAAACTCCTCTCCTTGCACTACCACTGCACTATCACGATGAACCTTACTCACAACAACACTATGTCCTAAAGGATTTATCACCAAGACATCAAATCATATGGACTCTGAATGCAATTCAGACATAGGTAATATGGATGCACTTAGGTATGAATGAGTAGATCCCGGATCAATTAAAGCAAGTACTGAAATGCCAAATAAAGAGAATGTACCCGCTATAGCTGCTGAAGCATCTGGCTGCCTCTGCATTACATAAACTCTTTGAGAAGATCTGGCCTCATTTGACCTACTGCCTCCAGATGATGATCCTCCTCTCTGACTATATTCGGGTCAACCACCTCTACTAAAACCTCTGCCCCCTCTACTACCTCTGCTAACACTCGGTCGAGAAGCTGCAGACTCAGCCTGTCTATGCTCCTGCATCTCAGGACAATCTTTAATAAAATGAGCTGGTGACCCACATCTATAACACCCAGCCGATCCACCAACCTTCCAACAAACACCTCCATGGTTCCTACCACAAAGCTCACATGTAGGTGGAGTAGACCTCTGAATAAATGGAGGCGGAGCACTGGCTACAGAAGCTGTAGGTCTCGGCCTCTGCCTCTGATACTGCACTGACCTACCCGGCTGTCTCTGACTCCGACTGATCCTCGGAACAAAACTTCCTCTACCTCTCTTCACAGATGAAGACCCTGCCTCAAAATGGGGTCTCCTCACTCTAGTCTCCTCCTCAGAAGCAGCTGCTGCAATATTTTGCGCTCTCTCAACACTTCTAGCTGTTGCAACAAGCTGAGAGAAATCTTGGTACCGAGAACCAGCCACGAGACACATAATAGAGGGCCTCAAACCCTCCTCAAATCTTCGGCATCGGTCAATCTCATTCGAGATAATCCCACCGGCATAATGACTCAACCGGATGTACTCAACCTCATATTCTGTCACAGTCCGGTTGTCTTGCCTCAAATTCAGGAATTCCATCTTCTTAATATCTTTATACTCCCTTGAAGTATATTTCATCTTGAATTCCCTCAGAAAATCACCATAAGATAATGTAGGTGGATCATCCATGGCATGGGGAACCGTCTTCCACCAGTCATAGGCGTCTTTCTGCAGAAGGGATCTGGCATAATCAAACTTCTCATCCGAAGTGGCTTGCAACTGAATGAATATTCTCTGCACCTTATCCAACCATTGCTCAGCCACTGCAGGATCGGTGGTGCCCAAGAAATCTTCAGCCCCATACTTTCTCAATTTGTCATAATGCCTCACTGGTACTTGAGGCTGTGGTGGTGGTGGCTGCTGTACCGGAGCTCCCCTCAATAAATCTACCATGTGCCTCAACCAACCCGGCGGTACATCATCAGCAGCTGATCTCCCTGTCACAGAAGCAGGGGCCATGCTAACTCTCTCAACTCTAGCTCCCTCTCTACCCTCTTCAGGAGCTACACTTTCAGCACTACCCTCTACAGACTGTCGTGAATGAGATGTCATCACTACCTATATCTGTAAACATAGCAGAATATACCTTATTAAGATCAAAGACTGCCATACCAAAACATGTATCTTAATTAAAAACCATATTTCAAACTCAAAATTTTACTTTTTCGTACAACTGACCTAGGTTGAGAATCTCAAACCTAGGCTCTGATACCAAAATAATTGTAACACCCTTATACCCCGTATACGTACACAACATGCTTTTACGATCGTAATATACGTATATTGAATATAGGAATGCCACGATTTACAACCAAACGACTCATTTATAAACAAATTTAAAACATTTAAAGAAATTATATAACACAAAAGATAGAGTGTTTATTAAAAATGCAGCGGAAAATATAACAAATATTTACAAATACTTATACATCAAAACTCAAGTTTTACAAAATACAAAATATATACATGTTTGGCAATATGTCTTTGATCTTTGAGCTCCACTATCAACACCTTAAACTCTAGACTCTACTCGGCCTAGAGGAACTCCCCGGTTCTTACCTGTCACCTGCGCGATAAACCACAATCGCGCTAAGCCTACGGCTTAGTGGTACAAACTATAATAATATTATGCTTCAATGCCATGCCAATGTTATACATTTCAACAATTAAAACAATATTCACAAGTGATATCTTTGTATTGTTCATAAGACTACATTTCATCATTTTATGATTTACATTGACACAAAGACAAGTATGGGCTCACAAGACACTAATATGTTATTCAAAGTTCAGAGTTACTGCTTTGGTCCATAATCATAATCATTAAGCCCGTAGGCAATATATATATATCTCTATCCATGGATAGGGTAACAGACCCAGTCTCTTGGACCTCTACCCGCTAACTCGAGGAGATCCTCAACCGAGCAAGACTGTTACCTGTAACAGACCCAGTCTCTTGGACCTCAACCCGGCAAGACTGTTACTATAATTCACATTTCACATTTATCAACTGGAATCGACTTACGACCCAGTCTTTTCACCTATCCAGTACATTATAGGCATGCCGCCAAACGCAGAACTCTGAAGGTTGAATAACACATTAGACACATAATCTTTTCATTTATATCTTTATACATTTCTTTCTCATCATTATAGCCAACAACCATGGCTTCATATCTCATAATCAACATAGGCAACCATGCCTCAATCATCTCATTTGCATCATTATAGCCAACAACCAAGGCTTCATATCTCATAAAGATAATATACATAATCAATTGCATTAACATACCTTTCATATTTCATCATATCATCAAACGTTTTAAACCTGCAATCAATTGCTTAACGTATGTAGAATCAAATATGTTAAATATCAATTAATATGAGTGTATGCAACAATGTAGTTTGTACTTACCTTAGGAACAACTCACACCAATCTACAACCTTTCTCTTACAAGAATTCTTCACCACCTAGGTTAGGACAATTCAACCTCTTCAATACCTAAACCAAAGGTGATAATACATACTCACTTAGAGATACACAAGAGATAATGAGACTAAGAACCAACTAGGGCAAACCCTAAACATGACACGCTCACCAACACGGGCATGTCCCTGACTGTGCCCTAAACCCACAACACAGAAGCTTTGACACGCTTAGAACCACGGGCGTGTCACTGAACGTGTAATACATTCTGCTTCATAGAAACATTGGCACATCCAACAACATGGGTGTGTTCATGGCCGTGTCAATTCCTCACCAACACAGTAGCTATGACACGCTCAATGACATGGGCGTGTCATTGCTCGTGTCACCCATCCAAAAACACAGAACCATCGACATGCCCAAAGACTTGGCCGTGCTCATGGGTGTGTCAGGCCAAAAACCTAGATTCCGGCAACATCAACAACACAACCAACAAATCACTTCCTTTCACCAAAATCCACTTCAAACAAACTTAGCTCAACATACCCAAGAACCAAAATAAACTTGCAAAAACACCAAAACAACTAAAAACATACCTCCAACACAAATCAAAAACATCACCACAACCCAAAACACAACCACAATACATTCACTTTTAACAACTTACTATTTCCTTCAATCCAACCCCAAAAATCGAAAAATCAGTTTACCCAAACACTCTTAAACACATCTTAATCAAACATATTCACATACCATCCACAAACTCAACTCATAAACTCAAAGAAATCAAAGAATAAAGTGGAAAACTTACCAAGAATGAAGAAACTCTTAACTTTCCAACTTGAACACTTGAAAACTCCCTTCAATGTTGAGTTAGAAGATCAAATCTCTCTATTGCTCTCTTGATTCCTTGCTAGCCGGCCAAAAGAAAGAAAAGGAAAGAAAGAAAAGAGAACCACGGGAAAAGAAAGAAAGAAAGGAAGAAGAAAAGATAGAAGGCAAAGTCAAATCATCTCCTCAAAACCCTCTCCTCCAAGTATTAACTATTAAAATAATCCATTTAATCTCTTCCACTCATTTAAATATCCTTCTAATTAATTATTAAATCAAAAACACAAAAATATCTCCTTCCACTAACTTTCTTTGACTTTGACTTGGGTATATGTTGTATATATTTTCATATACACAACATATACACTCTCTTCATAAATCTTTTCTCTTACCAAAGAAACATATACATAAAATCCAATTAAAACAACAATTATATCAAAACTTCTAGGGCACACTTAGGGATATTACATTGAGCCTACACAGGGGGCAAAGTTTCTCCTTTTCAATTGTTTGAGTTTTTATACCAAATATTTTTAAACTCACTTACAAATATTTTACCACACAGGGGGGGGGGCAAGGAGAGGATATAAGGTCCAATTAAAAATAACAAAATCTTTGAAAAACAAAAGAATGGAACAATAGAACTCTTAAAAGAATGAAGGTGCAAAAGACAAAAGACCAATCCAGCTAAAAGAGCTGAAGCCAGGGTGAAGACCCGATCTCAAAGGATGAAGATCCACTTTTCAAGGGTGAAGACCCGATCTCAAAGGATGAAGATCCACTTTTCAAGGGTGAAGACCCGATCTCAAAGGATAAAGATCCATTTTTAAGGGTGAAGACCCGATCTCAAAGAATAAAGATCCATTTTTCATGGGTGAAGACCCGATCTCAAAGGGTGAAGATCCATTTTGATGGTGAAGAATCATAATGCATATAACAATCGGAGCAGTCAGACTTCTCAACTGATAAAAGGTTAGTCAAATTCATTCTCGGGTCCAAGTACCCAAATCAAATCTAACATCGGGTCCAAGTACCCAAATTAAATCAAAATCAATTCAAATCTCAAGTCAAAGTACCCAGGTTAGGATCGAGTATCCCAATCAAGTTTAGGATCAAGTATCCAAATCAAGTTAGGATCGAGTATCCCAATCCAATTTTGGATCGAGTATCCAAATCCGATTTAAGATCGAGTATCCAAATCCAATTTAGGATCGAGTATCCCAATCAAGTTTAGGATCGAGTATCCAAATCAAGTTAGGATCGAGTATCCCAATCTGATTTAGGATCGAGTATCCCAATGCAAGTTAGGATCGAGTATCTGAATCCAAGTTAGGATCGAGTATCCCAATCCAAGTTAGAATCGAGTATCCGAATCCAAGATAGGATCGAGTATCCAAATCAAGTTAGGATCGAGTATCCCAATCCAATTTAGGATCGAGTATCCAAATCCAGTTAGGATCGAGTATCCCAATCCGGTTTAGGATCGAGTATCTAAAGCCAATTTAGGATCGAGTACCCAAATTCGATTTAGGATCGAGTATCCAAATCCAGTTAGGATCGAGTATCCCAATCTAGTTTAGGATCAAGTATCCAAATTCGATTTAGGATCTAGTATCCAAATCCAGTTTAGGGTTGAGTACCCAAATGCAATTTAGGATCGAGTATCCAAATCCGATTTAGGATCGAGTATCCAAATCTAGAAAGGATCGAGTATCCAAGTCTAGTTTAGGATCGAGTGTCCAAATCTCTCAGGTCTAGAACCCTTTATTTAGTCCAAAATGATTTTTATTGTCTAATTGGTCCAAAATAATTTTAATTAAATAGTTTTTGCTTTATTATATAATTTTTATTAAAAAAAATAAAAATAAACAAATCAAAATCAAAAAATAAAAATAAAAATAAAAATCGGAGTCGAAAAAAGAATTGGCAGCGAAAAGTGGTCGCGCGGGCCCGACGGGCCAGCCGCAACTCACCCGCAAGCCTGCGGGCGAGTTATTTCACCCGCAGGAATTTCACCCGCAGGAATTGCCCACACGCCCAGCCACTGGCCCGTTCGCCAGCGCAAAATTTTTCAACTCATTTTTTTTTCAGGTTTCTTTTTTTATTACTTGTCGTGTATAATTAGGAATAAACAACCTAAAACCATTATAAATAAAGACCAATAGAACCAAATCAAAGGAGGAGAGGAGGGGGAAATTAAGGTGGCCAAGAGTGAACAAATCCAAAGGCAGTAGCTTAGGATTTGAAATCAAATCAGTGAAGGAAAAGGGAAAAAGCAATTCAAGTGATCTGTAAAGCAACAGTAGCACGAATTAAGCAATTCAAAGGCAACAAAGGCTTGTCATTGGAGCTAGTTCATCCAAGAAGAGTTATTTTTTGGAGAATCAACAAAAAAAGGTATGTTAAATTCTTTTTGATTTATGTAACACAGTAGCAAATCTATACAATTTAAGGTTTTTTAAATCAAAAGCTTTAGAACTTTAATTTAATTCTTCCAAAGTTAAAACACTAAAACGTGACCTTCTTTTCTATAAAGACTTAAAATTGTTATTTTTTCTTCTTAAAAATCTTAAAACTCTAATTGAACATATTTTTCTACAAAACCAAAATCAAATTCTGTTTCTTTCAAATTTTTAAAGTAGGTTCTATTTCATTCAAAAAGCCTTAAAAAACATCTTTTCTACTTATAAAAACTTCAATCCTTTTCTTTAAATTCATAAAACTTCATAAAATATCAAATTGATTTTCAAAACCCTAAAACCCTAATTCAATTTTTAAACCTAAAATAGTAAACCTTAAACCTTTTAAAACTTCAAACCCTAACTTTTTCTAAACTTTAATCCTTTAAAACATAAAAACACAAATATGCTAATTTTACACAGTAGCTTAAAAATACAATTTAAAATCACAAAATAAAGTATTTTAAGGTATTTAAAACCCTAGTTTCATGATTTCATCATTCAAACCTTAATTTGTTTAATCAAAGTCTATTACCAACCCTTAAAAAACATAAAACCCTAATCTATTTTAATTCCATAAAAAGTCACAGTAGCTATAATTGAACTTTTATTTGCTTTATTCAATTCCATATTTACTTATACCTTGATTTATCTCTTATGCTTTAATTTATTTAAGTTCAATACTTAGTTTATTTTATTTATCATGGATGGATGTTTACTTTTTATTTAAATACCTTTGATGAATGATTTATTTATTATGAATGGCTATTTACTTTTATCAATCAATTTAGACTTCCAAAAGTTGTAAGAGGTATGTTTCCACTTGGTGGGTACCTCATTAGTTAAACAACATGTAATTTAATTTTCTTTTCTATTTTAGAACCTTTGTAAAGGGCATGTTTCTACCTTTTGGTGGGTGTCCTATCTAGGCATGTGATGTAAGGACATGTTTCCATCCTTGGATGGGTGTCCATTTATTTATTTTATTTTGTTTGGACATTGCTTTGATTTTAATATAATGATGCTTGCTTTTTATTATGTGTAGTATGGATAATGTTATTATACTTAAGAATTTTATAATATTAAGGCCTGTAAAGGAGGCCGGTTCCAATGAACCGGGCGTTGTGGGGGTGCTGGGCCATTTCTCACCTACCCCACACATACCCAACTTTCCGAACCCATTAGGGGGTTGGGGATTCCTTAGGAATCGAGTCATCCACCCCTTTCTTTTTTCTCGACCCGTCCGTGTGGCGACTCCATTTTCTCCGGGCTTAGGTCCGTGTTCTCTAAGGCCCCGAGCTTAAACAGTGTCGAAGTCGCAAGAACCATTCCACTGGGAGTGGGGGCGAAAATCCCCGCTCACAATGAGCTTTTGGGTTGTATACTTCCAAACAACATGACTCTTATGATCCTGCCTATGCTAGACCAAATTATCCTTGTGTAGGCTCTCCATGATAATTGTGAGCGGGTATCACCCCCACTCCCAGTAAAATAGTTCTTGCAACTTCTACACTGTTAGGCTCTGGGCCTTAGAGAACACGAGCCTAAACCCAGAGAATTGGAGTTGCTACCTGGAGAGGCTGAAAAGATAGAAAGGGGTAGATGACTTGATTTCTAAGGAATCCCCAACCCCTACTGGGTTTGAAAAGTTGGGTATGCATAGGGAAGGTGAGAATGACCCAGCACCCCTTGCGCCTGTGCCATTAGAATCAACCTCCTTTTCAGATCTAAATATTAATAAATTCTTAATTTATTATGATACTATTTATACTACAAGCACTCATAATAAATAGATATTCATTGTATTATAAATCAAACAACCAAATAACATGGGCACCCATACAAGATGGAAACATGCCCTTGTAACTATTTAAATGTCCATAAAAAATAAAATAGGACTCCCATCAAAAGGTGAAAACATGTCCTTTACAATAATCCCAAAGTCCATGATATAAAATAAATTTCATAAATTTAATAAATAAGGAACTCACGAAGTAGAAACATGCCCTTTACATCTCCCTTAAAATCCAAATAATGATAAATGAATACAATTCAATCATCCATTTTAAGCAATCAAAACTCATCATCCATTATAAAACAAGTAATCAAACAAATAACCAATCATTGCACAAATAATTCTAAATCGAGGTTAAACTAATAAAATTAGGATTTCATTATCAAATTAGAGTTTCAATTGCAAGATTAGGGTTTTAATTGATCAAATTAGGATTTTATTGCAAAATTAGGATTTTATCCTAAATCTAGGGTTTAACCACATCCTAAAACTAAGGCTAAACATGTAATTTTAGGGTTTTTGTTTTAAAGTTAGGGCTAAAACATGCAAGTCTAAGGTTTGATATGCAAACAAGGACTAAACATGTAAAACTAAGGTTTTAGTATGAAATTGGAGCTTTCAAACCTAAACTAGAGTTTTAGAATGCCAAATTAGGGTTTAAGGATGAAATTCTAGAATTAGGGCTTTAACACATGAAACTAGGGTTTTAAAGCTAAAATCAAGGCATGTAATTTAGGGTTTGATCTTAGAAACTACGATTTAATAATATGATTTAGGGTTTTAATTCTAAGATTAAGGTTTTAAATTAATGTCTCAGAGTGCAATAATAAGTTTACAAAGCTAGACCATGAGGATGATCAATTGAATAAATAAATTGGTCTCGGGTGACAATTTAAGATAAAACAAAACTTAAACAAAATAGAACCAAACAATGAGGATGATCAATTGAAATTGGTTAATGAAACCAAACCTACACTAAGATGTTTGTTGAACCAAGCTCCCTGCTTTAATTGCACAATGGCTTTGAAGAGTCTGGATCAAATAAAGTTTTTGCTAGTGCTTTAAGGATCCGAAGATCAATTAGTATTTTGGCTACTTGTAGACCCTTAATTGGGTCTAAATGAGTTTAGTCCCAATTAAAAAGGGTTAGGTCAAATCTAAGAAGCTTAAACCTAGTCCAGTCTAATTTTAAGAAGCTTAATCCTAATTAAAAGCCCTAAATCAAATCCAATCCAATTTTAAAAGCTTTAATTAAGTCCCGTCCAATTTTAAAAGCCAAAACCAAGATGATCCAACTTTAAAAGCCCAAACCAAGTTTGGTTTAACCTTAAAAGCCAAAACATGATGAATTGGCCATGACCAATTTGCCATGAGCCCTTAATCTTAGCCTAATTCAGTTTTAATCCAATTTTGAGTGTCCTAATTGTGATCAAATTTTTGAAAAAAATTGGATAAATCGAAGCTTTTGAAAGGAAGTTGGGATCCTTGAAACCAAAAGGGAGCCAGAGTGTTGACCTAATTTGAGCCTATACAAAGCAATTAACATGCAACATCAAAGGGCCAACACAATTAGCAAGTAAACGGCAATGATTAGGTAGAAACAATAACCAAAAGAAGGAGAGATGGAGAGCAATTAGCTAAGAGTCAAGCAGTAGCAATTGACACAACAATCCAAAAATCAAAAAAAGAAAAAGAAATAAAGAGAAACCGATAGCAAGTATAGCCAAATGTGAATATTATAAACAATTCTCATATTGTTTAAACCCAGCCAAGAAACAAATTAATATAAGATTTCCAAAAAATTAAACAGCGAGCGTGGTTCAACAAAATTTAACTTGGTGGAACCAACGATACATGTATGTCCTTATTTACTCATTCCAATTAAATTTCATTGATCATCTTCATTATGCCATTTATGGCCCATTTAATTGTAAGTTTGATTTTAAAAATCCTGCACAATAAACCATCACTTTATATTTAGGTCTAATTAAAACACTAAATTGCATATTGGTCTCAATATCTTAAAACCCTAATCTTGCATATTGGATCTTAGTTTTAGGGTTGAACCTTAACTTTGCATACAAAACCTAGCTTTGCATGTTAAACCTTAGTTTTTAGTATCAAACCCTAAAATTACATGATTAAACCCTAGTTTAGGATTAAAACCTTAATTTATATACTATAAAACACTAATTCTATGTGTTTTAACCCTAATTTCATAATCAAGCTCTAACTAGACACTAAACCCTAATTTATAGTTTGGAGGCAGCAACTCATTCAACGAGTACGGTAAGTCATTTACCTTTCGTATGCATCGCGCCCTATATTTCATTAAGGGTTAATATTAAGATATGCTTATGAATTTTAATTTTTATCTTTAACTTTAATTTCCTTTAATTTTTATATTTCATTAAGGGTTTTTGTATGATGATAAACTATAAGTTTGGATTATTTGTTTTGTTATGGATGGTTAAATTTAATTTATTTATTGCTTGGATTTTGAGAAAGATGTAGAAGGTATGTTTCCACTTATGCGTGCCTTATTTATGAAGTTTATGTAATTTAATTTTTTATAGCCTTTGGGATAATTGTAAGGGACACATTTTCACCTTTTGTTGGGTGTCCTATTTTATTTTTGTGGATATTTGGATAGTTGTATGGGCATGTTTCCATCTTGTATGGGTTTCCACTTTGTTTGGTTGTTAATTTATAATATGATGAATGTTTATTTATTTTAATTGCATGTAACATGAATAATATTGTAAAAGTGTAAGAATTCAATAATATTTAGACCTGAAAAAGGAGGCCGGTTTTAATGAACCGGATGTTATGGGGTGCTATGTAATGTTTAAAATTTTAAATAGTAAACTTTTTAATTAATATTGATAATTGATAGTGAATTGTGATAAAAGTGACATGGATAAATGATGTAAATAGTAAATCTTAAAATTTACTGAAAAAATTATTTTTACGATTTCAAGGGACTAAAAATAAATTAGAATCAAAGGATAAGAAAGAGGGTGCACCATAGTTAAAATGAGACTGGCCACACTAGATTGAACTTATTATATATAAACATGTTTGTGTGTAGAAGTTTCTCTTCTCTTCTTTCATCTTCATCCATGCCAATCACCACCTCTTCTACCATCTTTCTCATTTTCTTCATCTTCCTTTCTTCAAATCAAATGAAAATCAAGAGCATATGATATATATAATTATAAGTTTTAGAAGAATAAGTTATAAAAGGTGAGATTATCAACAAGTGATCAAAGAAAAAGAGGGAAAAGAGAGAAGAAGAGGGATTTTAAAAGAGGTATGTGCTGATGTATTTTTAATTTGCAAATATTTGAAATTTTATGAATTTTAATATTTGAATTGGTTGATTGAGTCATCTATAATGAATTATTACTTAAAAGTATTGGATAAATGGATTGATAAGTGAAAAATGAATTAAAGGAACTTATAAGTGATGAGAATGATTCTTAATTCAATCTTTATAAGAAATGAGTGGTTTGATGTTGTTTTTAGTCATGAGTGATGGTTAAAGATTGATTAATTGATATTTGAGTAAAGTATTTGATATAAACTCTTTTTATGTAAAAGAAATTAGTTGTTGATTCATTTTTATCATAGATCTTGAATATATTTATGTTTAAGTGGTTGAGTGTGTAAAAATACATAATTTTTGCCAGTGACACGGCCAAGTCAGTGGGTGTGTCTAGTGACACGACCATGTCACTGGGGATGTCGATGATGCTATTTTTCAATATTGATGACATGGGCAACGACACAGCCATGTCTCTGGACATGTTATAGCTATTGTAATGCAGGATTAATGACATAGGCAGTGACACGCCCATGTCGTTGGGCATGTCAAAGCTTCTATAAGATGGGCAAACAACATGGTCATTGACATGCCCATGTCGTTGGGCGTGTCACTAAAAGAATTTTCCCAAAATAGCTCTTTTCCTTGTCTTTCATCCATGATTGCGACCCAATTGACTATAAGGCCTCAAAGTGTAAAAGATTTTTGAAATCAACCCTAACAAGTAGTGTAATAAATTTTGAATATATGATAAATATGTGTAATACCAAGTCTTTATCAAAGAATTGTTTCATTGAAGTGATATACATAATTCAATGTTAATTAAAAACTAATGAATTGCCAAAAGCATATTGATTTTAAATCTAGATTGAGATTGAATGGCTAGCCAGAGGAAGGATATCCATAGTGATAGTGGGAACATCATGCCATTAATGAACAAATTGTGTCATCAGTGACAGTGGGCATATTTGCCATTATACATTCTTAAGATTTGGCATTGAAATTGCTACAGTGACTCGTTATCCAAACCTATTATCTGAGTTTAGTGTGTATGGGCATATTTAATGAAGTTATCTATATTGAAAATAATGTGTTATATGGTTGTTGTTAAATTAACCAATTCTGAATTTAATCATGTTTAGTATTTTAAGTTTCAATGAATTTATTAATTTCTTTTTTTAATGTTTTAAAAGTGACAGTTTCCATTGTTTCTAAATTATTTTATGTATAGTTCTCTTTCCTTTAAATTTTCTTGCATATTGTAAATACATAAGCACCACTAAGCTTTGCTTAGAGTGTTAGAATTATTTTGTGACGCTTAGATCAAACTAGAAGAATTGAGACTACGGAGTGATAGGTATATGTTTCAAATCAACTGCATCACAAAGGTTCAAAGAGAAATATTATAAATATTGCATTCTGTATAGTTCACATGGAAATACTTTATAATTTTGTATGACAGTTGTAAAAGTTTGAGGGTGGTAAGAGAATTATAATAATGTTTACAATGTAAGTTAACAATAGGAGTTCTTTGTGAATTAAAAAAAATATATGTTTGTAATATAGGCATTTTGGTTTTATTTACTATATTACATATATAGGCAAGTGTGAGTATTTAGGTGACATCACCTATGTAGTTAAGTGTATAGACTATGTAGGGGGTGTTACATGTTGGGTCACTTCTCACCTTTCCCATACGTACCCAACTTTCCAAACCTAGTAGGGGTTGAGGATTCCATATAAATTGAGTCATCCACCCCTTTCTACTTATTTCTCAGCCCTCAACTTTTTACAAAATTCCCTTTAGGTCCTATTTTTGCTCGGGTTTTCTCTGGCTTCGTTTCTACTGACGATCGTTTCATATTTAACCCCTCGCCATTCTCTACGTACTCACGTCCTTATTTCCTACCCTAAATTCATGTATAACTTTAATTGGTAATGACCAAAATGCCCTTAGTCAACATTTCTTCATTTTTCTTTAACGGGATATTTCCTGGAAAAACCGTTACACGTCGTTGCGATCCGATTTTTCTCTACATTCCATTTTTGGAATCTGTTATATGCACTATTAAGAACATCCGGTGCAACTTTCTTTGAAATTACATCTACGTCCCCAAAACTTTTGAAAATTACAACTAGGTCCCTTTGTTCATACAACCTTATCTAGGGTTGTTGTAATATCCTTAATTATGCCCTAGTAGTCTTGGTGTTATTGTTGTTGCACTTGAATTATGTATATATTGTAATAAGTTGATAAGAAATTGGAAGAGAATGTTTATGTATGGTGATTGGGAAAGGAAATAGGGTTTAGAGACAAGTTTATATGTTGTGTATATGGTGATATATATAACATATAAAGTGGTCAAAATGGAAAGTCAAGGTGTTGGATAGTGGAGGAAGATATTTCTTTTATTATTGAGTAATTACATAATTGGGCACATAAGAGACAAAATGTTAGTTATATAGTTAAGGGTATTTTGGTAATTGTTTGAATTGGAATACTTGGTGGAGATTAAAGAAGAGTTGACTTTGTTTCTTGTGGTTCATATTTCTTCTTTCTTCTTGGTGTGGCCGGCTGAACAAAGGGACAAGGAGAGCAAGAGGATAATTGAAGGTTTTGATGATTTTAAGCTTGGATTGGAAGGAGTTTTCAAGTTTACAAGTTGGAATTTCAAGGAATTTCATTAATTGGTAAGTTTTCTCTTGTTTGCCTTTGTTATTTTTGAAGCTTGGTTTGAGTTGAGTTGTGTTTTGATGATGGTGTGATTAAATGGGTTATGGTGTGATTTTAAGTGTTGATTTTGCTTGTTAGATGAGAAGTTGAGTTGGTGTTGGTATTGGAAGTGGTTGTGTTGAGTTTGTGTTAGGGTTTGAGTTTGTAAGTGTTGTCAATGTTATAGAAATTGATGTATTATATTATTGTTTGGATTAGGTTTTGGAAGAAGTGGTTTATCTTAATTGTAAAGTGAACAATCTTTGGAAGAGAAGATTTCTTGGAGTTGTTTGAGTGTTTATAAGGTAAGTACAACTATTTGTTTACAAACATGCATATAATGTGTAAGCTTAACATTCTTTTGGTTGTAAATGTGTTGTGGTATCAAATGTGTTATTAATGTGTTTTGATGATGTAAATAAGTATTGAGGATGTTGATTGTGTCCATTTTAAATGAGGTTATGTTGTGTATAATGTGTTTGATGTTAAACAAAAGAAAGTTTGTTAAAGTTAGGGTTTATGCATGAGACACGTGAATTGGGGCGGTCGCGATTATTGAAGTGCGGTCGCGACTTAGATCGAACTTCTGACCGCGAAACCTACTGTGTTAAGGTTTCATCTTTGATTGTGAAGTGCGGTCACGACTCAGATCGGACTTCTGACCGCGAAACCTACTGTGATAAATTTTATCTTTTGATTGTGTAGAACGGTCGCGACTTAGCTTGGTGCGACCGCGATAGTCATTCTGTTCTGTTTTATTTGAAGTAAGTAAAGAATGTAAAGCATGTTGCTTATATGATAATGTAATGTGAATTGTGATTGATTATGATAATTAAGATGATATGTGAGGCCATTGTGATTGGGCCAAGATGATTCAAATGAAATGGTTGAGGCATGATTGCCTAATAAATTATGAATTGTGAAATGAATTGAGAAAGAATAAATGAAATGTTAGTATGCCTAATGTGTTGATTCAACTTTCAGAGTCCTGTATTTGATGGCATGCCTATAACTCATTGGATAGGCGAAATGGGAGGCCCGTAAGCCGAGTCCAATTTGAGTAATGTTTATGAATCACTGGATAGGTGAAATGGGAGGCCCGTAAACCGATTCCAGTTGTAAAATGTGAATATGGAATGATGGTGAAATGGGAGACCCGTAAACCACTTCCATTTGAGAATTTGTAACAGTCTAGCCAGGTTGAGGATCTCCTCATGTTAATGGGTTGATGGTCCAAGAGACTGGGTCTGTTACGCTATCCATGGATAGAGATATAATATATATTGCCTACGGGCTTGATGATTGTGATATTGAATCAAACACAGGGACTCTGAACTTTGAATAACATATTAGGGTGTTTTGGGCCCAGGTATGTCTTAGGTTTAATGTAATTTAGGATTTATGAATCGTGACCATTGCCTAATGAAATTGATGAGTAATGATATATTATAATGTTCTGAAATGTAATTATGGTATGATAATTTATGATGAATAAGTTATGACTTGTTATGTATTATTTACTTGATTGAGTGTCATGAGCATTGCATCAAGCATTTTGATAGTGTAGTTGTTTTACTAAGCCGTTGGCTTAGCGCGATTGTGTTCATCGCGCAGGTGTTAGAGAAGAACCCGAGAGATCCACTAGACCGAGTGAGTCTAGGAATTGAAGAGTTGTGTAGGACTTAAAGATCAAAGAGAAAGCTGCCAATCATGTATAGACTCTTTATGTTTTGTAAAGTATTGGATTTAATGTATATGTATATAATTTTGTAAACTTGTACTTGGACATATTTATATATGCAAATACATTTGATAAATTCCGCTGCGTATTAAATCAAATGTTTATACTTATTTTGTTTTGTTTTAATAGTAAATACCATTATACTATATATATATATATATATATATATATTGCGAATTGTTTATGGAAAAATGTAGCATTCTTAGGTTCTATGTATGTTCATTACATGGTGGTGATATGTAGTGAACGTATTTGGAATTTAGGGGTGTTACAGTTGTTATCCAGAATTATCTTCTCCTTTCCCCTTCTCTCGCTATGCACGTGACTACTCTACATAAATGCAGTTGGCGGATGTGACAGTTCCTTCCTCGTTAATTTAGGCTTCGTCCCGAAGCCCATCAGATTGAAATAAACATGGGTATTGCTTCCTCATAGTTTCTTCGCGTTCCCATGTAGCTCCTTCTACTTTGTGATTCCTCCAAAGCACTTTGACCAATGGAATCTTCTTATTCCGCAACTCTTTGCTTTCCCGTGCTAAGGTTTCTACCGGCTCTTCCTCGTATGTCAGGTCGGGATGAATCTCGATATCTTGAGCTTGTATATCATGGGTTGGATCTGAACGATACCTCCTTAGCATTGAAACGTGGAAAACATCATGTATTTTACTTAATTCGGGTGGTAACGCCAATTGGTAAGCTACCGGACCTATACGTTCAATGAATATGTAAGGCCCAATAACCTTGAACTTAGCTTACTCTTTTGTTTAAATCTTAGCACTTTCTTTCATGGTGAAACCTTGAGAAATACCTTATCACCAACATTGAATTCTATGTCCCTTCTCTTCAGGTCCGCGTATGATTATTATTATTATTATTATTTTCTATCCGTCACAGCTTTTAACCTATCCCGGATAATTTCTACTTTCTCCTCGGTTTACTTAACTATCTCCGACTCAAGATCTTTGCTTCACTTAATTCCATCCAGCAAATTGGAGTCCTGCATTTTCGTCCTTATAGTGCTTCATAAGGAGCCATCTGTATGCTGGACTGGTAGCTGTTGTTGTAAACGAACTCCATTAAACTTAAATACTTCTCCCAGCTACCTTTGAATTCTAATATGCATGCTCTTAACATATCTTCTAAGATCTGGGTTACCCTCTTTGACTGTCCGTCCGTTTGTGGATGAAACGATGTACTCTAGTCCGTTCGAGTTCCCAAAGTCATTTGGAACTTTTGCCAAAAGTTCGATGTAAAGCGTAGATCTTTTTCTGATATGATTGATGTTGGACTCCAGGAAGTCGTACAATCTCTTTAATGTACAAGTCCGCTAACTTATCCAGGGAGTAGTCCATCCTTACTAGTAAGAATTGAGCTGACTTAGTTAGCTGGTCTACTATCACCCATATTGCATCATGTTTGTCTCTTGTCATTGGTAGTCCCGCCACAAAATCTATAGTTATACGATCCCATTTCCATCTTGGAATCGTAATAGGTTGTAGAAGTCTCGAGGGTAGTTGATGTTCTACCTTTACTTGTTGGCAGGTTAAACATTTCGCCACGTAATCTACCAATCTCTCTTGATCCCTGGCCACTAATAACATTCTTTCAAATCCAATACTGCTTCTACCTTCTTAGAATCAACTCTTATTCCTTCCGCCGATACAATATGTCCTAAAAAGGCCACTTCTTCTAACCAAAATTCACACTTGCTGAATTTGGCGTATAACTGCTTCTCCCTCAATGTTTGTAACACGATTCTCAAGTGCCGGTCATGATCCTCTGCATTCTTTGAATAAACCAGTATGTCATCAATGAATACCACGACAAATTGGTCCAAATAAGGATGGAAAATCCGGTTCATCAAATCCATGAATACCGCAGGTGCATTCGTGAGCCCAAAAGGCATTACGATAAACTCATAATGTCCATATCGGGTTTTGAATGTAGTCTTTGGTATATCTTCATCTTTAATCTTTAGTTGATGATAGCCGGATCGCAGATCAATCTTTAAAAAAAACTCTCACACCTTTCAATTGATCAAATAAATCGACTATCCGGAGTAGCGGGTATTTATTCTTAATCGTAAGCTTATTTAACTACCGATAATCCACACATAGTCTTAGGGACCCATCTTTCTTTTTCACGAACAGTACACTAACGCCTTATGTTTGGTCAGCTCATCCATTCCAAGCATTGTATCAAATTCCTGGAATGGCAACTCAAACAGATCACCTAAGAAAGTGTGTCCGTGTACTTCTACCGGACAATCCTTTATTACCTTCCTGGTAACCATCTCACTACCCAAAGGATTTATAACTAACACTCCATCTGTTTCAAGTTCTACTTCTAAATCCTTTAATTCTTCATTTTTCATGCATATATATATGAATATGAAGAACCTGGGTCTATTAAAGCATAAATCGGCATTTCAAACATAATTAGTTGACCTGTTATGACATTTGGAGCCTCTTCTTCCTCACGCACCCCCATTGCATACATCCTCGCAGGGGCTCTTGGCTCGGGTCTATCCACCGTCTCTGACTGTGCCCGCGATGGATTTCCTCCCCGACCTCTGCCTCGACCTCTACCAGCTATGGCTCGAGATCCTTCGATATTATCTAGTGTGTTTTGCTGTCTTAAAGGGCATTCTCATTTAAAGTGGTCCTTCGCTCCACAACTAAAACATACCCAGGCCTTGCCCCAACATTTTCCCGAATGCCTACGCCCACATTGAACACAGCGTGGATGGGTGTTTTCACTTCCTCCGATAGTTTTGAACTGAGAAAAGTTACCTCCACCTTAGCCATGCCCTCTTCCTTGTCCTCTCCCAGACCTACCAGTACTAGCTATAAAGGTAGCTTGACTCGGGCCGCCCCGAATTGACCTTTGACTGGATATCCTGCTCTGATTTCCTCCCATGGAACTACCTTCTCTAAACTGTTTCCTTGTTTGCTGGAAATTTTCTGAATAACTCTGGGTATCCCTTCTGGGTCTTACCCTCTGTCTCCTATTTCGCTCATCCTTCTGACTTTGCTCTACTTCCAGAGCCCTAGTGACCATCTCGGAAAATTCCTTGATATTAGCAGCAATTAGCTGCATCCTAATCTCATTATTCAAACCATCCTGAAATTGCTTACACCTATCATGTTCGTCTTCAATTGTCTTCTTAGCATACCTACTCAGCCTAGTAAATTCCCTCTCGTATTCAGCAACGGTCAGTCGACCTTGCTTTAAGTGTAGAAACTCCCTTTTCTTGGCATCTAGGTATGCCTCCGATATAAACTTCCTCTTGAACTCATTCACAAAGAAATCCCATGTTCTCTGTTCCGGTGGAACTCGTTGGTGAACTGTGTCCCACCATATATAGGCTGCTTCCAGTAATAAGGAAGTAGCACATACCACTCGCTCTTCTGGCGTACACTGTAACTGATCTAAGGCTCGTATCGTTCCTTCCAACCAATACTCGGCTGTAGAAGAATCATCGTCCCTTCGAGCCTTAAACTCCTTTGCACCATACTTTCTTATCTTTTCTATCGGGGGTTTCCTTTCCCCTTCTACAGCAGGTACTGGTATGGGTGCTGGCACTGGTGGTGGTGCCGGGGCAACGCCCGCTATCTGTTGCAGCGCTACAGCCATCTGTTGCAACATCTCATTCGGAAGAGGAGCTCCCGCTGAGGGTTGCTCAGCCTCCGGTGTTTCAGATACATGCATCTCTACAATATGTGACGCTCGAGATTCAACTTCCTCCTCTACGGCTCTTTGAGAGGACTCTCGCGACATCTATATTCTAACACATACTCACAGTCAAAAGCAGCACAGCTCAGCAGCACTATTAAACCCTATGTGGCATGTATATAAAGACAAAACACTTAATCAAATATATGCAAACATACCCTTATTTATTTTCCTATATTTCCTTCCTAATTGATGCCTACTTTTTATCTCCTATTTACTACAGGATATCTCGTTTTATGTCGGTAATGGCCACTCCCGACATAAAACGTACATCCTCCTATGTTGGATTACCCAGAAGCGGCTAAACCGGAGCTCTGATACCACAATTGTAACACCCCTTCCCGACCTACATGTGTAAGCCGAGTAGAGGCGCCACACTATCCAAATGTTGCTACGAATTTTACTTAGTCAAATTTTTGTTTCGATTTTACAGAAATTTTGCCAGAGGTTCGCCTAGAAATTTGAATCCCAAGTGTCGACAAAACTTGTTTTTCTGATTTTTGAAAACAATTTACACAGACCAATGTGAAGACCATCAAATTTAATGCACTCCCAATGAATCCACCTTATACCCTCAACTACAAACCTGCACGAAGAGTTCACACTTCTAATCCAGAATAAAGTAGAGATTTATTATTATGACATACCAACAACGTACAGTATCACATACTGACTCTCAATCTTATATATACATATACATGCCACAACTAGCTAACTCATAATGGAAACTAAAGGCTACTCTGAGGTGCTGCGCTGTGTTGTGCTGCTCGATGCTAATCACCGAAATCTACTGCTCCAAACCTACGAGTCAAGAAAACTCAACTCGCTGAGCGTTGTCGCTCAGTGGGTACTTTACCAATAAAAATAAAAGTAACATATGAAAGTATTCAAAATCAAAGGAAATAATTAAATCCACAATCAACCAACTTTATACCAATAGAAATCGTGATACATTCAGTGTGATATGCTTTCAATAATGTAAAATCATAATTAAAACTCATCGGCATTATATAGTTTAACGAAAAATAATATGTCTTTGATTCAGGCTCTACTGGTATATAGGGAACCATAGTGATAAGGCAGTGGGCCTCCCCACTGTAACATAGGTGGCCCTCACCACCGATATCAGATCACAGGAATGGGCCTCCCCATCCTGGTTAACCAATGGGCCTCCCCATTGGCTTCAGTGGCCTCACCACAGAATAAAATATCATATCACAATAATGAGCAGTACTGCATGTGTTAGTATAGTGTACCATACCCTTATCTACCACTCCCACTATCCAGTAGAGCAAAAAGATTAAAATGATTCAATTTAAGTCTCAACTTCATTTTAGAATGATTCAAGAAATCAATTTAAATTCTCACTGCGCTTTGCCATTTATGCCGTGCACCACTTTCTTTGGTCAAACCGTTACTCTTTTTCACATATTTAATATCCACAATAAACACATCAAATATTTCAAAGTATTCCTCAAAAGATCACAAATTGACCAAATGAATAGTGTTGCGGCGAGAAAAATCGGCAACGCAAAATGGCATGACCAAATGAATAGTAAAATCTCGGTTTTCGTCAAATTTTCAGTCCAAATCAGTCATGCATTTGACCAAGTAAATGATCTTATTTTTGGCTGAAATTTTACAGAAAACGTATTTTATATGTTGACTAATTGCATGTAAAATTTAGTTGAAAAATTCATTCATTAGCTACCTCAAACAATTTCCACAAAAATAGTCCAGAAGCTGTCCCTTTGAGACCATTTCGGCCCAAACATTTGAAATGCATAGGATAGTTTATTTTTCTTTTGCAAATCAATATTAAGGCTTCTTTAATAGTAAAGTGAAGATTCAAACACTTCCTTTTAACAATTTTTGCATGTTTAACTCAAATCAAACTAATTAAAGTCCAAACAACTTACCAAATCAACTTGCCAAATTTTCTCAAAACATTTGGTTTCAATTAAATTTAACAACCCAATTGCCATAAGAAAACAAGAACATAACTCAAAATTTTAATTTAAACTCAATCAATATATTTAAACATCAACTTCAAAACTTCCATAAACCAAAGTTTGTAAGCAAATAGAATTTCTTTTATGGTAAAGCACCAAATCAAAAGTAATTATTCAAAGGTAAAGTACCAAACCTTATTCTTGTACTTCCCCTTAGCTTTTCCTTCTTCTCCTTCCTTAATTCTTTATTTCTCCTTCAATCAATTCAAGATACAACATAAACCTTAGAAAATAAGTTATCCTCCATTTCTTTTCCAACCGAGACCCTAATCCAACCTTATTAATCTTTATACATCTTTATTCTTCCATTTAATCAATTAATCTCATCACTTACTTAATATTTTTTTCCAATTCCACATAAAGATTCTAATCTCCAATCTTCCAATAAATATATAACTACCTAAAATTAATACTAAAATTAAAGTCTAATTACTAGAAAACCTTAAAAACTTACCTTAAAAATCAAATTTGGAGAAACTTGGAAGTCCTTTGGTGTTTCCCTTTGTTGGCCGAATTTTGTAAGTGGAAAAAGAGAGAGTTTGTTCTTCATTTCACATATATTTATATACAAAGGAAATGATGATCACCTTATGTGTTGGTTGAACCCTTTAAGACCACTTGTCCACCTTTCTCTTTCTTCATTTATTACACATGCTAAATGGTTACTTTTGATTGGCCAACATTAGATTTTTATAGTTTTCTTTTCCTTTACTTCTTTCCACTTGTCCCTCTTTCCATAGGATATCATAAAGTTGTCCCGGGTTACCCATCCGGTCCCGACACGAAACCAAGCCACATTACGTTTCGGCGATTAATCGGTCATATCTTTTAAACCGTATAGTTTCACGAGTCAAACTGCATATAGTTTTGATCCTCTCAACCTCTACTTTCTATTTATAAGGTCTATTTTAAGTTTCCAAGTCATTTTAAAAAATTACCGATAAGCCCTCAACTTTTTACAAAATTCCCTTTAGGTCCTATTTTTGCTCGGGTTTTCTTTGGCTTCGTTTCTACTGACGATCGTTTCATATTTAACCCCTCGCCATTCTCTACGTACTCGCGTCCTTATTTTCTACCCTAAATTCATGTATAACTTTAATTGGTAATGACCAAAATTGTTAGTAAATCGAGAAGAATCTGCAACCCTTGCCGCAGCGGAAAACAAAAATTTCTTTCGATTTACTCACAGGATCCATGTGATCCATTCAGTTCGATAAAAGAGATTCGAAACTAACCTTTTTCCGTAGCTTCAAAATGATTAACAGATGCTGCCTTCTGAAGACGAACACCCTCTAACGAAGTCCACACAAACGTACGCCGTTCTGAGTGCTAGCTCACCAACGGCAGTGGCTGAACCTTTTTTGCAAAAACAAAACTAGGGTTTTTTAGGTTTTTCCTCTTCTTCCGTTTTCTTTCAAAACGAAATATATAATTATCATCAAGACCTCTAGTCCTTTTAAAACCGTTTTAAAAGACCTTTCCTTGTCAAAACCCTAACTGTCCATATCCTATATGGACCCACGTTTTTAATAATTATTATCTAATAATAATTATTATAACAATATTATTATTAATATCTAATAATAATAATAATACTAACAACAATAATAAAAATATAATTATTATTGTTTAAGTACAGCCTACGTTCTATGTGTGTGACCCGATAGGCTCATATTAACTGGTAGTGTATTTCAATCTCTATTGAAATGCACAAATCATAATTGGTCTCTAGCAAGACATTATGACTACCCAATTAATCATGAGAATCATTATAAATGAAAACTTGAAATAGTACATGCATTAATCCCTTTGTCACACGATATCTAGTTTGAACATAAGTCATAGTAAATGTCATACTTATATTGTCCAAACTTATGATTACTCGATCTCCAAGTTAACTGATAAACAAATAAGATTGATCTTATATCAACTTATTTGAGCACGGCCATGCATTTCTTAGTTACACTTATCGAGGGGCCCAGAAGATATCTCTCTCATAGAGAGGGACAAATTCCATCTTGATTGTTCATTTTCCTCTACATAATTTATACCATGTTCAAGCATAACCTTTATAATTATCTAGTTACAGATAACGTTTGATCATGTCAAAACATAATATTCCTTATGTTGGAAACTATGACAATCTCAAGTCAAAGGATTAAATGAAAACTATTATGAGATACACTTATGACATTAAACCATGAAGTGATATCTATGTGGGTCTATCCAATACACTGTTCTCTAACATGTATCCATAATATTGATTTGTATCTTCATACCTATAATCATCTTATGATTATCAAATCAATATTACACTAGTTATATTTATTATTATCTCCATAACAATAATAAACCAGGGATATAATCATTATTATATATAACATGCAAACATAACAATGATAATAAAAACTTCTTTATTAATAACAAAATGAATAACATTAAGGTCCAAATCAATGGCCTAGGGCGTATACACTAACAGTCTCCCACTTGCACTAGGCCTAGACTAACAAATATCTCATGCCCATAGATCTAGTGTGCTGATCATGCTTGACCCGCGAGAGAGGTTTTGTCAATGGATCTGCTATGTTGTCATTTGTGTCAACTTTGCATATCTTGATATCACCTCTATCAATGATGTCTCGAATGAGGTGAAATCGCCTGAGTATATGCTTAGATTTCTGATGGGACCTTGGCTCTTTTGCTTGCGCTATGGCACCATTGTTGTCACAATAGATAGCCATAGGATTAGCAATGCTAGGCACCACTCCAAGCTCAGTGATGAATTTCTTCAGCCAAACTGCTTCCTTAGCTGCATCTGATGCTGCTATATACTCAGCTTCTGTTGTAGAATCTGCTACTGTACTCTGCTTGGAACTTTTCCAAGTAATGGCTCCACCATTCAATGTGAATACAAAACCTGACTGCGATTTGTAATCATCTATATCAGTTTGGAAACTAGCATCTGTGTAACCATTTACAACGAGCTCATCTTCCAAACCTCCATAAACCAAGAAAGCATCCTTAGTTCTTCTTAGATACTTAAGAATGTTCTTAACAGCTGTCCAGTGACCCTCACCAGGATCAGCTTGATATCTACTTGTTGTGCTCAAAGAATATGAGACATCAGGTCTAGTATATAGCATGGCATACATAATAGATCCAATAGCAGAAGCATAAGGGATCTTATTCATTCTATCTCGCTCATCAGATGTCTTAGGACATTGATTCTTGCTAAGATGAATACCATGTGACATAGGAAAAATCCCTTCTTGGAATCTTGCATGCTGAATCTCTTCAACACTTTGTCAATGTATGTACTTTGACTTAAGCCAATTATCCTTCTAGATCTATCTCTATAGATCCTTATACCAAGGATATATGCAGCCTCACCCAAGTCCTTCATTGAAAAAGTATTCCCTAACCAATCTTTAACCTTTTGTAAAGTGGGGACATCATTTCCAATGATCAATATGTCATCTACATATAGGACTAAGAACACGATAGCACTCCCACTAACCATCTTGTAAACACATGGTTCATCTTCATTTTGAATGAAACCAAAGTTCTTAACTGTTTCATCAAAACAAAGATTCCAGCTTCGAGATACTTGCTTCAATCCATAAATGGACCTTTGAAGCTTGCAAACCTTCCCAGAATTCTCAGGATTTACAAAACCCTCAGGTTGTGTCATGTACACATCCTCGAGTAAATTTCCATTAAGGAAAGCAGTTTTGACATCCATTTGCCATATCACATAATCATAGTATGCAGCAATGGCAAGGAGAATCCTAATAGATTTAATCATAGCAACTGGAGAAAAGGTTTCATCATAGTCTATACCATGAGTTTGTTTGAAACCTTTAGCAACCAACCTTGCTTTATAGGTTTGCACATTTCCATCCATGTCAATTTTCTTCTTGAAAACCCATTTGCAACCAATAGTCTTAATACCTTCGGGAGGATCAATTAAGGCCCAAACTTGGTTGTCAAACATGGACTGCATCTCAGAGTTCATGGCTCCAAGCCATTTCTCTGAATCTGGACCTGACACAGCTTCAAGATAGGTAGTTGGCTCATCTTGATCTATGAGCAAAACTTCACGACTTTCAGTCATGAGAAATCCATATCTCTCAGGCTGATGACGTGGTCTATCAGATCTGCGCAGAACTTGTGTAACATTTTCAGTTTCCACAATGGCTTGTGGTTCTGAAACTGTTTCTACAGGCGGTTCAATATCTTCTTGTGGTTCTATAAATTCATCTAATTGAACTGTACTCCCACTAGTTCTTTTAGAAATGAATTCTTTTTCCAAAAAGGTTCCATTTCGAGCAACAAACACTTTGTTCTCAGATGGAATATAGAAATAATATCCTTTAGTTTCCTTAGGATATCCCACAAAGATACATTTAGCAGATTTTGGAGCTAACTTATCTGAAACTGGTCTTTTCACATAAGCTTCACAACCCCAAATCTTAAGAAAAGACAAACTAGGTGTTTTGCCAGTCCATATCTCATATGGCATCTTTTCAACCGCTTTAGATGGTACACGGTTTAAAACAAAAGCAGCTGTTTCCATGGCATAACCCCAAAACGATAATGGAAGATCTGCTTGACTCATCATAGATCGAACCATATCTAATAAAGTTCGATTTCTTCTTTCAGAAACACCATTCCACTGTGGAGTTCCTGGAGGAGTTAATTGTGAAACAATTCCATAATTTCTTAGATGTTCGTCAAACTCTTGGCTCAAAAATTCACCACCTCGATCAGATCGAAGTGCCTTAATAGTTTTACCAAGTTGATTTTGTACTTCATTTTGAAAAGTTTTGAACATTTCAAAAGCCTCATGCTTATGTTTCATTAGGTAGACATAGCCATACCTACTGAAATCATCAGTAAAAGTAATGAAGTAATTATATCCTCCTCTGGCACTAATGCTTAACGGGCCACATACATCTGTATGTACTAGTCCAAGCAAGTCATTAGCCCTTTCACCTTGTCCGATGAAAGGATTCCTTGTCATTTTGCCAAGTAAACAAGATTCACATTTATCAAATGATTCAAAATCAAATGAATCTAATAATCCATCTTGATGGAGTTTAGAAATGCGTTTCTCATTTATATGGCTAAGACAACAATGCCATAAAAATGTAGGGTTTAGGTCATTTGGCTTAATTCTTTTAGAGTTTATGTTATAAATATGATTCTCCCTAGAATCATCTAAGTCAAGGACATAAAGGCCATTAAAAGATCTTGCAATACCATAAAGCAAATCATCTTTATCAAAAATAGAACAGGTCTTATTTTTAATTAAAAATGAAAAACCTTCATCATCCAAAACTGAAACTGAAATAAGATTCCTACTCAGAGTAGGAACATAATAGCAATTGTTCAAATTTAACAAAAAGCCATTAGGCATATGAAGTTCATAAGATCCTACAGCTAGTGCAGCAACTCTTGCTTTATTCCCAACTCGTAGGTCAACTTCGCCCCTTTTCAGTGATCTACTCCTTTTGAGTCCCTGCACATTTGTACAAATGTGAGAACCACATGCAGTATCCAATACCCATGAAGTAGAAGCAGATAAGTTAATTTTTATAACATATATACCTGAAGATGTAGTCGCACTACCCTTCGATTTCTTCAATTCAGCCAAATAAAGTGGGCAATTTCTTTTCCAATGCCAAGGCTCCTTGCAATGGAAACAAGTTCCTTCCTTAGGAACAGGTGCCTTGGGTTCTTTTGGCTTGGGCTGTCCCTTAGGCTTTGTAGCAACTGTTGCTTTACCCTTTGCCTTGCCTTTCTTCTTCATAGGCTTACCCTTATTGACATTCAATACATGGGTAGCCTTAGTGGGCTTTTTGATATTCCCTTCAGCAGTTTTGAGCATACCATGTAGCTCAGGAATGGACTTTTCCATGTTGTTCATATTATAGTTCATAACAAAATGTGAAAAACTGCTGGGCAAAGAATGAAGGATCAAATCCGTGGAGAGTTCTAAACTCAAGGGATATCCAAGTCGGGCAAGGTGATCTATGTAGCCCTTCATTTTCAAAACATGAGCGCTAACCGATTCGCCCTCTGACATCTTGCAGTCAAATAATGCAACAGCAGTGTCGAATCTATCCTGCCTAGCTTGCTGTTGGAAAGCTTGTTTGAGATGGACACTCATCTCATAAGCCTCCAAGTGTTCCAGATCCTTCTGAAGTTCTGGACACATAGTAGCAAGCATAAGACATCCAATGTCATTGGAATCATCCATATGCTTCTTATGCTTGTTCTTATCAGCATTAGAAGCATTAGCAGGAGGTGGCTCAGGGACAGCTTCATCAAGCACATAGGACTTCTTTTCTTGTTTGAGAACAATTCTCAGGTTCCTAAACCAATCAACAAAATTAGTCCCATTCTCTTTCAGTTTTTCCTTCTCAAGGATGGATCGCAGTGATAAAGTGGAGTTATTGTTGGTAGCCATTTCAATCTACAAAATATGCAAATTTTAATTAATAAAAGGTGATAAGTAATTAAAATCCCACTAAAATATAACCCTCAATCATCACAATGACATTTTAGTGGGCTAAGATCCAATTTTTACTTAATATTAAGTCAGCTTTGGCATGACACTTAAAATCAAGTTATTATGGTAGGTAACCCCTTACCAATTACATCACATGTAACTCTTAGATAATATGGGATCATGACATCATATGTCATAGCATGTTATACCCCATCTAATGCCTTAGGCCCAAAACCATTTTGATAGCCTAATTAAGTCTAACCAATTTTAAACACATGAGCAGCACCATTACTCATCATATCTTACTAGGATAACCTAAAGTATTTTGCTTTGGCAAAATCTACATTTAGGTGATCTTAGCCTTGATAAGTGTTTAAGATATGGATGGCATTAAAACTTAGATTAATAGTGAGGGTTCATTCCATTTAATTTTGAAAACATGTTAAAATTAACATTTATATATCATATCCCATATGCATACATAAACTATCAAACATGGCATCTCATACATATTCGATAAAAATAAACGTGACATAGTATGGCCAAACTAGATATGATCTTCATGAGACCAAATGAAGATCATATAGGCAACCCTAGGTGAAAAGAAAACCTATCTATTACAACATTTGCAATAGTACATTTCTTCATATCTTGAAAGGCAACTTCATCTCCATGGAATTTTCATCTTCTTCTCCAAGCTTGAGTCTTCATTATTACATTAATAATAAAACTAACTACTAAACTAGTAATAATAAAGTTACAAAAATAAACGACACGCAGGCCGTATATACAATCCAAAGATATGAATAAACAAACACATAGGTCATAAAGCCATACTATGCACCATGCCAAGACATCAAATAATCATAGCATATTCATCACCAACATGTTAAATAGAAACAAATATATTGACATTCTTAATGTCACGGTAACGAACTATAGGGCGCGAACATACGGCGGTCCCGCTAGCCGGTTAGCGGGCGGGGCTCCCGCTGGCCGGTCAGCAAGCGGGGTTCCGAAGGGGCAGCGCCCCTGGGCGGGGTCGAGGGGCAGCGCCCCTCGAAGCTAAACAGAATCATTAATCCAATTAATTATTTTCTGTCAAAACCCTTATTCTGTCAATCATATTAAACAGAATATAATAGCAATCTATTAATCATATTAACAGAGAACTATTACAAGAAACCTTAGAAAATGATTTACTCAATAATCATATTAATCAAAATCGAAATCTATGTATACATTCAATATGAATAAACGAATTGAATTAATCATATTAACCCTAATTCGAAACCATAATAGATTGTATACCAACCCTAGTTCGACTTCACAGAATTGTATCTTATACAATTGGTCATCTTTGACATCATATATCAACAACGATTTAGGTTATATCTCATATAACAGATTCGAATAATCATCAAATGATAAAACGAATCCAATCATGCCATTCGAAAAACAATAGATCACATCAACACATCAACATGGCATATTTCGAATTAAATGGAATCAACAAGAGGCTCTGATACCACTGTTAGTAAATCGAGAAGAATCTGCAACCCTTGCCGCAGCGGAAAATAAAAATTTCTTTCGATTTACTCACAGGATCCATGTGATCCATTCAGTTCGATAAAAGAGATTCGAAACTAACCTTTTTGCGTAGCTTCAAAATGATTAACAGATGCTGCCTTCTGAAGACGAACACCCTCTAACGAAGTCCACACAAACGTACGCCGTTCTGAGTGCTAGCTCACCAACGGCAGTGGCTGAACCTTTTTTGTAAAAACGAAACTAGGGTTTTTTAGGTTTTTCCTCTTCTTCCATTTTCTTTCAAAACGAAATATATAATTATCATCAAGACCTCTAGTCCTTTTAAAACCGTTTTAAAAGACCTTTCCTTGTCAAAACCCTAACTGTCCATATCCTATATGGACCCACGTTTTTAATAATTATTATCTAATAATAATTATTATAACAATATTATTATTAATATCTAATAATAATAATAATACTAACAACTATAATAAAAATATAATTATTATTGTTTAAGTACAGCCTACGTTCTATGTGTGTGACCCGATAGGCTCATATTAACTGGTAGTGTATTTCAATCTCTATTGAAATGCACAAATCATAATTGGTCTCTAGCAAGACATTATGACTACCCAATTAATCATGAGAATCATTATAAATGAAAACCTGAAATAGTACATGCATTAATCCCTTTGTCACACGATATCTAGTTTGAACATAAGTCATAGTAAATGTCATACTTATATTGTCCAAACTTATGATTACTCGATCTCCAAGTTAACTGATAAACAAATAAGATTGATCTTATATCAACTTATTTGAGCACGGCCATGCATTTCTTAGTTACACTTATCGAGGGGCCCAGAAGATATCTCTCTCATAGAGAGGGACAAATTCCATCTTGATTGTTCATTTTCCTCTACATAATTTATACCATGTTCAAGCATAACCTTTATAATTATCTAGTTACAGATAACGTTTGATCATGTCAAAACATAATATTCCTTATGTTGGAAACTATGACAATCTCAAGTCAAAGGATTAAATGAAAACTATTATGAGATACACTTATGACATTAAACCATGAAGTGATATCTATGTGGGTCTATCCAATACACTGTTCTCTAACATGTATCCATAATATTGATTTGTATCTTCATACCTATAATCATCTTATGATTATCAAATCAATATTACACTAGTTATATTTATTATTATCTCCATAACAATAATAAACCAGGGATATAATCATTATTATATATAACATGCAAACATAACAATGATAATAAAAACTTCTTTATTAATAACAAAATGAATAACATTAAGGTCCAAATCAATGGCCTAGGGCATATACACTAACAGTGCCCTTAGTCAACATTTCTTCATTTTTCTTTAACGGGACATTTCCTAGAAAAACCGTTACACGTCGTTGCGATCCAATTTTTCTCTACATTCCATTTTTGGAATCTGTTATATGCACTGTTAAGAACATCCGGTGTAACTTTCTTTGAAATTACATCTACGTCCCCAAAACTTTTGAAAATTACAACTAGGTCCCTTTGGTCATACAACCTTATCTAGGGTTGTTATCCAGAATTATCTTCTCCTTTCCCCTTCTCTCGCTATGCACGTGACTACTCTACATAAATGCAGTAGGCGGATGTGACAGTTCCTTCCTCGTTAATTTAGGCTTCGTCCCGAAGCCCATCAGATTGAAATAAACATGGGTATTGCTTCCTCATAGTTTCTTCGCGTTCCCATGTAGCTCCTTCTACTTTGTGATTCCTCCAAAGCACTTTGACCAATGGAATCTTCTTATTCCGCAACTCTTTGCTTTCCCGTGCTATGGTTTCTACCGGTTCTTCCTCGTATGTCAGGTCGGGATGAATCTCGATATCTTGAGCTTGTATATCATGGGTTGGATCTGAACGATACCTCCTTAGCATTGAAATGTGGAAAACATCATGTATTTTACTTAATTCGGGTGGTAACGCCAATTGGTAAGCTACCGGACCTATACGTTCAATGAATATGTAAGGCCCAATAACCTTGAACTTAGCTTACTCTTTTGTTTAAATCTTAGCACTTTCTTTCATGGTGAAACCTTAAGAAATACCTTATCACCAACATTGAATTCTATGTCCCTTCTCTTCAGGTCCGCGTATGATTATTATTATTTTTTTTCTATTCGTCACAGCTTTTAACCTATCCCGGATAATTTCTACTTTCTCCTCGGTTTACTTAACTATCTCCGACTCAAGATCTTTGCTTCACTTAATTCCATCCAGCAAATTGGAGTCCTGCATTTTCGTCCTTATAGTGCTTCATAAGGAGCCATCTGTATGCTGGACTGGTAGCTGTTGTTGTAAACGAACTCCATTAAACTTAAATACTTCTCCCAGCTACCTTTGAATTCTAATATGCATGCTCTTAACATATCATCTAAGATCTGGGTTACCCTCTTTAACTGTCCGTCCGTTTGTGGATGCAACGACGTACTCTAGTCTGTTCGAGTTCCCAAAGTCATTTGGAACTTTTGCCAAAAGTTCGACATAAAGCGTAGATCTTTTTCCGATATGATTGATGTTGGACTTCAGGAAGTCATACAATCTCTTTAATGTACAAGTCCGCTAACTTATCCAGGGAGTAGTCCATCCTTACTAGTAAGAATTGAGCTGACTTAGTTAGCTGGTCTACTATCACCCATATTGCATCATGTTTGTCTCTTGTCATTGGTAGTCCCGCCACAAAATCTATAGTTATACGATCCCATTTCCATCTTGGAATCGTAATAGGTTGTAGAAGTCCTGAGGGTAGTTGATGTTCTACCTTTACTTGTTGGCAGGTTAAACATTTCGCCACATAATCTACCAATCTCTCTTGATCCCTGGCCACTAATAACATTCTTTCAAATCCAATACTGCTTCTACCTTCTTAGAATCAACTCTTATTCCTTCCGCCGATACAATATGTCCTAAAAAGGCCACTTCTTCTAACCAAAATTCACACTTGCTGAATTTGGCGTATAACTGCTTCTCCCTCAATGTTTGTAACACGATTCTCAAGTGCCGGTCATGATCCTCTGCATTCTTTGAATAAACCAGTATGTCATCAATGAATACCACGATAAATTGGTCCAAATAAGGATGGAAAATCCGGTTCATCAAATCCATGAATACCGCAGGTGCATTCGTGAGCCCAAAAGGCATTACGATAAACTCATAATGTCCATATCTGGTTTTGAATGTAGTCTTTGGTATATCTTCATCTTTAATCTTTAGTTGATGATAGCCGGATCGCAGATCAATCTTTAAAAAAAACTCTCACACCTTTCAATTGATCAAATAAATCGACTATCCGGAGTAGCGGGTATTTATTCTTAATCGTAAGCTTATTTAACTACCTATAATCCACACATAGTCTTAGGGACCCATCTTTCTTTTTCACGAACAGTACACTAACGCCTTATGTTTGGTCAGCTCATCCATTCCAAGCATTGCATCAAATTTCTGGAATGGCAACTCAAACAGATCACCTAAGAAAGTGTGTCCGTGTACTTCTACCGGACAATCCTTTATTACCTTCCTGGTAACCATCTCATTACCCAAAGGATTTATAACTAACACTCCATCTGTTTCAAGTTCTACTTCTAAATCCTTTAATTCTTCATTTTTCATGCATATATATATGAATATGAAGAACCTGGGTCTATTAAAGCATAAATCGGCATTTCAAACATAATTAGTTGACCTGTTATGACATTTGGAGCCTCTTCTTCCTCACGCGCCCTCATTGCATACATCCTCGCAGGGGCTCTTGGCTCGGGTCTATCCACCGTCTCTGACTGTGCCCGCGATGGATTTCCTCCCCGACCTCTGCCTCGACCTCTACAAGCTATGGCTCGAGATCCTTCGATATTATCTAGTGTGTTTTGCTGTCTTAAAGGGCATTCTCATTTAAAGTGGTCCTTCACTCCACAACAAAAACATACCCAGGCCTTGCCCCAACATTTTCCTGAATGCCTACGACCACATTGAACACAGCGTGGATGGGTGTTTTCACTTCCTCCGATAGTTTTGAACTGAGAAAAGTTACCTCCACCTTAGCCATGCCCTCTTCCTTGTCCTCTCCCAGACCTACCAGTACTAGCTATAAAGGTAGCTTGACTCGGGCCGCCCCGAATTGACCTTTGACTGGATATCCTGCTCTGATTTCCTCCCATGGAACTACCTTCTCTAAACTGTTTCCTTGTTTGCTGGAAATTTTCTGAATAACTCTGGGTATCACTTCTGGGTCTTACCCTCTGTCTCCTATTTCGCTCATCCTTCTGACATTGCTCTACTTCCAGAGCCCTAGGGACCATCTCGGAAAACTCCTTGATATTAGCAGCAATTAGCTGCATCCTAATCTCATTATTCAAACCATCCTGAAATTGCTTACACCTGTCATGTTCGTCTTCAATTGTCTTCTTGGCATACCTACTCAGCCTAGTAAATTCCCTCTCGTATTCAGCAACGGTCAGTCGACCTTGCTTTAAGTGTAGAAACTCCCTTTTCTTGGCATCTAGGTATGCCTCCGATATAAACTTCCTCTTGAACTCATTCACAAAGAAATCCCATGTTCTCTATTCCGGTGGAACTCGTTGGTGAACTGTGTCCCACCATATATAGGCTGCTTCCAGTAATAAGGAAGTAGAACATACCACTCGCTCTTCTGGCGTACACTGTAACTGATCTAAGGCTCCTATTGTTCCTTCCAACCAATACTCGGCTGTAGAAGAATCATCGTCCCTTCGAGCCTTAAACTCCTTTGCACCATAATTTCTTATCTTTTCTATCGGGGGTTTCCTTTCCCCTTCTACAGCAGGTACTGGTATGGGTGCTGGCGCTGGTGGTGGTGCCGGGGCAACGCCCGCTATCTGTCACAGCGCTACAGCCATCTGTTGCAACATCTCATTCGGAAGAGGAGATCCCGCTGAGGGTTGCTCAGCCTCCGGTGTTTCAGATACATGCGTCTCTACAATATGTGACACTCGAGATTCAACTTCCTCCTCTACGGCTCTTTGAGAGGACTCTCGCGACATGTATATTCTAACACATAACTCACAGTCAAAAGCAGCACAGCTCAGCAGCACTATTAAACCCTATGTGGCATGTATATAAAGACAAAACACTTAATCAAATATATGCAAACATACCCTTATTTATTTTCCTATATTTCCTTCCTAATTGATGCCTACTTTTTATCTCCTATTTACTACAGGATATCTCGTTTTACGTCGGTAATGGCCACTCCCGACATAAAACGTAAATCCTCCTATGTTGGATTACACAGAAGCGGCTAAACCGAAGCTCTGATACCACAATTGTAACACCCCTTCCCGACCTACATGTGTAAGCCGAGTAGAGGCGCCACACTATCCAAATGTTGCTACGAATTTTACTTAGTCAAATTTTTGTTTCGATTTTACAGAAATTTTGCCAGAGGTTTGCCTAGAAATTTGAATCCCAAGTGTCGACAAAACTTGTTTTTCTGATTTTTGAAAACAATTTACAAAGACCAATGTGAAGACCATCAAATTTAATGCACTCCCAATGAATCCACCTTATACCCTCAACTACAAACCTGCACGAAGAGTTCACACTTCTAATCCAGAATAAAGTAGAGATTTATTATTATTACATACCAACAACGTACAGTATCACATACTGACTCTCAATCTTATATATACATATACATGCCACAACTAGCTAACTCATAATGGAAACTAAAGGCTACTCTGAGGTGCTGCACTGTGTTGTGCTGCTCGATGCTAATCACCGAAATCTACTGCTCCAAACCTACGAGTCAAGAAAACTCAACTCGCTGAGCGTTGTCGCTCAGTGGGTACTTTACCAATAAAAATAAAAGTAACATATGAAAGTATTCAAAATCAAAGGAAATAATTAAATCCACAATCAACCAACTTTATACCAATAGAAATCGTGATACATTCAGTGTGATATGCTTTCAATAATGTAAAATCATAATTAAAACTCATTGGCATTATATAGTTTAACGAAAAATAATATGTCTTTGATTCAGGCTCTACTGGTATATAGGGAACCATAGTGATAAGGCAGTGGGCCTCCCCACTATAACATAGGTGGCCCTCACCACCGATATCAGATCACAGGAATGGGCCTCCCCATCCTGGTTAACCAATGGGCCTCCCCATTGGCTTCAGTGGCCTCACCATAGAATAAAATATCATATCACAATAATGAGCAGTACTGCATGTGTTAGTATAGTGTACCATACCCTTATCTACCACTCCCACTATCCAGTAGAGCAAAAAGATTAAAATGATTCAATTTAAGTCTCAACTTCATTTTAGAATGATTCAAGAAATCAATTTAAATTCTCACTGCGCTTTGCCATTTATGCCGTGCACCACTTTCTTTGGTCAAACCGTTACTCTTTTTCACATATTTAATATCCACAATAAACATATCAAACATTTCAAAGTATTCCTCAAAAGATCACAAATTGACCAAATGAATAGTATTGCGGCGAGAAAAATCGGCAAAGCAAAATGGCATGACCAAATGAATAGTAAAATCTCGGTTTTCGTCAAAATTTCAGTCCACTTCAGTCATGCATTTGACCAAGTAAATGATCTTATTTTTGGCTGAAATTTTACAGAAAATGTATTTCATATGTTGACTATTTGCATGTAAAATTTAGTTGAAAAATTCATTCATTAGCTACCTCAAACAATTTCCACAAAAATAGTCCAGAAGCTGTCCCTTTGAGACCATTTCGGCCCAAACATTTGAAATGCATAGGATAGTTTATTTTTCTTTTGCAAATCAATATTAAGGCTTCTTTAATAGTAAAGTGAAGATTCAAACATTTCCTTTTAACAATTTTTGCATGTTTAACTCAAATCAAACTAATTAAAGTCCAAACAACTTACCAAATCAACTTGCCAAATTTTCTCAAAACATTTGGTTTCAATTAAATTTAACAACCCAATTGCCATAAGAAAACAAGAACATAACTCAAAATTTTAATTTAAACTCAATCAATATATTTAAACATCAACTTCAAAACTTCCATAAACCAAAGTTTGTAAGCAAATAGAATTTCTTTTATGGTAAAGCACCAAATCAAAAGTAATTATTCAAAGGTAAAGTACCAAACCTTATTCTTGTACTTCCCCTTAGCTTTTCCTTCTTCTCCTTCCTTAATTCTTTATTTCTCCTTCAATCAATTCAAGATACAACATAAACCTTAGAAAATACGTTATCCTCCATTTCTTTTCCAACCGAAACCCTAATCCAACCTTATTAATCTTTATACATCTTTATTCTTCCATTTAATCAATTAATCTCATCACTTAATATTTTTTTTCCAATTCCACATAAAGATTCTAATCTCCAATCTTCCAATAAATATATAACTACCTAAAATTAATACTAAAATTAAAGTCTAATTACTAGAAAACCTTAAAAACTTACCTTAAAAATCAAATTTGGAGAAACTTGGAAGTCCTTTGGTGTTTCCCTTTGTTGGCCGAATTTTGTAAGTGGAAAAAGAGAGAGTTTGTTCTTCATTTCACATATATTTATATACAAAGGAAATGATGATCACCTTATGTGTTGGTTGAACCCTTTAAGACCACTTGTCCACCTTTCTCTTTCTTCATTTATTACACATGCTAAATGGTTACTTTTGATTGGCCAACATTAGATTTTTATAGTTTTCTTTTCCTTTACTTCTTTCCACTTGTCCCTCTTTCCATAGGATATCATAAAGTTGTCCCGGGTTACCCATCCGGTCCCGACACGAAACCAAGCCACATTATGTTCCGGCGATTAATCGGTCATATCTTTTAAACCGTATAGTTTCACGAGTCAAACTACATATAGTTTTGATCCTCTCGACCTCTACTTTCTATTTATAAGGTCTATTTTAAGTTTCCAAGTCATTTTAAAAAATTACCGATAAGCCCTCAACTTTTTACAAAATTCCCTTTAGGTCCTATTTTTGCTCGGGTTTTCTCCGGCTTCGTTTCTACTGACGATCGTTTCATATTTAACCCCTCGCCATTCTCTACGCACTCACGTCCTTATTTCCTACCCTAAATTCATGTATAACTTTAATTGGTAATGACCAAAATGCCCTTAGTCAACATTTCTTCATTTTTCTTTAACGGGACATTTCCTGGAAAAACCGTTACACGTCATTGCGATCCGATTTTTCTCTACATTCCATTTTTGGAATCTGTTATATGCACTGTTAAGAACATCCGGTGCAACTTTCTTTGAAATTACATCTACGTCCCCAAAACTTTTGAAAATTACAACTAGGTCCCTTTGGTCATACAACCTTATCTAGGGTTGTTATCCAGAATTATCTTCTCCTTTCCCCTTCTCTCGCTATGCACGTGACTACTCTACATAAATGCAGTAGGCGGATGTGACAGTTCCTTCCTCGTTAATTTAGGCTTCGTCCCGAAGCCCATCAGATTGAAATAAACATGGGTATTGCTTCCTCATGTTTCTTCGCATTCCCATGTAGCTCCTTCTACTTTGTGATTCCTCCAAAGCACTTTGACCAATGGAATCTTCTTATTCCGCAACTCTTTGCTTTCCCGTGCTAAGGTTTCTACCGGCTCTTCCTCGTATGTTAGGTCGGGATGAATCTCGATATCTTGAGCTTGTATATCATGGGTTGGATCTGAACGATACCTCCTTAGCATTGAAATGTGGAAAACATCATGTATTTTACTTAATTCGGGTGGTAACGCCAATTGGTAAGCTACCGGACCTATACGTTCAATGAATATGTAAGGCCCAATAACCTTGAACTTAGCTTACTCTTTTGTTTAAATCTTAGCACTTTCTTTCATGGTGAAACCTTAAGAAATACCTTATCACCAACATTGAATTCTATGTCCCTTCTCTTCAAGTCCGCGTATGATTATTATTATTATTATTATTTTCTATCCGTCACAGCTTTTAACCTATCCCGGATAATTTCTACTTTCTCCTCGGTTTACTTAACTATCTCCGGCTCAAGATCTTTGCTTCACTTAATTCCATCCAGCAAATTGGAGTCCTGCATTTTCGTCCTTATAGTGCTTCATAAGGAGCCATCTGTATGCTGGACTGGTAGCTGTTGTTGTAAACGAACTCCATTAAACTTAAATACTTCTCCCAGCTACCTTTGAATTCTAATATGCATGCTCTTAACATATCTTCTAAGATCTAGGTTACCCTCTTTGACTGTCCGTCCATTTGTGGATGAAACGACGTACTCTAGTCCGTTCGAGTTCCCAAAGTCATTTGGAACTTTTGCCAAAAGTTCGACGTAAAGCGTAGATCTTTTTCCGATATGATTGATGTTGGACTCCAGGAAGTCGTACAATCTCTTTAATGTACAAGTCCGCTAACTTATCCAGGGAGTAGTCCATCCTTACTAGTAAGAATTGAGCTGACTTAGTTAGCTGGTCTACTATCACCCATATTGCATCATGTTTGTCTCTTGTCATTGGTAGTCCCGCCACAAAATCTATAGTTATACGATCCCATTTCCATCTTGGAATCGTAATAGGTTGTAGAAGTCCCGAGGGTAGTTTATGTTCTACCTTTACTTGTTGGCATGTTAAACATTTCGCCATGTAATCTACCAATCTCTCTTGATCCCTGGCCACTAATAACATTCTTTCAAATCCAATACTGCTTCTACCTTCTTAGAATCAACTCTTATTCCTTCCGCCGATACAATATGTCCTAAAAAGGCCACTTCTTCTAACCAAAATTCACACTTGCTGAATTTGGCGTATAACTGCTTCTCCCTCAATGTTTGTAACACGATTCTCAAGTGCCGGTCATGATCCTCTGCATTCTTTGAATAAACCAGTATGTCATCAATGAATACCACGACAAATTGGTCCAAATAAGGATGGAAAATCCGGTTCATCAAATCCATGAATACCGCAGGTGCATTCGTGAGCCCAAAAGGCATTACGATAAACTCATAATGTCCATATCGGGTTCTGAATGTAGTCTTTGGTATATCTTCATCTTTAATCTTTAGTTGATGATAGCCGGATCGCAGATCAATCTTTAAAAAAAACTCTCACACCTTTCAATTGATCAAATAAATCGACTATCCGGAGTAGCAGGTATTTATTCTTAATCGTAAGCTTATTTAACTACCGATAATCCACACATAGTCTTAGGGACCCATCTTTCTTTTTCACGAACAGTACACTAATGCCTTATGTTTGGTCAGCTCATCCATTCCAAGCATTGCATCAAATTCCTGGAATGGCAACTCAAACAGATCACCTAAGAATGTGTGTCTGTGTACTTCTACCGGACAATCCTTTATTACCTTCCTGGTAACCATCTCACTACCCAAAGGATTTATAACTAACACTCCATCTGTTTCAAGTTCTACTTCTAAATCCTTTAATTCTTCATTTTTCATGCATATATATATGAATATGAAGAACCTGGGTCTATTAAAGCATAAATCAGCATTTCAAACATAATTAGTTGACCTGTTATGACATTTGGAGCCTCTTCTTCCTCACGCACCCTCATTGCATACATCCTCGCAGGGGCTCTTGGCTCAGGTCTATCCACCGTCTCTGATTGTGCCCGCGATGGATTTCCTCCCCGACCTCTTCCTCGACCTCTACCAGCTATGGCTCAAGATCCTTCGATATTATCTAGTGTGTTTTGCTGTCTTAAAGGGCATTCTCATTTAAAGTGGTCCTTCGCTCCACAACTAAAACATACCCAGGCCTTGCCCCAACATTTTCCTGAATGCCTACGCCCACATTGAACACAGCGTGGATGGGTGTTTTCACTTCCTCCGATAGTTTTGAACTGAGAAAAGTTACCTCCACCTTAGCCATGCTCTCTTCCTTGTCCTCTCCCAGACCTACCAGTACTAGCTATAAAGGTAGCTTGACTCGGGCCGCCCCGAATTGACCTTTGACTGGATATCCTGCTCTGATTTCCTCCCATGGAACTACCTTCTCTAAACTGATTCCTTGTTTGCTGGAAATTTTCTGAATAACTCTGGGTATCCCTTCTGGGTCTTACCCTCTGTCTCCTATTTCGCTCATCCTTCTGACATTGCTCTACTTCCAGAGCCCTAGTGACCATCGCGGAAAATTCCTTGATATTAGCAGCAATTAGCTGCATCCTAATCTCATTATTCAAACCATCCTGAAATTGCTTACACCTATCATGTTCATCTTCAATTGTCTTCTTGGCATACCTACTCAGCCTAGTAAATTCCCTCTCGTATTCAGCAACGGTCAGTCGACCTTGCTTTAAGTGTAGAAACTCCCTTTTCTTGGCATCTAGGTATGCCTCCGATATAAACTTCCTCTTGAACTCATTCACAAAGAAATCCCATGTTCTCTGTTCCGGTGGAACTCGTTGGTGAACTGTGTCCCACCATATATAGGCTGCTTCCAGTAATAAGGAAGTAGCACATACTACTCGCTCTTCTGGCGTACACTGTAACTGATCTAAGGCTCGTATCGTTCCTTCCAACCAATACTCGGCTGTAGAAGAATCATCATCCCTTCGAGCCTTAAACTCCTTTGCACCATACTTTCTTATCTTTTCTATCGGGGGTTTCCTTTCCCCTTCTACAGCAGGTACTGGTATGGGTGCTGGCGCTGGTGGTGGTGCCGGGGCAACGCCCGCTATCTGTCGCAGTGCTACAGCCATCTGTTGCAACATCTCATTCGGAAGAGGAGCTCCCGCTGAGGGTTGCTCAGCCTCCGGTGTTTCAGATACATGCGTCTCTACAATATGTGACGCTCGAGATTCAACTTCCTCCTCTACGGCTCTTTGAGAGGACTCTCGCGACATGTATATTCTAACACATAACTCACAGTCAAAAGCAGCACAGCTCAGCAGCACTATTAAACCCTATGTGGCATGTATATAAAGACAAAACACTTAATCAAATATATGCAAACATACCCTTATTTATTTTCCTATATTTCCTTCCTAATTGATGCCTACTTTTTATCTCCAATTTACTACAGGATATCTCGTTTTACGTCGGTAATGGCCACTCCCGACATAAAACGTACATCCTCCTATGTTGGATTACCCAGAAGCGGCTAAACCGGAGCTCTGATAACACCCCTTCCCGACCTACATGTGTAAGCCGAGTAGAGGCGCCACACTATCCAAATGTTGCTACGAATTTTACTTAGTCAAATTTTTGTTTCGATTTTACAGAAATTTTGCCAGAGGTTCGCCTAGAAATTTGAATCCCAAGTGTCGACAAAACTTGTTTTTCTGATTTTTGAAAACAATTTACACAGACCAATGTGAAGACCATCAAATTTAATGCACTCCCAATGAATCCACCTTATACCCTCAACTACAAACCTGCACGAAGAGTTCACACTTCTAATCCAGAATAAAGTAGAGATTTATTATTATTACATACCAACAGCGTACAGTATCACATACTGACTCTCAATCTTATATATACATATACATGCCACAACTAGCTAACTCATAATGGAAACTAAAGGCTACTCTGAGGTGCTGCGCTGTGTTGTGCTGCTCGATGCTAATCACCGAAATCTACTGCTCCAAACCTACGAGTCAAGAAAACTCAACTCGCTGAGCGTTGTCGCTCAGTGGGTACTTTACCAATAAAAATAAAAGTAACATATGAAAGTATTCAAAATCAAAGGAAATAATTAAATCCACAATCAACCAACTTTATACCAATAGAAATCGTGATACATTCAGTGTGATATGCTTTCAATAATGTAAAATCATAATTAAAACTCATTGGCATTATATAGTTTAACGAAAAATAATATGTCTTTGATTCAGGCTCTACTGGTATATAGGGAACCATAGTGATAAGGCAGTGGGCCTCCCCACTATAACATAGGTGGCCCTCACCACCGATATCAGATCACAGGAATGGGCCTTCCCATCCTAGTTAACCAATGGGCCTCCCCATTGGCTTCAGTGGCCTCACCACAGAATAAAATATCATATCACAATAATGAGCAGTACTGCATGTGTTAGTATAGTGTACCATACCCTTATCTACCACTCCCACTATCCAGTAGAGCAAAAAGATTAAAATGATTCAATTTAAGTCTCAACTTCATTTTAGAATGATTCAAGAAATCAATTTAAATTCTCACTGCGCTTTGCCATTTATGCCGTGCACCACTTTCTTTGGTCAAACCGTTACTCTTTTTCACATATTTAATATCCACAATAAACACATCAAACATTTCAAAGTATTCCTCAAAAGATCACAAATTGACCAAATGAATAGTGTTGCGGCGAGAAAAATCGGCAACGCAAAATGGCATGACCAAATGAATAGTAAAATCTGGGTTTTCGTCAAAATTTCAGTCCACTTCAGTCATGCATTTGACCAAGTAAATGATCTTATTTTTGGCTGAAATTTTACAGAAAACGTATTTCATATGTTGACTAATTTCATGTAAAATTTAGTTGAAAAATTCATTCATTAGCTACCTCAAACAATTTCCACAAAAATAGTCCAGAAGCTGTCCCTTTGAGACCATTTCGGCCCAAACATTTGAAATGCATAGGATAGTTTATTTTTCTTTTGCAAATCAATATTAAGGCTTCTTTAATAGTAAAGTGAAGATTCAAAAACTTTCTTTTAATAATTTTTGCATGTTTAACTCAAATCAAACTAATTAAAGTCCAAACAACTTACCAAATCAACTTGCCAAATTTTCTCAAAACATTTGGTTTCAATTAAATTTAACAACCCAATTGCCATAAGAAAACAAGAACATAACTCAAAATTTTAATTTAAACTCAATCAATATATTTAAACATCAACTTCAAAACTTCCATAAACCAAAGTTTGTAAGCAAATAGAATTTCTTTTATGGTAAAGCACCAAATCAAAAGTAATTATTCAAAGGTAAAGTACCAAACCTTATTCTTGTACTTCCCCTTAGCTTTTCCTTCTTCTCCTTCCTTAATTCTTTATTTCTCCTTCAATCAATTCAAGATACAACATAAACCTTAGAAAATAAGTTATCCTCCATTTCTTTTCCAACCGAAACCCTAATCCAACCTTATTAATCTTTATACATCTTTATTCTTCCATTTAATCAATTAATCTCATCACTTACTTAATATTTTTTTCCAATTCCACATAAAGATTCTAATCTCCAATCTTCCAATAAATATATAACTACCTAAAATTAATACTAAAATTAAAGTCTAATTACTAGAAAACCTTAAAAACTTACCTTAAAAATCAAATTTGGAGAAACTTGGAAGTCCTTTGGTGTTTCCCTTTGTTGGCCGAATTTTGTAAGTGGAAAAAGAGAGAGTTTGTTCTTCATTTCACATATATTTATATACAAAGGAAATGATGATCACCTTATGTGTTGGTTGAACCCTTTAAGACCACTTGTCCACCTTTCTCTTTCTTCATTTATTACACATGCTAAATGGTTACTTTTGATTGGCCAATATTAGATTTTTATAGTTTTCTTTTCCTTTACTTCTTTCCACTTGTCCCTCTTTCCATAGGATATCATAAAGTTGTCCCGGGTTACCCATCCGGTCCCGACACGAAACCAAGCCACATTACGTTCCGGCGATTAATCGGTCATATCTTTTAAACCGTATAGTTTCACGAGTCAAACTACATATAGTTTTGATCCTCTCGACCTCTACTTTCTATTTATAAGGTCTATTTTAAGTTTCCAAGTCATTTTAAAAAATTACCGATAAGCCCTCAACTTTTTACAAAATTCCCTTTAGGTCCTATTTTTGCTCGGGTTTTCTCCGGCTTCGTTTCTACTGACGATCGTTTCATATTTAACCCCTCGCCATTCTCTACGTACTCACGTCCTTATTTCCTACCCTAAATTCATGTATAACTTTAATTGGTAATGACCAAAATGCCCTTAGTCAACATTTCTTCATTTTTCTTTAACGGGACATTTCCTGGAAAAACCGTTACACGTCGTTGCGATCCGATTTTTCTCTACATTCCATTTTTGGAATCTGTTATATGCACTGTTAAGAACATCCGGTGCAACTTTCTTTGAAATTACATCTACGTCCCCAAAACTTTTGAAAATTACAACTAGGTCCCTTTGGTCATACAACCTTATCTAGGGTTGTTATCCAGAATTATCTTCTCCTTTCCCCTTCTCTCGCTATGCACGTGACTACTCTACATAAATGCAGTAGGCGGATGTGACATTCCCTTTTTTCAATCTTTCTTTTTCCTCAAATTAGGCAAGCTTTTCTTTTGTCTAATATTACTTTTGACAAAAACTAGTCTTTGTTCCCCACTTGTCTGCAAAAGAATTTGAACATTTCAAAGTTTCCCTAGGTGACACGGCCAAGCTTGCTGGCCGTGTCACCTTCAGCCCTTTCTTTCCTTATTTTCTTATAGGTGACACAGCCAAGCTCCTGGCTATGTCATGAGACACGGCCAGTGGCTTGGCCGTGTCATGTGGGTGTGTCACTTTCTTCTTCTAGCTTCGTCAACTTGCTTTCTTTGTTTCCAAGGGTGACACGGCCAAGCTTGTGGCCATGTCATTTGACACAGCCACTGGCTTAGGCGTGTCACCTGGGTGTGTTAGCCTCTGGTTCATTTCTTTCCTTTCTTGGTTCTTTGGCTTGGATGGGACACGGCCAAGCTTGTGGCCGTGTCACACTGGCTTGGCCGTGTCACTTGCCAGTGTCTTCTTCTGCCAAATTTTCTTTCCTTTCTTGGTCTCTTTGATTTTTGCTCTTTGGGTAAGACACGGCCAGTGGCTTGGATGTATCTCTTGGACATGTCATCTACTGCCTTGAAGTAATTTTGAGGGACACAGCCAAGCTTGCTTTGGCTTGGCCATGTCTTGCTTGATTCATGCTCTTTCTTCATTGTTTTGATAATCCAAGGTAGTTTTTCCACTTTAACCTAAAACAAACACTTAAAACAAACTTTAAACCAAAATCAAATGAAACATTAACTAAAAACACATTAAAATCATACTAAAAACAAGTATCAAAACACTCTTATCAAATTCCACACACTTAATTCCTTGCTTGTCCCCTAGCAAGGCTAAAATCAAAACAAACTAAATACGAAAAATTTGTCAAGTTCAAGAGTTATAAAAATTGCATCAAGACTTCCCTATCCTTAAATCCGCAATCAATATCAAATTGAACAAAATCAATGCTAATGCAATTAAGTGGCTTTCCATGCATAACCTATGTTGTCACTCCCTCACCAACTCTTAAAATGTGTATGATCAAGGTGGTGTTTACACTCATAACAATCAATGAAAGATGATCGCCATAGGCTTGCTTATCTATCAAATCTCCACCACTTAATTACAATTAAGCATCAATCAAAAGTTCTTTTATTGGATTGTAATGGGGCTAAGGTAGAGGCATGGCATTTAGGAAATGTGAGCTTAATCATTAAGTTCAAGAGCACTTTAAGAATGAAGTAACCGATCATATAAATATAACCCAACGATCCCAAAATACCTTTCTCTTATCTACCCCTTGACATTTAAAGAACTTTTCAAGGGAACTCACTTATTGTATCTTGTAATATATTCAAACCCTTTTAACAAGAACAACAATTATTCTTATTATTCTTCTTCTTTTTATTTGATTTTTTTATTTATTTTGTTTTGTAATTTCAACCCTACTAAATTTAACCCCACACTTAATTCAACACAACACTTGGTCATAAACGCTCTTAAAATGCTCTTGACCTAATGAAAGGGTAAGAGTTAAAATAGCAAGGTTCAAGCTAATGATGTTGTGAAAAAGAAAGAAAAGGAAAAACGAAATAGGCTCAAAATTGGCTAACTAAGGTTAAAAATAGGGTTGGTCTCTTTAAGCCAAAGTGAGTTCACCTAATTGCCTTAATCATCTTATGCCTAATTGAAATTTTTATGTAATCTTAAAATGTATGTCAAAGCAAGTTCTAGCAAGTTATCAATCAAAGATGTCCACACACAAAAAGAATAATAAGTTGATGGCTCAATTTTTCACGAGGTTAAAGGTAGTGCAAGGAAAAACTAACAAAATTAACAATAAGCACCAATTCTACTCAATTCTCGAGTTCATGCTTCAAAAATTCAAAAGTCATTAGTCAACAATTTATAACAATTGAACTTTCTAAAATTTATTTATTCAAAGAAAACATGAAAAATATTAACTAAACTAACACAAAAATAAATTAAAATTAAAAACACAAAACACAAAATGCAATTAAAAATGAAAACGCAGAACACAAAATGCACCCCACACTTAAAATTTCACATTGTCCTCAATGTGAGTATACATAAACTATAGGAGAGTTTAGATGAAACACCAATTTCTTATTTTTTTCACAAACCAAAAATACAAGAATTAAAGACATAAAATTTAAAGAACGAATAAAATGGTGGGTTGCCTCCCACCCAGCACTTCTTTAACATCGTATTAGTTGGACGTTCAGTGCAAATGTTCCTAGTCTTGGAGGTGTAAAACCTCCTTTAAGTCCTGTATTTCCCCTCCAAAATAAAATTTGAGCCTGTGCCCATTGACTTTAAAATCACCTTTTTCCGGGTGGGTTATTTCAACCACTCCGTGGGGGAAAACTTCCTTGACAGTAAAAGGACCAGACCATCGAGATTTCAACTTACCTGGAAAGAGTCGAAGCCTTGAATTGTACAGTAATACCTGATCTCCCGCTTGAAACTCTTTCCGTTCCTTAATGTGAGCATCATGCCATCTCTTGGTACGTTCCTTATACATTTTCACATTGTCATAAGCTTGCAATCTTCACTCGTCTAACTCGTTTACCTGTAATTTTCGCCTTTTACCTGCACAAGCTAGATCAAGGTTAATCTGTTTTATGGCCCAATATGCATTATGCTCTATTTCAACAGGTAAATGGCAAGCTTTTCCATATACCAACCTAAATGGTGTAGTGCCCAAGGGAGTTTTGAATGCAGTCCTAAAAGTCCATAGAGCATTGTCTAATTTCTCGAACTAATCCTTTCGAGATCGCTCTACAGTTTTTTCCAAAATTCTTTTAATCTCCCTATTCATGTTCTCAACTTGGCCACTAGTTTGGGGATGATAGGGAGTAGCAAACCTATGTGTAACTCCTAATCTTTTAAAAACTTTCGCAAGCTGAAAGTTATAAAAGTGAGTACCCCTATCACTTATAATTGCTTTTGGTGTACCAAATCGAGAAAACAACTTCTTCAAAACTTTCACCACAACCCTAGCATCATTGGTTGCCAAGGCTTGGGCTTCAGGCCATTTAGATACATAGTCTATTGCTACAAGAATATATTTGTTACCAAATGAATTTGGAAAGGGTCTTATAAAATCTATCCCCCATACATCAAAAATTTCACAAACTAAAATCCCGTTTTGGGGCATTTCATCACGAGATGAAATATTTCCAGTTCTTTGGCAACGATCACAATGATTTACAAATTCGTAGCTATCTCTAAATAGAGTGGGACAATAAAATCCTGAGTCCTATTGGCTCCCATATGACCACCAGCTGGTCCAGCATGGCATTGACTAAGAATGTTCATTGTTTCGGGCCATGCCACACATCGTCAGATCATGTGATCCTTACATAATCTAAACAAAAAGGGATCCTCCCAAAAATAATACTTTAAATCAGAAAAGAATTTCTTCTTTTCTTGATATGCTAAGTCCTTAGGAAGTTCCCTAACAGCTAAATAGTTAACAAAATCTGCAAACCAAGGTGTTTCAAAATCTAAGTTACTTACCTCACTTACCATGGCGTACAGCTGCTCATCGGGGAAGTGATCATCAATGTACCCTTCTTCAAACCTTTCCAAGGTTGGATTCTCCAAGCGAGAAAGATGATCTGCTGCAAGATTTTTAGCTCCCTTCTTGTCTTGAATCGTCAAGTCAAATTCCTGCAACAACAAAACCCAACGGATTAGCCTAGGCTTTGCGTCAATTTTTGCAAATAAATACCTTAAAGCTGAATGGTCTGTATAAACAATCACTTTTGACAAGATTAGATATGATCTAAACTTGTCAATAGCAAAAACCATAGCCAGCAGCTCTTTCTTTGTAGTTGTATAATTAGCTTGAGCTGTGTTCAAGGTCTTGCTTGCATAGTAGATAGGCTGGAAGTATTTCTCCCTGCGTTGACCCAAGTCTGCTCCCACTGCAAAGTCACTTGTATCGTACATTAGTTCAAACAGTAGACTCCAATTGGGAGCTACCATGATTGGAGCATGGGTCAATTTCTCCTTAAGAGTTGTGAATGCTCTCAAACATTCCTCATCAAAAACAAAGTTCACATCTTTCCCAAGGAGTCTTGTTAATGGACGGGCTATCTTAGAAAAATCTCTAATGAACCTCCGATAAAAACCCGCATGTCCTAGAAAACTTCTGATGGCCTTCACAGATGTGGGTGGTGGTAACTTCTCAATTATATCTACCTTTGCCCGATCCACCTCAATGCCCTTGCTTGAAATTTTGTGTCCCAATACTATTCCCTCTTGAACCGTGAAATGACACTTTTCCCAATTAAGCACTAGATTGGTTTCCTCACATCTCATCAAGACTCTTTCAAGGTTTTCCAAACATCTTTCAAATGAGCTGCCATAGACCGAGAAATCATCCATAAACACCTCCATAATATCCTCTATAAGCTCATCAAAGGTTGCTACCATTCACCTTTGGAAAGTTGCAGGTGCATTGCACAACCCGAATGGCATTCTTTGATATGCGAATGTCCCATATGGACAGGTGAATGTAGTTTTCTCTTGGTCTTTCGGTGCAATAGGAATTTGGAAATAGCCTGAAAGGCCATCCAAAAAGAAGTAGTACTCATGGCCAGATAACCTCTCCAACATCTGATCAATGAAGGGTAAAGGAAAGTGATCCTTTCTAGTTGCATCATTCAATTTTCTGTAGTCAATGCAAACCCTCCAACCGGTAACTGTTCTTGTTGGAATCAGCTCATCATTTTCATTAGGGACCACTGTCATCCCTTCTTTCTTTAGAACTACCTGAACTGGGCTCACCCAAGAGCTATCCGAGATCGGATAGATAATCCCTGCATCAAGTAGTTTTATCACTTCAGTCTTCACTACGTCTTTCATCTTTGGGCTTAGTCTCCGTTGCGGTTGCACTACTGGTTTGAATTCATCTTCCATCAGTATCTTGTGAGTGCAATAGGATGGATTGATACCCTTTATGTCTGCTATCTTCTAAGCTATCACTTGCTTATGTTTCTGCAACAACTGAATAAGCTTCTCCTTCTGTTCAAAAGATAGATGGGAACTCAGAATTATTGGCAGTTTCTTTTTCTCTGCCAGAAACCCATACTCAAGGTGATTTGGAAGAGGTTTTAGTTCCAAGTTGGGTGGATCAATCACCGATGGTTTTGGCTTTTCTTCCTTTGGCATTTCAATAGTCTCATATGCCCTGCATTTGAATGATTTGCTTGCTTCAAAAAAAGCAAGCTGCTCCATTGCTTCTCGATCCTCAACATTTTCCTGCAATAAACACAACTCAAGGGGATCCTTGGAAACAATGTTAGTAACATAATTTACGGTCTCATGCTCAATAACATCATTGCATGATTCCGCCTCGTCAAGTGAAAGTGAATGTTTCATGGCATCATGTATCCTAAAAATAACTTTTTCATCACCCACTCTCAAAGTTAATGTGCCATCATGTACATCGATAAGGGCACGGGCTGTATTTAAAAATGGCCTACCAAGAATAAGTGAAACATCCGCATCCTCATCAATATCAATGACAACAAAATCATTGGGGAAAATGAAATTCCCAACTTTTACCAACATATCTTTTATAATGCCACGAGGGTGGATTACTGACTTATCAGCAAGTTGGATGGTCATGAGTGTTGGTTTAGGTTTACCAATGCCTAACTCTTTAAACATTTTATAGGGCATAACACTTATGCTAGCCCCCAAATCAGCTAATGCACTTTTAACTTCAAGATTACCTATCAAACATGGAATGGTAAAACTACCTGGATCTTTTAACTTCTTAGGTAACCTTCTTTGCAAAATTACCAAACTCTTTTCAGATAAATGCACTAAAGACACTTCCTCAAGTTTCCTTTTGTTAGAAAGGATATCTTTCAAAAATTTAGCATACTTAGGCATTTGTGACAAAGCTTCAGCAAATGGAATATTAATGTGCAATTGTTTAAAAAGCTCAAGAAACTTACCGAACTGAGCATCAATCTTGTCCTTGTTCAACCTTGCCGGATAGGGTACTCTAGGTTGGTATTCCTTCAAATTGGGGCTGTTTTCTTGTGGCTGCTTATCTTTCTCACTTTCTAGTGCAGCTTTCTCTTCTGGCGTGACAGTAAGATCGTCTTCTTTTTCTTGTACTTCAGCCCCTTTTTCAGCCACTTTTTCTCTTTTCTCAACCACATTGCCCTTGATCTCTTTTCCACTCCTTAGTGTAATTGCCTTGAGCTGCTCTTTAGGATTTGCCTCAGTGTTGCTAGGCAGACTTCCTTGTGGTCTCTCACTGAGCAACTTAGCAATTTTCCCCACCTGATTCTCCAATTTATGAATGGAGGCTTACTGATTTCTTATGGTGGTTTCAGTTGATTGGAACCTAGTTTCAGAAGTTGTTATAAATTTCTCAATCATGTCCTCCAAATTACTCTTTCTTGGAGGGACAACTTGTTGATGTTGGGGCTGCTGGAATCCAGGGGGAGGTCTTGGATTATTTTGATTATTCCATGAGAAATTTGGATAATTTCTCCACCCCGGATTGTATGTGTTACTGTAGGGGTTATTCTGCTGTTACCTTGGCATATTTCCAACATAATCTACTTGCTCTTGCCTAGCAAACATGTTGCCACTTTGGCAATCTTGAATTTGATTTCCACCCCCACACCAATCACAAGACATCACCTGCATTACTTTCCCAGAAGAAGCCAAGGAATAAAATTTTTTATTAAATGCTTCCAATTGGACTGTCAAAGTCACCACAGGATCTAATTGGTGTGAACCCATGACCTTCAGCTTTCCTTGCTCTCTTGGGGCTTGCCACTGATAATTGTCTTCAATTAAATCCCTTGCTTGTTCAGGTGTCTTGTTGTTTATGGTACCACCAGCTGCTGCATTAATGGATTGCTTACTTACATAATTCAACCCATTGTAAAATGTTTGAATTTGAAGCCATAGTGGAAGTCCATGATGAGGACACATTCTCAGCAAATCTTTAAATCTTTCCCAGGCATCATAAAGGGTCTCACCATCTTGCTACAGAAAGAATGAGATATCATTCCTCAACTTAGCAGTTTTGGATGGTGGGAAGTATTTCTCTGCCAACTGACCCCATGTGGTAAAGGTCCCAGGAGGAAAAGATTTCAGCCACTTCTTTAGTCTATCTCTAAGGGAAAATAGGAACAACCTCGGCCTAATTGCATCATCTGAGACATTATTTATCTTGAATGTGTCACATATCTCCAGAAAATTCTCAATATGTGCATTAGGATCTTCATCAGGAAACCCTTCAAACTGACAAGTCTGCTGCACCATTTGAATTACATTTGCTTTTATTTCGAAGTTGTTTGCAGCAACTGTCGGCCTCCGGATACTAGATTCAGCCCCATTTAGATTGGGCTTAGCAAACTTCTGCATTGTTCTTGGTCTAGCTCCTTCCATCACTTCAAATACTTCTTCTTGCTCTGTTTCTGCGTCTTCTAGAACTGCCTCCCCTTCTCCCTTTCGCTTTCTCCTCAACATTCTCTCTAGATTTAGGTCTAACTCAAGCAGTTGGGATAAGCTAGCTCTGGTCATAAACATTAAGAAACACCTAAAATGATAGTAAATAAGTAAGAACCAATATTAGAAACTAATGAAAATAAAACTAAATCAATAGTATTAATTATATTACTAATATTGAAACCGTTGTCCTCGGCAGCGGCGCAAAAAAAACTTGGTGCGCGTCACATTGCGCTATAGCAATACCGCAAGTGCACGGGTCGCCCAAGTAATAAAGTAGTGAGTGAGTTATCGTTCCACTGGGGACAAGGCCAAGTACTAGTGCAAACCTTAACCGTTGTTTAGCAAATTAATAGTTGTGTGATGCTTTGTAATTAAAAACAACTAATTTAATACTGAAAGTAAAGGGAAATTAAAGGTTATGCAAAAAGGATTGATAATAACAAAACTATCCAGATGTTGAATCCCCCTAGCCTCAATGATATTTATGAACAATTAATTCAATTGAATCATTCAATAGAGTTGAGTTGGCATTCCTCTAAATTAGACTAAAACCTCTCTCGAGTGGATTAATACCTAATTACTAAGTAGAGTGCCGGAATCTCTTCTCAAACACAATTAAATAGATCTTGCATTAAGAACAAGGAACTATAAACCAAAGGATCTTGTAGGTCTATCTCTGGCACCCCAATCAATCCTCAACCCTTATGAGTATTCCATTCATATCAAGCTTTCTCAAGTCAATAATATGAAAATGACAACCAATCAATAAGCATGCTATTATTAATTGGAAATAAATCATTAAGCATCATAAGAATAAAACAACTCAATCAAATGATTCAACTAAATATAATTATTCAATTCATACAAATAAGCTAGGGTTCATCAATATCTAGATAGTGAAGGAATTAGTTCATGTTCAAAACTAGAAAAATAGAGCAAGATAAATGAGTAAAAGAAACCAAACAATCCATGGAAAATAATTTGTATTTCTTCACTTCAATACTTGATTCTTGGTTTAGGGCTTGTACAAGATGTATCTCCTTCTTAAAACTCAGCTCAAAACCCTCCTCTTTGCTTCAGTTGTTGGCTCCTTCTCCTTGTTCCCGCTCTCACATTTCAAGCTCCAGAAAAATCCCCTAAAAACTCCCTCTTCTTCTCCTTTTATTTCCCTCCAAAGCTCAAGCCATGCTTCCAACTCACTTCCAACACACCTTGTCTCCCACATTCCCTTTTTTCAATCTTTCTTTTCCTCAAATTAGGCAAGCTTTTCTTTTGTCTAATATTACTTTTGACAAAAACTAGTCTTTGTTCCCCACTTGTCTGCAAAAGAATTTGAACATTTCAAAGTTGCCCTAGGTGACACGGCCAAGCTTGCTGGCCGTGTCACCTTCTGCCCTTTCTTTCCTTGTTTTCTTCTAGGTGACACGACCAAGCTCCTGGCCGTGTCATGTGACACGGCCAATGGCTTGGCAATGTCATGTGACACTGCCAGTGGCTTGGCCGTGTCATGTGGGTGTGTCACTTTTTGCTTCTAGCTTTGTCAACTTGCTTTCTTTGTTTCCAAGGGTGACACGGCCAAGCTTGTGGTCGTGTCATGTGACATTACCACTGGCTTGGGCGTGTCAACTGGGTGTGTTGGCCTCTGGTTCATTTCTTTCCTTTCTTGGTTCTTTGGCTTGGATGGGACACGACCAAGCTTGTGGTCGTGTCATGTGACACGGCCACTGGCTTGGCCGTGTCACTTGCCAGTGTCTTCTTCTACCAAACTTTCTTTCCTTTCTTGGTCTCTTTGATTTTTCCTCTTTGGGTGAGACACGGCTAGTGGCTTGGCAGTGTCTCTTGGGCGTGTCAACTACTACCTTGAAGTAATTTTGAGGGACACGGCCAAGCTTGCTTTGGCTTGGCCATGTCTTGCTTGATTCATGCTCTTTCTTCATTGTTTTGATAATCCAAGGGAGTTTTTCGACTTTAACCTAAAACAAACACTTAAAACAAACATTAAACCAAAATCAAATGAAACATTAACTAAAAACACATTAAAATCATACTAAAAACAAGTATCAAAACACTTTTATCAGTCACCTGGGTGTGTCAGCTTCTGTGTCTTCTTGCTCTTCTTTGCTTCTGTGGAAATGAGAGTGACACGGCCAAGCTCCTTGCCGTGTCATGTGACACAGCCAGTGGCTTAGTCGTGTGACCTGCCAATGTCACCTACTGATTCTCTTCTTTCTTTGCTCTTCTTTCATGGCTAAATATGGGACACGGCCAAGCTTGTGGCCGTGTCACATGGATTGGCCGTGTCACCTGCCAGTGTTAGCTTGTGCCAAAATTTCCTTCCTTTCTTGGTTCCCTTGGTTTTGCCCTTTAGGTGAGATAGGGCCAGTGGCTTGGCCGTGTCTCCTGCCCGTGTCATGATCTGCCAAAAATTTCCTTGAGGTGACACAGCCAAGCTTGATTTGGCTTGGCCATGTCTTGCTGCTTCATGCTTTTCTTTCTTTGTTTTGATCTTCCAAGGGAGTTTTTTGCACATTAACCTAAAACAAACACTTGAAACAAACTTTAAATAAGGATCAAATGAAACATTAACCAAAAACACATAAACATCACACTAAAAACTAGTACAAAAAATGACATAAACACTAGGATAAATTAAAACTACCAAAATTGATGAAATCACTAAATAAATAGATTAAAACTACCAAAATGCATAAAGAAAACAATAATCATCATAATAAATAAGTTACAATTCTATGACAAAAACTAATAAAACAATGAAGATCCATTTTCAAGGGTGAAGACCCGATCTCAAAGGATGAAGATCCATTTTCAAGGGTGAAGACCCAATCTCCAAGGATGAAGATCCATTTTCAAGGGTAAAGACCCAATATCAAAGGATGAAGATCCATTTACAAGGGTGAAGACCCGATCTCAAAGGATGAAGATCCATTTACAAGGGTGAAGAACCGATCTCAAAGGATGAAGATCCATTTACAAGGGTGAAGACCCGATCTCCAAGAATAAAGATCCATTTACAAGGGTGAAGACCCAATCTCCAAGGATGAAGATCCGTTTACAAAGGTGAAGACCCGATCTCCAAGGATGAAGATCCATTTTCAAAGGTGAAGATCCGATGCTAAGGATGTAGTTCCAAGGTCCAATGATGAAGATTCATTTTGAGGGTGAAGACCCACAATGCGTTAAAGAATAGAACAGCTGGAGCAGTCAGAATTTTCAACTAATAAAAGGTTAGTCAAACTCAGTCTCGGGGCCAAAACCCAAATCCCAAATTACCCTTAGGTCCAGAACCTAAAATTATGCTTAAGTCCAGAACTTGGCTCGGGTCCAGAACCCAAATTATCCTTAAGTCCAGAACTTAGCTTAGGTCCAGAACCTAAATTCCTTCTTAAGTCCAGAATTTAGCTTGGGTCCAAAACCCAAATTATCCTTAAGTCCAGAACTTAGCTTAGGTCCGGAACCTAAAGTCCTTTCTGAGTCTAGAACTCGAATCGGGTCCAGAATCCACACCATGTCGGGTCCAGAACCTAAGTCTTTTCTGAGTCCAGAACTCGAATCAGGTCCAAAAACTAAAATCAAAACCATCTCAAGAAACTTAAGTCTATTTTTGCCAAAATTAAAAGTCTTATTGATTTCCACTCTCTAAATCAATTCAAGATCGTTCAAGCAGGGGGCAAACTGTACACCCTTAATTTGACCCCAAATTGATATGGTCCTAAATAAAGGATGTCAAAATAAATTTGATCCGACTTTAAATATTTAAACCTAGTTTATAATTTTTAAAGGAGTCGGTTCGGATTAAAGAAGCATAAATTTAATTGTAAAACCCTAAAATCAAGTTAAATTGGCCCAAATTAAAACTTTTCGGCCCATAAGTTAAAAAAGGCCAGAATAATTTGAGTGAGGCAGGTCGGAGAGACATGACATGCCTCATGTCGACCTGGGCAGGCTAGGTCGACTTGAGCATACTTCATGTTGACCTTGGCAGCCCAAGGTCGACATGAGCATGCCTCATGTCAACCTGGGTAGTCCAAGGTCGACATGATGTTGGTCTCATGTCGACTTAGGTCAACCAGGTCGACATGAGGTTGGATAAGTTTCCTAATTCAACTAGAATTCTTTTTAAGGACTAATTAATATTAGATTAAGGATTTTGAGTGAAGTTAGGGCCTATAAATAATAACATTTTAGAATTCAGAGAGGGAGGGAACATTAAAGAGGGTCGGCAATGAATTTTAAGAGAGATTAAAACCATAAAACAGAAGAGACGGCAATAAAGGGAGAAGAACAGCAACAACTTTTTGGAGAGCAAAGGAAACCACAAACAAAAAAATCAAAACAACCAAAGAAGAAGGCAGAATCCATACTATCTTTACATTGTTCATATAGAAATCAAGTTTTTTGGTGGAACCAATGATGGAGGTTTGATCTTTAATCATAAATTATTCATGCTCACAATAGCTTAGTTTCTTTGATTAGTAAGAGCATGCATGCAGTAACATGATCCTTGAACGTTCAGTAACTCGATCTTTGAACATGCATTAAATTTATCTTTGTTTCAATAACTTTAATCGTTTGCTTTATTTAACACATTGATCAGTTGGTATTCATAACCCCACATGCACATTTCATAAAAAACATAAAACTATCCAGTATCCATCAAGGATTTAAATTAATTGTTAGAATCTATGTTGTTTACTTTACATCAAGAACCGTAAATTATTTTATTGAAGCTCAAAACCTTAAACTATTTTTATCCAAAAGCTTAAACCATTTCATTATTAAACTCCAAAATATTGATAATTTTTTCAAAACTGTAATTAATCTTTCCAAACCCAAAATTATGTTTTTAAGGCAGTAAGTTAAACCCAAAAAACCTAAATCATAATTCTGAATTCCAAAACCCTAGTTTCAAAAACCCTAATTTTAAAACTCTAATTCCAAACTCTGAATTTCATAACCCCAGTTTCAAAAACCCTCAAAACCCTAACTCAAAACCCTAATTACAAAATCCTAATTTTAAAACCCTAAGTTCCAAAACCATAAGTTCCAAAAAACCCTAAATTCTTTAAAACCCTAAACTTATATATTTATTGCTTTATTTAATTTTAGATTTGATTATGTAGTTTATTATATGTTTTAATGATTGATTTATTTAATTTCAATGTTTGATTTATTTAATTTATCATGGATGATTATTTTCTTTATTATTATGATTATTATTTGTTTGTTTTAGTATTAAAGTTGTAAGAGGTATGTGTCCACCTTGTGGGTACCTCATTAGTCAAATATTATGCAATTTAAATTGTTTTTTATATTTTGGACCAATTTAAATGATATGTTTCTACCTTTCGGTGAGTGTCCTATTTAGTTTAGACATAAATGATGTAAGGACATGTTTCCATCCTCGGATGGGTGTCCATTTATTTGCTTTGTTTGGACCTTGCTTTGATTTTAATATAATGATGCTTTATTTTTATTGTTGCATGTAGTATGGATAATATTGTTATACTTAATAATTTTATAATACTAAGACCTGCAAAGGAGGCCAGTTCCAATGAACCGGGCGTTGTGGGGGTGGTGAGCCATTTCTCACCTTCCCCACATGTACCCAACTTTCCGAACCCATTAGGGGGTTAGGGATTCCTTAGGAATCGAGTCATCCACCCCTTTCTTTTTCCCAGCCCATCCGGGTGGCGACTCCATTTTCTCTGGGCTTAGGCACGTGTTCTCTAAGGCCCTGAGCCTAAACAGTGTCGATGTCGCAAGAACCATTCCACCAGGAGTGGGGGTGAAAATCTCCGCTCACAGCAGCACAAGTGAAAAGACTGAAATGTGCCATAACACAAGTTTCTAGGACCAATTTAGCAAAAATTTATGAGAAAATAGACAAACCTAAACTTAAAGTAGACAAATTTGTTGTAACATCCCTAATTTTTGGAAATTTAAATAAATTAAATTAAAATTAAATTGGATAAATTAAATAAATAATTTAATTGGAAAATGAAAGGATTTTAAGTGATATAGTAGGAAGTATATTTGAAATATATTTGAAGTAAATATGACATATATAAGACATATATGTTATGTATAATGATGTGTAGGAAAAGTCAATTTTGATTGATTAATAATAATAATAATAATAATAATAATAATAATAATAATAATAATAATAATAAAGAATGGGTGAATACTGATTTATTATATATATATAGATAAGGATGAAATAAAAAAGAAGAGATTTCTTTTCCCTTCTTCTTCTTCTTCTTTGAACGTGAGTTAGAGTGATAGGTGAGAAGAGAGTGAGTTTTTACAAGGGATTTCAAGAGATTTAAAGGTGGATATTGAAGGTTTAGCAAGAATTCAAGTAAGTGTTTATCTCTAAGCTCCTTTTTATGTGATTTCATATATATATATATATATATATATGTGTGTGTGTATTATATGGTTAATGAGAGGAAGTGTTGACTGATGGAATAAGATGATAGTTATGAGATGTTGCCATTAATTTGGGCTTAACACATTTTAGATGGAAAATGTGTTAAGCTATTTGATACATGAACATTGTGTTGTGACATGTAAATTGTTGTGTATGCATTATGAAAAGCCATTATTAATGGCTAGATTGAATAAAATGAGATGTTATTATCAAATGTGATAAATTGAAATGAATTGGTATTGATATGAATGAGATAAATGGGAAAATGAGAAAGAAATTGATGATGGAAAATAGGAAATCATTGTGTGCCTAGTATGTTATTCAATTTTCAAAGTTTTGTATTTGGCGGCATGCCTATGAGGTTATCCTCAATCTTTGCTTTTGAGGCTAGACATTTGGCATCACTATGATATAATTATCCCTCAGGGCTAGCTTTTGAGCATTACTTGATTTGCCTTTGGGGCTAGACACATGGTGTCATTATGGACCAAAATAGTAACTCTAAGACTTTGAATAATGTATTAGTTGTTTGGGCCATGTTTATGTATGTGTTTCTGTGAATTATTGCATGATGAAAGAATATGTTTAAAAGTGAGCTTAGATACCACATTATGACATAGCATATAAGCATTTTGCATCGACATTATTTTAAAGTTTGATTATTATCAAAGTTTGTAGGCTAAGCTTTTAGCTTAGCGTGATTATAACTCATCGCGTAGGTGACAGGGGTGATCTGGTAGAGCTAATAAGTTCTACTAGACTTGGTCAGGTCTAGGCATATGTTTGTTGAGCTTGAAGAGTTTTGCTACATCAAGATCAGAGCCATTTTGCCAGCATGTATACATTTTATATTATAGTACATTTTAATATTATGTAAATTATATTATCATACATGCTTTGGCACTGACATTTTTTCATTTTTGATGTGTGAATTTCTATGGTATTTATAGATATAGGTAGTTATGGCATCTCGGACGCAGCAGTCTATTGAGGGTAATGCAGAGAGTGTAGCTCCTAATAAGGGTAGAGTTGGAGCTAGTGTTGAGTCTGCTGGTGAGGCATATGCTTTTGTGCCTGTTGGACCAGCAGCTGAGGAGATTCCGTTGGGCTCGATACAACATATGGTGGAGCTATTAAGGCAGGCTCTAGTTCAGCAGTCACAGCCACCACCATAGCCATAACCGCAATAGCAGTTACCGACATGAAAGTATGATAATTTGAAAAAAGTTAGAGCCACAGGGTAAGTATGACACGGAAGGAGAGCAGAGCTAGGAGACCCCAGGGTAAGGTAGGGCCTTTATCATCGAAAAAAGGCCGAGGGGGATATCCTCATAGGTTTAGTAGGAGTCAGGAGCAGCCTGGTAGGTCAGCACAACAGTAGAGATGGAGACGTGCATCCTCAGTAGCTAGTGCTCTGACCCTAGTAACTCAGAGGCCTGCTCCACCTACCTATGTTCATTGTGGTAGAGTAATTGAAGGTGCCTGCTGGAGGACAGGTGCACTAGCAGTGTGTTATTAATGTGGATCACTAGTCCATTTTCTTAGAGATTGTCCGGAGCCACTAGATGATAGACAGATAGATACAACAGGTTCTAGATCAAGTGTCAGAGGGGGCTGTGGTGGCTGAGGTTTTGGCAGAGGTGGTAGGTTGGGGTCTGGTCAGAGAGGAGATTCTACATCAGGAAGTAGACCATAGGATGCAGGGCCATCACAGCAGGTTTATGTGATGCAGAGATAGCCGGATGCATTAGTTGTTATAGTGTTGCGTTCGACTAATTACTACTATAAGCGACACTCGCAAGTATACGAGGTAATTGTAGCATTGGTGATCACCCCAAGGTCATCTCACAAGGAAGGAATTATTTTGCAATAGTTTGATCAATAAGAAATTTTAAAAAAATAAGAGTGTGATGTTTGAAGTAGTGGTGAAAAGAAATTAAAATTAAAAGTAACGTGTGTAATGGTTGTACAAGATTATTTCAATTCTAGGAATGGTGCCTATGGTTATAGATAAATTTAATCAAAGCTTAATTCTTAAATTATTCATTAACATGACCTTGTATTTTAATTTGTTCCTTGAGTGTAGACCCTTAATTTTTGACCCAATCCGGTCCAATATGTTTTATTTAGTCCAAATTGATTTTTGTTGTCTAATTGGTCCAAAATAATTTTTGTTAAATAATTTTTGCTTTAGTATCTGATTTTTATTAATAAAAAATAAAAATAAACAAATAAAATCGGAGTTGAAAAAATCGGCGATGAAAAAATCATCGCGCGGGCCCGTGGGCATTTCGCCCGCAGGAATTTCCTGCGGGCGAAATAGCTTTTCTATTTCGCTCTTAGGTTTTTCCTGCGATGATTTTCTATTTCGCCTGCAGGACTCGCCCGCAGGCCCACCGAGATCCCACTGCCGCAGTTTCCTGCAGCAGAATTTTTTTGCCAGCGCATTTTTTCCTGCGGCAATTTTTTTCGGCGGCGCAATTTTTTCCGATGCAAAATTTTCAAAACCTAATTTAATTAGGTTTTGGTTTCCTTTTCTTATTTATATTACTTGCCATGAATAATAAGGAATATACATACAAAGACCTCTATAAATAAGGACCAGAGGCAACCAAATTGGGGGAGGAAAAATTTCACAGTAGCTTTGAGAATTTGAATCCTGGAAGTGAAGTGGAAAAGCAATAATTGAATTCAATTGATTTTTAAAGGAGCAGCATCACGATTTAAGCAATTCAAAGGCAAAAAAGGCTTGTCTTTGGAGCTAGTTCATCCAAGAAGAATTATATTTGGAGGAATCATCAAAAGAAGGTATGTGTTAATTGATTTTCTTTAATTGTTTTTTTTTACACAGTAGCTAAAATTAGGAAATTGTGTTATTCAAAATTAAAAATCTTTGAACTTTAATTTAGTTTTTCTAAAGTCAAAAACACTAATTCGTTGCTTTATTTCCCAAAGAATTTAAAGTTATTAGTTTTATTTCTTCAAAACCCCAAAACCAAAATTTGTTTTCTAAATTTATAAAATCTTAAAACGTGTTCTGTTTCTCACAAAAAAAACCCTAAAAACACTTTTTCCAATTATATAAATCTTTTCTATTTATAAAAAAACTCTAATTTGTTTGGTTTATTTTCAAAAAATCACATAAAAGTATCAAATTGATTTTTAATCCTAAAAGTTCCATGCATCACCCGTAACCATAAATTCTAAAAACACTAAAACCCTAATTCAACTTCTAAACCTAAAATATTAAATTCTAATTCCTTTAAAACCTTAAACCTTAATTTTATCCAAGCCCTAATCCTTTAAAACATTAAAAACCATAAAAACATAAATACTTTAAATTTTACACAGCAGCTTGAAATTACCATTTAAAATCATGAATCAAAAGTATTTTAAAGTGTCTAAAACCCTAGTTTCATGATTTCACCATTCAAACCTTAATTTGTTTAATCAAAGAGTCTTACCAACCTTTTAAAACATAAAACCCTAATCTATTTTAATTCCATAAAAAGTCACATTAGCTATAATTGGACTTTTATTTGCTTTATTTAATTCTATACTTGATTATGCTTTGATTTATCTCTTGTGCTTTAATTTATTTAATTTCAATACTTGATTTATTTAATTTATCATGGATGGATATTTATTTTCTATTTTGATTAATATCTTTAATGAATGATTTATTTATGATGAATGATTATTTACTTTTATCAAGTAATTTAGATTTCCAAAAGTTGTAAGAGGTATGTTTCCACTTGGTGGGTACCTCATTAGTTAAACATCATGTAATTTAATTTGCTTTTCTATTTTAGAACCAATGTAAAGGGCATGTTTCTACCTTTCGGTGGGTGTCCTATTTAGGCATGTGATGTAAGGACATGTTTCCATTCTTGGATGGGTGTCCATTTATTTGCTTTGTTTGGACATTGCTTTGATTTTAATATAATGATGCTTTCTTTTAATTATTGTGTGTAATATGGATGATGTTGTTATGTTTAAGAATTTTATAATATTAAGACCTGTAAAGGAGGTCGGTTCCAATGAACTGGGCGTTGTGGGGGTGCTGGGCCATTTCTCACCTTCCCCACACATACCTAACTTTCCGAACCCATTAAGGGGTTGGAGATTCCTTAGGAATCGAGTCATCCACCCCTTTCTTTTTTTCAGCTCGTCCGCGTGGCGACTCCATTTTCTTAGGACTTGGGTCCATGTTCTCCAAGGCCTCGAGCCTAAACAGTGCCGAAGTCGCAAGAACCATCCCACTGGGAGTGGGGGCAAAAATCCCCACTCACAGTGGCAATTCCAGTGGGGATAAGAGAAGTTGATTCCATTGGTCTTTTTATTATTCTATTCTTTCTTATAATGACATTATCCATTGCATCATCTTAGATTGCATCGTGTGCGTGAGTTAGGGTGCCCATGTTACCTGTGTTATGTTATGTAAGGGATACCATACTTTCACTCAAGCTATGGAGATCGAGCATGGCATAACCACTCATAGACTCGTACCATTCGGTATATACTTACTATGGGAACCTAAGCCTTTTAACCCAAAGACTAAAGCTCATGTAATTGGCCTAGTTACTTTCCTTAGGTTTTACCCTAAATGCATCTTGTTTGACTATGGTTAACTTATCTTGGCTTAAATCATGGCTTATTTGGTTTGTTCTTTTTCTAATATGACGTAAGTATATTGTAAGCTCAAAATAAATTTTTCTTTAAAATCCAAAAGACCAAAACTATTTTCAAAATTTTCCAAGATGGTCTTTGGACATAAGACTTTTTCTAAAAACAAATCAAAAAATTCTTTGGCCCATGGCCCAAATACTAAGCCCAAAATCCATTTTCCTAAAATCTTTTACAATGGGCTTAGAAACAAAACTATTTTCACCCAACCATTTTTTACAAAGAGCTTGCAAAAATATTTAGGTCAATTATGAAATACCAAAAATCAATTGTGGACCTAGTTTACACAAAGAATAAATTAATCATGAGCCTGTTTTTGGAATGAACCATTAGTTACCTTTTTCAAGTGAGAAATTTATTTATAATAAACCTCTTTTAATCCAATATAGCATAAAAGCTACTTTAGTTGGTTGAATGTATTAAAACCTAAGTAATGGGAATTATCATGGATGGATTTCCATCTTTGAAAATATAACTATTGGTTGAAACGTCCGAGGGAATTATTCGAAAGCAAGATACCCCATGTTGGTATTTTGTTAACCATATACCTAGGAAAAGGGACTCGCCATTTGTGTGTGGATGTTATAAGGTTGGAAGGAACGTCTTATTTTTATCCGTTGATTGTTTGTGCATACATGCATACATTTGCATCTCATTGATCCTCTCTGGCTCACAGCCCTGGATTACGAAAGTTCTAAAGCTTATAACAATCCGACCTACGCCGGAGATGAAGTATCTAGCAATGACTCAATCACTTGCTCACCAAAAACAATGGAGCCAAAAAAAATTCAAAGGATGGTGGATGAGGCCCTCAATGCCAAGATGGAAGAAATCAAAGAGGCCCTAGCTGAGACCATGAAGAACCAATTGAATGCAATCTTAGAAAACCATGCCGATGCATCTGCTAGCACTAAGAAACCAAATGGCAAAGGGAAGACCAAAGTTAGTGAAGTGGTTTTTGATGATGAAAAGGTGATCATTGATTATGATGATGATTGGGGTCAATACTACCAAGATATTCAAGAAAAGAAGAAAGAACCGAAGGCTGTTGAGAAGGCAACTATTGAAAAGACCGAGACATCCAATGTTGAAAAGATGATTGCGGATTTAGAAAAGAAATTTGAGAAGAAGTCGAAAACCGAAGAGATGTCTGAGATCGACAAACTATTTGAACAAGATGATGAGGTCCCTTATAAGTTCAAGATTCCTTCCTTTGCTAAGTACAATGGCACTGGAAATCCCCATCTTCATGTGAAGTAGTATATCACTGCCATGCAATCTGCCCGAGCTACTAAGACTCAAACCCTAAGATACTTTATGCTTTCATTGAGCCCTGTTGTCCAAAATTGGTTCAATACCTTAGATGATGGAACACAAAAGAGTTGGGATCTACTTTACAAAGCCTTCATCCAACAATATGGATATAATGTTGAGTTAGAAGTTACCTTAATGGAAGTTGAGTACATTAGGCAACGGCCAAATGAGAATTTTGTTGACTATATGAAACGATGGAGAAATAAGGCTGCTTTGCTCAAGAAAAGGCCCGATGAATCTGATCAAATAAGGATGATTGTAAGAGGCGTCCTGCCCAACCTCCGTGAAAGGCTATCTCACACCCTTATAAGGGACTTCAAAGATCTCCTCCAAGCTGGTCTACAAATTAAAGTGTGGGAAAGGGAGAAGAATCGTTTTTCAATAAGAAGGAATGATAAAGGGAACTACCAGCCTAACAATCAAAGCACACAAAAAGAAGTTGATGTTAATGTAACCAGTCAAGGAAATAAAAGACAATTCTCAAATTTGGGGAAACCTTTATCTTGGGTTTTTAGCAAGCTGCAAAAGAAAGAGTTGTTACAACCGTTAGCTCCTTGACCACTACATAATCTATTGCCACCAAACTTCAATGCCGAGGCCTTCTGTTAATTTCATCAAATGCGAGGACATGAAACAGATAAATGGGCTCATCTAAGGCATGAGATCCAAGATCTGATTGAGTATGGCAAGCTACCCGAGCTGGATAAGCCCAATACCAAGAACAACCCTTTGCCTAAGTTTGGAAGAGTACCTCCACCGGCAACCTTCATGGTGGGAAAAGGATTGGAAGAAGATTTTGTTTTATCATCCTTTCAAGATGGGGATATTGAAGATGTGAAGGGAAAAGAAGCTTAAATTCAATGAACTTTCCTTAGCTTCAATGTTGCTTTTCAATTTTACTTTCTTTAATTGGAACTATTGTGTTTTTCAAATTTAAAGTTGCTTGAATAAATTACTTTCATCAAAATTTTTGTTGGTCTTTGTTCATTTTGGTGCTTAAACAATGAGGAATCTAGCTTGATAATTCATGAATTAATATATTTATGCATCATGACTCGAATGACTTTACTAGATGAGGGAATTACTCTATAGCATTGAGTTGTGTATGCTTACGTAGAGAGGGCTCCTGAATAATTATCTTTGTCTAAGTCCTAGTCAGTCTTAGAACATGCTTTGACAAACTTTCGAGGCGAAATTGAACTCTGCTTATTTAAGAGAGAAATGATCTAGGCATTGTTTGCTTAGCCAACAACTAGTATCCACCTATTAAATATCAATCCCTAGTTGTCCCTTTGAGCCTTCATAAAATATTAACTTTCTTTTCATTGGCTTACAAATCCCAATAACCTACCCTGAGCTGTTGTGATACTTTTGATAAGTCTTATGATCACTAAGATGAATAGGCAAAAAGATCAAAGAAAGCAATGATTAATCAAGATCATGAGGATAGTTGAAGTTGTAAGACCATGAAGATAGTTGAAGTTCTCAAGACCACAAGGGTAGTTGATGTTCTCAAGACCATAAATGTAGTTGATGTTCTCAAGACCATAAAGGTAGTTGATGTTTTCAAGATCATAAGGGTAGTTGAATTTTTTAAGACCATAAGGGTAGTTGAAGTTTTTTCTAATATCTTTGATATATCAAGACAGCATCAGAGTAACAAATGATTTATCCCTACTAAAGAAGATTTATGTTACTCCATTCATCCATTATTGGAAGCCCAAGCTAGTAAAAATGAGACAACTCTTTTAGAGCTAGAACCAAATAAAAAAATATAAAAATAAACAAAAAAAAAGAGAGAGAAGAGAAAAAAGAAGAAAAAGAAAAGAAAAGAAAAGAAAAGAAAAGAAAAAGAAAAGAAAAAAAAACAACAAGAAGAAAAAGAAAACGTAAAAAGATGGTTCAGAAAGCCAACTGAGTTCTCTTTTACCTAAGCAGCAAAAGGCTTCCATTTGGACAGTTTGATTTAAATTGGTCCAACCCAACCAAAGATTCAATCAAAATCAAAGGAAAAGGAGAAAGACCATTCAGTTCTTGAAAGTTCTGTACTTGACAGTCCTACAAGGAAGAAGGACAAAAATGATAAAAAGAAAGAAAAGGGAGAAGAGGAAAAGAAATGAATTTGGGTACCAAACTTTTTTCAAGGGCAAAGATTGTCCTAATCAAGATCCAAATTAATGCCAAGAAGATAGAAAGAACTTGGAAGTCTAGCAAGATTGCTCCCAGCTGCCTAAAGCTCAAACAAGAAGTTTATAGTGTGAGGATTTGTCCATTGTGTCATACGAGCTCCAATCTCAAAATGGCCTTCACTTAAACCTGTGTCCCTTATAGACCCCATTTCAAGCCTATCAAAGACCTGTTGATCTCTCTTGGTAGGTAGAGTCTATTAGTGGAGATAGTTTGGATAAGCATGCATATGAGATAGACAATATTTAAATTCAAATGAGACCTTTGGCCAAGTAATGTGTATGTGCCTATCTGAAGTGCAACAGTTCTAGCTTAAATAGAAATAATTCCCGAGTTTAGTACGGTAGCTAGGGTTATCATGTTATAAATATGTTAATTTGGAAAACTCAAGTTCTGAGGTACATTGACATTAATTTGGCAAAGCCAACATTTGATTTCACAATTAAAATTCAAAAATTCAAAAAAAAAATCAAAAAAAAGGTGTTTTGTCATAGAAAGCCTTCAAGTTAAGGGAAGTATGTTGAACCTCCGAAGGACATATTGGGCAAAGGAAATGATTATTGGCAAGCTGCCAATTGACATGCTAAAACATAATTTGAAATGGATGCATCACTGACTCTACTATTAGGGGTCTCCACCACTCATGTTCTCAACATCTAGAAGATAAAAGCCACAAATGCAAAGCGTTCGATCATTCCAATGCGAAGACTTGAATGAGCATTAAAAAGGAACCAATGAGGGCACTTCTGCTGATCGCCTCGGTCTGTGAGTCGATGGAACAACTGTAAGTATTATTCATGCATATCATGCATACATGAGCATATCACATCGCACTGTCCTGTCTTGTATTGTCTATTCTTTATCAAGGTGAACAGTAAACACTCTGTGAAGTAAAGAATCAAAAGAAGATGTCAAATCAGGGGGGCATGGAAAGCCCATTGCTTAAGAAAGCTCCAGTAATTTTGCAAACAGAAGAAATACGTGCTTGTGCAAAGAACTAGACGGCAAAAACATCAATCAAAGCTTGCGTGGATAAAATCTTTGGTTTAATCCTACATAAGGCGAAAAGTTTCTCCTTTTCAATTTTTTGAGTTTATATACCAAATATTTTTTACAAATATTTTGCCACGCAGGGGGAAAAGGAAAGGATATGAAGGCTAGCTAAAAGTGCTGAATTTTTTGCAAAAGTGCAAAGGAAGAACAAAAAAGAATGGAATAAATAAAGAAAATTAGAATTCTCAAAAGAATGAAGATGCAAAAGACAAAAGATCAACCCAGCTAAAAGAGTTGAAGACAGGGTAAAGACCCGACCTCCAATGGATAAAGATCCATTTTTCAAGGGTAAAGATCCGATCTCCAAGGATGAAGATCCATTTGAAAGGGTGAAGACCAAATCTCAAAGGATGAAGATCCATGTTTCAAGGGTAAAGACCCAATCTTAAAGGATGAAGATCCATTTGCAAGGGTGAAGACCCGATGTCAAAAGATAAAGATTCATTTTCAAGGATGAAGACTCGATCTCGAAGGATGAAGATCCATTTTGAGGGTGAAAAACCACAATGCATAGAATAACCGGAGCAGTCAGATTCCTCAAATGATAAAAGGTCAGTCAAACTCAATCTCGGGTCCAAGCATCCAATCTCGGGTCCAAGTAAACAAATCAATTCAAGCTTGGGTCCAAGTACTCAATCTCGGGTCTAAGCACCCAATCTCGTGTCCAAGTACCCAAATCAATTCAAGCTCGGGTCCAAGTACCCAATCTCGGGTCCAAGCACCCATTCTTAGGTCCAAGTAACCAAATCAATTCAAGCTCGGGTCCAAGTACCCAATCTCGGGTCCAAGCACCCATTCTCGGGTCCAAGTACCCAAATAAATTCAAGCTCGGGTGAAAGTACCCAAGCTCAGGTCCAAGCACCCAAATCAAGTTTAGGATCAAATATCCAAACCCTATTTAGGATTAAGTGTCCAAATCCAGTTAGGATCGAGTATCCGAACCCATTTAGGATCGAGTATCCCAATCTAAATCCAGTTAAGATCAAGTATCCGAATCCAGTTAGGATCGAGTATCCAAGTCCATTTAGGATCGAGTATCCCAATCCAGTTTAGGATCGAGTATCCAAAGCCAATTTAGGATTGAGTATCCAAATCCAGTTAGGATCTAGTGTCTGAACCTAATTTAGGATCGAGTATCCCAATCCAGTTTAGGATCGAGTATCCAAAGCCAATTTAGGATCGAGTATCCAAATCCAGTTAGGATCGAGTGTCCGAACCCAATTTAGGATCTAGTACCCAATCTAGTTTAGGATCGAGTATCCAAAGCCGATTTAGGATCGAGTATCCAAATCCAGTTTAGGATCCAGTATCCCAACCCAGGTTAGGATCGAGTGTCCCAATCCAGTTTAGGATCAAGTATCCAAACCTTCCGGGTCCAGAACCCAAATTTTTCTTTAGGTCCAGAACCTAGAATCGTTCTTGAGTCCAAAACTCGAACCGAGTCTAGAACCCAAATTTTTCTTTAGCTCCAGAACCTATAATTATCCTTGAGTCTAGAACTAGAGCCAAGTCCAGAACCCAAATTTTTCTTTAGGTCTAAAACCTAGAATCATCCTTGAGTCCAGAACTCGAACCGGGTCCAGAACCCAAATTTTTCCTTAGGTCGAGAACCTAGAATTATCCTTAAGTCCAGAACTCAAACCGGGTCCAGAACCCAAATTTTTCCTTAGGTCCAAAACCTAGAATCATCCTTGAGTCCAGAACTCGAACCGGGTCTAGAACCCAAATTTTCCTTCGGTCCAAAACCTAGAATCATCCATTGAGTCCAGAACTTGAACCGGGTCCAGAACCCAAATTTTCCTTAGGTCGAGAACCTAGAATTTATCTTTGAGTCCAGAACTCGAACCGGGTCCAGAACCCAAAACCTTGTTTTATTAGTTTTTGTCATAGAATCATATCTTATTTATTATGATGATTATTGTTTTCTTTAGGTATTCTGGTAGTTTTAATCTGTTTATTTAGTGATTTTATTAATTTTGGTAGTTTTAATTTATTTCAGTGTTGCCATTTTTACCTTAGTTTTTAGTGTGTGTTTATGTGTTTTTGGTTAATGTTTCATTTGATTCATGTTTAATGTTTGTTTTAAGTGTTTGTTTTAGGTTAATATGCAAAATATTTCCTTGGAAGAAAGAATAGCATGAAGCAGCAAGACACGGCCAAGCCACTGGCCGTGTCTCACCTTAAGGGCAAAACCAAGGAACCAAGAGAGGAAGGAAAATTTAGCAGTAGGTGACACACTCAGGTGACACGGCCAAGCCACTGGCCATGTCACATGACACGGCCACAAGCTTGGCCGTGTCCCATACTTAGCCAAGGAAGAAGACCAAAGGAAAGAGAGCAAAGAACGAAGAGAATCAGTAGGTGACACACTCAGGTGACATGGCCAAGCCACTGGCCGTGTCACATGACAAGGCCAGGAGCTTGGCCTTGTCATACTCAATTCCACAGAGCAAAGATGAAGGATTACACAGAAGCTAACACATCCAGGTGACACGGCCAAGCCATTGGCCGTGTCACTCCATGGGACTAAGGGAAGAAAGAAAACACGGATGTTGAGCAAGGTTTCGTATAAATAAGCAGATTAGGGTTTTTGACACACACAATTTATCAGCCGTCAAACATAAACTTTTGAGTTTCCATTTGTTTTCTTGGAGAATTTTGATTACACTTTGGTGCAAACAGTCTAGATTAAATTTGTTTTAGCCACTGCAATATTCTTCTAGCAAAGATCTGAACAAGAGATTCTTCAGAAGCTAAAGAAAGTTGTAATTTGGTTTTGTTCTCAAACTTTATCTCTTAAGTTTCATTGGAATTGTATTCATGAATTCTATTATGTCTAAATTAATTTCTTTGAATTTTAATGAGATGAATCTGTTTGACAGCATTATTATGAACTAATTTGATCTAGTCTAGGGTTTGTATGGATCTACTATGATTGTATGAAATGGTTATTGCTCTTAACTGAATTATTTCTTTAGCCTTAATTGAATGGATTAATGTTAATATATAATTGATTGGCCACCAATTATGTATTTGAGGTGTTAGATGAAGGATTGAGTAATGAAGTCTAATGCTGGAACAATTCAATTAGGGACTTAGGTGAATTAGAAATATAACCTAAGAAAAGGATCATTTCAATTGTAACAAGATTATTTGAGAGAGGTTTGAATGCGAGAGCTTATTTCCTTGATTCGATTAATTAAGTTGCTTGAAATCTATCTTTGAAATTAAATTGGTTGAGAGGAATAGCCATTCATACATATAAGTTAGTAGAGAAGTGCAAACCCTAGACCTTTTTATTAAGTGAATCAATATATTAGCTCAGTTTACTTTCATTGTTTTAAATTCCACTCGATTTGTCTTCATTAGTTGTTAGCAATTTAAATTTATAATAATTTGTTATTTGCAATTTGATAATCAATTAACTTATCTAGCTTCCTTGTGAGACGACCTTGAGGTGTTCACCAAAATACTATAGTAGCCTCGTATACTTGCGAGTGTAGTTCTAGTAGTGTTAATTAGAACACAACAAGTTTTTGGCGCCGCTGCTGGGGAAGCTAATTGGTGTAATTGTTTATTAGGCATAAATATTTTAAATTATTTTTCATTGTTTACTTTTGATTTTATTTGTCTTTTGCTTTTAATAATTCCTTTTTTTCAAAAATTTTGTTTATGTAAGATAGGAGATCACTCAGAGGAGAGTTATACCTAGTTATTCCAGAAATTCAGAGAGTGAAAAGGAGCAGAGAAGAGTTGAACAATATACCGGATTTGATACAGAGGACACTTCTGATTTTGAGTCGGATACTGCACAATCTACCAATATGGGAGAAGAAAGGCAAAGAACTATGAGGGATTTTGCTAGACCTGTCATTGGAACTTCCACATCTTGTATAAGATTGACGGATGCAACAAGAAATTATGAGTTGAAGAACATCCATTACAACATGCTGCCATCAATCTATGGAGTTCCAAATGAAGATCCTTTTAACTTTATTCGGGATTTCTACTCCACCCTCAACACATTTCCATTGGGAGGATTAAAAGAAGATAAGTTGAGGATGAGGTGTTTCCCATACACATTGAAGGATAGGGCAAAAAGCTGGCTTATGATGTTGCCTGAAAATTCTTTGACAACTTGGGAGCAAGTTTATAACAAGTTTATGGGAAAATTTTACTCACATCAGAAGACAGCTGAATTGAGAGGGAAAATAGCTACATTCTCTCAATTTGAAGGATAGCCATTTCATGAGGCTTGGGACAGGTTTAAGATGTTATTGATCCAGTGTCCACACCTTCACTACCCACTTCAACTTCTGAATAAGTTTTTCTACGATGGTCTAACCCAGCAATTTCAGAATATTGTTAATAACGAAGCTGGGGGAGCTATGGGAGAAAAGACAGCAGATGAAACTTACGAAATCTTTGAAATGTTGGGAGCTAATTCTCAACAGAAAAGTATAAGAGGAAGAAGCAAAGGGGTGAATCAATTGGAAGCTAACAGTGAGATGGTCAATCAAATAGCTAAATTGACAAGGCAAGTGCAGATGTTGAACATGAAGAACAATACCTCTTCATCCACTCAAGAAGTGTGTGGAATTTGTGGAACTTCCGGGCATGGAGCAAATATATGCCCCTCTACATATGAGTCTTATGGAAATGAGGCTGAGCAAGTCAATACTATGGGGGGATATCAACCAAGGGCCCGGAATGATCCTTACTCAAATACTTACAATCGTGGGTGGCGGAATCATCCAAATTTTTCCTGGGCAACAAATAATTCTCAACAACCTTTGCATTTGCTCCAGAGACAAAACCAACCGCAGGGTCAATATTCAAATCAAGGGCAGCCTAAGAGAGAGAGTTTGGAGGATAGTTTACAGGCCTTTTATCCAAGTCAGTGCTACGAATCAAGAGATGAATAACAAAAGGCTAGATTCATTAGAAGCATCTTTTAAGAAAGTGGAGACCCAAGTGGGACAACTTGCACAACAGATGCAGATTCAACAAAAAGGGAAATTTTCGAGTCAACTTGAGCAGGCACAAGTAGTGACTGTACTTAGAAGTGGCAAGGTAATAAACAATAATGTTGAAAATAATTTTATGAATGCAAGTGATCAAGAGAACAAAAAGGAAGGAGAACCAGAGGACAAAGGTGCTGTAGAAAAATCAATGGAGAAATCCCCTTCAGCAGATTTACACAAGACAAGTAATCCTTACCGGCCACTTATACCATTCCCCAGCAGGTTGAAGAATGATAAACAGGATAAGCAATTTTCGGACATCTTCAACATGTTGTCTAAGGTAAGTATTAACTTACCTTTACTTGAAGCAATAAAGAACATGCCAGCTTATGCCAAATTCTTCAAGGAACTGAACACCAAGAAAAAGAGGTATGAGCCAAATGAAAAGGTGATAGTGTCAGAGGTAGCTAGTGCTGTTTTGCAGCATAAACTACCTCTGAAGCTAAAGGATCCTGGTAGTTTCATAATTCAAATTACTATAGGTAATGGAAAAGGGACTGATGGCATGTGTGATTTAGGAGCCAGTGTAAATTTGATGCCTTATTATGTGTATCTCGAATTAGAACTTGGGTAACTTAAACCTACCAAAATGGTGTTGCAATTAGCTGACAGATCTCTTAGATTCCCGAAAGGGGTTATAGAAGATGTGTTAGTTAAGGTTGGTGGGTTGATAGTGCCTGTGGATTTTATAGTTCTTGACATGGAAGGAAGTAACTCTACACCATCTACACATACTATTCTACTGGGTAGGCCATTTATGGCTACTACCAACACCTTGATAGATGTTAAAAATGGTAAATTGTCAATGACTATCTTGGGACAAATAGTTGAATTTTCTATTTTTAACACTTCTCCCATTCCTACAACTGCATTATATGAGGATTGCTCTTTAATTGATTGTATTGACGCAGTTGTTTCAGATGTTTTCTTGCAGACAGGTTCCTCGGATAAATTGGAGCTGGCGCTGACCTTAGATCATGGTTTGGATATTTTTTATTCAGAAATAGCTAGTTGCCTTGAGACATTAGAGAGTGCTGAAATAGAGGAACTTAAGGAGGACACAGTATTTGAACTTCCCTCCATCCAAAAAGAAGAGAAGAATCCTTCGCTTGAGTTAGAGCTGAAAGAGTTGCCTAAAAATCTGAAATATGTGTTTTTAGGAGATCACAAAACCTTACCCGTGATAATATCTAGCGAACTTAGTGAAAGGGAAGAGATGAGGTTGGTGAGTGAGCTAAAAAGATTGAAAAGAGCAATAGGATGGAGATTGAGTGACATCAAAGGTATTAGCCCTTCAATGTGCATGCATAGAATCACCTTAGAAGAGGGAGCTAAACCTGTGAGGGAAACCCAAAGGTGCCTTAACCCAAACATGAGTGAAGTGGTTAAGAAGGAAGTGCTTAAATTGCTTGATGAAGGAGTGATATATCCAATAGCTAATAGTGAGTGGGTGAGCCCAGTACATGTAGTGCCTAAGAAATCAAGAATCACTGTGGTGAAAAATGAAAAGAATGAATTGGTTCCTACTAGGACCACTACTGGGTGGAGAATGTGTATCGATTATAGGAAGTTGAACAATGCCACAAAGAAAGACCATTTCCCTCTTCCTTTTATTGATCAGTTGTTGGATAAACTTTCTGGACACTCACATTATTGCTTTTTATATGGACTTTCAAATTATTATCATGTGCCGATATCACCAGAGGATCAATCCAAGACTACTTTTACTTTCCCTTTTGGGACTTATGCATTTCGGCATATGCCCTTTGGCTTGTACAATGCGCCTGCAACTTTTCAGAGATGCATGATGTCTGTATTCACAGACATGATATATGATTTTATTGAGGTATTTATGGATGACTTTTCTATTTTCGGTGATTCTTTTGATAATTGCCTCAATGAACTTGTTCTTATGCTTGAGAGATGCATTGAATGTAACCTCACTTTGTGTTGGGAAAAGAGTCATTTCATGGTTACTCAGGGCATTATATTAGGTCATGTTGTGTCGAGTAAAGGAATTGAGGTGGATAAGGCTAAGGTAGAGTTGATTGCTAAGTTACCCCCACCTACCTCTGTTAAGGGAATAAGAAATTTTCTAGGGCATGCAGGTTTTTACCGGAGGTTTATTAAAGATTTTTCTAAAATAAGCAAACCATTGTGTCATTTGCTTGGGAAAGATGTTCCATTTGAGTTTACTGCACAATGCATGCAAGCCTTTAATTCCCTTAAGGAAAAATTGACTAGTGCACCCGTAATTGTAGCTCCTGTTTGGTCTTTACCATTTGAAATTATGTGTGATTCCTCTAATCATGCAGTAGGAGCTGTTCTTGGGCAAAGGGTTGAGAAATTTTTGAGAGTGATATATTATGCTAGCTTGACCCTGAATAGTGCGCAAATGAATCACACAACAACTGAAAAGGAAATGTTAGCTGTTGTTTTTGCCTTAGATAAGTTTAGGGCATATTTAATTGGGTCAAAAATTATTGTGCATTCTGATCATGTAGCTCTAAAATATCTTTTGACAAAACAACATACTAAACCTCGCTTAATTAGACGGGTGTTATTATTGCAAGAATTTGATTTCCAAAACAAAGATACTAAAGGAAGTGAAAATGTTGTAGCTGATCATTTATCTAGATTACCCTTCTTTGGTGAAAATCTTGCATCTGATAGCATTCATAAAAAATTAGAAGCTTTTCCTAATGAGCAGCTGTTTGTGGTAATTAATGCACCTTGGTTTGTAGATATTGCTAACTATCTTGCTCGTGGTATTTTGCGTTCTGACATGTCATTTCAGGAAAAGAAAAGGTTTTTGCACATGAGTAAATTTTATTTTTGGGATGAACCTTACCTATTTCGGATATGCAAAGATGAGATAGTTCGCTGGTGTGTATCTGAGGAAGAATAACTGTGTGTTCTTCAATTTTGTCATGACCTTCACTGTGGTGGTCATTTTGGAGGGAGAAAGACTGCAGAAAATGTGCTTCAAAGTGGTTTTTACTGGCCTACTCTATTCAAAGATGCTCAAGAATATTGTAAGCATTGTGATTGCTGTCAAAGAGTGGGTAACATTGGGAGGAAGAATGAAATGCCCCTTCAATCGTATATTGTTGTTGAACTATTTGATGTGTGGGGAATAGAATTTATGGGTCCTTTTCCCAAGTCTTTTGGTTATGAATATATTTTAGTTGCTATTGATTATGTTTCAAAATGGGTGGAGGCAATCCCCACCCGTACTAATGATGCTAATGTGGTTGTTAAATTTGTGAAGAAATATATTCTTAGCAGATTTGGCATGCCAAGAGTGATAGTCGGTGATGGGGGAAGTCATTTCTGCAACAAACGTTTTGAGAAATTAATGCACAAATCTGGTGTGAAACACAAGGTGGCGACCCCATACCATCCATAGACTTCTGGACAAGTTGAGACATCCAACAAGCAAATAAAAGGAATTCTAGAGAAAACAGTCAACTTATCAAGGAAGGATTGGGTGAGTAGATTGCATGATGCATTGTGGGCATATCGGAATGCTTTCAAGACTCCTTTGGGTATGAGTCCATACCGATTGGTTTTTGGTAAGGCTTGTCATTTACCAGTGGAGTTGGAGCACAAAGCGTATTGGGCAATCAAAACTCTGAATTTAGACTTGGACAAGGCAAAGGGAGAACGTTTTTTGCAAATTTTAGAGTTAGATGAACCAAGGAATGAGGCATATGAGAGTTTGAGGATTTATAAGGATCGCACTAAAGCACTTCATGACAGAATTATAGTGCGAAAGACATTGAGCCCAGGTATGAAAGTTTTGCTTTTTAATTCTCATCTCCATTTGTTTCCAGGAAAACTCAAGTCTCGATGGAGTGGTTCTTTCGAGATAACTCAGGTATATCCTTCCGGTGCCATAGAATTGCTTAACTCTCGAACAAATGAAAGTTTTAAAGTAAATGGACAGAGAGTTAAACCAAATAATGAAGGGTTCCAAGAAGTAAGGATCATCGATAGCACTTTGATCAACGGTCCTTAAGTCTTGCAGTAATGTCCAGCTACATGACATTAAAGAAGCGCTAATGGGAGGCAACCCATCGGTTTGCATTTCTTTTCATAGTTGTAATTTTATATTCAGCAATTTTGATTTTATGTTTGGTTTAAATAAATGGAATGGGTGCTTTAATCGGTTTTTATTTTTCTAATGTGTTTCAGGGTTAATCAAAGAAGAGGATTGAATTTCTTTAAGATTTGGTGACACAAAAAAAAATAATATATATATATATAGCCAAAATGGTAGTGAAGGACACTGCCACTTGACACGGCCAAGCCACTGGCTGTGTCAAGCCAACCCAAATTCAATAATTCATACAGCCCCTGACACGGCCAATAAGCTTGGCCGTGTCACATAGACACGGCCAAGCTTCACCCCAAGTCCCTTTTCTTTGTTTTTGCAACCCTTTGTTTACAGTGTCAAACACACCCATGGGACATAGCCAAGTCACTGGCCGTGTCCCTCCAAACTCATCAAACACAGCCAAGCTAACCTAAGCTTGGCCGTGTCCCTTCAATTTTAAAGTTTAAAAACATGGTTTTAGCACTTTTCATTCATTTCAATCCCTAGTTTTCTTTTTGTTTCCTTTCTCTCTCTCGACTTTTTCTCTCACAAAACCTCCATTGTTGTTCTTTCAAAGCTTCCAAAATCCCATTAATTCTCAATTTCCTTCACCTAAACTGAAATTAATCCGTTCAATCTTCTTCTTTTCTCATAAAAAATCAATCTAATATGTTTAAGTTTCAAATTTTTGCAGATCTTTCATTATGCCAAGAACAAAGATGGTGTCTCACCACAAGAGGAAGCGACCTCCAACTACAGCTGCATCTTCATCTTCTTCATCTTTAAAGAGAGCTACTCTTTTGGCTAGGGGTTTCTTTCCGACGAGGTATGTCAGTGATGAATCCCTTAATGGTCTTCATATTAGGGATAATTTTTATAGTTATGTTCAAAACCTTGGGTGGGAGAAACTAGTCTCCTATCGACCTTTGCAATTTCAAGAGCTTACTTTGGAATTTTTAACATCTCTTAAGGTTGAAAGAGATGAACAAAAAATTTGCTCTAGGTTGAATTTTGCATTGCTTGGGAAATCATTTGTAGCTAGTATTGAGCAATTGAATGTTATATTTGGTTTCCATCAACACGGTGAAAAGTCTGTACCTAAGGATTTTAAACAGCAATTTGCTTGGGGAGCATTGGGCTCGGGAACTTATGTGGCCAAATCGGCCAAAGCAACTAAATTGAGTAATCCCGCTTTAAGGTATTTGCATCGCTTTATGTCCTGTTGGTTCTTTGCTCGGAAGGAAAGCCCAGGTGTAGTGGAACTTAGTGAGCTCTTTTTCTTAGATTGTGCTTGTAATGCAATACCCATTAGTACCGGCTATTGGTTGGCCGATGTTTTTGATAATGTGGCAACTAAAAAGAAGGGGGCTATTTGTATTGGAGGATTGGTTACCACATTGGCAACAACCCTTCTTGATGATTTTGACCTGAGTACCTATCGTATGACTAAAATTACGGGTAATGATTCATTGGATTTGGCCACACTTGAGAAGATGCATATGGTTGTGAACAAGGGAGGGGCCTATGTGATGGCTTTAGCTGAGTCAGAAGCACCGGGGGGCAGACAAAAGAGAACACGAGTTCATGAGGAGTCCGACTCGGATTCTCTTGATTTGGATGAAGATGCTCCGATCCCAGATAATCAGGAGATACTTAATAGGATAGAGGCACTGGAGAGCAAGGTCGATCGTAACCATGCTGCGGTGTTGCAACAGTTGGACCAAATCAATAGCAACCTTGCTAAGATTTTGAGTCTCCATCCCTCGGCTGCATCATCATCACATCCTCCTTCACCTTAGATCAAATTGGCTCTAATCTTTTAAGAGAATTCCTTAATTTCTTGTCTTTAGTTATAGCATATTTTCATTGTTATTTTTTGTTTTTATTTTTAATGTTAACATTTTGGATATTTTATTTTAGATATTGTATTTTGTTTTTGAACAATTGTTGTTTGTGATGAAAAGGTAGAGTTTGCCTCACAAGGGATCGATGGAAACAAGTTGTACCTTCACTCTTCTTCTTTATTATCATTGTTTCCATTGAGGACAATGTAATTTATAAGTGTGGGGTAATCTTTAAGCTTTCCTTTAATTCTTGTTTTGTTTGTCTTTGTGTGTTATATTGTGCGTTGTGCATGGCATAGTTGTTGGAAATTTATTGACTTGTAATATCCCCAGGTACACCCTAAAAGTTTTGGAATAATTATTGTGGTATTTGGATTTAAGGAGTATGTTTAATGGAAGGAGAAAAGAAGTGAAGGTATATATAACATATATAAGTTAAACTAATGAAAGTCAAAAGAAGATAAATGAATTAATTTAATACCCTATTTTGGTGTACATTGGAATGGTAGTTGTGAGAAGATATGTTGGTAAAATATGTAAGGAAAATATTATAAGAAATAGGTGTATATGAGGGATGATATATATTTATGTGGTATTTGAAAAATATGGAAAATATAAAGGAAATATAAAAGAGATATACATATACCAACATATATATTACATATACATAATGTATAAAGTGGTGTAGGAAAAGTAAGTTTATATAATTAATTAATTAATAATAATAATAATAATAATAAAAGAAAAAGAAGAAAGAAAAGTCAAAGGGAGAAAAGTGTGTGGTGGAGGTTTTTAGAAATAATTTATTATATTATATTATTATTATATATATATATATGATAAACATGAAAAGAAGAAGGGAAAAAGATATTTTTCTTCTTCTTCTTCTTCTTACACGAGAGAGAGAGAGAGAGAGAGATGTGATTTTACTAATATTCACATCAAATCCATAGGGATTTTGAGAGAATTGAAGATGGATGTTGAAGATTTGGCATAATATTCAAGTAAGTTCTCTCTCTTAATTTCCTTTGTTCTTTTTGAAGTTGTGTTTGAGGTGGATGAATTATTGTTGATAGTATGATTAAGGTTGTTGTGGTGTGTTTATAAGTGTTGAAATTGAATTAAGGATAAGAAGTTAGGTTGGTGTTGGTTATGAAAGAGTAAGAGTTGTGTTTAGTGAAGTTGAAATTTTTCTGTTTTACAATTAGTAAAGGCTGTGACTTGTATGATTTTTAATTAAATATAGAAAAATGTTCTTGAAGTGAATTTTGGATATGTTGTTTCTTAGTGAGTCTAGTATTTGAGAAAAATAATTTGGAATCACATTGATTGAATTTAATTTACGGAATTCACAAAGTTCAGAACTGCTGCCAGGATGCAGGGCAATTGGAGCAGTCTGGTTGGGTGAACTATTTGACCAAGATTTTGTATTCAGTTTGATCTGAAATTTTAAAGGAATGATTTTAAGATGTAAAACTAAATTCTTTAAAAATTTTAGAGTTTTTAGTCAAGTATATTATTTTATACAATTTTTCAAAATAAGGATTAAGTTGAGTCCAAAACTAGAATTTACTATTCATATGGTCATTTTGCTAATATTCCTTTTGGATTAGGTTGTGAAGAGGTTGAATTGCCCTAATCTAAGTGTTGAGGATTCTTGGAAGAGTAAGTGTATAGATTGGTGTGAGTTGGTTTTAAGGTAAGTACAAACTACATTATTGCATAAATGCATATGACTTTGAGACTTGATACACATTTGGTTGTAAATGTGTTAGGAAATGTAGTGCATTGTTGATGTATATTAATATTAGGAAACATAATGCATTGTTGATGTATATTAATAATGTTATGTTTGGTATAATATGAATGTTGTGATGAGTATGTAAAATGTGTGTTAATGCCATTGATTATATACATTTGAATTGTTTTATTGTGATTTGAGATCATATGAGATATGATGCCATGGTTGTTGGCTATGATGATGCAAATGAAATATATAATTGAGGCATGGTTGCCTAATTAATTATGAGAAATGAAATGAAAAGAGATTGATAAAGAGATAAATGAAATGATTGTGTGCCTAATGTGTTAATTCAATTTTCAGAGTTCTGTTTTTGGCGGCATGCCTATGAATCACTGGATAGGTGAAATGACCGGGTCGTAAGCCGATTCCAGTTGGAAAATGTGAAATGTGATGTTTTTGGGGTGAAATGACCGGGTCGTAAACCTCAAAAACAAATTATTGAAACTAGATTGAGTGAAATGACTGGGTCGTAAGCTCAAATCTAGTTGAATATCCATGGATAAATGTATTGATGATTATGATTATAGACCAAAACAGTAACTCTGAACTTTGAATAGCATATTAGTGTCTTTTGGGCCCATGCTTGTCTTTGTTTAAATGTGATTCATGAAATGTGAAATGAATGAATAATGAGACCAATGATTATTTTTGTTTAAATGTGAATTATGGAATAAGATGTAATGTTATGAGATATATGATGATAATTATGAAATGAGATGATTACAATGTATAAGTAAATTATTGAAGGTGAATGTGGATTGAAAAACTATGTTGAATGATGAGATCTGAAGGTACTACATGAAAATACAATATGATGTATAATATGGATGTGGTTGTGGACATTGTGAGTATTATTTTATGAATGTTTTAATAAGTCATGGAATTGTGGGTTGTATTAATGAAATACATGCTTATGTATATAATTATGAGATTAGTAGAAATATATATAAGGTGTAATTAAAATTGGAAAATATGATAAGAAAATAATAATATATGAAGTTAACATATAAGTATGATTGTCTGTTATGTATGTTTATAATATTTATTTGTATTACTAAGCTTTCGGGCTTAGCGCGGTTGTATAAATCGCGCAGGTGAGTAGGTGGTTGATCTGGAAGTCAAATGTTATGCCACAAGAAGGGTAAGAGTATTTCGAGACCAACTAGAAGGTGATGCATATATGTATAATTTCGTTATGTTGTATTTCTAACAAGAATGTATTCATATGTATAAATGAAATTTTGGTAAAGACAAGATTATCATATATATGTAAGATTATTGAAAGTATAATGATTTTGTAAATGTTCTATATTTAAATTAATGTAATATTATTTGAACTCAGATATAGGTTTTTAAACTGTAACAAAAAGTTACATTCTTATACTTTATATACGTACTGTATGTATACCCGGTATATGTATAGTACTTATATAGAGTATGGGGGTGTTACAGTTATACTGTACGTTAGTAGTATGTGATAATAATAAACCTCTACTTATTTTGTATTAGAAGTGTGAACTCTTCTTGCAGGTTTGTAGTTGAGGGTATAAGGAGGATTCATTGGGAGTGTATTGAAATTGATTGCATTGGTTTGTGTAAAAATGTTTTCAAAAATCAGAAAAAATAGTTTTTGTCGACACTTGGGATCCAATTTCTAGGCGAACCTCTGGCAAAATTTCTATAAAACCGGAACTAAAATTTGAATTAAGTAAAATTGGTAGCAACATTAGAATAGTGAGGCTCCTCTACTCGGCTTACACATGTAGGCTGGGAAGGGGTATTACAATTTTTGGTATCAGAGCTTAGGTTCGAGATTCTCGGCCTAAGTAGAATTAAAAAGAGAAAGTTTTGAAAAGCTTAAAGAGAATTAAAAAGAAAAGTTTTGAAATGAAATTTATAATACATGCATATGCATTAACACCTAGGTTGGTCTCGGATGTGGCATTATGTGAATTGTAATGTATTTGAATTAGATGAGATGGATGATAGTATGTGGATGAAGTTCTACATGAAATGAAAAAAAAAAATGAAAAATGATATGGAAACATTCATATGAGTTTAATTGATAAATTAAAGAATAGAAATTTTTAACTTGAAGGAAATATGGTGGAACATTGAGTGAGTTGATTGGTATAGACAAAATGTGATCATTTAAGGTTTGGGTGTATAAAGTTAAAGTTTTGTTTAAAAGAAAAAGAGATGATGCTGGTTAAGTAAAAAGATATATTGGTATTGTTTGTATTGTTATTTTAATGCAACATTGTGATTTCAATGTTAGAAATGACATATGTTTGAATATTTTGAAAGCTCATGTTAATGGTGGTAATATGTGACATTTGGATTTTTGAAATGAGCTTAATAATTGTGAAAATTATATGTTTGGATGTTGCTTTGTGGTATATATATAAGATGTTTTTAAAGTTGATATTAAGAAAAGATGAGAATTGTAAGTTGAAGTTTAGGTGAAATAGTGATTTGAGAATTTAGAATTTTAATGGAATGTTGATAAAGATTATTTAGATATTAAACATATGAGCTATTTGCAATGAATATTCTTGCATATGAGAATACTACGAATTGGGTAATGAGATTGATAGTATGAGAATTTGTTTTGAAAAAAAAAAGTGATTGAGCGAGTGAAAATGAGTTACTTTAAGTCATTTGACTGGAAAGGGTGAAAATGGATATGAAGGTACATTAAATGCTTTAAAAAAAATAAATGAGAGAGATGTCACATTAGAAATGTGACTTGAATATATGTGAAGTGTTATTATGGTTAGAATGTATATATTTGTTGTGTTGATGAATAATTTAAATCATGTCAAAAGAATGAGTATGATAATGTTCAAAGAAAAATGATAAACATTAAATTTGTACAGATTGTATGCAAAAGAGAAAATTAAATAAAATTACATGATTAAGTGTATACATGCATAGGATATGTGAGATGAGTTTTTCGATATGAATGTAATTGTATTATGTAAGAAATGTGGGAAGTGAGTCACATTATGGATGTGGCCTATGAATATGTAGGTGGTATAATTACTGGTATAATGATATTAAGAATGATATTGCATGTATTAGTGGACCTAAGAGAGATTAGGTCTTGAACTGTGCAAAGCTAGATGGATTATGTAACGAAATTAAGAGTGAGAATGGACTCGAGTAATATTGGATGGTGAAATTGTTATGGTAATCACTGAACCTGATGATTATATAATATTTTGAGTCCCAAGGTATCCACATGTGGGAAGGTTTTATGCATATGTGTATAATAAGAGATTGTAAATGGATTAGAAATAGATTCGAAATGGAGTAACGAAAGGGAAATTGTGTAAGAATTGCATATGATTGAATATGTATACATAAGAGATGTTAATAATATTGTTGAACATGAGTTAGGCTAATGATGAACATAATCGAGTGCAAATTGTTTTGAGATAGAGTTGAAATGTGTTAACTCTTGGTGTAGTAAAAGTTTAGAGAATGAATATGCAATTATTGTGATATGATTTAGCATTGTAATTAGAAAGGTTGGAAGTTGAATAATAAAGGAACAGTATGGATTTATAAGCTTCAGGCATGACCATTAATCTCCTATGATTCTATGATTTGTTTAGTATATTTTGGTCGATTAATTTTGTTATCCACAGATTTGGAACTGAGATAACATGACTGTAGTGCAGTTTTGGTGAGATTTATAATTATGTTTCTAGAAACATGGTTAAGAATTATGATTGGTAAAGTTATACTTTATCATTTTTTTTTGTTAGAAATTTGGTTATAATTATGAAAAGTAAGGAAAGAAAAGAGAAATGTAAAATGTTTTGAGTTATGGCTAATGTGATAGAAAGCTGATTATATAAAGATCGTAATGGTATGAAATGTCAGGAGATATTAAAAAGGGGAAATTACAAAATGTGACTGAAAGTTATACTAAATATGTTTATGGTATAAAGTGAATAAGTGAATGGACTTAAGGTTTAAGTGAGTGAACTATGGATGGAAAGTATGGTATGAGATTATCATGAGAATTGGTGGAAATTATACTAAGATAGTAGAAAATAAACTATGTGTATATTGAAAGATAATTTAAAGTGATTTGTAATCATTATAATTTTACTGAATATGGATCTGAAGAGATCAGGATTTGAATATAAGTTTGCTCTAATGGAATTAAGTTATATATATATATATATTGTGAAATTTCATGATAAGTTTAAATAAATTAATTGTTGATTTGAATTAAACAAGATTGAAACGTGGGTATATTGTGACAAATAGATCAATTGATCTAGATTCTATGAAGATTATGAATCATTATTGAAATTTAATGTGTACAGTTGTACTAGGAGCATAAGATTTAAGTGATAATGTATATGATGTAATATTCTAATAAATAAATGAACGTGAATGTATTGAGTTAAATCAGTTGTAAATGAAAGAAAAAAGAAAAAAAATTAAGCGTAGGAAAAATAAGGATATTGTTATCAATTAAGGTGTGATAAATGTCTATTCTGGAAGTGATTTTAATGATGGGATAATCAATTATTTTTAAGGTTGAAGTTAAGAGAGTAATTATAAAGAGATGAAGTAATAAAATATCTTGAATGTAATAATTAGACAAAGTACATGTATAATATAAGATGATCTGATTCTTGCATCAAGATAAATTAATTGGGAATGTAATGAGATATTTTGAATGTTTGGATAAAAAAGTAATAAGATATATAAATAGATCTAATGATGAGTTATGAAATTTAGAGAAGATGATTGACTCTAAGGGAGAGAGTAAAAGTTATATGATGTGATGACATAATAACTTAAGAATATAATTAACTTCATATGAAAGTTAAGATGGTATTATGTTAAGAATGGATCGCTATTGTACTAGATAATTTCGAGGACGAAATTATTTAAGGGGGAGAGATAACTGTAACGACACTCCCCGACCAGGTCGACTGCCCGGCCCACTAGTGGCTTACGGCCCGGCCATTTCACCACCTGGGCACGGAGTCCGCAGGAGACAAGCGATCGCTACAGTACTGGACAGCCCTCGCGGCCCACCCAGCAGGAATTTGTTTATTTGGCTCCCAAAGGAGTCGCCTCCCTGGATCGAACCCCTGACCTCCCACTTAAGGAGTCGCTACAGTACTGGATGGTTCTCGCTGGCTCTCTTAAGTGGGAGGTCAGGGGTTCGATCCAGGGAGGCGACTCCTTTGGGAGCCAAATAAACAAATTCCTGCTGGGTGGGCCGCGAGGGCTGTCCAGTACTGTAGCGATCGCTTGCCTCCTGCGGACTCCGTGCCCAGGTGGTGAAATGGCCGGGCCGGGGAGGGTCGTTACATGACTTTTCTGTGATTCTAGCATTATATTTGAGCCTTTAGTATCAGCATAAAGATTACCGTTTGAATTCATTCAGGATCAATTTTCACATTCTGCAATTCATGACATATAAATCTTTGAGAACCCACCCTTTGTGAGTTTTGAGCCTCATAGATTGAATTATTGTCAATTGATTTTCTTTTCTTAAGTGTGCACCTTCATGATTTTGCATCTCTAGAACTTGCTTTTGCATACTAATTGAACTCACATTATGATTTAATCTCAAGTTTTAAAATGATGAAGGCAAATTAGGATTATCCCTTTAGCTTAAAAAGACCTCCCTTAAGTATGAATTCCTTAGTGAGCCAAGTTGAGCCTTTGACTTTTTCTTGATTGATCAACACAATTCATAACTCAATATTTTCCTATTATCATCATACCTGCATTAAGGAATGGAGTTTCTTATGATTTGACAATAGGGTGGTTTAATTCATAAGTGTGGGGTAAGCAATTAAAAAAATAGTATTGCTTTAGTAAGATTTGGGGCTGAAATGCATACTTTGCACATTATATTTGACTAAGAGTCAATTATTCTTTTCCTCTACATTTTAAGCTAGATGTTCCATGCAATTTTATATTTTGTATATATATGTATAATATAAAAGAAAATAAAAGAGAAGATATATATATATACAAAATTCATATATTCTCTAGCATTAGTCATCAAAGAGGAATGTCGACTCATGTACTTTTCTTTAATTATGCAAGTATGTGAGATTATCAAGGGTTGGTGAATATTCCATTTGAGGGAGTTACGAGTTTCTTAGCAAGAGTATTGTCTAATTTAGATACTCCATTTCTTGATGTTCCAACTTAAATGTCTTTTCTCACACCTTCACCTTAGCCCCATTACATCCAAATAAAAGACCTTCGGATTATTTCTTGAGAAAATCAGTGAGAGAGATTGGATAATTAAGCAAGTTTATGGTAGTATGCAGTCATGAGTGGTTTGAGTGAATTAACCTTTGAAATTGAGTGAAACACTTAGATGAGAGATGATATTTGTTATATCTGGATTAATGAATGAGTTAAGAAAATCTTGATTGAAGTAAATTGCAATTATTTATGGCTGAGTCTTAAAGGATTTCATCTTATATACTGGAATTATAGTTAAGGTTGTTTGAGTTTTTAATTTATGCCATGTGAATTTGCTTGAGGACAAGCAAAGTTTTAAGTGTGGGGTAGTTGTTTTATTATTTTTTGTCATAGAATTGTATCTTATTTATTATGATGATTATTATTTTCTTCAGGTATTCTTGTAGTTTTAATATGTTTATTTAGTGATTTTATTAATTTTGCTAGTTTTAATTTATTTCAGTGTTGCCATTTTTACCCTAGTTTTTAGTGTGTGTTTATGTGTTTTTGGTTAATGTTTCATTTGATTCGTGTTTAAAGTTTGTTTCAAGTGTTTGTTTTAGGTTAATATGCAAAATATTTCCTTGGATGAAAGAATAGCATGAAGTAGCAAGACACGGCCAAGCCACTGGTCGTGTCACATGACATGGCCATAAGCTTGGCCATGTCCCATACTTAGCCAAGGAAGAAGACCAAAGGAAAGAGAGCAAAGAACGAAGAGAATCAGTAGGTGACACACTCAGGTGACACGGCTAAGCCACTGGCCCCAGAAGCTTAGCCATGTCACACTCAATTCCACAGAGCAAAGATGAAGGATTACACAGAAGCTGACACATCCAGGTGACACAGCCAAGCCACTGGCCGTGTCACTCCATGGGACTAAGGGAAGAAAGAAAACGCGGATGTTGAGCGAGGTTTCGTATAAATAAGAGGATTAGGGTTTTTGACACACAATTTATCAGCCATCAAACATAAACTTTTGAGTTTCCATTTGTTTTATTGGAGAATTTTGATTACACTTTGATGCAAATAGTCTATATTAAATTTGTTTTAGCCACTGCAATATTCTTCTAGCAAAGATCTGAACAAGTGATTCTTCAGAAGCTAAAGAAAGTTGTAATTTGGTTTTGTTCTCAAACTTTATCTCTTAAGTTTCATTGGAATTGTATTCATGAATTCTATTATGTCTAAATTAATTTCTTTGAATTTTAATGAGATGAATCTGTTTGACAGCATTATTATGAACTAATTTTATCTAGTCTAGGGTTTGTATGGATCTACTATGAATGTATGAAATGGTTATTGCTCTTAACTGAATTATTTCTTTAGCCTTAATTGAATGGATTAATGTTAATATATAATTGATTGGCCACCAATTATGTATTTGAGGTGTTATATGAAGGATTGAGTAATGAAGTCTAATGCTGGAATAATTCAATTAGGGACTTAGGTGAATTAGAAATATAACCTAAGAAAAGGATCATTTCAATTGTAACAAGATTATTTGAGAGAGGTTTGAATGCGAGAGCTTATTTCCTTGATTCGATTAATTAAGTTGCTTGAAATCTATCTTTGAAATTAAATTGGTTGAGAGGAATAGCCATTCATACATATAAGTTAGTAGAGAATTGCAAACCCTAGACCTTTTTATTAAGTGAATCAATATATCAGCTCAGTTTACTTTCATTATTTTAAATTCCACTCGATCTGTCTTCATTAGTTGCTAGAAATTTAAATTTATAATAATTTGTTATTTGCAATTTGATAATCAATTAGCTTATCTAGCTTCCTTGTGAGACAACCTTGAGGTGTTCACCAAAATACTACAGCAGCCTCGTATATTTGCGAGTGTAATTCTAGTAGTGTTAATTAGAACGCAACAAACCTCAACCATCTCAAAAATTAAGTCTTATTACTTTTCACTCTCTTTCACTAAAGTTTCAGATTTTTCAAGCAGGGGGCAAACTGTAGACCCTTAATCTTTGACCCAATCCGGTCCAATATGTTTTATTTAGTCCAAAATGATTTTTGTTGTCTAATTGGTCCAAAATAATTTTTGTTAAATAATTATTTCTTTAGTATCTAATTTTTATTAATAAAAAATAAAAATAAACAAAAAAATTCAAAAAATTAAAATTAAAATTAAATTCGGAGTCGGAAAAATCGGCGATGAAAAAATCATTGCGCGGGCTCGTGGGCATTTCGCCCGCAGGAATTTCCTGCGGGCGAAATAACCCAAGCTATTTTGCCCACAAGAAATTCCTGCGGGCGAAATAGCTTTTCTATTTCGCTTGCAGGATTTTCCTGCGAGCGAAATAGATTTTCTATTTCGCCTGCAGGATTTTCCTGCGAGCGAAATAGATTTTCTATTTCGCCTGCAGGATTTTCCTGCGAGCGAAATAGATTTTCTATTTCTCCTGCAGGATTTTCCTGCTGGCGAAATAGCTCTCCCGCAGGCCCACCAAGATCCCACTACCGCAGTTTCCTGCGGCAGAATTTTTTCCCCAGCACATTTTTTCCTGTGACAATTTTTTTCGGTAGCGCAATTTTTTCCGAGGCAAAATTTCTGAAACCTAATTTAATTAGGTTTTGGTTTCCTTTTCTTATTTATATTACTTGCCGTGAATAATAAGGAATATACATAGAAAGACCTCTATAAATAAGGACCAAAGGCAACCAAATTGAGGGAGGAAAAATTTCACAGTAGCTTTGAGAATTTGAATCCTGAAAGTGAAGTGGAAAAGCAATAATTTAATGCAATTGATTTTTAAAGGAGCAGCATCACGATTTAAGTAATTCAAAGGCAAAAAAAGGCTTGTCTTTGGAGCTAGTTCATCCAATAAGAATTATCTTTGGAGGAATCATCAAAAGAAGGTATGTGTTAATTGATTTTCTTTATTTTTTTTTACACAGTAGCTAAAATTAGAAAATTGTGTTATTCAAAATTAAAAACCTTTGAACTTTAATTTAGTTTTTTTAAAGTCAAAAACACTAATTCGTTACTTTATTTCCCAAAGAATTTAAAGCTATTAGTTTTATTTCTTCAAATCCCCAAAACCAAAATTTGTTTTCTAAATTTATAAAATCTTAAAACATGTTCTGTTTCTCAAAAAAAAAAAAACCCTAAAAACACTTTTTCCAATTATATAAATCTTTTCTATTTGTAAAAAAACTCTAATTTGTTTGGTTTATTTTCATAAAATAACATAAAAGTATCAAATTGATTTTTAATCCTAAAAGTTCCATGCATCACCCGTAACCATAAATTCTAAAAACACTAAAACCCTAATTCAACTTCTAAACCTAAAATATTAAATTCTAATTCCTTTAAAACCTTAAACCTTAATTTTATCCAAGCCCTAATCCTTTAAAACATTAAAACCATAAAAACATAAATACTTTAAATTTTACACAGTAGCTTGAAATTACCATTTAAAACCATGTATCAAAAGTATTTTAAAGTGTCTAAAACCCTAGTTTCATGATTTCATCATTCAAACCTTAATTTGTTTAATCAAATAGTCTTACCAACCTTTTAAAACATAAAACCCTAATCTATTTTGTTTCCATAAAAAGTCACAGTAGCTATAATTGGACTTTTATTTGCTTTATTTAATTCTATACTTGATTATGCTTTGATTTATCTCTTGTACTTTAATTTATTTAATTTCAATACTTGATTTATTTAATTTATCATGGATGGATATTTATTTTCTATTTTGATTAATATCTTTGATGAATGATTTATTTATGATGAATGATTATTTACTTTTATCAAGTAATTTAGATTTCCAAAAGTTGTAAGAGGTATGTTTCCACTTGGTGGGTACCTCATTAGTTAAACATCATGTAATTTAATTTGCTTTTCTATTTTAGAACCAATTTAAAGGGCATGTTTCTACCTTTCGGTGGGTGTCCTATTTAGGCATGTGATGTAAGGACATGTTTTCATCCTTGGATGGGTGTCCATTTATTTGCTTTGTTTGGACATTGCTTTGATTTTAATATAATGATGCTTTCTTTTAATTATTGTGTGTAATATGGATGATGTTGTTATGTTTAAGAATTTTATAATATTAAGACCTGAAAAGGAGGCCGGTTCCAATGAACTGGGCATTGTGGGGGTGCTGGGCCATTTCTCACCTTCCCCACACGTACCCAACTTTCCGAACCCATTAGGGGGTTGGAGATTCCTTAGGAATCGAGTCATCCACCCCTTTCTTTTTCCCGGACCGTCCGTGTAATATCCTCATGTATACCTTAAAAGTTTTGATTATGTTATTGTTATATATTGGATTGAATATATGTGTTAAATTACAAGAGAAAAGAAGTTGGGAAAAGAATGTATAGGTATTTGTGTTTTGAGAAGAAAAGAGGGTGTAGAGAGAAGTGTATATGTTGTTTATATTGTTGTATAACTAACATATACATTGGTCAAAAGGGTTGGTCAATACAAGATGATATTTATTTGTGGCATGTGAAATTATATATATGGGTATATATGAGACAAAAGATTAATTAAATGGATGAAGGGCATGGAGGTAATTTTCTTTGGTTAAGTTGCATGGTGGAGATTAAAAGAAGAAAAGTGGTTGACTTGTTGGTATTTTCTTCTTTCTTTCTTGAAGAGGCCGGCCATTGAAGAAGAGAAAGAGCTAGGGAGGTGTTTGAAGTTCTATAATCAAATTGAAGAAGGAATCAAGGGTTTTGGTTAGAGATTTGTGGAATTTCTTCATTTAAGGTTTTGAAGAGATTGGGTTGCATTAACCTAAATGTGGAGAATTCTTGGAAAGAAAAGAAATGTATAGATTGATGGGACTAGTTCTTGAGGTAAGTACCAATACATATGATTGTATTTAATTACATAATTTGAGGCTTAACACATTTGTTTGCAAATGTGTTAAGTGATCTATTATATTGTTAACATAATTGGACTAAGGTGATGATTGAATGATGTGAAGGATGTGAAGATCATTAACAAGGTAAGCATAAACCCTATTTGATTGTATATCCTTATATGTCTTTGAACATTAACACATTGGGATGAAAGTGTTAAATAAGCTATTATATTGTGAATGTAAATGAAGAATATATATAAAGGATGAAATATGAAATGGGAAAGGTAGGAAGAAATGAGGATCATTCTTAAGGTATGCGCAATTTGTTATGATAAATGCTCTAGTAATGAATGATGTTAATGTGTTTTGAGAAGTGAGAAAATGTTATGTTATATGCATTGTGAATCTTGTGTATGGCAATGTATTATATGAATAATATACTTTGAAATGTGATATCAATGATGTTATATGTATCATATGGATTGAGATATGATATGATATGAAGCCATTGTGATTGGCTATGATAATTCAATTGAAAGAGATAAGGCATGTTGGCCTAATTGATGATGAGATTGATAATGAAATAATAAATGAATTGTTTGTTTAATATGTTATTCAGTTTCAGAGTTCTGGATTTGGGTGGCATGCCTAAGAAATGATGAAAGGTAACAGTCTTGCCGGGTTGAGGATCTCCTCATATGTGTTGAGTTGATGGTCCAAGAGAATGGGTCTGTTACACTATGAGAATTGTGAATATGAGATATATGATTTGTAACAGTCTTGCCGGGTTGAGGATCTCCTCATATGTGTTGAGTTGATGGTCCAAGAGACTAGGTCTGTTACACTATCCATGGATAGAGATACATGTATATACATTGCCTACGGGCGTGATGATTGTGACTATGAACCAAAGCAGTAACTCTGAACTTTGAATAACATATTAGTGTTTTAGGCCCGAGTCTGTCTTTATTGTCAATGTGAAATGCAAGTATTGAAATATTGATTGTGAGTATTAATAATGAATTATGCTTGGTGAATTGTGAATAATATAATGTTATTAAGTGTAATATGTAAATGAATTGTGGTTGATGATAAAGGTTGTCTTTATTGGAAATATGATTTATGATTTGTATGATATGTAAATTGTGTATTGCAATAATGAGTGATATGATGTGTAATGTGTGTATTGCAATAATGAGTGTATGATATGTAATGTGTGTATTGCAATAATAATTGGTATGATATGTAAAGTGTGTATTGCAATAATGGTTGGTGTGGTATATATATAATGTAGGGGTATTAATATATTGGTTTTGAGTATTGGTGATGCATTATGGTTGGTGATAATATTATGTATATATATACATCATATATGAAATTAGCTAGGATATATTAAAGATAAAATTAAAAAGAAAAGAAGATATGATAAGAACTAATTATATATTGAATCGATGTATCATTATATATCAATACTTCTATACTATATGTTTATATTTTATATTTGGACTACTAAGCTCTCGGGCTTAGCGCGGGTGTTTATTCGCGCAGGTATATAGATGGAAGATATGAAGTCTTTTGTTATGCCACAAGAAGAGTAAAGTTTGTCGAGACCAACTAGAGGGTAATGCATACATGTATAAATTTTAATTATGATGTATTTCTGACGAGAGAGTATTTATATGTATAAATGAAGTTTTAATAAAGATAATGATTTTGTAAACGTTATTTAAATTAAGGTATTATGGTTTGAACTCTGTTACAGGTTTTTAAAAGGTAATGAAAGTGACATCCTTATACTTTATATATTTACTGTATGTATACTAGGTATACGCATAGTACTTATATAGGGTATCGGGGTGTTACAATTGTTTTGGTATCAGAGCTTAGGTTCGAGATTCTCGACCTAAGTGAGATTAAAAAAAAAATTTTTTTTTGAAAAGTTTAAATAGAAATAAAAAGGAAAAGTTTTGAAATGAAATTTGTAATACGTGCATATGCATTGACATCTAGGTTGGTCTCGGATGTGGCATAATATAAATTGTAGAATATTTGTGTTATATGAGATGTTCAATATAGTTGATGATATATGTGTATACTATTTTGATGTGATGAGAAATTATGATTGTTGACAATGATGTTGGAAATGAATTATAATTGAGGCGTAGTGCCTAATTGATTATGAGAAACGCATTGTGAAATGTAATGTGATATTTGTATATTAATGATGCATATGAAGAATGTCATGTTGTGTGCAACATGAAATGTAATGTTGATATTTATGAGCAATATTATGTAGGGCATAATGTGAATTGAAACATAAAGAAATAAAAAGGAGAATAAAGTTGAAAATAAGTAGCAATCAAAATAAAGATTAAAATATGTATTCTTTCCTTTATACTTTGAACCTCTTTATAATAATGTTTATGTTGAGGTTGTTAGACAGAGAAAATATTGCTGGATTGTTATTATTGAAAGATATGTTACTAAAATGAGGAAAGAATGGTGGAATAGTGAATGAGTTAGTTAGTATAGACAAAGTGTGATTTTTTAAAGTTGGGATATATGTATATAAAATTAAGGTTTTGTTTAAAGGAAAAAGAGATGATATTGGTTAAGTAAGAAAATAAGTTGATATTGTTATTTTAATGCGAACATGGTAAATTCAATGTTAGAAATGTGAGATGCTTGGATATTGTGAAAGCTCATGGTAATGGTGATAATATGTGATATTTGAGATTTTTGAAGTGAGCTTTATGATTGTGGAAATTATATGTTTTAATATTGCTTTGTGATATATATTTGTAAGATGTTTTTAAAGTGATGATAGAAAAGATGAGTTTGGCAAATTGAAGCTTAAACGAAGTAGTAAATTGAGAAGTTAAAGTTTTAGTGGAATTTGATAAAGATTATTGGGATATTGATAGTTAACTGTATATGCAATGCATAAGCTAAGTGAAATGACTAGTATTGCATATGGAAGTATTATGAATTGAGTAATGTGATTGATAGTATGAGAATTTGTTTTGAAATAATCAAGGAAGTGGATAAGTAAATAGAAATGAGTTATTTTAAGTCATTTTACTGAACAGGGTAAGAATGAATATGGGAGTGTATTAAATATTTTTAAAGACGAAAGTGAAAGAGATGTCACATTGGGAATGTGACTGAGATGAATATGAAGTGTTACTATAGTCGGAATATATATGTTTGTAGTGTGAATAAATACTTTATATCATATTGGAAGAATGAGAAGGATAGTGTTTAAAAGAAAATGATAAACACTAAATTTGTATTGAATGTATGAAAAAGGAAAATACTATAAGAGCATATAATTAAGTGTATACATGTATATGATATGTGAATTGAGTTTTCCAATATGAATGAAATTATGATATATAAACACATTTGTGAATCACATTATGAGGATGGCTTATGAAGATATATGTGGTATAGTTATAGAATTAGTGATATGGAAAAACAATGTTATATGTATTAGTGGACCTAAGAGAGATTAGGTCTTGAACTGTGTAAAGCTAGATGGATTATGTGATGGAAGTGAGAATGGAAAGAACTTGAGTAATATTGGACAGTGGAAATTGTTATAATGAGTATTGAACTTGATGATTATATTATATTTAGAGTTTCAAAGTATTCACATATGAAAAGTTCTATGTAATTATATTATAAGAGATTGTAGATGGATTAGAAATGAAGTGATGAATAGAAATTGTATAAGAACTGTATATGATTGAATATGTATATAGTAATATTGTTAAAGCATGAGTTAAGTTGATAAGGATCATATAAGCGAATACAAATTGGTTGAAACGAAGTTGGAATGTGTTAACTTCTGTTATACTAAAAATGTTAAGATTGAGAATAGAATTATAAAAGAACAGTATTGAATTGAAAGTTCTAGGTTTGAATATTAATCTCTTAAAGTCATGTGTTTTGTTCAGTATTTTGGATCGGTTAATTTGTTATCCATGGATTTGGATCTTAGATATAATGATTGTAATACGGATTTGGTGAGGTTGACAATTTTGTTTGAGAAGTATAGTTAAAAATTATGATGGTTAAAGTTATACCTTATTATTTTTTTTTATGTTAAGAATTTGGTTATAACTGTGAAAAAAAAAATAATAAAAAAATTTTGAAATGTGTTGAGTTATGGATAATATGACAAAAAGGTAATCAAAATAAATATACTAATGATAGGAAATGTGAAGAGTTAGTAAAAGGGAGAAATTATATTATATGAATGAAAGTTATACTGAATATGTTTATGGTATGTAACTTGAGGTTTAAGGGAATGAACTCAAAGTTTGAGTGAATGAATTATAGATATTAAGTATGATATAACATTTTTATGAGAATTGGTGGAAATTATACTAAGATAATAAAGAATAAACTATGTGTATATTAAAAGATATTAGAAGTGATTTGTTATCATGATGATTTGACTGAAAATAGATTGAAAGAGAGCAGAAATTGAATATAAGTTTGCTCTTATGGAATTAAGTTATATTTATACTTATATGAAAATTGTGAAATTTCATGATAAGTTAGATTACTTAATCGTTGGTTGGAATTGAACAAGATTGGAACGTGGGTATATTGTGACAGATAGATTAATTGATCTGGATTTGGCTAAGATTATGGATCATTAATAAAATTTAATGTGTATAGTTGTATTAAGAAAATAGGTATTTACATGATAATGTATATGATGTAAATTTTAAAGTATGATTGGACAGTGGAGTATAGTAGTTGTTAATCATGATAAGAAGAGAAAAAGATTGGTTATTTATAAAATAAGTTGAAAGATAATGTATTAATATGTAAGTTAAGTGAAAAGCATGCTAAAGAAATAACTCCATTTATGAAAAATCAGGATTTTGTTATCTATTGAGGGTGATAAATGTCTTTTTAGACAGTGATTGTAATGAAGGGATAATTAATGTTCAGATATAAGTCAATGATTTTTAATGTTAAAGTTAAGAGAGTAATTATACAGAAGTGAAATAACAAAATATATTAAATATAAAGATTAGATGGAGTATAAGTGTACTATAGAATGATCTGATTCTTATATAAAGACATTAACAAGAAATGTAATGAGTTCTTTTAAAAAATTTTATTAAGGAAATAACAAGATGTATAAACATATAGAATGATGAGTTATGGAATTTAAAGAAGGTGGTTGATTCTAAAGAGGAGAGTTGAAGCTATATAATTTGATGATATAATGACTTAAGCGTATAATTAACTTCATATGGAAGTTAAGATGGTATAGTATTATGAATGGATTACAATTATGCTAGATAATTTCGAGGACGAAATTATTTAAGGGGGAGAGAATTGTAATATCCTCATGTATACCTTAAAAGTTTTGATTATGTTATTGTTATATATTGGATTGAATATATGTGTTAAATTACAAGAGAAAAGAAGTTGGGAAAAGAATGTATAGGTATTTGTGTTTTGAGAAGAAAAGAGGGTGTAGAGAGAAGTGTATATGTTGTTTATATGGTTGTATAACTAACATATACATTGGTCAAAAGGGTTGGTCAATACAAGATGATATTTATTTGTGGCATGTGAAATTATATATATGGGTATATATGAGACAAAAGATTAATTAAATGGATGAAGGGCATGGAGGTAATTTTCTTTGGTTAAGTTGCATGGTGGAGATTAAAAGAAGAAAAGTGGTTGACTTGTTGGTATTTTCTTCTTTCTTTCTTGAAGAGGCCGGCCATTGAAGAAGAGAAAGAGCTAGGGAGGTGTTTGAAGTTCTATAATCAAATTGAAGAAGGAATCAAGGGTTTTGGTTAGAGATTTGTGGAATTTCTTCATTTAAGGTTTTGAAGAGATTGGGTTGCATTAACCTAAATGTGGAGAATTCTTGGAAAGAAAAGAAATGTATAGATTGATGGGACTAGTTCTTGAGGTAAGTACCAATACATATGATTGTATTTAATTACATAATTTGAGGCTTAACACATTTGTTTGCAAATGTGTTAAGTGATCTATTATATTGTTAACATAATTGGACTAAGGTGATGATTGAATGATGTGAAGGATGTGAAGATCATTAACAAGGTAAGCATAAACCCTATTTGATTGTATATCCTTATATGTCTTTGAACATTAACACATTGGGATGAAAGTGTTAAATAAGCTATTATATTGTGAATGTAAATGAAGAATATATATAAAGGATGAAATATGAAATGGGAAAGGTAGGAAGAAATGAGGATCATTCTTAAGGTATGTGCAATTTGTTATGATAAATGCTCTAGTAATGAATGATGTTAATGTGTTTTGAGAAGTGAGAAAATGTTATGTTATATGCATTGTGAATCTTGTGTACGGCAATGTATTATATGAATAATATACTTTGAAATGTGATATCAATGATGCTATATGTATCATATGGATTGAGATATGATATGATATGAAGCCATTGTGATTGGCTATGATAATTCAATTGAAAGAGATAAGGCATGTTGGCCTAATTGATGATGAGATTGATAATGAAATAATAAATGAATTGTTTGTTTAATATGTTATTCAGTTTCAGAGTTCTGGATTTGGGTGGCATGCCTAAGAAATGATGAAAGGTAACAGTCTTGCCGGGTTGAGGATCTCCTCATATGTGTTGAGTTGATGGTCCAAGAGACTGGGTCTGTTACACTATGAGAATTGTGAATATGAGATATATGATTTGTAACAGTCTTGCCGGGTTGAGGATCTCCTCATATGTGTTGAGTTGATGGTCCAAGAGACTGAGTCTGTTACACTATCCATGGATAGAGATACATGTATATACATTGCCTACGGGCGTGATGATTATGACTATGAACCAAAGCAGTAACTCTGAACTTTGAATAACATATTAGTGTTTTTGGCCCGAGTCTGTCTTTATTGTCAATGTGAAATGCAAGTATTGAAATATTGATTGTGAGTATTAATAATGAATTATGCTTGGTGAATTGTGAATAATATAATGTTATTAAGTGTAATATGTAAATGAATTGTGGTTGATGATAAAGGTTGTCTTTATTGGAAATATGATTTATGATTTGTATGATATGTAAATTGTGTATTGCAATAATGTGTGATATGATGTGTAATGTGTGTATTGCAATAATGAGTGTATGATATGTAATGTGTGTATTGCAATAATAATTGGTATGATATGTAAAGTGTGTATTGCAATAATGGTTGGTGTGGTATATATATAATGTAGGGGTATTAATATATTGGTTTTGAGTATTGGTGATGCATTGTGGTTGGTGATAATATTATGTATATATATACATCATATATGAAATTAGCTAGGATATATTAAAGATAAAATTAAAAAGAAAAGAAGATATGATAAGAACTAATTATATATTGAATCGATGTATCATTATATATCAATACTTCTATACTATATGTTTATATTTTATATTTGGACTACTAAGCTCTCGGGCTTAGCGCGGGTGTTTATTCGCGCAGGTATATAGATGGAAGATATGAAGTCTTTTGTTATGCCACAAGAAGAGTAAAGTTTGTCGAGACCAACTAGAGGGTAATGCATACATGTATAAATTTTAATTATGATGTATTTCTGACGAGAGAGTATTTATATGTATAAATGAAGTTTTAATAAAGATAATGATTTTGTAAATGTTATTTAAATTAAGGTATTATGGTTTGAACTCTGTTACAGGTTTTTAAAAGGTAATGAAAGTGACATCCTTATACTTTATATATTTACTGTATGTATACTAGGTATACGCATAGTACTTATATAGGGTATCGGGGTGTTACAGTCCGGGTGGCGACTCCATTTTCTCCGGACTTAGGTCCTTGTTCTCTAAGGCCCCGAGCCTAAAACAACTCAATCAAATGATTTAATTAAGCATCATAAGAATAAAACAACTCAATCAAATGATTTAATTAAATAAAATTATGCAATCCATACAATAAAGCTAGGGTTCATCAATATCTAGATAGAGAATGAGTTAGTTCATGTTCAAAATCAGAAAACCAGAACAAAAGAAATAAGTAAAAAGAATCCAAACAATCCATTGCGAATAATTCGTATTTCTTCACTTGAATCCTTGAATCTTGGTTTAGATCTTTTTTAGAATATGTCTTCACCTTCAATCTCAGCTCCAAAACTCTTCTCCTTACTTTAAAAGTTGGCTTTAGGTTAAAAAAAAATATGAAAATCGAATCCTTAATTCGTGCTTCAGGTCAGCTTTTATAGTACAAATAATTTCGCCTGACATGCCCATGCCATTGGGCGTGTCATTGCCATTGGAATTTTGAATATAAGGCATGTCCAGTGACATGCCCATGTCACTGGGCATGTCACAGCTACTATAAATCATTGCAATAGGCACGCTCGGTGACACACCCATGTCACTAGGCGTGTCAATGCTTCTGTATGCAGTATCAAGGGCACATCCATTGACACGCCCATGTCCATGGGCGTGTCACTTGAAGAATTTTGCTCTTTTCTTTTACTTTCATCCATAATTCCTCTAAAATGATCATACACCTCAAAATACAGAGAATTCCTGAAATTAACCCTAAAAATCACTTGAACAAACAAATTAAACTCAATTTGATAATAATCATATTAAGAAATAGGGGCAAAATATCATCAATTGTGCACTTATCAAGCATCATGTAATTTATTTTATTTTAAAGTTTTTTGGACCAATGTAAAGGGCATGTTTCCACCTTTCGGTGGGTGTCCTATTTAGTTTTATACATGGATGATGTAAGGACATGTTTCATCCTTTGATGGGTGCCCATTTATTTATTTTTTTTGGACATTGTTGTGATTTAAATAAAGTATTTATTTATTCTTATGGTCATATGTAGTAAGGATAGAATTGTTATATTTAAGAATTTTATAATATTAAGACCTGCAAAGGAGGCCAGTTCCAATAAACCGAGCGTTGTGGTGGTGCTGGGCCGTTTCTCATCTTCTCCACACGTACCCAATTTTTTGAACCCATTAGGGGATTGGAGATTCCTTAGGAGTAGAGTCATCCACCCCTTTCTTTTTCCCGGTCCATCCAGGTGGCAACTCCATTTTCTCCGGGCTTAGGCCCGTGTTCTCTAAGGCCCCGAGCCTAAACGGTGCTAAAGTCGTAAAAACCATTCCACCGAGAGTGGGGGCAAAAATTCCCGCTCACAGACATTAAACCTTTTAAAGATGAGTCAAAAATTCCTTCACCTCATAGCCCAAGCTCAAAGCCCAAAATTCATTTTTTCTAAAATCTTTTTATGGGCTTTGAAACAAAACCATTTTTCACTTCATTATAACTTTACCTAAAATGAGCTTACAAATTATTTAGGTCAATTATGAAATTTTAAAAAATTAATTGTGAGCCTAGCTTATACCAAGAATTATTAATCATGGGCTTGTTTTTGGCATGAATCACTTGTTACTTTTTCAAATAAAGAAATATATTTATGATAAACCTCTTAATTTAGTTCTAATCCAATATATCATAAAAGCTATTATAGTTGAGATTCAATTGATTAAAACCTAATTACTGGGAATTATCATGGACCAACTTCTATATTAGAAAGTGTAACTATTGGTTAAATTGTTCGAGGAAATTTTTTTAGAGTAAAATATCCCATGTTGATATTTTGTTATCCATATACCTAGAAAAAGAGACTCGTCAATCGTGTGTGGAAGTTATAAGGTTGGAAAGGATGTCCTAATTATCTTTGTTTGTTTATTGTTTGTCCATACATGCATACATGCATTGCATAACATATCATTGATCCTTTCTGGCTCACAGACTTGGAGTACAATAGTTCAAAAGTGTACGATGACCAAACCTACGCCAGTGACAGCAGCAACTCAATTAGATTCTCGCCAAAAGTAATGGATTCCAAGCAAATTCAAAGGATGGTGGACGACACCCTCAATGCCAAGATGGAAGAGTTGAAGGAGGCCCTGGCTAAGTCTATGAGAAACCAACTGACTACACTTTTGGGGAACCATGCTGAGGCATCTGCCAGCCGTGAGCGGGAATTTTTGCCCCCACTCCTGGTGGAATGGTTCTTGCGACTTCGGCACTATTTAGACTCAGGGCCTTAGAGAACACGGGCCTAAGCCCGAAGAAAATGGAGTCGCCACCCGGATTGGTCGGGAAGAAGAAAGGGGTGGATGACTCGATTCCTAAGGAATCCCTAACCCCCTAATGGGTTGGAAAAGTTGGGTACATATGGGAAAGGTGAGAAATGGCCCAGCACCCCCACAATGCCCGGTGCCTCCTTTACAGGTCTTAATATTATAAAATTCTTAAATATAATGATATTATCCATACTACATGCAACAATTAAAATAAAGCATCATTATATTATAATCAAAGCAATGTCTAGACAAAATAAATAAATGGACACACAACCAAGGATGGAAACATGTCCTTACATTGTCCATATCTAAAACTAAATAGGACACCCACCGAAAGGTGGAAACGTGTCCTTTACATTGATCCAAAATATAAAAGCAATTTAAATTACATGATGCTTAATACATGAGGTACCTATCATATGGAAACATACCTCTTACAACGTTTTGAAATTAAAACAAATTAATAAAAGTAAACAAACATTCATCATAAATAAATCATTCATCAAAGACATCAAACATCAATCAAACTATATAATAAACATTCATCTAATTTGTATAAAATAGTAAATATATAACTTTAGGATTCATGCATCAATTAGGGTTTCTTGAGTTTTATATTTAACAAGCATATACTAATTTAATTAGTTGAGAAACATTTTAAAGAAATAACATGGCTACTGGATGTTTGAATATAAAGATTAGATTTGAAATAAATTAGGGTTTGAATCTAAAAAATGGTTATTTTGGATTTAGGGTTTCAAAAGTTGTATGAAAATAATATTAAAATTTAGGGTTTAAATAAATAAGATTAAAAATCATGAAAATTAGTTTTTAGATTAAGTATTTGAAAAGATAAGCTACTGTGATTTTAGAAAAATAGTTTTGGTTAGGGTTTTAAGAAAATAGATTATTGTAGTTTTAAAAAAGTGTAATTTAGAGTCGTAGATTTTAAAAATATGTGTTACGGGTATTAAGGCATTAGGGTTTTGAAGAAATATTTTTAGGGTTTTAAATAAAGTTTGGATGGTTAGTAGAATAATTGATCAAATTGTATGATGAAGCTACTATAAACATAAACAAAGAAATAGAGATTCAAACCTTTGTTGTTGGTTCCACCATAATCTTTGAATTTTGGTTGAACAATAATAAAGACAGTATAGGCTACCTTTGATGGATTGTTGTTGCTTGCTCACTGCCTCTTGCTCCTTCAAGCTTGAGATTGGCAGAAAAAAAATCCAAAAGTCCAAAGTCCGATAAAAAATTTCAGATCTCCCCATTCTGTGTCTTTAATCTGGTATTTATAAGAAAAAATAAAAACTTAATACTCATTGGCTAAGGAAATAAAAACATTTTAGGAAACAAAATTTAAAACCAAGTAGAATAGGATTTTGGCAAAATCGCGCGCGGGCCAGGTGTGTGAAAGTGTGCTGGCAAAAAAAAAAATATTGTGGGTGCTGTTGGCTTGGGCATGGGCCAGGCCAATTTGCCTTAGGATTTTCCTGCAGCGAATTAACCCAAGCTAATTTGTTGCCCACGATGAAAATTTTTCATCGCCGATTCTTCCGTCGCTGGTTTTTATTTATTTATTATTTATTTATCCTTTTTATTATTACTTTTTATTATTTTTATTAAAAATAAATATTATTTAATTAAAATACAACAAAAATTATTTTGGGCTGTTTAAAACTATCGGATTGGACTGAGTCAAAAATAAATTGTCTACACTAGCATAAAGAAACCAAAAGATAAGGGAAAGGCTAAGATATTCAAAGTGGCCTTTGAGGAAGACAAGGAAACTATAGATGATGATGGCCGGGAACAATACTACCAAGATCAATAAGAGGACAAGAAAGAAAAGAACACTACCAAAAAGAAAACTAAATCTGCTAGTGTTGAGAAAATGATTGCTGATGTAGAAAAGAAATTTGAAAAGAAGCTGAAAACTGAAGAAATATCAAAGTCGACAAGCTATTTGAGCTAGATGAAGAGGTCCTGTACAAGTTCAAAATGCCCTCCTTTGCTAAATTCAATGGAACTGAAACCCTCATCTCCATGTGAAGCACTACATCATTGCTATACAGTTTGCCCAAGCTACTAAGGCTTAAACTCAAAGGTACTTTATGCTCTCATTGGACCCTATTGTCCAAAACTGGTTCAACACCTTGGAGGATGACACTCAAAAAAGCTGAGATTTACTATACAAAGACTTCATTCAACAATATGGCTATAATGCTGAATTGGAGGTCACTTTAATGGAAGTTGAGTCCATTTGACAAAGGCCAAATGAGAACTTTATGGACTATGTGAAGCGGTGGAAGAATAAGGCTGCATTGCTCAAAGGAGACTTGACAAATCAGATCAAATTAGGATGATTATGAGAGGGCTATTGCCTAGCCTTCATGAAAGGATGTCTCATACACTCATCCGAGACTTGAAAGACCTTTTGTAAGCTGGTTTGCAAATTGAAGAGTGGGAAAGAGAGATGAATCACTTTTTGGCAAGAAGGAACGAGAAAGGAAACTACCAATCTGGTAACCAATGCACACAAAAGGCGATTGATGCTAATGTGACTGGCCAAGGAGGAAGAAGGAAATTTTCAAAATTGGGTAAGCCACTATCTTGGGTTCTCAATAAGCTACAAAAGAAGGGATTGTTACAACCCTTGAATCCTCGTCCTTTGCCTAACCCTCTTCTACCTAACTTTGACATGAAGGCATTTTGCCAATTCCATCAAAATGCAAGGACATGAAAAAGATAAATGTTTGAGGTTGAGGCATTAGATCCAAAATTTGATTGATAATGGGAAGCTGCCCAAGCCCAACAAGCTAAACACCAAAGACAATCCATTGCCATGGTTCAATAGAGTACCACCACCGACAATCTTCATGATTGGAGGAGGTTTGCATGAAATTTTTGTCATGTCATCTTTCCAAGTTGTAGATGGAGAATCAACCAAAGAAGAAGTGGTGTTTAGCAAAATTGAACAAGCTATGGTTGCTAAAGAAATAGCAATCTGTGTTGTGAATGAGTTTTGGGACTCAACCGATAGTGATGATGATCTTGAATCCAAGAAGGAAGAGTGGACCAGGTCCGAGCCCAAAGAAGAAGATGAAGATATGAACACTCGATCTGGTAAGCCTTATGCAAGGCCACCACCAAAAGAAGTAGAAGTTAACAAGGGGAAAGAAGCTGAAGTTGGAAACAAAGAAGATGAAGATGAAACTGTTCTTAAGCAATTGAATAGGACCCAAGTAAGTGTTAGTATTTGGGATCTATTGGCCACATCCAAGAAGCACCGAGAATGTAACACCCCGATACCCTATATAAGTACTATACATATACCTAGTATACATACAGTAAGTATATAGAGTATAAGGATGCCACTTTTCTTTTTTACTTTTTAAAAACCTGTAACAAAATTCAAACCATAATAGGTCAATTTAAAGAACACTTACAAAATCATTGTCTTTATCAAAACTTCATTTATACATTTAATATAACATACTTAAAGTGGATACATGTATGCATTACCCTCTAGTTAGTCTCGACAAAATCTTACTCTTCTCGTGGCATACCAAAAGACTTCATATCTTCCACCAAGCTACCTGCGCGATAATACATCCGCGCTAAGCTCGAAAGCTTAGTAGTATAAATATAAAATACAAACATATATCATGGAAATACTAACATATAAAGATATATCAATTCCATATACTTTTAGTTCTTATTAAGTTTATCCCTTTTCATTTGCACCTTTCATATCTTTCAACTAATTTCATATCTTATACACATATATATACATAACATTTCTACCAATTCCAACCCATCACTAATATTCACAATCAACATCTCAATACACACATTATACATCATACTAACCATAAGTCACATTTCCAATTAAGACAATCATTGTCTTCAACCACAATTCATTAATTGAATTCACAATCAATGCTAGTACACACATTATACATCATACCAATCACAACATTTCTTTATTCACAATTCACCATTTATGATTCATCATTAGTGCTCATAATCAATATTTCAACACACATATTACATATCATCAATCACATGTCCAATGAAGTATACCAAAGATTTCATTATCCATTTCTTTCAACATTTGTATATCACATTGACAACAAAGACAGACTCGGGCCCAACAGACACCACTATGTTATTCAGAGTTCAGAGTTACTGCTTTGGTCTATAATCATAATCATCAAGCCCGTAGGCATCATATATCAATATTTCTATCCATGGATAGTGTAACAGACCCAGTCTCTTGGACCATCAACTCATCATGAGGAGATCCTCAACCCGGCAAGACTGTTACCAATCATATATTTCATATTCACAATTCTCATAGTGTAACAGACCCAGTCTCTTGGACCTCAATTCAACTCAATTTGAAGAGATCCTCAACCCGGCAAGACTGTTACCTTTTTCATTTTATAGGCATGCCTCCAAACCCAGAACTCTGAAGACTGAATAACACATTAAACACATATTTCACTTATTGTTTCATTATCAATTTCAATCTCAATGCTCATTATCATCTAGGCAAACATGCCTTATTTCTTTCAATTGGATCATCATAGCCAATCACAATGGCTTCGTCTCACATTTGAATCATCATGGCCAATTACAATGGCTTCACTACATATCATATCTCAATCCATATGATACATATAACATCATTGATATAACATTTCAAAATATATTATTCATATAATACATTGCCATACACAAGATTCACAATGCATATAACATAACATTTTCTCATTTCTCAAAACACATTAACATCATTCATTACTAGAGCATTTATCATAACAAATTGCACATACCTAAGAAGGATCCTCATATTTTCCTACCTTTTCCATTTCATATTTCATCCTTTATATATATATATATATATATAGTAATATACATTCTTCATTTACATTCACAATATAATAGCTTATTTAACACTTTCATCCCAATGTGTTAATGTTCAAAGACATATAAGGATATGCTTACCTTGTTAATGCTCTTCACATCCTTCACATCATTCAATCATCACCTTAGTCCAATTATATTAACAATATAATAAATCACTTAACACATTTGCAAACAAATGTGTTAAGCCTCAAATTATGTAATTAAATACAATCATATGTATTGTTACTTACCTCAAGAACTATTCCCATTCCTCCATACATTTCCTCTTCCAAGAATTCTCAACATATAGGTTAATGCAACACAATCTCTTCAAAACCTAATCCAAAGATCATTATACATAGGTTTAGAATCATCCACATACATTTGATTAGGGCATTCTTTGTTTTAGACATGTTTAAAGTGTTTATGTTTAGGTTTAGGTACCATAATACCTTTGAAGAATCAAAGCCATGCTAAAAGAACAAAGAATAAAAACAATAACCATTACATTTGAGGGACACGGGCAGCCCACTTGAGGGACACAGTTAGGGCAATTCAACCTCTTCACAATCTAATCCAAAAGGAATATTAGCAAAATGACCATATGAATAGTACATTCTGGTTTTAGACTCCATTTTATCCTTATTTTGAAAAATTTTATAAACTAATCCACTTGACTAAAAATTCTAAAATTTTTACAGAATTTAGTTTTGTATCTTAAAATCATTCCTTTAAAATTTCAGATCAAACTGAACACAAAATCTTGGTCAAATAGTTCACCTAACCAGACTGCCCCAATTGCCCTGCATCCTGGCAGCAGTTCTGAACTTTGTGAATTCCATAAATCAAATTCAATCAACGTGGTTCCAAATTATTTTTCTCAAATACTAGACTCACTAAGAAACAACATATCCAAAATTCAATTGGATATGATTTTTCTACATTTTATTAAAAATCCCGAAATATAGCTGTCTCAGTTAAGGTACCTGCTGGAACAGGTCTAATAAAAATAATCTTTCTAAACTCATAACCATTCCAAAATCGAATCAACATATTTTTCAGTCATTCTAGACTCATAGAGGCACAACATATCAAAAATTAACTTCAAGAACATTTTTCTATAATTAATTAAAAATCATACAAGTCACAGCCTTTACTAATTGTAAAACAGAAAAAAATTCACTAAACACAACTCTTACTCTTCCATCACCAACACCAACCTAGCTTCTTATCTTTAATTCCATTTCAACACTTTTACACACACCATACACAAACACACTAAATCATCACATCAACCAATCACAATTTTATTTAGACACAACTTCAAAATTGACAAAGGGAAACAAAAGAATTCTTACCTAAAATGAAGAAATTCCACAAATCTCTTTTCACAACCTTTGATTTCTTCTTCAATTTGCTTCTTGTCTCAAGAACACTTCTCTTTCCCTTTTGTCTAAGGAAGAGCCGGCCACACACAAATGAGAAGAGGAAAAGATGAAGAGCAAAAGTCAAATTTTGCTTCTTATATCCACCAAGAGTTTTTAACCTTGCAATTACTAAAACACCCTTCACCATTTAACTACCCTTTTGTCTCATATGTGCCCAATTAAGTAATTTCACATGCCACATAAAAATATCCTCTTGCATTGACTCTCCCTTTGACCAATTTATATGTTATATATATCATCATATACCCAACATATAAACTTGTCTCTAAACCCTAAATTTCTTCTCCAAAACACATATACATATACATTCTCTTTCCATTTCTTTTCTCTTACAATTTAACACATATATACAATCCAATATATAACAACAACAACACTAACCACAACATCAACAACATAATCAAAACTTTTAGGGCATATATGAGGATATTACAGAGAAACTATGGCCAAGGCTTTGACTAGCATGCCAATTTCCACCTCTATAACACCGGATGAGCTGGTTAACTTTGTGAAAGTTGAAGGAGTGATGAAGTGTGAAGATATTCAAAAGAAGAGCAAAGTTGATGTGGGAATGGTATCATTATTTGATGCAGATTTACTGGAAGAGGGGAGAGATCACATCTGCCCTCTCTTTATCAAAAGTAGAAGTCAAAGGAAAAAGGACTCCATGTGTGATGGTTGATGATGGGTCCGCTATAAATGTCTACCCACTTAAGATTTTGCCAAAGCTCTCTATGTCAACAAGGGATCTAAGTCCAATCGAAGTGACCATTAGGGCTTATGATAATACTAAGAGGCACACTGAAGGGATTTTCAAAGCTATTGTGAAGGCTGGTCCAATTGAATATATGGTGGAGTTTATGGTTTTGGATATCCCTGTCACTTTTGCACTACTATTGGGAAGACCATGGTTTCATCCTCTTGGTGGAGTTCCTTCCTCCCTTCATTAAAAGATCAAATTCCCAAACGAAGATGAGATAGTGGTCATCGAGGCCAAGGATAATGAAGTGGTAAATGCTTCGATGATTGAGAGGCCTCTCAATGGTTTCCTAGTAGCTACAATTTCTGATGATAAAGTATTAGACTCCAAGGTTTTGAATATGATGAAGAACATGAACTACCTTCTTGGTGTTGGTCTTGGAAAGGGTAAGACACGTGTGATGAAACTTCCAGACTTCAAGACTCAGACTTCTAGTAAAGGGTTGGGGTATGAAGAAGCTAGTAAAGATGTTTAGCTAAAGAAAAATGAGAAGATAAGCTTCCCACCACTTGAAAATATTTTTATCAAAGCTCTAGACATGGAACCACTCTAAGGGAAGCTCGAGCCAGTCATTTTCATAGGAAAATTGATCTCGGGTTCTGAGATTTTTGTTGATGTTGCCAAACTAGTGGAACAAGTGAAGAAAGAGCTCACCCTGCAAGCCGACAAGGAGCCCAATCTAGAAGGGAAGAAGGAAGTTGTCCTGAAAGCTAAGAAGACTCCAGAGGAGATTACTATTCTAGTTGAAGAGAAGTTTGAAGATGTTTCACTTTATGATTTGAAGAATAATGATTTTGATTTTAATTTTAATTTGTTTGCTTTGTATGAGGATGATGATGTTTTCTTTTCCAAAATGAATGCAATGAAGTCTTATTTTGCTTACTTGTGTGATATTTTTCTTGATGGTTGCATACATTCAAATAGTGGTTACATAAATATTTTTAATATTAACTCTGTTGATAATCAATCATTAAATTTGGGAATAACCGATAGTCATAAAAATATTAGCATAGCATCTGACCTTACTCCTGATGAGAAAGAAATATTTGAAAAAATATTTAAAAAATATGAAGAAGTTTTTGCTTGGTCTTATGAGGACATGCCTGGAATAGATAGAGACATAGCCGAACATTTGATTCCTACTTACACGCACATTAAACTTGTCAAACAAAAGCTTAGATGGTTAAGACCTAAATGGGCTGAATTGGTTAAAGAAGCAGACACTAAACAAATACAAGTAATGATCCTTGTAGTGATAGATTATCCAGATTGGTTAGCCAACATAGTACCCGTGCCAAAGAAAGATGAAAGAATTAAGGTCTGTGTAGACTATAGAGACTTGAACAAGGCTTCCCATAAATATGACTTTCCTTTACTCCATATAGATGTCCTTATTGATAGTGCAACCTCTAGTGTGCTACACTCATTTGTTGACAGATTTTTCGAATACAACTAAGTGTTAATGGCCTAAGAGGATAAATCCAAAATTGCCTTCATTACTACATGTGGTATATTTTATTATAAGGCAATGCTGTTTAGGTTAAAGAATGCTGGAGTGACCTACTAGAGGATGGACATCACTTTGTTTCATGATATGATGCACAAAGAAGTCGAGGTCTATGTTGATGATATGATGGTAAAGTCGGATACAAGGGAACAACACTTCCAAAACCTAGAGTTATTCTTTGAGAGAGCAGTAAAGTATTAGCTAAGGCTAAACCCAAAGAAGTGTGTATTTGGGGTTACTTCAGGCAAGTTGTTGGGACACATGATTTGTCCAAATGGCATTAAGATTGACCCTAACAAGGTTAAGGCAATCAGGGATATGCCAACCCCTAAGACGGAGAGAGAAGTTTGGGGGTTCATTGGTAGGTTATAGTATGTTAGTAGGTTCATAGTAAAGTGTTTAGATCATTTTTGTACAAGTTTTTAGTGTGATTTTTATGTTTTGATTGAATTTTGTTTTATGTTTGTTTAAAGTGTTTGTTTTAGGTTTAAGTGCAAAAACACCCTTGGAAGATCAAAACAGTGCAGCAAAAGCATGAACCAAGCAAGACATGGCCAAGCCAAATCAAGCTTGGCCATGTCCCTCAAAGATTGGTGATGGCAGAGCTTGACACGGCCAAGAGACACGACCAAGTCACTGGCCGTGTCTCATCTAAAGAGCAAAACCAAAGAAACCAAGAAAAGAAGAAAAAGAAAGAAGCAGGAAGAGACACGCTCAATGACATGGCCAAGCCACTGGCCGTGTCACATAACACGGCCAGCAAGCTTGGCCATGTCCCATTTGAGCCAAAGAACAAGAGAAAAAGAAGCAAAATAGAAGAAGACACACTCAATGACATGGCCAAGCCACTAGCCGTGTCACATGACATGACCAGCAAGCTTGGCCGTGTCCCATTTCATGCCAAAGACACTTGGAGCAAGCAAAGAAGGAAAGAAAAGAAATAGAAGTGGACACACCCACATGACACGGCCAAGCTTGTGGCCGTGTCACATGACACAGCCACTAGCTTGGCCATGTCAACCCTTGAGACCAAAAGAAAAGAAAGAAAAGAAAGAAGAAAGAAAGGAATCAGTGAAGGACATGACCAGATGGCTTGGCTGTGTCCCCAAGGAAAACAAGAGACACGGCCAAGCCACTCTTGGCTTGGCCGTGTCACACTGAATATATTTGAATTTTTCTACACGAAGTGGGGGACAAAGTGGGGAACAAAGCCTTGTTTTTGCTAAAAGAAATATTAAACACATAAAAAGTGGGGAACAAGGTGAAGTGGTGTGAGTTGGAAGGCATGCGTGTGTATTTTGAATGAATTAAAAGGAGAAGAAAAGGGAAATTGGGGGGAGTCGAGGTTTTTCTTGGAGCCAAATTTCTGCTACACGTTTGGGGGAGGGAGAGAGTGACACTATCCCTTAGCCCTTCATTTCCATCTCCATTTCTATCCTCTCCACCTTCTCCATCTTCCATTGACAAGTTCTTTGAGGTTCTTTGGGATAAATTGGGTTAACAAGCTCTTGAAGGTTGAAGAAGCTTCATTGAAAGAATTGGTGACTTGAGAAAGCTCCATTCCATATTTCAAAGGCAAAATTAATTGAAGAGTTGGTGACTTAAGAAAGCTCCATCCAAAGGTTTGGTGACTTGAGAAAGCTCCATTCCATATTGCAAAGAGGAATCAACCATTGAAGAGGACTTGAGTTCTTCATCATACATCAAGTGGAGCTAGGAGGAAGATTAGTAATTCTACTCTTGGCATCTTCACAAGGGGTTTTTCTATTCTCTCTTTTAATTCATTTCTATTGTTGTTGTTGTATTAAGAGATTGATATTGCAATGAACAATTTGTATTTGTTTTATATTGAGTTGAATGAATGTTATAAATTGATGATGTTGAGCTAAATACCCATGCCTAGGGTTTGTAGTATATTTGGTTGAATGTCTTGATTTGATATTTCTATTGATGTTCCTTGTTGATTGGTTGATTGTATTGCATTAAATGCTAGGTTGGTAGATTAGCTACATATTGATCTTTGAATATCGGATGACGAACCGAGAGGTGAAATTCGATATTGGAACTATATAATCGACCACCCTATGAATGAATTAGAAATATAAGTTCTGGGGTTTCATTAATTTGATAATGTGAAATAATTGGTTATTGCTAATTCATGAATGTGAGAACTAATGGATTGGTAATTGACTAATTAACCTTAAGGTACAAATTAATTACAAGGTTATGTTAATGGATAATTGAGAATTGAGCTTTGATTGAATGGACCTATACCCCTACGCACGTTAATCTTAGGTTTAAATTATTCTCGCACCATTCCAACAAAACAAACTTCTGCATTTAAATAACTTGTCAATCAAGCTATTACGAACCACACCTTCTTGGGGAAATGACCTTGGGGCGATCACCTTTGCTACAACTACCTCGTATACTTGCAAGTGACGCTTTGTAGTAGTACTTAATTCGAGCGCAACAAGTTTTTGGCGCTCTGCCGGGGAGGGTTGTCGAAGTAGTAATAGTTTGATATTTTTTTATTATTTACTCGGTTGTTTGTTTTCTTTAAATTTCTTTCAATTTAATTATTTATTTGTTTTCTTTAAGTTGCTAAGTGCCTTTTGTAAAGATGCAGTTTTCAAGGCATGGAGGAGTTTATGATAGGAACGATGATTCTGAAATGGCATGGCAATTAGCAGAATTGACGAATCAAATTAAGGTGCTAAATGCAAGAGGAAGAGCACCTATGCCACGCCAAGAGATATATGAAGCATGTGGCAATGTAGGCCATAGTGCAAACACATGTTCAATGGGTTTTGGACGATGCCAAGAATGGCAAGATGAAGAATATGACCACCAAGGTTTCCAGCAAATGGGTAGAAATGACACATATTCCAATCCTTATACTCCCAGCTGGGGAAGCCAACCAAATTTTTCTTAGGAAAACCAGCAGCAAATTCCAGCTCAAAATTTTTTTCAACCTTACCAAAGAAATCCTTACTCTCAAGAACAATATTCAAATCAAAATTACCTTAAGACACCCACATTTGAAGATAGTTTGAATGCCTTCATTCAAACTAGCACACGAAATCAAGATAAACTTATGGAACCCACTTTGGAAGATAGTTTGAATGCCTTCATTTAAATTAGCTCACAAAACCATGATCAATTTGAGAAATCCACAGTGGAAAATGATTTTAATGCGTACCTTCAAATTAGCACACAAAATCAGGAAGGGAGCAATGAGAGGTTTGATTCTTTGGAGGAATCATTGAAGAGGGTGGAAATGAAAGTTGGGCAACTGGCACATCAACTCCAAGCACAACAAAAGGAGGAATTTCCTAGCCAATTGGAGCAAGTCAAGGTAATCACAAATTTGACGAGTGAACAGGTGATATATAACAATTTTTGTGATTCCTCTGATGTACGGACTAATCAAGAAGACAATAGTGAGGAGATGATCTCCAACATGGAGAAACCAAGTCAATCAAAGGAGGAGGAGAATTTGGACTCATCAACTTCATTACATTTGTATGAACCTCCAAATCCTTTGCCACCAATTCCATTCCCAAGTAGGCTGAAAGAAGAGGAGAAAGGTAAGCAACTTTCTAACATCTATATTATGCACTCCCAAGGAGAAAGTGGAAATAAGCTTGAGATGGGTATGCCTTTAGAAGAAGAACATGAAATGCCCAATTTAGAACTTGAGGAGTGTAAGCTAGTTTTAGATGCTGAGGTTGTTGAGAGGGCACTTGACATTGTTAAAGTGGATGAAGAAGTGATTCAACCAAACTTGGTTGAACTTAAAGAGTTCCCAAAAATCATCTCCTGTACTCTTGGTGGTGAAGAAGAGCATACAATGGATAGAACCATGCTGCACATTGAAATAGGATTTTACAACTTTCCTATAGCACTGAAGGATTACCCCGAGGCGACCTTAACATGTCCCTTTGAGACATGTTCTCTTCAAGGAATACTATTTATGAGTTGCCGTACATCGGGTACATTTCAAAGTTACATGTTGTTCATCCTCTCAGTCATGGGCTCCAATTGCATTATGGGTGGAAGGAGCCCCACACATCATATATTGGAACGATGGAAATCAGATTTCATCTAAACTCTCCCTGTAGTATGCATCACATTGAGGATAATTTGAATCTTTAAGTGTGGGGTGCATTTTGTGTTTTATGTTTTTACTTTTAATTGCATTTTTTTGTTTTTGTGTTTTTACTTTTAACTTGTTTTTGTTTAAGTTAGTTAATGTTTTTCTTGTTTTTCATTGAATAAATGAGTTTTAGAAAGTTCAATTGTTATAAAAATTGTTGATAGATGTCCTTTGAATTTTTGAAGCATGAAATTGAGAATTGAGTAGAATTGGTGCTTATTGTCAATTTTGTTGGTTTTTCCCTTGCATTGCCATTAACCTAGTGAGGAATTGAGCCATCAACTTATCATTATTGTTATGGGTGAACATCTTTGATTGATGAATTGCTAGAACTTGCTTTGAAATGCATTTTAAGATTACATAAAAATTTCAATTTGGCATCAAGATGATTAAGGCAATTAGGTGAACCCACTTTGGCTTAAAAAGACCAACCCTATATTCAACCTTAGTTAGCCAATTTTGAGCCTATTTTAATTTTCCTTTCCTTTCTTTATCACAACACCATTAGCTTGATCCTTGTTGTGTTAACTCTTACCCTTTCATTAGGTCAAGAGCATTTTAGGAGCGTTTATGACCGAGTGTTGTGTTGAAATAAGTGTGGGGTTAAATTTAGTAGGTTTAAGATTGCAAAGCAAAATAATAAAAATAAATAAAAAAAGATAAAAATTAAAAAAAATAATATATATAATAATAAGAATAATTGTTGTTATTGTTGAAAGGGTTGGAATGTATCATTACAAGATTTAATAAGTGAGTTCCCTTAAAAAGCTCTTTAATGTCAAGGGGTAGATGAGAGGAAGGTGTTTCGGGATTGTTGGGTTATGTATATAATCGGGTACTTCATTCTTAATGTGCTCTTGAACTTGATGATTAAGCTCACATTTCCTAAATATCATGCCTTTACCTTAGCCCCATTACAACCCAATAAAGACCTTTTGATTGATGCTTGATTGTTATTTTGTGGTGGATATTTGATTGATAAGCAAGCCTATGGTAATAATCTTTCATTGATTGTTATGAGTGTAAACACCACCATGATCAAACACTTGTAAGAGTTGGTGAGGGAGTGACAACATTGGTTATGCATGGAAAGCCACTTAATTGCATTGGTGTTGATTTTGTTTGATTCGATATTGATTGCAGATTTAGGGATAGGGAAGTCTTGATGCATACTTATAACTCTTGAACTTAACAAAATTCATCTTGTTTAGTGTTTTGATTTTAGCCTTGCTTAGGGACAAGCAAGGAATTAAGTGTGGGGTAGTTGTTTAGATCATTTTTTGTACTAGTTTTTAGTGTGATTTTTATATATATTTAGTTAATGTTTTAATTGATTTTTGTTTTAAGTTTGTTTAAAGTGTTTGTTTTAGGTTTAAGTGTAAAAAACCCTTGGAAGATCAAAACAGTGCAGGAAAAGCATGAACCAAGCAAGACATGGCCAAGCCAAATCAAGCTTGCCCATGTCCCTCAAAGATTGGTGATGGCAGAGCTTGACACGGCCAAGCCACTGGCCGTGTCTCATTTAAAGAGCAAAACAAAAGAAACCAAGAAAAGAAGAAAAAGAAAGAAGCAGGAAGAGACACACTCAATGACACGGCCAAGCCACTGGCTGTGTCACATGACAAGGCCAGCAAGCTTGGCCGTGTCACATGACAAGGCCAGCAAGCTTGGCCGTGTCACATGACAAGGCCAGCAAGCTTGGCCGTGTCCCATTTGCGCAAAAGAACAAGAGAAAAAGAAGCAAAACAGAAGAAGACACACTCAATGACACGGCCAAGCCACTGGCTGTGTCACATGACACGGCCAGCAAGCTTGGCCATGTCCCATTTCATGCCAAAGATACTTGGAGCAAGGAAAGAAGGAAAGAAAAGAAACATAAGTGGACACACCCACATGACACGGCCAAGCTTGTGGCCGTGTCACATGACATGGCCACTAGCTTGGCCGTGTCAACCCTTGAGACCAAAAGAAAACAAAGAAAAGAAAGAAGAAAGAAAGAGGGCAGTGAAGGACACGGCCAGCAAGCTTGGCCGTGTTCCAAGAGAAAATGAGAGACACGGCCAAACTACTCTTGGCTTTGCCGTGTCACACCTAAAATATTTGAATTCTTCTACACGAAGTGGGGGACAAAGTGGGAGACAATGCCTTGTGCTTGCCAAAAGAAATACTAAATAAAGAAAAAGTGGGGAATAAAGTGAAATGGTGTGAGTTGGAAGGCATGGGTTGTGTTTTTAAATGAATTAAAAAGAGAAGAAGAGGAAAATTGGAGGAAGCTTTTGGTTTTCTTGGAGCCAAATTTCTGCTACACCTTTGGGGGAGGGAGAGAGTGACACTCTCCCTTACCCCTTCATCTTCATCTCCATTTCCATTCTCTCCTCCTTCTCCAACTTCCATTGATAAGTTCTTTGAGGTTCTTTGGGATAAATTGGGTTAACAAGCTCTTGAAGGTTGAAGAAGCTTCATTGAAGGGATTGGTGACTTGAGAAAGCTCCATTCCATCTTCCAAAGGCAAAATGAATTGAAGGGTTGGTGACTTGAGAAAGCTCCATCCAAAGGTTTGGTGACTTGAGAAAGCTCCATTCCATATTGCAAAGGGGAATTAACCATTGAAGAGGGCTTGAGTTCTTCATCATACATCAAGTGGAGCTAGGAGGAAGATTAGTAATCCTACTCTTGGCATCTTCACAAGGGGTTTTTCTATTCTTTCTTTTAATTCATTTCTATTGTTGTTGTTGTATTAAGAGATTGATATTGCAATGAACAATTTGTATTTTTTTTTATATTGAGTTGAATGAATGTTATAAATTGATGATGTTGAGCTAAATACCCATGCTTAGGGTTTGTAGTATATTTGGTTGAATGTCTTGATTTGACATTTCTATTGATGTTCCTTGTTGATTGGTTGATTGTATTGCATTAAATGCTTGGTTGATAGATTAGCTACCTATTGATCTTTGAATATTGGATGACGGACTGAGAGGTGAAATCCGATATCAAAACTATATAATCGACCACCCTATGAATGAATTAGAAATATAAGTTCTAGGGTTTCATTAATTTGATAATGTGAAATAATTGGTTATTGATAATTCATGAATGTGAGAACTAATGGATTGGTAATTGACTAATTAACCTTAAGGAACAAATTAATTACAAGGTTATGTTAATGGATAATTGAGAATTGAGCTTTGATTGAATGAACCTATACCCCTAGGCACCTTCCCAAGAATTGATTTGATCTTGTATCACCTTCACACTTCAACCCTACGCACATTACTTTTAGGCTTAAATTGTCCTTCCACAATTTCGAACAACAAATACTTGTGCATTTAAATAACTTGTAAATCAAGCTATTATGAACCACACCTTCTTGGGGAAATGACCTTGGGGTGATCACCTTTGCTACAACTACCTCATATACTTGCGAGTGACAATTGTAGTAGTGCTTAATTCGAGCGCAACATAAAGCTCACTACAATTTGCAAACCTATCTTCAAATTGCTTAAAAAGAACTAGCCAGTCAAGTGGAATGAAGAGTATCAAAGGGCTTTTGAGCATATAAAAAAGTATCTATTGAATCCACCTGTCTTGAAACCACCTAAGCCCGGTAAACCCTTATTACTATACTTAGCAGTAGAGGAAGAGTCAATAGGAGCTATGCTAGCCCAAGCAGGTGAGTTAGGGGTGTTTTATTAGTTTTTGTCATAGAATTGTATCTTATTTATTATGATGATTATTGTTTTATTTAGGTATTTTGGTAGCTTTAATCTGTTTATTTAGTGTTTTCATCAATTTTGGTAGTTTTAATTTATTTCAGTGTTTATGTCATTTTTGTTCTAGTTTTTAGTTTGGTGTTTATTTGTTGTTTGTTAATGTTTATTTTATTCTTGTTTAAAGTTTGTTTAAGTGTTTATTTTAGGTTAATAAGCAAACATCATCTTAAGGGCAAAACTAAAGACAAGAGAGGAAGGAAAAAGCAAGGAACCAAGTGAGGAAGAAAACAATGAACAATAGCTGACACACTCAAGGGACACGGCCAAGCTTATGGTCGTGTCCCATACCAAGCTAAGAAGAAGTCTAAAAGATCAGAAGGAGACACACTCAAGCCGTGTCCCTCCAAATACCTCAGACACGGCCAAGCTCACCTAAGCTTGGCCGTGTCACACACTCAACTCCAAAGAAAGAAAGAAAGAAAGAAAGGAAGAGCCAGTGAGGGACACGGCCAACTGTCTTGGCCGTGTCCCATGGAGATCAAGAGACACGGCCAAGCCAACCTTGGCTTGGCTGTGTCACCTTATGGAAAGGAAGAAAAGAAGAAGAGACACGGCCAAGCCACTATTGGCTTGGCCGTGTCACACAAAAAAACATTTAAATTCTTTCGCAGGATAGAAAAAGAAGGGAGGATGGCTAGGGTTTTGAAAGGAAAAAAAAAGAAAAGAGAAGGAGAAAGCAAGCATAATTTGGGATGAGGAGAGAGTGACACTCTCCTTGTCCCTCATCTTCATCCTCCATCTTCATCTTCTCCATCTTCCATTGATAAGATCTTTGAGGTTCTTTGGGATAAGTTGGGTTAACAAGCTCTTGAAGGTTGAAGAAGCTGCATTGAAAGGAATGGTGACTGAGAAAGCTCCAATCCATCTCTCAAAGGCACAATCAATTAAAGGGTTGGTGACTTGAGAAAGCTCCATTCCATATTGCAAAAGGGAAATCAACCGTTGAAGAGGGCTTGAGTTCTTCATCATACATCAAGTGGAGCTAGGAGGAAGACTAGTAATCCTACTCTTGGCATCTTCACAAGGGGTTTTTCTATTCTCTCTTTTAATTCATTTCAATATTGTTTTTGTTATATTAAGAGAATTGATATTGCAATGAACAATTTTATTTGATTTATATTGAGTTGAATGAATGTTTTAAATTGATGATGTTGAGCTAAAAACCCATGCCTAGGGCTTGTAGCATATTTGATTGAATGCTTTGATTTGATATTTCCATTGATGTGCCTTGTTGTTGGTCGATTGCATTGGATTGTATGCTAGGTTAATAGATTAGCTACCTATTGATCTCTAGATATTGAATGAAGGACCGAGAGGTGAAATTTGATATCAAAATTATGCAATCGACTACCCTATGAATGAATTAGATTTATAAGTTCTAGGGTTTCATTAATTTGCAAATGTAAAATAATTGGTTATTGCTATTTCATGAATGTGAGAACTAATGAATTGGTAATTGGCTAATTAACCTTAAGGAACAAATTAATTTACAAGGTTATGTTAATGGATAATTGAGAATTGAGCTTTGATTGAATGGACCTATAACCCTAGGCATATTCCCAATAATCGATTTGATCTTGTACAACCTTCATACTTCAACCCTACATTCCTTAATCTTAGGTTTCAATTGTTCTTTTACAATTCCAAACAACAAACTTTCTCTTTTAAATAATTTGTCAATCAAGCTATTACGAACCACACCTTCTTGGGGAAATGACCTAGGGGCGATCACCTTAGCTACAGCTACCTCGTATACTTGCGAGTGACGCTTTGTAGTAGAATTAATTCGAGCGCAACAAGTTTTTGATGCCGCTTCCGGGGAAGGTTGTTTAAGTAGTGATAGTTTGATTTTTCTTTACAATTTATTTGCTTGTTTATTTTCTTTTTATTGTTTGTTTGTTTTTATTTAATTTTCTTTTAATTTAATTATTTGTTTATTTTCTTAAAATTTCTACGTGCCTTTTATAAAGATGCAGTTTTCAAGGCACGAGGGAGTTTCTGATAGGAACGATGAGTCTGAAATGGCATGGCAATTAGCAGAATTGATGAATCAACTTAAGGTGCTAAATGCAAGAGGAAGAGCACCTATGCCACGCCAAGAGATATGTGCAGCATATGGCAATGCAGGGCATAGTGTAAATACATGCTCATTCGGTTTCGCACGATACCAAGAATGGCAAGAGGAAGAAGATGACTTTAATAGTTTCCAGCAAATGGGTAGAAATGACCAATATTCTAATCCTTACAACCCAAGCTGGGGAAGCCAACCAAATTTTTCTTGGGAAAATCAGCAGCACATTCCACCTCCAAATTTTTTTGAACCTTACCAAAGAAATCCTTACTCTCAAGAACAATATTCAAATCAAGAGTACCTTAAGCCACCCACATTAGAAGATAGTTTCAATGCCTTCATTCAAACTAGCACACGAAACCAAGATCACCTTAAACAACCCACCTTAGAAGATAGTTTGAATGCCTTCATTCGAATTAGTACACAAAATCAAGATAAACTTAAGGAACCCACTTTGGAAGATAGTTTGAATGCCTTCATTCAAATTAGTGCACAAAATCAAGATCAATGCAAGAAATCCACAGTGGAAGATGATTTGAATGCTTACATTCAACTTAGCACACAAAATCAGGAAGGGATCAATGAGAGGATTGATTCTTTGGAGGAATCATTGAAGAGGGTTGAAATTCAAGTTAGGCAATTGGCACATCAACTCCAAGCACACCAAGAAGAGGAATTTCCTAGCCAATTGGAGCAAGTCAAGGTAATCACAAATTTGAGGAGTGAACAGGTAATATATAACAAATTTTGTGATTCTTTGGATGCAGGCACTAATCAAGAAGATAACGGCGAGGAGATACAAACCAACATTGAGGAGTTGAGCCAATCAAATGAGAAGGAGAATTTGGAGGCATTAACCTCACCAAAGTTGCATGAATCTTTCAATCCTAATAGGCCATCAAATCCATTTCCATGTAGCTTGAAGGATGAGGAGCAAGGTAAGCAACTTCCTGACATCTATAATATGCACTCCCAAGGAGATAGTGGAAATAAGATTGGGATGACTATGACCCTAGAAGAAGAGCATGAAATGCCAAATTTAGAAATTGAGGAGTGTAAGCTAATTTTAGATGTTGAGATTGTTGAGATGGGACTTGACATTGTTAAAGTGGATGAAGAAGTGATTCAACCAAACTTGGTTGAACTTAAAGAGTCCCCAAAAGTCATCTCTACTACTCTTGGTGGTAAGGAAGGGCAGAAATCTGATATGCCCAGGTTGCACAAAGACAAAGATTATTACCACGTTCCTATAGCACTGGAGGATCACCCTGAGGCGACCTTCACATGTCCCTTTGAGACATGTTCTCTTCAAGGAATACTATTAAGGGGTTGCCGTACATCGGGTACATTTCAAAGTTACATTTTGTTCATCCTCGTAGTCATGGGCTCCAATTTCATTATGGGTGGAAGGAGCCCTACACATCATATATGGGAACGATGGAAATTAGGTTTCATCTAAACCCCCTCTGTATTATGCATGCTCACATTGAGGACAATGTGAATCTTTAAGTGTGGGGTACATTTTATGTTCTGTGTTTTTACTTTTAATTGCATTTTGTGTTTTTACTTTTAAGTTATTTTTGTTTAAGTTTAGTTAATGTTTTTAATGTTTTTCATTGAATAAATGAATTTTGAGAAGTTCAATTGTTTTAAACATTGCTGATAGATGACCTTTGAATTTTTGAAGCATGAATTTGAGAATTGAGTAGAATTGGTGCTTATTGTCAATTTTGTTGGTTTTTCCCTTGCATTTCCATTAACCTAGTGAGGAATTGAGCCATCAACTTATCATTATTGTTATGGGTGAACATCTTTGATTGATGAATTGCTAGAACTTGCTTTGAAATGCATTTTAAGATTACATAAAAATTTCAATTTGCCATCAAGATGATTAAGGCAATTAGGTGAACCCACTTTGGCTTAAAAAGACCAACCCTATATTCAACCTTAGTTAGCCAATTTTGAGCCTATTTTATTTTTCCTTTTCTTTCTTTTTCACAACACCATTAGCTTGGACCTTGTTGTTTAACTCTTACCATTTCATTAGGTCAACAGCATTTTAAGAGCATTTTAAGAGTGTTTATGACCGAGTGTTGTGTTGAATTAAGTGTGGGGTTAAATTTAGTAGGTTTAAGATTTCAAAACAAAATAATAAAAATAAAATAAAATAAAATAAAATAAAAGATAAAAAAAGAAGAAAAAAAAAAGAAAAAAAAGAAAAATATATATATATATAATAATAAGAATAATTGTTGTTCTTGTTGAAAGGGTTGGAATGTATCATTGCAAAATGTAATAAGTGAGTTCCCTTGAAAAGCTCTTTAATGTCAATGGGTATATGAGAGGAAGGTGTTTCGGGATTGTTGGGTTATGTATATAATCGGGTACTTCATTCTTAATGTGCTCTTGAACTTGATGATTAAGCTCACATTTCCTAAATATCATGCCTTTACCTTAGCCCCATTACAACCCAATAAAGACCTTTTGATTGATGCTTGATTGTTATTTTGTGGTGGAGATTTGATTGATAAGCAAGCCTATGGCAATAATCTTTCATTGATTGTTATGAGTGTAAACACCACCATGATCAAACACTTGTAAGAGTTGGTGAGGGAGTGACAACATTGGTTATGCATGAAAAGCCACGTAATTGCATTGGTGTCAATTTTTTTGATTTGATATTGATTGCAGATTTAGGGATAGGGAAGTCTTGATGCATATTTATAACTCTTGAACTTAACAAAATTTATCTTGTTAGTGTGTTTTGATTTTAGCCTTGCTTGGGGACAAGCAAGGAATTAAGTGTGGGGTAGTGGTTTTATTAGTTTTTGTCATAGAATTGTATCTTATTTATTATGATGATTATTGTTTTATTTAGGTATTTTGGTAGCTTTAATCTGTTTATTTAGTGTTTTCATCAATTTTGGTAGTTTTAATTTATTTCAGTGTTTATGTCATTTTTGTTCTAGATTTTAGTTTGGTGTTTATTTGTTGTTGGTTAATGTTTATTTGATTCTTGTTTAAAGTTTGTTTAAGTGTTTATTTTAGGTTAATAAGCAAACATCATCTTAAGGGCAAAACCAAAGACAAGAGAGGAAGGAAAAAGCAAGGAACCAAGTGAGGAAGAAAATAATGGACAGTAGCTGACACACTCAAGGGAAACGGCCAAGCTTGTGGCTGTGTCCCATACCAAGCTAAGAAGAAGTCCAAAAGATCAGAAGGAGACACACTCAAGGGACACGGCTTGGCCGTGTCCCTCCAAATACCCTAGACATGCCCAAGCTCACCTAAGCTTGGCCATGTCACACACTCAACTCCAAAGAAAGAAAGAAAGAAAGAAAGAGCCAGTGAGAGACACGGCCAATTGTCTTGGTCATGTCCCATGGAGATCAAGAGACACGGCCAAGCCAACCTTGGCTTGGCCATGTCACCTCATGGAAAGGAAGAAAAGAAGAAGAGACACGGCCAAGCCACTCTCGGCTTGGCCGTGTCACACCAAAAAACATATAAATTCTTTCGTACGACAGAAAAAGAAGGGAGGACAGCTAGGGTTTTGAAAGCAAAAAAAAAAAAAAGAAAAGAGAAGAAGAGAGCAAACATAATTTGGGAAGAGGAGAGAGTGACACTCTCCTTATCCCTCATCTTCATCCTCCATCTTCATCTTCTCCATCTTCCATTGATAAGATCTTTGAGGTTCTTTGGGATAAGTTGGGTTAACAAGCTCTTGAAGGTTGAAGAAGCTGCATTGAAAGGATTGGTGACTTGAGAAAGCTCCAATCCATCTCTCAAAGGCACAATCAATTGAAGGGTTGGTGACTTGAGAAAGCTCCATTCCATATTGCAAAAGGGAAATCAACCATTGAAGAGGGCTTGAGTTCTTCATCATACATCAAGCGGAGCTAGGAGAAAGACTAGTAATCCTACTCTTGGCATCTTCACAAGGGGTTTTTCTATTCTCTCTTTTAATTCATTTCAATATTGTTTTTGTTATATTAAGAGAATTGATATTGTAATGAACAATTTTATTTGATTTATATTGAGTTGAATGAATGTTTTAAATTGATGATGTTGAGCTAAAAACCCATGCCTAGGGCTTGTAGCATATTTGATTGAATGCTTTGATTTGATATTTCCATTGATGTGCCTTGTTGTTGGTCGATTGCATTGGATTGTATGCTAGGTTAATAGATTAGCTACCTATTGATCTCTAGATATTGAATGAAGGACCGAGAGGTAAAATTTGATATCGAAATTATGCAATCGACTACCCTATGAATGAATTAGAAATATAAGTTCTAGGGTTTCATTAATTTGCAAATGTAAAATAATTGGTTATTGCTATTTCATGAATGTGAGAACTAATGAATTGGTAATTGGCTAATTAACCTTAAGGAACAAATTAATTTACAAGGTTATGTTAATGGATAATTGAGAATTGAGCTTTGATTGAATGGACCTATAACCCTAGGCATATTCCCAATAATCGATTTGATCTTGTACAACCTTCATACTTCAACCCTACATTCCTTAATCTTAGGTTTAAATTGTTCTTTTACAATTCCAAACAACAAACTTTCTCTTTTAAATAATTTGTCAATCAAGCTATTACGAACCACACCTTCTTGGGGAAACGACCTTGGGGTGATCACCTTAGCTACAACTATCTCGTATACTTGCGAGTGACGCTTTGTAGTACAATTAATTCGAGCGCAACAAGTTTTTGGCGTTGCTGCCGGGGAAGGTTGTTTAAGTAGTGATAGTTTGATTTTTCTTTACAATTTAATTGTTTGTTTATTTTCTTTTAATTGTTTGTTTGTTTTTATTTGATTTTCTTTTAATTTAATTATTTGTTTGTTTTCTTTAAATTGCTAAGTGCCTTTTGTAAAGATGCAGTTTTCAAGGCACGGGGGAGTTTCTGATAGGAACGATGAGTCTGAAATGGCATGGCAATTAGCAGAATTGATGAATCAACTTAAGGTGCTAAATGCAAGAGGAAGAGCACCTATGCCACGCCAAGATATATGTGCAGCATGTGGCAATGCAGGGCATAGTGTAAATAGATGCTCATTCGGTTTCGCACGATACCAAGAATGGCAAGAGGAAGAAGATGACTTTGATAGTTTCCAGTAAATGGGTAGAAATGACCAATATTCTAATCCTTACAACCCAAGCTGGGGAAGCCAACCAAATTTTTCTTGGGAAAATCAGCAGCACATTCCACCTCCAAATTTTTTTGAACCTTACCAAAGAAATCCTTACTCTCAAGAACAATATTCAAATCAAGAGTACCTTAAGCCACCCACATTAGAAGATAGTTTGAATGCCTTCATTCAAACTAGCACACGAAACCAAGATCACCTTAAGCAACCCACCTTAGAAGATAGTTTGAATGCCTTCATTCGAATTAGCGCACAAAATCAAGATAAACTTAAGGAACCCACTTTGGAAGATAGTTTGAATGCCTTCATTCAAATTAGTGCACAAAATCAAGATCAATGCAAGAAATCCACAGTGGAAGATTATTTGAATGCTTACATTCAACTTAGCACACAAAATCAGGAAGGGATCAATGAGAGAATTGATTCTTTGGGGGAATCATTAAAGAGGGTGGAAATTCAAGTTAGGCAACTGGCACATCAACTCCAAGCACACCAAGAAGAGGAATTTCCTAGCCAATTGGAGCAAGTCAAGGTAATCACAAATTTAAGGAGTGAATAGGTAATATATAACAAATTTTGTGATTCTTTGGATGCAGGCACTAATAAAGAAGATAATGGCGAGGAGATACAAACCAACATTGAGGAGTTGAGCCAATGAAACGAAAAGGAGATTTTGGAAGCATTAACCTCACCAAAGTTGCATGAATCTTTCAATCTTGATAGGCCATCAAATCCATTTCCATGTAGCTTGAAGGATGAGGAGCAAGGTAAGCAACTTCCTGACATCTATAATATGTACCCCCAAGGAGATAGTGATAGATTGGTTGATTGTATTGCATTAAATGCTAGGTTGATAGATTAGCTACCTATTGATCTTTGAATATTGGATGACGGACCGAGAGGTGAAATCCGATATCAGAACTATATAATCGACCACCCTATGAATGAATTAGAAATATAAGTTCTAGGGTTTCATTAATTTGATAATGTGAAATAATTGGTTATTGCTAATTCATGAATGTGAGAACTAATGGATTGGTAATTGACTAATTAACCTTAAGGAACAAATTAATTACAAGGTTATGTTAATGGATAATTGAGAATTGAGCTTTGATTGAATGGACCTATACCCCTAAGCACGTTAATCTTAGGTTTAAATTATTCTCGCACCATTCCAACAAAACAAACTTCCGCATTTAAATAACTTATCAATCAAGCTATTACGAACCACACCTTCTTAGGGAAACGACCTTGGGGCGATCACTTTTGCTACAACTACCTCATATACTTGCGAGTGATGCTTTGTAGTAGTACTTAATTCGAGCGCAACAAGTTTTTGGCGCCGCTGCCGGGGAGGGTTGTCGAAGTAGTAATAGTTTGATTTTTTTTATTATTTACTCGGTTGTTTGTTTTCTTTAAATTTCTTTCAATTTAATTATTTATTTGTTTTCTTTAAGTTGCTAAGTGCCTTTTGTAAAGATGCAGTTTTCAAGGCATGGAGGAGTTTATGATAGGAACGATGATTCTGAAATGGCATGGCAAGTAGCAGAATTGACAAATCAACTTAAGGTGCTAAATACTAGAGGATGAGCACCTATGCCACGCCAAGAGATATATGCAGCATGTGGCAATGTAGGCCATTGTGCAAACACATGTTCAATGGGTTTTGGACGATACCAAGAATGGCAAGATGAAGAATATGACCACCAAGGTTTCCAGCAAATGGGTAGAAATGACACATATTCCAATCCTTATACTCCCAGCTGGGGAAGCCAACCAAATTTTTCTTAGGAAAACCAGCAGCAAATTCCAGCTCAAAATTTTTTTCAACCTTACCAAAGAAATCCTTACTCTCAAGAACAATATTCAAATCAAAATTACCTTAAGACACCCACATTTGAAGATAGTTTGAATGCCTTCATTCAAACTAGCACACGAAATCAAGATAAACTTAAGAAACCCACTTTGGAAGATAGTTTGAATGCCTTCATTTAAATTAGCTCACAAAACCATGATCAATTCGAGAAATCCACAGTGGAAGATGATTTTAATTCTTACCTTCAAATTAGCACACAAAATCAGGAAGGAAGCAATGAGAGGTTTGATTCTTTGGAGGAATCATTGAAGAGGGTGGAAATGCAAGTTGGGCAACTGGCACATCAACTCCAAGCATAACAAAAGGAGGAATTTCCTAGCCAATTGGAGCAAGTCAAGGTAATCACAAATCTGACGAGTGAATAGGTGATATATAACAATTTTTGTGATTCCTTTGATGTAGGGACTAATCAAGAAGACAATGGTGAGGAGATGCTGCCCAACATGGAGAAACCAAGTCAATCAAAGGAGGAGGAGAATTTGGACTCATCAACTTCATCACATTTGCATGAACCTTTGAATCCTTTGCCACCAATTCCATTCCCAAGTAGGCTGAAAGAAGAGGAGAAAGGTAAGCAACTTTCTAACATCTATATTATGCACTCCCAAGGAGAAAGTGGAAATAAGCTTGAGATGGGTATGCCTTTAGAAGAAGAACATGAAATGCCCAATTTAGAACTTGAGGAGTGTAAGCTAGTTTTAGATGCTGAGGTTGTTGAGAGGGGACTTGACATTGTTAAAGTGGATGAAGAAGTGATTCAACCAAACTTGGTTGAACTTAAAGAGTTCCCAAAAATCATCTCCTCTTGTCACATCCACCCACTATATTTATGTCTAGCAGTCAAGTGCACAGCAAGAGAAAGGATCTGGAGAGGTCATCTCTGCTGGCGGTTCCTAGAGAAGGTCGCAGGACCAAAGGGACTTAATTGCAAAAATGCAAAGTTTTAGAGAGGTAACTGTAATTTCCAAAAGTTGTACTGGAGGTTAATAGTGCACATAACAGATTTCAAAAATGGAGAGTAGAGAAAAATCGGGGTCGCAACGACGTGTAACAGTTTTTCCAGGAAACGCCCCGTTAGAGAGAAATAAAGACAGGTAGACTAGGGGCATTTTAATTAAAATTTATACATGAATCCAAAGTAGAAAATAAACACAAGAGTGCGTAGAGGATATCGAGGGGTTGAATATGAAACGATCAACAGTAGAAATGGAGTCCGAGCAAAACCCGAGCAAAGAAAGGACTTAAAGGGAATTTTGTAAAAAGTCAAGGGCTTATTGGTAATTTTTCAAAATGACTTGGAAAGCTAAAATAGACCATAAAAATAGAAAGTAGAGGTCAATAGGATCAAAACCATATGTAGTTTGCCTCGTGGAACTGTACGGTTTAAAAGTTACCATCGATTAATCGCCGGAGCGTAAAATGGGCCCGGTTCCATGTGGGTACCATATGGGTGACATGGAAAAAATTGGGGTATCAAATGGGAAGAGCGACAAGTTGGAGGACTTAATTGGAAAGAAAAATATAAAAATCTTGTGATGGCCAATCATAATTAGCCATTTAGCTTTTATAAAAAGAAGAAAAGAAAAAGAGGTGGACAAATGGCCTTAAGGCATTTATCCAACCCAAAAGTGAGCATCATTTCTCCTATATATATATCATAGTAAGAAGAACAAAACCTATCTCTCTCACCTCCAAACCGTCAGCCACCATAGGAAAAACACCAAAGAAATTCCAAATTTTATCAAGTTTGATTCAAGTTCAAGGTGAGTTTTAAGGTTTTAAAACATGTAGATTTCAATTCTAGTATCAATTTTAAGTATTTATATAACTATTGGAAGATTGGAAATTAGGGTTCTTATGGTGGATTTGGGAAAATTTTAAGTAGTGATGATATTGATTAATTAAATGGAAGAATCAAGGTTTCTAAGGTTTAATAAGGTTAGATTAGGATTTAGTTTGAAAAGAAATGGAAGGGTAGTGTATGTTTTAAATTTCTAAGGTTTATGTTTAAGGTTGTATTCTTGAATTTCTTGAAGGAGAAACAAAGATTAAGGAAGGATAAGAAGGAAAAGCAAAGGGGAATTTAAAAGAACAAGTTTTGGTACTTTACCTTTGAAGAATTAATTTTCTTTTCATTTTCTTACCAAAACTTTATCTATGGAAATTTTTCTATGGATGCATAAATGTATTGTTTGAGTTTGAATTCATTTGTTGAGTGATATTTTTAAACCCATGTGGTGATTGAGTTGTTAAATTCAATTGAAATCTATTGTTTCCAAAGATTTTGGTAAAAGAGTTTATGGACTCTATTTAGTCCAAATTGATTTAAACAATCAAGTTATTTTAAAAGGGAAGTGTTTAAGTCTTCATTACATTATTAGGGAAGCTTTGAAATGGGTTTAAAACAGAAAAATAAACAATTTTGCACCAAGTGCAAGTGTGGGCCGAATTGGTGCCTTTAGGACCCAATTCTGGACCTAATTTTGGGCAGCCAGTTGAGGCATCAAACGATGAAAGTTTTCAACAAAATTTTACATGCAATTAGTCAACATATGAAATAAGTTTCCTGTAAAATTTCAGCCAAAAATAAGATCATTTACCTGGTCAAATGAATGACTGAAACGGACTGAAATTTTGACGAAAATCCAGATTTTACTATTCATTTGGTCATGCCATTTTGCATTGCCGATTTTACGTGCCGCGACACTATTCATTTGGTCAATTTGTGACTCTTTGAGGAATGCTTTGAAATGTTTGATATGTTTATTGTTGATGTTAAATATGTGAAAAAGGGTAATGGTTTGACTAAAGAATGTGGTGCGCGGCGTAAATGGAAAAGTGCAACGGAAATTAAAATAATTTCTCGAGTCATTCTAAAAAGAAGTTTGAGACTTAAATTGAATCGTTTTAACCTTTATGCTCTACTGGGTAGTGGGGGTGGTAGATAAGGGTATGGTGCACTATACTAACCTATGCAGTACTACTTGATATTGTGATTGAATTGTTATGATCTGAACTCAATGGTGAAGGCCATTGGGGCCAATGGTGAGGGCCATTGGTTATAACCAGGATGGTGAGGGCCATTCCTGTGATATGATAATGGTGGTGAGGGCCACCTATGTTACAGTGGTGAGGGCCACTACCTTATCGCTATGGTTCCCTATACCAGTAGAGCCAAAGTCCGATTATTATTTTTTTAAACTACGTAATGCAAAATGAGTTTGAATTATGGTTTTTACATTTGTTGGAAGCATATTTACACTGAATGTACAATAATTTCCATTGGTTTAATGTTGGTTGATTTATGATTTAATTATTTTCGTTTATTTCAAACGCTTTCATGTTTTACTTATATTTTCATCGGTAAAGTACCCACTGAGCGACATTGCTCAGCGAGTTAAGTTTTCCTTGACTCGTAGGTTCGGAGCAGTAGCTAACTTTTAGGGAAGCGACGACCAGACCCACAGCATCTCAGGGTAGATCTCCTAGTTTCCATTATGAGTTAGCTAGTTGTGGCATGTATATGTATATATAAGATTGAGAATTACTATGTTATATTGTACGTTAGTAGTATGTAATAATAATAAATCTCTACTTTATTTTGTACTAGAAGTGCGAATTCTTCTTGCAGGTTGTAGTTGAGGTTATAAGGTGAATTCATTGGGAGTGTATTGAAACTGATTGTATTCGCATTGGTTTGTGTAAAAATGTTTTAAAAATCAGAAAAACCAGTTTTATCGAAACTTGGGACCAAATTTCTAGGCGAACCTCTAGCAAACTTTCTGTAAAACCGAAACTAAAATTTGACTAAGTAAAATTTGTAGCAACATTAGGTTAGTGTGGCGCCTCTACTCAGCTTACACACGTAGACCAGGAAGGGGTGTTACAATTTTTGGTATCAGAGCACCGGTTTAGTCAGTTCTGGGTAGTTAGTTGAACTAAACCCTAAATGTATGACACATAGGGTTAGGTTAGGGGTTCTAATTATGTAACTATACATGTGTGTAGTAGTATTAGTTATGTTATTCTAATTATAACAGGAGTAATTATGGGTGATCAAAATGATGAGATGAGGAAGTTGAGGATGGAAGTAGAGAGGTTAAAGCAGATAGTGCAGGAGCAAGATGATACCCTAGAAATTTTGGCAGATCGAAGTATACATGATCGTGAAGACCTGAGATCAAAAGATGAGATGATCACCTCCTTGATAAGAGACGTGCAGATGTTAAAGGAGGACAAGCTCAGTCATAGAGTGGAGTTTGATAGTGCCTGTAGGAGCCTCGATGTAGCACATAGAGAGATCCGTGCTTTGCAGGAGAGGGTCCAGGAGCTAGGCCAGTACTTACCTGGTGAAGCATCGCATGACCTAGATAGAAGAGTATTTGTCTGATAGTGCCACCTCACCTAGGGCACCTACTCATTGAGCTTCGAGATGTGTTGCTTTTTGGAGGGTCTTTTAGTTATGTACATAGGTGACATCGGGGTATCGTGTAAATATTGTATGGTAGTATGACATGATGATATAGTAGTAAGGAGTCCTAAATTTTGGAATGTACATAAGGACTTCCTAGTAATGTAAATACTTTTGCTTGGAAATAAATAAAAGTTGTGTTGTATATGTGTTATTTAAGAGTTTTATCTTAATATACATGCCACCTAGGGTAATATAATGCTGTTGGTCTGGGTCGTTATTGATGATGGGATTGTATACGTTTTGCTCTATTCTTTAGATGTCGCGAGCAGCGCAGCGTGATATAGAGGAGGAGGTCGAGTCTCAGGCCTCCCGAACTGTAGAAATGCGGGTATCAGAGATACCTACATCTGAGCAACCACCAGCAGATGCTCCTATTCCCAACAAAGAGATAAGAAAGTACGGGGCAAAGGAGTTTAGGGCCCGAAGGGACGATGATTCTTCTGTAGCCGAATATTGGCTGGAAGGAACAGTACGAGTCTTAGATCAGTTACAGTGTACGCCAAAAGAGCGAGTGGTATGTGCTACTTCCTTATTAATGGAACAAGCATATATATGGTGGGACACAGTTCACAACGAGTTCCACCGGAACAGAGGACATGGGATTTCTTTGTAAATGAGTTCAAGAGGAAGTTTATATCGGAGGCATACCTAGATGCCAAGAAAAAGGAGTTTCTACACTTAAAGCAAGGTCGATTGACCGTTGCCGAATACGAGAGGGAATTTACCCGGCTGAGTAGGTATGCCAAGAAGACAATTGAAGACGAACATGATAGGTGTAAACAATTTCAGGATGGTTTGAATAATGAGATTAGGATGCAGCTAATTGCTGCTAATATCAAGGAATTTTCCGAGTTGGTCACTAGGGCTCTGGAAGTAGAGCAATGTCAGTCTGATGAGCAGAATAGAAGACAAAAGATGAAATAGAAGAGAGGTACCCAAAACTATTCAGGAAACTACAAATCATCAAGGAAGCGATTCCGAGGCAATGGTTCCATCAACGCCGGGGTTACAGTCAGGGATCGAATCGCAATGGCCCAAGTCCAGCCACCTCAGTCGCTAGTACCGGACGATCCGAAAGAGGGCAAGGAAGAGGATTTAACCGAAGCGGAGGTAACTTTTCTACCGGTTCGAGAGCTAATGAAGGCAAAAATATTAATCCATGTTGTGATCATTGCGGACGCCTCCACATGGGAGAATGTTGGGGTCAGACATTTGCATGTTACATATGTGGATCTCTAGATCACCTTATGCGAGAGTGTCCCCAGCGAATGCAGAATCTACCTAGGGAGATTGAGGGATCGCAAGCGGCAGCAAGGCGAGGCCGAGGCAGAGGTAGGGGCAGAAATTCACCATGTGTGCAGTCTGAGACTGTGAATCGACTAGAAGCGAGGGCCCCTACTAGAATGTATGCCATGAGGGGGCGAGAAGATGAAGAAGCGCTAGACGTGATTGCAGGTTAGTTGTCTATGTTTGGAGTTCCGCTTTATGTTTTAATAGATCCAGGTTCTTCACACTCATATATATGCATGAAAAATGAAAAACTTTGGAACCTAGAGGTAGAGCTAGAGGAGGAGGGAATATTAGTTACTAGCCCATTAGGGAGTGAGGTGATTACGAGGAAGGTAGTGAAAGATTACCCCGTGGAGATACATGGACGTATCTTTTGGGGAGACTTATTTGAACTACCATTTCAAGAATTCGACGCTATTCTTGGGATGGACTGGTCGGCCAAACATGATGCACTGGTTGACTGTAAATGGAAGAGAGTTACTCTGCATACGTCAGACGGCAACGAAGTGACCTTAGTGGGAAAGAGGAAGGATTATCTAACTAATATCATTTCAGCTATGACAGCTAAGAGGTTAGTGCAAAAAGGTTGTGAGGCATACCTATTATGCGCGTTAGAAGCGAAAGAAGAGGCACCAAAGCTACAAGATATACCTACTGTTTGCGATTTCCCCGACGTATTTCCTGACGATTTACCCGGATTACCACCTAAACGAGAGGTGGAATTCACCATAGACGTGTACCCGGGAGTTGCACCAGTATCCATCACACCTTACCGAATGGCGCCAGTAGAGTTAAAAGAATTAAAGGTACAGCTACAGGAACTTTTAGACAAGGGGTTCATTAGGCCAAGCGTGTCACCATGGGGAGCGCCAGTATTGTTCGTGAAAAAGAAAGACGGATCCCTAAGGTTGTGTGTGGATTACTGTCAACTCAATAAGCTGACCATCAAGAACAAGTATCCGCTACCTCGCATAGATGATTTGTTTGATCAACTTAAAGGTGCTGGAGTCTTTTCAAAAATTGATCTACGATCGGGTTATCATCAATTGGGAATCAAAGACTAAGACATACCAAAAACCGCATTCAGAACTCACTATGGACATTATGAATTCATTGTTATGCCTTTCGGATTAATGAACGCACCTGCAGTATTCATGGATCTGATGAACAGAATCTTCCACCCATATTTGGATCAGTTCATGGTTGTATTCATTGACGACATATTGGTGTATTCAAAGAATCGAGAGGACCATGATCGCCACCTTAGGATTGTTTTGCAAACCCTGCGAGAGAAGCAGTTATACGCTAAGTTCAGCAAATGAGAATTTTGGTTGGAAGAAGTAGCCTTCTTGGGACATATTGTATAGGTAGAAGGAATAAGGGTCGATCCCAAGAAAATTGAAGCAGTATTGGAATGGAAGCCACCTAAGATAGTAACGGAAGTCCATAGTTTCTTGGGGTTAGCAGGATATTATCAGAGATTCGTCAAAGGGTTTTCCATGATCGCTGCACCTATGACCAAGCTACTTCAGAAGAATACCAAATTTCAGTGGACCGATGCTTGCCAACGGAGCTTTGAAAGGCTGAAGCAAAAACTTACTGAAGTGCCCATTCTTATACAACCCGAATCAGGAAAAGATTTTGTGATTTATAGCGATGCATCCCACATCGGGTTAGGTTGCGTATTGATGTAGGAGAGCAAAGTCATTGCGTATGTCTCTCGACAGTTCAAGCCACACGAAAAGAATTATCCCACGCATGACTTAGAACTAGTAGCGATTGTTTTGGCTTTCAAGACGTGGAGGCACTACGTATACGGGGAAAAGTGTTACATTTATACGGACCATCAAAGCCTAAAGTACCTGCCCACACAGAAAGATTTAAACCTGCGACAGCGAAAATGGATGCAATTGTTAGCCAACTACGACTATATGATTAATTATCACCCGTGAAAAGCGAATGTTGTAGCAGATGCACTTAGTAGGAAGTCAATGCAAGCGCTACATGCTATGAGCGTAGAATTACAACCCACAGAAGATGGATCTATCTTTGCAGAAATGCACGTGCGACCTACCTTACATCAACAAATACGTGAGGCTCAGAAGGAAGATGAACAAGTGAAGAAGTGGAGTCAACAGGCGTAGGAGAATTCATCAGGAGATTATCAAATTCGTCCAGATGGTATCCTATACTACAAGAAGAGAATGGTGGTACCTAAGTCCGAGGAACTGAAGAAACAGATTTTGCAAGAAGCTCATAACAGTCCTTACACAATGCATCCGGGAGCAACGAAAATGTACCGGGACTTGAAGGAGTATTACTGGTGGCCAGGAATGAAAAGAGACATCGTGGATCACGTGACGAAGTGTCTAACCTGTCAGCAAGTGAAAGCGGAACATTAACTACCCTCAGGACTACTACAACCGATCACGATTCCAACCTGGAAATGGGACCGTATTACTATGGATTTTGTCACAGGATTGCCTATGACTAGGGACAAACATGACGCGATCTGGGTAATCATGGATTGACTTACTAAGTTCGCTCTTTTCTTACCAGTACGTGTGGATCACTCACTAGAAAAGTTGGCAGACTTGTATATCAAAGAGATCGTACTTCTCCACGGAATTCCAACTTCAATCATATCAGATTGAGATCCACGCTTTACGTCAAATTTTTGGCAGAAGTTCCAAACAACCCTTGGGACTCAAACGCACCACAGTATAGCATTTCATCCTCAGACAGACGGACAGTCGAAAAGAGTAATTCAAGTTTTGGAAGATATGCTAAGGGCGTGCATTTTAGAATTTACAGGCAGCTGGGACAAACACCTGAGCTTAATTGAATTCGAGTACAACAACAGCTATCAATCCAGCATACAAATGGCTCCTTACGAAGCACTGTACGTTCAGAAATGTAGAACTCCAGTTTGCTGGACATAATTGAGCGAGGAAAAGATGTTGGGGCCAGACTTAATTAAGGAAACTGAGGAAAAGGTAGAGATCATTCGAGACCGATTAAAAGCAGCGGCAGACAGGCAAAAATCATACGCGGATCTAAAGAGGAAAGACATACAGTTCGAGGTCGGTGACAGAGTATTCCTCAAAGTCTCTCCTTGGAAGAAGGTGTTATGATTTAAACAGAAAGGCAAGATAAGCCCTAGATTCATTGGACCATATGAGATCATCAAACGGGTAGGTCCGGTAGCTTACCAGTTGGCGTTACCACCTGAATTAAGTAAAATACATGATGTTTTCCATGTTTCAATGCTAAGGAAGTATCGTTCAGATCCAAACCATGTCATACAAGCTCAAGACATTGAGATTCAGCCCGACTTGACATACGAGGAAGAGCTGGTAGAAATCTTAGCACGGGAAATCAAAGAGTTGCAGAATAAGAAGATTCCATTAGTCAAAGTGCTTTGGAGGAATCACAAAGTAGAAGAAGCCACATGGGAATGTGAAGAAACTATGAGGAAGCAGTACCCAATATTTATTTCCGCCTAATAGGCTTCGGGGAAAAGCCTAAATTAACGAAGGAGGAACTGTCACATTCGCCCACTGTATTTATGTCTAGTAGTCATGTGCACAGCAAGAGAAAGGATCTGGAGAGGTCATCTCTGATGGCGGTTCCTAGAGAAGGTCGCAGGATGAAAGGGACTTAGTTGCAAAAATGCAAAGTTTTGGGGAGGTAACTGTAATTTTTAAAAGTTGTACTGGAGGTTCCTAATAGTGCACATAACAGATTCCAAAAATGGAGAGTAGAGAAAAATTGGGTCGCAACGACATGTAACGGTTTTTCCAGAAAACGCCCCGTTAGAGAGAAACAAAGACATGTAGACTAAGGGCATTTTGGTCATTTTAATTAAAATTTATACATGAATCCAAAGTAGAAAATAAACACATGAGTGCGTAGAGGACATCGAGGGGTTGAATATGAAACGATCGACAGTAGAAACGGAGTCCGAGCAAAACCCGAGCAAAGAAAGGACTTAAAGGGAATTTTGTAAAAAGTCGAGAGTTTATTGGTAATTTTTCAAAATGACATGGAAACCTAAAATAGACCTTAAAAATAGAAAGTAGAGATGAAGAGGATCAAAACCATATGTAGTTTGCCTCGTGGAACTGTACGGTTTAAAAGTTACTATCGATTAATTGCCGGAGCGTAAAATGGGCCCGGTTCCATGTGGGTACCATATGGGTGACATGGAACAAATTGGGGTATCAAATGGGAAGAGGGACAAGTTGGAGGACTTAATTGGAAAGAAAAATATAACAATCTTGTGATGGCCAATCATAATTAGCCATTTAGCCTTTATAAAGAGAAGAAAAGAAAAAGAGGTAGACAAATGGCCTTAAGGCATTTATCCAACCCAAAAGTGAGCATCATTTCTCCTATATATATATCATAGTAAGAAGATCAAAACCTCTCTCTCTCACCTCCAAATCGTCGGCCACCATAGGAAAAACACCAAAGAAATTCCAAATTTTATCAAGTTTGATTCAAGTTCAAGGTGAGTTTTAAGGTTTTAAAACATGTAGATTTCAATTCTAGTATCAATTTTAAGTATTTATATAACTATTGAAAGATTGGAAATTAGGGTTCTTATGGTGGATTTGGGAAAATTTTAAATAGTGATGATATTGATTAATTAAATGGAAGAATCAAGGTTTCTAAGGTTTAATAAGGTTAGATTAGGATTTAGTTTGAAAAGAAATGGAAGGGTAGTGTATGTTTGAAATTTCTAAGGTTTATGTTTAAGGTTGTATTCTTGAATTTCTTGAAGGAGAAACAAAGATTAAGGAAGGATAAGAAGGAAAAGCAAAGGTGAATTTAAAAGAACAAGTTTTGGTACTTTACCTTTGAAGAATTAATTTTCTTTTCATTTTCTTACCAAAACTTTATCTATGGAACTTTTGCTATGGATGCATAAATGTATTGTTTGAGTTTGAATTCATTTGTTGAGTGATATTTTTAAACCCATGTGGTGATTGAGTTGTTAAATTCAATTGAAATCTATTGTTTCCAAAGATTTTGGTAAAAGAGTTTATGGACTCTATTTAGTCCAAAATTGATTTAAACAATCAAGTTATTTTAAAAGGGAAGTGTTTAAGTCTTCATTACATTATTAGGGAAGCTTTGAAATGGGTTTAAAACAGAAAAATAAATAATTTTGCAGCAAGTGCAAGTGTGGGCCGAATTGGTCCCTTTGGGACCCAATTCTGGACCTAATTTTGAGCAGCCAGTTAAGGGAGCAAACGATGGAATTTTTAACAAACTTTTACATGCAATTATTCAACATGTGAAATAAGTTTCCTGTAAAATTTCAGCCAAAAATAAGATCATTTACCTTGTCAAATGCATGACTGAAACGGACTGAAATTTTGACGAAAATCCAGATTTTACTATTCATTTGGTCATGCCATTTTGCGTTGCCGATTTTACGTGCCGTGACACTATTCATTTGGTCAATTTGTGGCTCTTTGAGGAATGCTTTGAAATGTTTGATATGTTTATTGTTGATGTTAAATATGTGAAAAAGGGTAATGGTTTGACTAAAGAATGTGGTACGCGGCGTAAATGGCAAAGTGCAACAGAAATTAAAATAATTTCTCTAGTCATTCTAAAATGAAGTTTGAGACTTAAATTGAATCGTTTTAACCTTTATGCTCTACTGGGTAGTGGGGGTGGTAGATAAGGGTATGGTACACTATACTAACCTATGCAGTACTGCTTGATATTGTGATTGAATTGTTATGATCTGAACTCAATGGTGAGGGCCATTGGGGCCAATGGTGAGGGCCATTGGTTATAACCAGGATGGTGAGGGCCATTCCTATGATATGATAATGGTGGTGAGGGCCACCTATGTTACAGTGGTGAGGGCCACTGCCTTATCGCTATGGTTCCCTATACCAGTAGAGCCAAAGTCCGGTTATTATTTTTTTTAAACTACGTAATGCAAAATGAGTTTGAATTATGGTTTTACATTTGTTGGAAGCATATTTACACTGAATGTACAATAATTTCCATTGGTTTAATGTTGGTTGATTTATGATTTAATTATTTCCATTTATTTCAAATGCTTTCATGTTTTACTTATATTTTCATCGGTAAAGTACCCACTGAGCGACATTGCTCAGTGAGTTAAGTTTTCCTTGACTCGTAGGTTTGGAGCAGTAGCTAACTTTTGGGGAAGCAACGACCAGACCCACAGCATCTCAGGGTAGATCTCCTAGTTTCCATTATGAGTTAGCTAGTTGTGGCATGTATGTGTATATATAAGATTGAGAATTACTATGTTATATTGTACGTTAGTAGTATGTAATAATAATAAATCTCTACTTTATTTTGTACTAGAAGTGTGAATTCTTCTTGCAGGTTGTAGTTGAGGTTATAAGGTGAATTCATTGGGAGTGCATTGAAACTGATTGTATTCACATTGGTTTGTGTAAAAATGTTTTCAAAATCAGAAAAACCAGTTTTGTCAACACTTGGGACCAAATTTCTATGCGAACCTCTGGCAAAATTTCTGTAAAATCGAAACTAAAATTTGACTAAGTAAAATTGGTAGCAACATTAGGTTAGTGTGGCGCCTCTACTCGGCTTACACACGTAGGCCGGGAAGGGGTGTTACACCTCTATTCTTGGTGGTGAAGAAGAGCATACAATGGATAGAACCATGCTGCACAATGAAATAGGATTTTACAACATTTCTATAGCACTGGAGGATTACCCCGAGGCGACCTTAACATGTCCCTTTGAGACATGTTCTCTTCAAGGAATACTATTTAGGGGTTGTCGTACATCGGGTACATTTCAAAGTTACATGTTGTTCATCCTCTCAGTCATGGGCTCCAATTGCATTATGGGTGGAAGGAGCCCCACATATCGTATATTGGAACGATGGAAATCAGGTTTCATCTAAACCCTCCCTGTAGTATGCATCACATTGAGGATAATGTGAATCTTTAAGTGTGGGGTGCATTTTGTGTTTTATGTTTTTACTTTTAATTGCATTTTTTTTTTGTGTTTTTACTTTTAACTTGTTTTTGTTTAAGTTAGTTAATGTTTTTCTTGTTTTTCATTGAATAAATTTAGAAAGTTCAATTGTTATAAAAATTGTTGATAGATGACCTTTGAATTTTTGAAGCATGAAATTGAGAATTGAGTAGAATTGGTGCTTATTGTCAATTTTGTTGGTTTTTCCCTTGCATTGCCATTAACCTAGTGAGGAATTGAGCCATCAACTTATCATTATTGTTATGGGTGAACATCTTTGATTGATGAATTGCTAGAACTTGCTTTGAAATGCATTTTAAGATTACATAAAAGTTTCAATTTGGCATCAAGATGATTAAGGCAATTAGGTGAACCCACTTTGGCTTAAAAAGACCAACCCTATATTCAACCTTAGTTAGCCAATTTTGAGCCTATTTTAATTTTCCTTTCCTTTCTTTATCACAACACCATTAGTTTGAACCTTGTTGTGTTAACCCTTACCCTTTCATTAGGTCAAGAGAATTTTAAGAGCGTTTATGACCGAGAGTTGTGTTGAATTAAGTGTGGGGTTAAATTTAGTAGGTCTAAGATTTCAAAGCAAAATAATAAAAATAAATAAAATAAATAAATAAAAGATAAAAATAAAAAAATAATATATATAATAATAAGAATAATTGTTGTTCTTGTTGAAAGGGTTAGTATGTATCATTGCAAGATTTAATAAGTGAGTTCCCTTGAAAAGCTCTTTAATGTCAAGGGGTAGATGAGAGGGAGGTGTTTTGGGATTGTTGGGTTATGTATATAATCGGGTACTTCATTCTTAAAGTGCTCATGAACTTGATGATTAAGCTCACATTTCATAAATATCATGCCTTTACCTTAGCCCCATTACAACCCAATAAAGACCTTTTGATTGATGCTTGATTGTTATTTTGTGGTGGAGATTTGATTGATAAGCAAGCCTATGGTAATAATCTTTCATTGATTGTTATGAGTGTAAACACCACCATGATCAAACACTTGTAAGAGTTGGTGAGGGAGTGACAACATTGGTTATGCATGGAAAGCCACTTAATTGCATTGGTGTCGATTTTGTTTGATTTGATATTGGTTGCAGATTTAGGGATAGGGAAGTCTTGATGCATACTTATAACTCTTGAACTTAACAAAATTCATCTTCTTTAGTGTTTTGATTTTAGCCTTGCTTGGGGACAAGCAAGGAATTAAGTGTGGGGTAGTGGTTTAGATCATTTTTGTACTAGTTCTTAGTGTGATTTTTATATGTTTTTAGTTAATGTTGATTGATTTTTGTTTTAAGTTTGTTTAAAGTGTTTGTTTTAGGTTTAAGTGCAAAAACACCCTTGGAAGATCAAAACAGTGCAGGAAAAGCATGAACCAAGAAGACATGGCCAAGCCAAATCAAGCTTGCCCGTGTCCCTCAAAGATTGGTGATGGCAGAGCTTGACACGGCCAAGACACTGGCCATGTCTCATCCAAAGAGCAAAACCAAAGAAACCAAGAAAAGAAGAAAAAGAAAGAAGCACTCAATGACACGGCCAAGCCAGTGGCCGTCACATGACAAGGCCAGCAAGCTTGGCTGTGTCCCATTTGAGCCAAAGAATAAGAGAAAAAGAAGCAAAATAGAAGAAGACACACTCAATGACATGGCCAAGCCACTGGCTGTGTCACATGACACGGCCATCAAGCTTGGACGTGTCCCATTTCATGCCAAAGATACTTGGAGCAAGCAAAGAAGGAAAGAAAAGAAATAGAAGTGGACACACCCACATGACACGGCTAAGCTTGTGGCCGTGTCACATGACACGGCCACTAGCTTGGCCGTATCAACCCTTGAGACCAAAAGAAAACAAAGAAAAGAAAGAAGAAAGAAAGAGGGCAGTGAAGGACACGGCCAGCAAGCTTGGTAGTGTCCGAAGAGAAAATGAGAGACACGGCCAAGCTACTCTTGGCTTGGCCGTGTCACACCTAAAATATTTGAATTCTTCTACACGAAGTGGGGGACAAAGTGGGAGACAATGCCTTGTGCTTGCCAAAAGAAATACTAAATAAAGAAAAAGTGGGGAACAAAGTGAAATGGTGTGAGTTGGAAGGCATGGGTTGTGTTTTTAAATGAATTAAAAAGAGAAGAAGAGGAAAATTGGAGGAAGCTTTTGGTTTTCTTGGAGCCAAATTTCTACTACATGTTTGGGAGAGGGAGAGAGTGACACTCTCCCTTACCCCTTCATCTTCATCTCCATTTCCATTCTCTCCACCTTCTCCATCTTCCATTGATAAGATCTTTGAGGTTCTTTGGGATAAATTGGGTTAACAAGCTCTTGAAGGTTGAAGTAGCTTCATTGAATGGATTGGTGACTTGAGAAAGCTCCATTCCATCTTCCAAAGGCAAAATCAATTGAAGGGTTGGTAACTTGAGAAAGCTCCATCCAAAGGTTTGGTGACTTGAGAAAGCTCCATTCCATATTGCAAAGGGGAATCAACCATTGAAGAGGGCTTGATTTCTTCATCATACATCAAGTGGTGCTAGGAGGAAGATTAGTAATCCTACTCTTGGCATCTTCACAAGGGGTTTTTCTATTCTCTCTTTTAATTAATTTCTATTGTTGTTGTTGTATTAAGAGATTGATATTGCAATGAACAATTTGTATTTGTTTTATATTGAGTTGAATGATTGTTATAAATTGATGATTTTGAGCTAAATACCCATGCCTATGGTTTGTAGTATATTTGGTTGAATGTCTTGATTTAATATTTCTATTGATGTTCCTTGTTGATTGGTTGATTGTATTGCATTAAATGCTAGGTTGATAGATTAGCTACCTATTGATATTTGAATATCGAATGATGGACCGAGAGTTGAAATATGATATCGGAACTATATAATCGACCACCCTATGAATGAATTAGAAATATAAGTTCTAGGGTTTCATTAATTTGATAATGTGAAATAATTGGTTATTGCTAATTCAAGAATGTGAGAACTAATGGATTGGTAATTGACTAATTAACCTTAAGGAACAAATTAATTACAAGGTTATGTTAATGGATAATTGAGAATTGAGCTTTGATTGAATGGACCTATACCCCTAGGCACCTTCCCAAGAATCGATTTGATCTTGTATCACCTTCACACTTCAACACTACGCACATTACTTTTAGGCTTAAATTGTCCTTCCACAATTTCAAACAACAAACACTCGTGCATTTAAATAACTTGTCAATCAAGCTATTACGAACCACACCTTCTTGAGGAAATGACCTTGGGGCGATCACCTTTGTTACAACTATGTCGTATACTTGCGAGTAACGCTTGTAGTAGTACTTAATTAGAGCGCAACATAAAGCTCACTACAATTTGCAAACCTATCTTCAAATTACTTAAAAAGAACTAGCCAGTCAAGTGGAATGAAGAGTGTTAAAGGACGTTTGAGCATATAAAAAAGTATCTATTGAATCCACCTATCTTGAAACCACCTAAGCCTGGTAAACCCTTATTACTATACTTAGTAGTAGAGGAAGAGTCAATAGGAGCTATGCTAGCCCAAGCAGATGAGTTAGGGGTTAAGCACGCAGTCTATTATTTGAGTAGAAAGCTCCTACCTTATGAAATTAATATAGTATCATTAAAAAGACTTGTATAGTTGTGGTTTGGTCTTCTAAGAAGTTGTGTCATTACTTTTAGTCTTATAGTGTGCAAGCAATTTCCAGGTTGGATCCAGTGAAGTACATAAGAGAGACACCCTCTTTGATCAGGAAGTATGGTCGATGGTTGATAATTTTGGAAGAATTTGAGATTGAGTAAGTAACTAGGAAAACAACCAAAGGTAGAGCGGTGGAAGAATTCCTGGCTCAACAACCATTGCAAGATAGTGAAGAGGTAGTCTTGGAGTAGACCCTTAATTTTTTATTCAGTTCGGTCCAATATATTTTATTTAGTCCAAAATAATTTTTGTGTTATCTTAATTAAATAATATTTGTTTTAGTATTTATTTTTTATAAATTTTAAAATTAATAATAAAAACAATAATAAAAAATAAAAAATAAAAATAAAAATGAAATTGAAAATGAAAATCGACGACGAAAAAATCGGCAACAAAAAAATTCATCGCCGAAAAGGTTGGACGAAATGGCCCGCAGCCAATATCGCTCGTAGCCCCTCGCATGCCCTCGCAAGTTTCCACGCAGTTTCTCGCAGCGGCCTGCAGCAGTTTTTTTGCCAGCAAAATTTTTCGACGCAATTTTTTCCGAAACCAAATTCTATTTGGTTTCAGTTTCCTTTTCCTAATTAATGATAATTTCCTTAAACAATTAAGATTCATCATCAAAATTTTCTTTAAATAAGACTAAAAACAACAATCCAGTAGCTAATAATCATAAACCTAATGTTTTAATATTCTAAAACCCTAAGTTCATACTGTTACCCATAAACCCTAGTTTGATTCGTGAAACCTTAATTCATTTTAATTTTCTTAAACCTTTATAGTAGCTAAGAAATATAAACCTTAATATACTAAAATCCCAAAATCCCTAAAATATTAATTAAAGAATTTTAAATAGAAACAGTAACCCTATTTGTATCTTTACTTGCTTTATTTTTAAATTTAATTATGTAGTTCATTATATGCTTTGATTTATTTGCAATGCTTTATTTAATTTATCTTGGAAAGATGTTTATTTTATATTATGGTGATATCTTTGATGAATGATTTATTTATGATAAATGGTTATTTACTTCTAATGATTTATTCTAATTTTCAAATATTGTAAGAGGTATGTTTCCACTTTATGAGTACCTCATCAATTAAGTTCTATGTAATTTAAATTGCTTTTATATCTTAGACCAATGTAAAGGACATGTTTCTACCTTTCGGTGGGTGTCCTATTTAGCATAGACATGGATGATGTAAGGGCATGTTTCCATCTTCGGATGGGTGTCCATTTATTTGTTTTGCTTGGACATTGTTTTGATTTTAATATAACGATGCTTTATTTCAATTATTGTGTGTAATATGGATAATATTGTTATATATAATAATTTTATAATATTAAGACCTATAAAGGAGGCTGATTCCAATGAACCGGGCGTTGTGGTGGTGCTGGGCCATTTTTCTCCTTCCCTACATGTACCCAACTTTCCAAACCCACAAGGGGGTTGGGGATTCCTTAGGAATTGAGTCATCCACCCCTTTCTTTTTCCCGGCCTGTCCGGGTGGTGACTCCATTTTCTCTGGACTTAGGTCCGTGTTCTCTAAGGCCCCGAGCCTAAACAGTGCCGAAGTCGCAAGAACCATTCCACCGGGAGTGGGGGCAAAAATCCCCGCTCACAGTGGCGACTCCACTAGGGATAAGAGAAGTTGATTCCGTTGGTCTCTTTATTATTCTATTATTTCTTATAATGACATTATCCATTGCATCATATTAGATTGCATCGTGTGTGTGAGTTACGATACCCGTGTTACCCATGTTGTGTTATATAAGGGATACCATACTTTCACTCAAGGTATGGAGATCGAGCATGGCATAACTACTCATAGCCTCGTACCTTTTGGTATATACTTGCTATGGGAACCTAAGCCTTTCCACCCAAAGACTAAAGCTCATGTAATTGGCCTAGTTACTTTCCTTAGGTTTTACCCCAAATGCTTGTTGTTTGACTATGGTTAATTCATCTTGGCTTAAATCATGGCTTATTTGGTTTGTTCTTTTTCTAATATGACCTAAGTACATTGTGAGCTCAAAATAAACTTTTCTTTAAAATCCAAAAGACCAAAGCAATTTTCAAAATTTATCAAAATGGTCTTTAGATTATACTTTTCCAAAACAAATCAAAAATTCTATGCTCATAACCCAAATACAAAGCCCAAAATATGTTTTCTCTAAAATCTTTTTACAATGGGCTTAGAAAGAGCTTGTAAATTATTTAGGTCAATTATGAAATACTAAAAATCAATTGTGAGCCTAGTTTATACTAAGAATAATTAATCATGGGCTTGTTTTTGGTATGAATCATTAGTTACTTTTTCAAATAGAAATCTATTTACAATAAACCTCTTAATTTAGTTTTAATCCAATATTGCATAAAAGCTACTTTAGTTGGTTAAATGGATTAAAACCTAATTAATGGGAATTATCATGAACTGATTTCCATTTTTGAAAATATAACTATTGGTTGAAACGTCCGAGGGACATATTCAAAAACAAGATACCACATGTTGGTATTTTGTTAACCATATACCTAGGAATAGAGACTCACCATTCGTGTGGGGATGTTATATGGTTGGAAGAAACGTCCTATTTGTCCTTATTTGTTGATTGTTTGTGCATATGTGCATGCAGGCATACATTTGCATCTCATATCATTGACCCTTTCTGGCTCTTAGCCTTGGATTACGACAGTTCAAAAGCTTACGACAATCCAACCTACGCCGGAAGCGAAGAAGCTAGCAACAACTCAATCACTTGCTCACCAAAAGCAATGGAGCCTGAGCAAATTCAAAGAATGGTGGATGAAGCCCTCAATGCCAAAATGGAAGAAAATAAAAGAGGCCCTCGCTGAGACCATGAAGAACCAATTGACTGCAATTTTAGAAAATCATGCCGAAGCATCTGCTAGCACTAAGAAGCCAAAGGACAAAGGGAAGACTAAAGTCGGTGAAGTGGTTTTTGATGATGAAAAAGTGATCATAGATGATGATGATAATTGGGCTCAATACTACCAAGATCCTTAAGACAAGAAGAAAGAACCAAAGATTGTTGAAAGGTCAGCTATGGAGAAGACCAAAACTTTTGATGTTGAAAAGATGATTGCGGACTTAGAAAAGAAATTTGAGAAGAAACTGAAAATCAAGGAAATGTCCGAAGTTGACAAATTATTTAAAATCCCATCTTTTGCGAAGTTTGATGGAACCAAAAATCCTCATCTCCATGTGAAGCAGTATATCACTGCTATGCAGCCTGCCCGAGCTGCTAAGGCTCAAACTCTGAGGTACTTTATGCTATCATTGGACCCTATTGTCTGAAATTTGTTCAATACCTTAGATGATGGAACACAAAAGAGTTGGGATCAGCTTTATAAAGCCTTCATCCAACAATATGGGTATAATGTCAAGATGGAAGTTACCTTAATGGAAGTGGAGTCCATTAGGAAAAGGTTGAATAAGAATTTTATGGACTATGTGAAGAGATGGAGAAATAAGGCCGCTTTGCTCAAGAAGAGGCCCGATGAATCTGATCAAATAAGGATGATTGTGAGAGGGCTGTTGCCTAGTCTTCATGAAAGGATGTCTCATACACTCATCCGTGATTTCAAAGATCTACTCCAAGCTGGTCTACAAATTAAAGAGTGGGAAATAGAGAAGAATCACTTTTCGGCAAGAAAGAATGAGAAAGGGAATTATCAGCCTAGCAATTAAAGCACGCAAAAAGAAGTCGGTGTTAATGCTACTAACCAAGGAACAAGAAGGCAGTTTTCAGAATTGGGCAAACCATTGTCTTGGGTTCTCAATAAGCTTTAAAGAAAGGGATTATTACAACCCTTAAATCCTCGCCCTTTGCCTAACCCTCTCCTACCTAATTCAACACTAAAGCATTTTGTTAGTTTCATCCAATGCAAGGGCATGACATGGATAGATGTGTGAGGTTGAGACATGAGATCCAAAATCTAATTGATAGTGGGAAGCTGCCCGAGCCCAACAAGCCAAACACCAAAGACAGCCCATTACCGAAGTTCAATAAAGTACCTCCACTAGCAACCTTCATGGTGGGAAAAGGATTGGAAGAAGATTTTGTTTTATCATCCTTTCAAGATGGAAAAAATAGAAGATGTGGAAGGAAATGAAGCTTAACTCAGCAAACTTTCCTTAACTTGAATGTTGCTTTTCAATTTTACTTTCTTTAATATTTAATTGGAACAATCGAGTTTTTCAAATTTAAAGTTGTTTGAATAAATTACTTTCATCAAAATTTTTGTTGGTCTTTGTTCATTTTGGTGCTCAACCAATGAGGAATCTAGCTTGATGTTCATAAATTAATGTGTCTAGGCATCATGACTTGAATGACTTTACTATGTGAGGGAATTGCTCTATAGCATTGAGTTGTGTATGCTTACTTAGAGAGGGCTCCTGCATAATTACTTTTGTCTAGGTCCTAGTCAGTCTTAGAACATGCTTTGACAAACTTTTTAGGCAAAATTGAACTCTGCTTATTTAAGAGAGAAATGATCTAGGCATTGTTTGGTTAGCCAGCAACTAGTATCCACCCAATTAGATATAAATCCCTAGTTGTCCCTTTGAGCCTTCATAAAATTTTAGATTTCTTTTCATTGGCTTACAAACCCCAATAACCTACCCTGAGCTGTTGTGATACTTTTGAAAAATTTTATGATCACTAAGATAAAGAGACAAGAAGATCAAAGAAAGAAATGAATAGTTAAGACCATGAAGATATTTGATGTTATCAAGACCATAAGGGTAGTTGAAGTTCTCCTAATATCCGCAATCTATCAAGATAACATTAGAATAACAAATGATTTATCCCTGTTAAAGAAGATTTATGTCACTCCACCCATTCATTATTGGAAACCCAAGTTGGTATACACAAGATAACTCTATTAGAGCTAGAGCCAAAAAGAAAGGAAAAAAGAGAAGAGAAAGAGAAAAGAAAAAGAAAAAAAAAGAAAAAAAAAAGAAAAAAAAAGAAAAAAGAGGAAAAAAGAAAAAAGAAAAAAAAAGAGAAAAAAAAGAAGAAGAAAGAAAAGACAAAAAAGAAAAAAAGAGAAGGAAGATAAAACCTAAAAAGGCGGTTCAGAAAGCCAATTGAGTTCTTTTTTACCTCAAGCAACAAAAGGCTTCCATTTTGTTTATAAAGACAATTTGACTTGAATTGGTCCAACACAACCAAAGATTCAATCAAAAAAAAAGAAAAAGGAGAAAGACTATTCAATTCATGAAAGTTCTATAGTCCTACAAGGAAGAAGGACAAAAATGATAAAATGCTCAAAATAAGACAAATAAAAAGAAAGAAAAGGGAGAAGAAGAAACGAAAAAAATTTGGGTACCAAACTCTATGCAAAGAAATAAAGATTGTCCCAATCTAGATTAATGCCAAGAAGATAGAAGGAATTTGGAGTCTAGCAAGATTGCTCCCAACTGTCTAAAGTTCCAACAAGAAATTTGTAGTGTGAAGGTTTGTCCATTATGTCACATCAGCTCCTATCTCAAAATGGCCTTCACTTAAACCCGTGTCCCTTATAGACTCCATTTCAAGCTTATCAAAGACCTATTGATCTCTCTTGGTAGGTAGAGCCTATTAGTGGAGATAGTTTGAATAAGCATGCATATGAGATTGACAATATTCAAACTCAAATGAGACCTTTGGCCAAGTAATGTGTATGTGCCTATCTGAAGTGCAACAATTCTTGCTTAAATAGAAATGATTCCCGAGTTTAGTACGGTAATTAGGGTTGTCATGTTATAGATATGTTAATTTGGAAAAATCAAGTCCTGAGGTACATTGACATTGATTTGGAAAAACCAACATTTGATTTCAAAATCAAAATTCAAAAAAAAAACAAAAAAAAATCAAAAATGTTTTTGTCATACCAAACATTCAAGTTAAGGGGAGTATGTTGAACTGTCAAACCTCAAAGGACACATTCGGCAAAGGAAATAATTATTGGCAAGGTCATGATGAAGTTACCAATTGAAACGTAGTTTGAAATGGATGTATCTCTGCTGTTTGGGGCCTTCATTATTCTTATTTTCAATATCTTAAAGATAAAAGCTATAAATGTGGAGCATTGCATCATTCCAAAGCAAGAATTGAATAAGCATCTGGAAGGCGTCAATAAAAATACTTCAGCTGATCACCTCGGTCTGTGAGTCGACGAAACCACTATATTGAATCAGGGGGGCATAGGAGACCCATTTCTTGAGGAAACTCCAGTCATTTTGCAAAGGAAGAAATGCATGCTTGTTCGATGAGCTAGACAATATACAAACATCAACCAAAGCCGCATAGAAAAAAATCATGGGCTTGAGCCTATACAGGGGGCAAGGAGAAGATATGAAGGCTAGATAAAAAAAAAAAGAAGAAGAAGAGTTATAGTAAGGATGGAAATTATATATTATAATGCTTATTATACAATGTTTATACAATTGATACAGTATTTATACATCACTAAGAAGGTGGTGGTAGGTCATCAAATAAAGCCCTAAAAAAATCATTGCCTGTTGGAGGAGGGGGCAAATCACTCGTCCCTAGTCCGCCCGAAGCAGGAGCACCGGAATCCCTATTTCCTTGGAGTTCTGATCTATCATGGTCCTCATCAAAAGTAAACAAAAGGATCTCACGGTCATCAGTTTGGGGGCCTCTAGATGAAGAAGCACCAGGATCCCTCATCCCCTGAAATCGGAAGTCTCAAAAACTTTGTTCTGATTGATGATATAAATTTTCAAAATGAGAAGCCTACTGACGGCTAGCGGCCAACTATTCTTGAAGTTTCTTATTTTGTTCTTCAAGCATCTGCTGTGAGCCAGAAAGGAAAAAAAGTAAGAGCATACATAATCATGCATGCATGTAGCATAAATTACCATGAAACAAGAAAACTTACCAGGTAATTCATATTAATACCCCGTGGATGAGATGGCACATCTAGCGGACTAGAATGAGCAAATGAAGGGTTAGTAAAAGAAGGTCCAGCCTCAGGATCAAATAAGCCAACAACCTACAACAATCATCAAAAATAAGAGAAGAAAGAAGTGATTGCAATGGAAAAATGGTAAAAGTTTTAACTGAGAAGTGCTAGCCCCGAGATGCGGAATGAACTCTCCTGCATCTCCGTGATGTTCCCCTTCATATCTACCATCATTTTCTTCTAGAATTTCCCATACACCAATAGGTGATACATCAAAGTTTAAGAGCTTCGTTTGAATAAAATGGGCATAAAATGCACCCGGTGAATAGAGAAATGTCTCAACATCATGACCGTGCCGGGCCAACCACCATGCATCCTCTGGCAGTGATATAATATTTAAAGTATATTCTCGGCAATGCATCAGAACCCTCCACTGCTCTGGACCAAGAAACCACTCATAAACTCTCTCTCCGAGAAACCAGCCACTAGACACTGGGCTAGCAATGACTCGGCGGGTATGTTGGAAAGATAGTGCAGCATTCATGAAGGGAGACCAGTTTGTCCGTTCTTCTGGGTTCCACCAGGCCAAATTCACCTGCAAAACAACATAAGGTAAGTAAGCTTTCACATAAATTTTAAACTATACTAATGCTATTTTACCTGGTCCCAGGTCAAGCGGCTCAACACGAAGTGTTAGGTGTGCACATGGTGAGAGCCGATAATTTCCACGCAATCAGACAACCAGAAATTTAATCTCGGATACCCGATTCTCTCTCGGGAAATACCAGGCATCCTCACAAGATTGTGTTCATATGCCCATGCCTGCAACAACAATAGAGATCAAATTCTTACAAGAAAAGAATGAAATTGACATTGTTGGAAGAAGAATACCTCGACAACCACCATCAAGCCGACGATTGTTTCGGCAAATTTTATCAAGACCATGGTAAAGACAAGCGAGACCAGCTTCACCCCAGCCATAAAGTGGTACTGTCTTAAAATAAGAAAGGGTCCTCAACACTGACAAATGAATGGTGGATTAAGTGCTGCCTAAGATGGTCGACCCAAGCAAATATAACAAAAATCCTCGTGCATACTATTGGGCCGTGTCTCTGTGAACCCGTCCTTTATAGTTCATCCAATAACTATGAATTGGCTCAATTTTTATTTTAAAAGGCGCTTTATATGATGGTTCCATACCAATTAATTATTTAATTTCTTCAAATGTCAAAATATCGTTGGTCAGAGAAACCGGAACACCATCATACCGAAGGCTGGTTATAGCAGCAAAGTCGATCGGACCAATTATCATCTCTCCAATGGGCAAAGGGCAAGTGAAAAGTATGAGTTATGTCCAACCATCGTTCTACAAGTGCCTGGACTATGCTCCGATCTATCAGATACTCCTCAAAGGGTAGTTGTAAGATGAAGCTCTCAAAGCTGCAATCTCGGATAATCTGCCTTACCCCAGAAGGTGCTACATCATACCACTGTCGGGCTTTGTAGATACACCCTCCGGTCTGAACAACACAATGATTGTGCTAATACAGAGCCAGGTAAGTTAACACCAGGTAAGTATATCATTATTCTATCTACTTAAATTAATATATTTTCCCTAAAATTTCTAAAAGTATAAATAAAAAATAAAGACAAATTAAATAAAAATAAAGACAAACATAATAATAATAATAAAAGAAAAGAAGAAAAGAAGAAAAAATTATCGTGCTCTTTTGGTTTGAACTACGATGAAGCAGCATCCCAGCCAGTAGATCTACATTTCCATCTTCATGATGCCGAATAAACTCTAATAACTCAGCATTAGAATGAGTTCCTAACCTTGAAATATGCATTTTTTTTTTCAAAACTATATGCTAAATTTGAAAGAATTACAGTAATGAATGAAATTAAGGATTCTACTGTGAATGAAATGAAGGAATTCGTTCGTTTATAGAGAGGAACGGCAAAGAAAAAAACAAAATTCAAAAAGTAAATTTACTATTGATGAATAGTAAATTTTACTATTGAGGAATAGTATATTACTATTTATAAATAGTATATTACTATTTATGAATAATAAATTACTATTGATGAATAGTAAATTACTATTTTTTACTATTTATAAATAGTAAATAGTGCATGAACAGTAACTATACAGTAAATTCAATCGTTCAATTTAATCACTCAAATATACTTGCGTGTATATAAAAATTTTGCACGGAGGGGGCAAGGAGAAGATATGTGCATAAAAATTAGCTAATTTTTTTACAAACAAAATTTAGATGCTACTCACTATGATTATTTTTTGTAAATAATTAAATCTCTCGGGTACAGAACCCAAATTATTCTTAGGTTCAGAACCTAAAATCTCTTCTAAGTCCAGAACATAGCTCGGGTCCAGAACCCAAATTATCCTTAGGTCCAGAACCGAAAATCTCTTTTAAGTCCAGAACTTAGCTCGGGTCCAAAAATCCAAATTATCCTTGGGTCCAGAACCTAGAATCTCTTTTAAGTCCAGAACTTAGCTCAGGTCCAGAACCCAAATTATCCTTAGGTCCAGAACCTAGAATCTCTTCTAAGTCCAGAACTTAGCTCGAGTCCAGAACCCAAATTATCCTTAGGTCCAGAACTTAGAATCTCTTCTAAGTCAAGAACTTAGCTCGGGTCCAGAACCCAAATTATCCTTAGGTCCAGAACCTAAAATATCTTCTAAGTCCAGAACTTAGCTCAGGTCCAGAACCCAAATTATCCTTAGGTCCAGAACCTAAAATTCCTCCTAAGTCCAGAACTTAGCTCGGGTCTAGAACCCAAATTACCCTTAGGTCCAGAACCTAAAATCTCTTTTAAGTCCAGAACTTAGCTCGGGTCCAGAACCTAAATTATCCTTAGGTCCAAAACCTAAAATATCTTCTAAGTCCAGAACTTAGCCCGGGTCCATAACCCAAAATTACCCTTAGGTCCATAACCTAAAACTATTCTTTGAGTCCAGAACTCGAACCGGGTCCAGAACCCAAAACCTCAACCATCTCAAAAATTAAGTCTTATTGCTTTTCACTCCCTTTTACTAAAGTCTCAGATCGTTCAAGCAAGGGGCAAACTATAGACCCTTAATTTTTTATCCAGTCCGGTCTAATATATTTTATTTAGTCCAAAATAATTTTTATGTTATATTAATTAAATAATATTTGTTTTAGTATTTAATTTTTATAATTTTTAAAAATTAATAATAATAAATAATAATAATAAATTAAAAATAAAAATAAAAATGAAAATGAAAATCGGCGACAAAAAAATTCATCACCGGAAAGGTTGGAAGAAATGGCCTTAGGCCATTTTGCCTGTAGGAGTTTCCTGCTGGCGAAATGGCCCGCAGCCAATTTCGCTCGTAGCCCCTCTCGCACCCTCGCAAGTTTCTACGCAGTTTCTCGCAGCGGCCTGCAGCAGTTTTTTCACCAGCAAAAGTTTTCGACGTAATTTTTTCCAAAACCAAATTCTATTTGGTTTCGGTTTCCTTTTTCTAATTAATGATAATTTCCTTAAACAATTAAGATTGATCATAGAAATTTTCTATAAATAAGACTAAAAATAACAATCCAGTAGCTAATAATCATAAACCTAATGTTTTAATATTCTAAACCCTAATTTCATAATATTACCCATAAACCCTAGTTTGATTCATGAAACCTTAATACAATTTAATTTTCTTAAACCTTTACAATAGCTAAGAAATATAAACCTTAATATACTAAAATCCCAAAATCCCTAAAATATTAATTAAAGAATTTTAAATAGAAACAGTAACCCTAATTTGTATCTTTACTTGCTTTATTTTTAGATTTAATTATGTAGTTCATTATATGATTTGATTTATTTGCAATGCTTTATTTAATTTATCATGAATGGATGTTTATTTTATATTTTGGTGATATTATTGATGAATGATTTATTTATAATAAATGGTTATTTACTTCTATCGATTTATTCTAATTTTCAAATGTTGTAAGAGGTATGTTTCCACTTTGTGGGTACCTCATCACTTAAGTTCTATGTAATTTAAATTGCTTTTATATCTTAGACAAATGTAAAGGACATGTTTCTACCTTTCGGTGGGTGTCCATTTAGCTTAGACATGGATAATGTAAGGGCATGTTTCCATCTTCGGATGGGTGTCCATTTATTTATTTTGATTGGACATTATTTTGATTTTAATATAACGATGCTTTATTTCAATTATTGCATGTAATATGGATAATATTGTTATATTTAAGAATTTTATAATATTAAGACATGTAAAGGAGGTCGGTTCCACTGAATCGGGCTTTGTGGGGGTGCTGGGCCATTTCTCACATTCCCCACACGTACCCAACATTCTGAACCCATTAGGGGGTTGGGGATTCCTTAGGAATCGAGTTATCCACCCCTTTCTTTTTCCTGGACCATCCAGGTGGCGCTCCATTTTCTCCCAACCTAGGTCCGTGTTCTCTAAGGCCCCAAGCCTAAACAGTGCCGAAGTTGCAAGAGCCATTCCACCGGGAGTGGGGGCAAAAATCCCCGCTCACACTTGGAATTTCCTGATGAACATTTAGAGGCCATAGAAGTACAAGGATGAAAGATGTATTTCAATGGAGCAGAGAATAAAAAAGGAGCATGTTTGGGAGTCGTACTAGAATCACCCAAAGGGGAGCTTATCCCTTTAGCTAAGAAGTTAAAGTTTAGGGAAACCAATAATATGGTGGAGTATGAAACATGTATTTTTTGTCTGAAAACCCTGATACTTATGAAAGTGGATAAGGTGAAAGTCTTTGGTGATTCATTGCTAGTAATATCCCAACTAAATGGGGAGTGGGAGTTAAAAGAAGATAAGTTAAAATTATACCACCATTATTTGACTATGATGAAGAAGATTTTTAAGGAGTGCAAGTTTATACACCTACCAAGAGAAGAGAACCAGATGTTCGATGCCCTAGCCACATTATCTTCGGTATGGGAAAATCCTGTAAACTTGTTTCTTAAGCCTGTGGTTTTGACCAGTTCATCAACTCCTTGCTACAAATATGAAACAATCATGGAAATTGATACAGACCATGATGAGTGGTATGACACCATAAGATGGTTTTTGGAAAATAAGGAATACTCGTTGGGGGCAACAAGGGAAGAGAGAAGAGTGATAAGGAAATGGTCCTTATAATACATCACCTTTCATGGAGAATTGTATAGAAGATGGCCTGATGGGGTGCACTTGAGATGCTTGAGGAAGCCTGAAGTTGAGCATATCATGTCATAAATACACGCGGCAAGTTGTGGTCCACACATGAATGGGTTAGCCCTGGTTAAAAAGATAATTCGACATGGTTCCTACTGGTTGACCATGGAGAGAGATTGTATTGAGTTTGTGAAGAAGTGCTAGCAATGTCAGATGTATGGTAATCTGAATCACATGCCTCCTAAAGAATTGCATTCTATCTCTTCACCCTGGCCCTTTGCGACTTGGAGGATTGACATTATAGGAGAGATACATCTGACAGCTTCAAACAATCATCATTTTATTGCAGTAGCAGTGGATTATTTTTCAAAATGGGTTAAAGCTAAATCTTTCAATAAGGGGGCAAGGCACATGGATAGGTTTATTGAAAAGAATCTCATATGCAGATATGGGGTCCCACATAGTGTAATATCGGACAATGGGTTTTGGGTTTTAGAAAGATGAATTAAGATTTTGTATTTGAAAAACAAATTTAAGGTTTTTTTTTGTATTTGAAAAACAAATTAGGGTTTTGGTAAAAGTTTAGTTACTGTAAAAATTTTCAAGCCACTTTAACAATTGATTTTTGATAAATATTTGCATAGGACATGGATACTGGATGTGTTTAAACTAATGATTATATACTGATGAATACATATATTGGATATGTCTAAGCTACTGGAATTATTTTGAATGAAGAATAAATATGATCAATGTTAAAAATAAACATTGCAAAAGCTTCTTGTATCGAGTTAAATTAAATTAAATTTAGAGAACGTACCATCATTTGTTGATTCCACTAAAATTTAAACATTGATCCAAACTTTTGCTTTCACCAATCTGAAACTCTTGGCTGAACAAAATCAAGATAATAGCTACTGCCTTGTTTGATAGTATTTTGTGTTTGATGGTTGTTCTTTTTTTTTTTTTTAATAATCCTTGCTAATTGCTTGGCTGCTTCGTGTTAATTGATGTGTTGCTAATCCCATCTCTATTCTTTTCCTCCTATATTTATAGTAAATACATTAAGCTAAAATCTTATGACCGAGACTTAATTTCCTATTTAAACACAGTTTCTCTAAAGCATATTGAATCCAGAGGTAACGGTGACCATGTCGGATTAAAACATGTTTAATCTGACATGGAACAAAGTCCATATTGAATTAGAAAGTGTAATTCGATATGGACAAGCCCCATATCGAATTAGAATATCGAATTAGAATTTAACTAATTTAATATGGAGCAAGGTCTATATTGACTTAGAGTGATTCTAATTCCATATGGACAAACATATCTAATTAGAAATCAACTAATTCGATATGGAGCAAGGTCCATATAGAATTAGAGTATTATAATTTGATATGGACCACCATATCAAATTAGGATCATCCTAGTTCGATATGGACATGGTCCATATCAAATTAGGCATGCTTTAATTTGATATGGACTATCCATATCGAATTGGACAAGCCTAATTCGATGTGGCATGATCCATATCAAACCAAACTTGCTTCAAACTCAAATCAGACAGTTTTAGGGCTTGAAAAAATTGAACCAGAATTATTTTAGGCCTTATAAAGCTAAATCGATCTAATTAAAAGCTTAGAATAGGTTTAAGCTTATTAAGAATGGACTGAAGATGGCTTAGGCCTTCTTTACTTATGATCAGACTAGCTAGGGCCAAAATCAAGGGTCTACAATTTGCCCCCTGCTTGAACGATCTTGAATTTATTTAGAGAGTACAGAGCAATATGACTTCGAGCTGATTTTGGATAAGGATGGGTTCAGGACCCAAGGATTGATTTGGGTTCTAGACTCGAGGATTGATTTGGGTTCTAGACCCAAGATTGGATTGGGTTCTAGACCTGAGATATGATCGGTTGGGTTCTGGACCAAAGGTTGGATTTTGCTCTAGACCTAAAAATTGTTTGGGTTTGGAGCTAAGGTTGGATTGGGTTCTAGACCCGAAACTGGTTTGTGTTTTAGATGCGAGATATGCTTGGTTGGATTCTAGAGCCAAGACTGGATTGGTTTATGGACCCGAGATATGATTTGATTTGGGTACTTGGACCCAAGACTAAATTTGATTTGGGTACTTGGACATCGAGTCTTTACCCTTCAAATTGGATCTTCATTCTTTGGACATTGGGTCTTAACCCTTCAAAATGGATCTTCATTTTTGGACATCGGGTTTTCACCCTTCAAAATGGATCTTCATCCTTGGACATTTGGTCTTTGTGAGCGGGGATTTTTGCTCCCACTCCCAGTGGAATGGTTCTTGCAACTTCGACACTATTTAGGCTAGGGGCCTTAGAGAACACGGACCTAAGTCTGGAGAAAATGGAGTCGCCACTCAGACGGGCCGGGAAAAAAGAAAAGGGTGGATGACTCGATTCTTAAGGAATCCCCAACCCCTTAATGGGTTCGGAAAGTTGGGTACGTGTGAGGAAGGTGAGAAATGGCCCAGCACTCCCACAACGCCTGGTTCATTGGAACCGGCCTCCTTTACAGGTCTTAATATTATAAGATTCTTAAATATAACAACATTATCCATATTACACACAATAAAAAAAAGCATCATTATATTAAAATCAAAGTAATGTCCAAGCAAAACAAAACAAATAAATGGACACCCATCTGACGATGGAAAATGTCCTTACATCCCATGCCTAAATAGGACACCCACCAAAAGGTAGAAACATGCCCTTTACATTGGTTCTAAAATAGAAAAGCAATTTAAATTACATGATATTTAACTAATGAGGTACCCACCAAGTGGAAACATACCTCTTACAACATTTGGAAGTCTAAATATTTTGATAAAAGTAAATAACCATTCATCATAAATAAATCATTCATCAAAGGTATTAAACATCAATAGAAAGTAAACATCCATCAATGACAAATTAAATAAACCAAGCATTGAACTTTAATAAATTAAAGCATATAAAATAAATTAAAGCATAATCAAATATAAAATTGAATAAGGCAAATAAAAATCTAAATTATAGCTACTGTTTCCATTTTGGGTCCTTTATTTCATGTGTTTAGGGTTTTGGATTATATAGAATTAGGCTACTGTGACTTTAAAAAATAAAATAGATTAAGGATTTTATGTTTTAAAAGGTTGGTAAGACTCTTTGATTAACCAAACTAAGGTTTATGATGTAAAATCGTGAAAATAATATTTGGACTCTTTAAAACACTTTTAATTTATGGTTTCAAGTTTATTGTGTGAAAAAAATATTTGTGTTTTTATGGTTTTTAAAATTTTAAAGGATTATGGTTTAGAAAAAAATTAGGGTTTAAGGTTTTAGGGGTTTAAGGTTTACTATTTTGAGTTTTGGAATTAAATTTAGGGTTTAGTGTTTTAGAATTAAGCTTTCTGTGAATGAATTTATTTTAGGATTTGGAAAGACAATTGACAATTTTCATGAAGTTTTATGAATTTAAACAAATGATTTAAAGTTTATAAAAGCAAAAAGATATTTTTAAGGCTTTTGGAAGGAAACAGAACACATTAAAGTTTTGATAATTTGGAAAGCAAATTTTGGTTTTGGGGTTTTGAAGAAATAAAACTAATAGCTTTAAACTTTTGGAAAAATAAAGCCACGATTTAAGATTTTCAAACCTTAGAAAAAGTGAATTGAGGTTATAAATTTTTTTTTGAATTAAAAGAAATCAAGGGATAATTTAACTACTGTGAAAAGATAAAAAGAAATTAAGAATTCAAACCTTATTTTGTAAGTTTCACAAAAATTTATTTTTTGGATGAACAAGGTCAAAGACAAGCTTTTTGCCTTTGAATTGCTTGAATTGTTTTTCGGCTATCTCAAAAAATCAGCTTGGTTCCACTGCTTTCCTACTCAGTTACGGTTTCAAACTCTCCCAAGTTTCTGTCCAATTTTCTTCCTTTTTTCCTCCCCTTTTTTTTTTGTGTTGTTTAGTCCATATTTATAGAAGAATTCTATGGGTAATTCTAATTATTCACGACATACAATATTCAATAAGAAAAGGAAACTGAAACCTAATTGCATTAGGTTTCGAAAAATTTGCGTCGGAAAAATTTTGTTGGCGAAAAAAACTGCTGTGGAAAAACTGCGCTAGAAAAAAAGCTGTCGCAGCTGGCTGCGGCAGCGCAGGTGGAACGGGCCCATGGGCCATTTCATCCTCAAGAAATTCCAGCAAGCGAAATGGCCAGCCCACAAAAAAATTCTGCAGGCAAAATGGCCTGGGGAATTTCGCCCACAGGAGTTTCCTGCGGGCGAAATGCCCACAGGCCCGCGCTGACTTTCGGTGACAATTTTTTCGTCGCCGATTTTTCCATCGCAAATTTTTTTTGAATTTTTATTCATTTTACCATTTTTTCCTAAAATAAATATTAAAATTAATAAAGATACCATAAAAATTATTTTGGACTAACTAAAATATATTGGACAACACAAAAATTATTTTGGACTAATTAAAATATATTGGACCAGACCGGGTCAAAAATTAAGGGTCTATAGTCTTCAACCTTCAAAATGGATCTTCATCCTTAGACATCAGGTCTTCACACATCAAAATGGATCTTCATCGTGTCTTCACCCTTCAAAATGGATCTTCATCCTTGGACATTTTTCTTATATTTGCTTAAGCTCTTCTAGCTGGATTGATCTTTCGTATTTGCATCTTCATTCTTCTGGGGTTCTTACTTTCTTATTGTTTTGTTCTTTTTGTTCTTCCTTTTGCAAAAAAATTCAGCTAATTTTTAGCTGGCCCTTATATCCTCTCTTTGCCCCCCTACGTGGCAAAATTTTGAAAGTGCGGGTCTTCACCCTTCAAAATGGATCTTCATTCTTGGACATTTTTCTTATATTTGCTTCAGCTCTTCTAGCTGGATTGATCTTTCATATTTTGCATCTTCATTCTTCTGGGGTTCTTACTTTCTTATTGTTTTGTTCTTTTAGTTCTTCCTTTTGCAAAAAATTCAGCTATTTTTTAGCTGGCCCTTATATCCTCTCTTTGCCCCCCTACGTGGCAAAATTGTGAAAGTGAATATGAAAATATTTTGTACATGCATAAACTCAAAAAATTGAAAGGAGAAACTTTTTCCCTTGTGTAGGCTCAAACTAATGATTTTTTTCTCATACAGGCTCTGATTGATGTTTGTGTAATGTCTGGTTCCTTATACGAGCATGCATCTCCATTTTTGTAAAGTAACTAGATTTTCCTCAAATAATTGGCCTTCCATTCCCTTGATTCCATATCTGCTTCATGTTTGCTTCATAGAGTATTGTTGTTTACTTTGACATCTAATAGACAACACAAGATAAAAAATATAGTGTGATATGCTCATGTATGCATGATATGCATGAATGATACTTATAGTGATCCATTGACTCACGGACTGAGGTAATCAACTAAAGTGCTCCCATGGATTCCTTCCAGATGCTCGTTTAGATCTTGAATTGGAATGTAGAAGGCTTCACATTTATGGCTTTTATCCTCAAGATGAAAACATGAGTAGTTGGAGCCAAACAACATTGTTAGAGACGTGAGAGATATCTATTTCAACACAATTGGTTGCCAACTTCTTCATGACATGATCTTGCAAGTGATCCCACTTTTGCCTAATATATCCTCTAAGGTTTGACCATACAACATACTTCCCTAAACATGAAGGCTTGTATGACAAAAACACTTTTTTTTATTAATTTTCAAATCACATTTCAGCTTTGTCAAATCAGTGTCAATATACCTCTGGGCTTGATTTTTCAAATTAGCATATCTATAACATGAAAACCCTAGTTACCATACTAAACTTGGGAATCATTTTGAGCAAGAACTGCTGCACTTCAGATAGGCACATACACATTATATGGCCAAAGGTCTCATTGAGTTTAAATATTATCTATCTCATATGCATAATTATTCAAGCTATCTCCTCTAATAGACTCCACTTACTAAGAGAGATCAATAGTCATTAATAGGATTGAAATGGGGTCTATAAGGGATATGAGTTAGATGAATGCCATTTTTATGTTGGAGCCAATGTGACACTATGGATAAACCTTCACACTACAATTTTCTTATTGGAATTGTATACTGCTAGAGGTTCCATTTTCACCTTCTAGGCATCATTTCCTTCTGATTTCATAAAAATACAAAGCTTGAATGTCCTTCCATTTTCTTGGCAAAAATCTTGATCTAATCAGTACTATCTTGATCTTTAGACCACCCTTTTTCTTCCTCTTTTTTTCTTTTTTTGTTCTTTTCCCTTTTGGAATATCAAGTCTAAGAATTTTAAAATTGCGGACCTGAAACTATGTTAGATAAAATGAAAGATGGTCTTTCCCTTATGTATTTGAGTCTTTGGCTAGGCTGGACCAATTCAAGTTAATCTGTCCTCATAAACTAAGTGGAAGTCTTTAGATTGATTTAGGTAAAAAAGAACTCGGTTGGCTTTCAAAACCACCTTTTTTGGTTTTTTCCTTTTCTTTCCTTCTTTTTCTTTTTCCTTTCTTTTTTTTTCTTTTTCCTTTCTTCTTGTTATTTTTGCCTTAGCTCTATGAAAGTTGTTTTGTCTGCACCATTCTATGCTTCTGACTATGGATGAGTGGAGTAGAGTGAGTCTGCTTCAACAAGGATAAATCATTTGTTGCCCTGATGTCATCTTAATAGATTGGAGATATTAGGTCTATGGTCTTGACTATGCATTACTTTTTTTAAACTTCTTGCCCCTTCACCTTAGTGATTATTAGACTTATCAAAAGAGTCACAATAGCATTGGGTAGGATATCAGGCTTACAAACTAATAAAGAGCAAGCTAAAATCTCATGAAGGCTTAAAGGGACAACTAGGGATTGACATTTAATTAGGTGGATTCTAGTTGTTAGCTTACCAAACAATGCCTAGATCATCTCTCCCTTAAATAAGCAGAGTTCAATTTTGCCTCAAAAGTTCATCAAAGCATGTTCTAAGATTGACTAGGACCTAGACAAAGGTCATTATGCAAGAGCTCTCTCTAAGTAAGCATACACAACTTAATGCAATAGAATAATTGTCTCACCTAGTAAAGTCATTCAAATTATAATGCATAGATATACTACTTTATGATTATCAAGCTAGACTCATCATTGGTTGAGCACCAAAATAAACAAATACCAACATAAACAAAAATTTGATGAATGTAATTTATTCAAACAATCTTAATTTGAAAAAATAATTGTTCCTAAATATATCAAAGATAGAAAATAAAATAAAAAAGCAAATAAGACAAGGGAAGTTTTATTGAGTTGGAGTCAAAGATGCTTCATATATTTAGGCATGTCAAGGGCAAGGATTTTTCCATCATCAAGGATCATTTCTTCATCATCCACAGTTAGTCCAAGCTTGCTTAGTAGCACCTCCTCTTTAGTAGCTTCTCCATCCATATCATGACAAGATGACAAGATAAAACTCTCCTCCAATCCTTCCTCCATCATGAAGGTTACAAGCGGTGGTGACCTTCCAAATTTAGGTAGAGGATTATTCTTAGTGTTGGGCTTATCAGGCTCAGGCAGCTTTCCACTATCAATCAAATCTTGGATCTCATGCCTTAATAAAACACATTTATCTATCTCATCTCCTTGCACTTAATGGAATTGATAGAAGACCTTGGCATTAAAATTTGATGGCAGAGGCTTGTGTAGAGGTCGAGGTGCCAATGATTACAAAAAATCCATCTTCATTAGATTTTCTAACAACTTTGACAAAGTTTCCCCCAAGTCTAAAAATTTACTCTTCTTTGCTAGTTCAATTGCTACATTTTTCTCAACACCTCTTCTTTCCCTTTGACTTTGCCCACTGGGGTGGTAGCCACCCTTATTGCTCCACTTAGACAGCACATGGCTCGACTGGTCTTGTAAAATAGGAATTGACCCCTCATTTTTCATTTGATCTCTATCAGTGGACCAATTCCTTATTAATGCTGCATTTTCCTTCTTCTGTATGTTAATGGGAGATTCCTCATTAGCATTGTTAATGATCTCTAGAATTTTAATAAACTAATTCTACATAATTTTAGCTAAATGATCCCGTAGCTCGTCCATCCTATCTTTGACAACTTTATCAACTATATCCCTTAGATGGTTTGCATCCATTCTCCTAATGAAGCACTTGAATCAAAATCATTGTTTGTAGGTGGTGTTGTCATATGCTCTTGAACTACTATACTCTAGGTCTGTGAGCCAAAAATGATCAATGACATGTAATGCAATGCATGTATGCAGGTATGCATGGATGTACAAGTAATATACAAAGAAAGATAATTAGGACATTCCGTCCAACCTTATATCTTCCACACACGAATGGCGAGTCTCTTTTTCTAGGTATATGGTCAACAAAATATCAACATGGTGTAGACCCTTAATTTTTTACTTAGTCCGGTCCAATATGTTATATTTAGTCCAAAATGATTTGTTTTGTCTAATTGGTCCAAAATAATTTTTGATATCTTAATTAAATAATTTTTGCTTTAGTATCTAATTTTTATTAACAAAAAATAAAAATAAACAAATAAAAGTAAAAACAAATAATAAAAATCAGTGTCGAAAAAATCGGTGATGAAAAAATCATAGCTCAGGCCCGTGGGCATTTCGCCCGCTCCTCGGCCCCTACCGCAATTCCCAGCGGCAGATTTTTTTGCCAGCGCATTTTTTCCTGCGACAAATTTTTTCGGCAGCGCAATTTTTTCGACGCAAATTTTTTGAAACCTAATTCAATTAGGTTTCGGTTTCCTTTTCTTATTAATATTACTTGCCGTGATTAATTAGAAATAAACCATATCAAACCACTATAAATAAGGACCAAAGGCAATGAAATTAAGGAGGCCGAAAAGGACAATGAAAAAGAAAATCCAAATCCGTAAAGGAAAAGCTTGAATTCAATTGATTTTTAAAGTAGCAGAAACACGATTTAAAGGATTGAAAAAAGGAAAAAAGGCTGGTCTTTTGAGCTTGTTCATCCAAGAAGCAATTTTGGTGCAACTTACAAAATAAGGTATGAAATTCTAATTTCTTTATATTTTTTCACAGTAGCTAAAACTAGGATTTTGTGTTTTTCAAAAGTTAAAATCTTAGAACTTTAACTTAGTTTTTCTAAAGTCAAAAAATATTTCGTTGGTCTATTTTCCAAAAGGCTTAAAATTGTTATTTTTTCTTATTTAAAATCTTAAAACCCTAATTAAACATATTTTTCAACAAAACCAAAATTTGATTATGTTTCTTTCAAAATTTTAAACTTGGTTCTGTTTCTTCCAAAAAGCCATAAAAAAAAACATCTTTTCTATTTATAAAAACTTTAATCTGTTTGTTTAAATTCATAAAACCTCATGAAATCATCAAATTGTCTTTCTAAACTCAAATTCAAATTCATCACCCGAGACCCTAATTTTAAATCCTAAAACCTTAATTCAACTTCTAAACCTAAAATAATAAACTCTAACTCCTTTAAAACCTTAAACCTTAATTTTCTTTCTAAGCCCTAATCCTTTAAAACATTAAAAAAACCATAAAACCATAAATACTTTAATTTTACACAGTAGCTTGAAATCACCATTTAAAACCATAAATCAAAAGTATTTTAAAGTGTCTAAAACCCTAGTTTCATGATTTCATCATTCAAATATCAATTTAGTTAATCAAAGAGTCTTACCAACCTTTTAAAACATAAAACCTCAATCTATTTTTTAATTCCATAAAAAAGTCACAGTAGCTTAATTTTATGAATTCCAAAACCTTAACACATGAGATAAAGAACCCTAAATGGAAATAGTAGCTATAATTTGGATTTTTATTTACCTTATTCAATTCCCTATTTGATCATGCTTTGTTTTATTTCTTATGCTTTAATTTATTTAAATTCAATGCTTAGTTTATTTTCTTTATCATGGATGGATGTTTACTTTTTATTGATATTTGATGCCTTTGATGAATGATTTATTTATTATGGCTATTTACTTTTATTAATTTATTTAGATTTCCAAATGTTGTAAGAGGTATGTTTCCACTTGGTGGGTACCTCATTAATTAAATATCATGTAATTTAATTAGTTTTTCTATTTTAGAACCAATGTAAAAGGCATGTTTCTACCTTTTGGTGGGTGTCCTATTTAGGCATGTGATGTAAGGACATGTTTCCATCCTTGGATGGGTGTCCATTTATTTGCTTTGTTTGGACATTGCTTTGATTTTAATATAATGATGTTTTCTTTTAATTATTGTGTGTAATATGGATAATATTATTATATTTTAGAATTTTATAATATTAAGACCTGTAAAGGAGGCCGGTTCAATTGAACCGGGCGTTAAGGGGGTGCTGGGCCATTTCTCACCTTCCCCACATGTACCCAACTTTCCAAACCCATTAGGGGGTTGGGGATTTCTTAGGAATCGAGTCATCCACCCCTTTATTTTCCCCGGCCCATCCGGGTGGGGACTCCATTTTCTCCGGACATAGGTCCATGTTCTCTAAGGCCCCGAGCCTAAACAGTGCCGAAGTCGCAAGAACCATTCCACTGGGAGTGGGGGCGAAAATCCCCGCTCACAGTGACGACTCCACTGGGGATAAGAGAAGTTGATTCCGTTGGTTTTTATATTATTCTATTCTTTCTTATAATGATATTATCCATTGCATCATCTTAGATTACATCGTGTGTGTGAGTTAGGACGCTAGTGTTACCCGTGTTGTGTTATGTGAGGGATACCATACTTTCACTCAAGGTATGGAGATCGAGCATGGCATAACCACTCATAGCCTCGTACCATTTGGTATATATTTGCTATGGGAACCTAAGCCTTTTTACCCAAAGACTGAAGCTCATGTAATTGGCCTAGTTACTTTCCTTAGGTTTTACCCCAAATGCATGTTGTTTGACTATGGTTAATTTATCTTAGCTTAAATCATGGCTTATTTGGTTTGTTCTTTTTCTAATATGTCCTAAGTACATTGTAAGCTCAAAATAAACTTTTCTATAAAGTCCAAAAGACCAAAGCTATTTTCAAAATTTTTCAAGATGGTCTTTGGACATAAGACTTTTCTAAAAAATAAATAAATAAATTCTTTGGCCCATGGCCTAAATACTAAGCCCAAAATCCATTTTTCTAAAATATTTTACAATGGGCTTAGAAACAAAACTATTTTTACCCAACCTTTTCTTACAAAGAGCTTGCAAAAATATTTAGGTCAATTATGAAATACCAAAAATCAATTGTGGGCTTAGTTTACACTAAGAATAAATTAACCATGGTCTTGTTTTTGGCATGAATCATTAGTTACATTTTTCATGTGAGAAATCTATCTATAATAAACCTCTTAATTTCGTTTTAATCCAATATAGCATAAAAGCTAATTTAGTTGGTTGGATGAATTAAAACCTAATTAATGGGAATTATGTAATATCCTCATATATGGTCTAGAAGTTTTGATTATGTTATTGTTATTGTTGTTATTGTTGTTGTTGTTATATTGGATTGTATATATATATGTTAATTGCAAGAGAAAAGAAATTGGGAAAGAAAATAGGGTTTAGAGAGAATGGTATATGTTGTGTATATGATGATATATATAACATATAAATGGGTCAAAGGAAGAGTCAAAGGAAAAGAGATATTTTTGTGTTGAGTGTGTAATTACTTAAATGGGCTTATATGAGACAAAAGGTGAGTTATTTGGTTAAGGGCATTGAGGTAATTTACCTTTAGAAATCTCTTGGTGGAGATTAAAAGATGGAAAAGTGTTTGACTTGTGGCTATTTTGTTTTCTTTTCATTTTGGGTGCCGGTGATTGAAGGAGAGAAAGAGGAAGAGAAGTGTTCTTGATGCTAGAGTTCAATTGAAGAGGCAATCAAAGAGTTTGGTTAGAGATTTGTGAAATTTCTTCATCTAAGGTAAGAAATCTCTTGTTTTCCTTTGTAAATTTTGAAGTTATGTTTAAAGTGAAGTGTGATTTGTTGATGTAATGATTTGGTGTATTTGATATGTGTTTGCAAGTGTTAGAATTGATTTAAAGTTAAAAATTGGAATTGGTGTTGGTTTGGTTGTGATTATTGAAAAATAAGTGAAGATTGATAGTGGAAAATCAAGAGTAAAGTTTGAGTTAGGGTTTTGAGATGGTTTGTGTTCAAATGTGTTGTTTAAGTGGTTATTGTGATGAATATGTGTTATGACATGAGTTATATCCATTTGAGTGAGTTTGTGTTGGGAATTATAGGTTAAAATGCATTTGGAAGAGGGTTGGTTACATTTAGGGTTTATGCATGAGAGATACGTAATTTGGGGCGGTCGCTATTATTCAAGTGCGGTCGCGACTTAGGTCAGGCTTCTGGCCGCGAAACCTACTGTAATAAGGTTTCATCTTGTAATTGTATGGGGCGGTCGTATTCAGGTGAGGCGCGACCGCTAGAAAGGTTCTGTTCACCTTATTGGAAGCAATCTAATCCTACAACAAGATTCTCAAATACATGTTAAATAGATCATCCATTTGAGTTGTCAAGGATCAAAATAGATATCATTTGTCTAACATCATTATTGAATCATGAAATGTGAGATGATATGGAATTGATAATGCATATGATATTACATGAATTAGGTTATGTATTGTGTATTGTGAGGCTTGTGAATGGTGATGTGTATTATGAATAATGTACTTTGAAATGTGATACTAATAATGCTATATACACAATATGAATTGAGATATGAAATGCTATAAAGCCATTGTGATTGGCTATGATGATATAATTGAATGATGTATGGCATGTTTGCCTAATTGATGAGAAAGATTGAGAAAGAGTTTGATAAAGAGAATAATGAAATAAGTGTATGTTTAATATGATATTCAGCTTCAGAGTTCTGGTTTTGGAGGCATGCCTATTTAATGAAAGTTAACAGTCTTGCCGGGTTGAGGATCTCTTCAAATTGAGTTGAATTGAGGTCCAAGAGACTGGGTCTGTTACACTATGATAATTGATATTATGAAATATTAGATTTGTAACAGTCTTGCCGGGTTGAGGATCTCCTCGAGTTAGATGAGTTGATGATCCAAGAGACTGGGTCTGTTACACTATCCATGGATAGAGATATATATGTATATGTTGCCTACGGGCGTGATAATGGTGTTTATGAATCAAAGCAGTAACTCTGAATTCTGAATATCGTATTAAATACTTGATGGGCCCATAGGTGTCTAGGTTTTATGTATAACATAAATGTTGTTCTAATGTAATGAAATGTTAATATTACTTATATGATGAAACGGACTATTCACGGAATATTGTTTGTTGAGTATGATCTTTACTAATTGTGTGTGTATCATTGATGTTGATTTATTAATACAAATGCGAAACATTGCATTGCACTAAAGCATAACATTAGCATGAATTGTCTTACTAAGCCCTTGGCTTAGCGCGATAGTGTTTAATCGCGCAGGTAATAGAGTTGAACCCGAGAGCTCTTCTAGACCGAGTGAGAGTAGACATTGAAGAGTTGATTTTGGGAACTTAAAGATCAGAGGAGATTTGCCAATCATGTATAACTCTTTTATATTTTGTAAAGATTTTGTTTATATTGTAAATATATATGTAATGATAAATATGTACTCAAATGTTTTCATATGTGTAAATATTTTATATCTTCCGCTGTGTACTACTTAAATATATTTATGTATCTATAATGTATATTGAGAAAGGTGATGGTATTATATAAAAATGTTTTGAATGTTGATGAAAAGCCGTAGCACTCCTATATTCGGTGCACATATGCTACATTGTGGTGTTGTAGTGTGTGTGTACTGAATGTGGGGGTGTTACAAATTATCATGAATGGATTTCCATATTCAAAAATATAACTATTGGTTGAAACGTCCGAGGGAATTATTTGAAAACAAGATACCCCATGATGGTATTTTGTTAACCATATACCTAGGAAAAGAGACTCGCCATTCGTGTGTGGATGTTATAAGGTTGGAAGGAACATCCTATTTATCCTTATTTGTTGATTGTTGGTGCATACATGCATATATGCATACATTTGCATCTTATATCATTGATCCTCTCTGGCTCACAGCCCTGGATTACGGTAGTTCTAAAGCTTACAACAATCTGACCTACGCCGGAGATGAAGTATCTAGCAATGACTCAATCACTTGCTCACCTAAAACAATGGAGCCCAAACAAATTCAAAGGATGGTGGATGAGGCCCTCAATGCCAAGATGGAAGAAATCAAAGAGGCCCTAGCTGAGACCATGAAGAACCAATTGACTGCAATCTTAGAGAATCATGCCGAGGCATCTGCTAGCACTAAGAAACCAAAGGACAAAGGGAAGACTAAAGTTAGTGAAGTGGTTTTTGATGATGAAAAGGTGATCATTGATGATGATGATGATTGGGCTCAATACTACCAAGATGTTCAAGAAAAGAAGAAAGAACCGAAGGCTGTTCAGAAGGCAACTGTTGAAAAGACCGAGACATCCGATGTTGAAAAGATGATTGCTGATTTCAAAAAGAAATTTGAGAAGAAGCTGAAAACCAAAGAGATGTCTGAGATCGAGAAACTATTTGAACAAGATGAAGAGGTCCCTTATAAATTCAAGATGCCTTCCTTTGCTAAGTATAATGGCACTGGAAATCCTCATCTTCATGTGAAGCAATACATCACTGCCATGCAGTTTGCCCGAGCTACTAAGGTCAAACCCTAAGGTACTTTATGCTCTCATTGGACCTTGTTGTCCAAAATTGGTTCAATACCTTAGATGATAGAACACAAAAGAGTTGGGATCTACTTTACAAAGCCTTCATCCAACAATATGGATATAATGTTGAGTTGGAAGTTACCTTGATGGAAGTGGAGTCCATTAGGCAAAGACCGAATGAGAATTTTATAGATTATGTCAAGAGATGGAGAAACAAGGCTGCTTTACTCAAGAAGAGGCCCGATGAATCTGATAAAATAAGGATGATGGTGAGAGGGGTGTTGCCTAATCTCCGTGAAAGGATGTCTCACACCCTTATAAGGGATTTCAAAGATCTTCTCCAAGTTGGTCTACAAATTGAAGAGTGGGAAAGGGAGAAGAATCTCTTTTCAATGAGAACGAATGAGAAAGGGAACAACCAGTCTAGCAATCAAAGCACACAAAAAGAAGTTGATGTTAATATAACCGGTCAAGGGAATAAAAGACAATTCTCAGAATTGGGGAAACCTCTATCTTGGGTTTTTAGCAAGCTGCAAAAAAAGGGTTGTTACAATTGTTAGTTCCTCGACCGTTACATAATCCATTGCCACCAAACTTCAATGCCGAGGCCTTCTGTCAATTTCACCAAATGCAAGGGCATGAAATAGATAAATGTGCCCATCTAAGGCATGAGATCCAAGATTTATTCGACAGTGGTAAGCTACCCGAGCCGGATAAGCCCAATACCAAGAACAACCCTTTGCCTAAGTTTGGAAGAGTACCTCCACCGGCAACCTTCATGGTGGGAAAAGGACTAGAAGAAGATTTTGTTTTATCATCCTTTCAAGATGGGGATATTGAAGATATGAACAAAAAAGAAGCCTAACTCAATGAACTTTCCTTAGCTTGAATGTTGCTTTTTAATTTTACTTTCTTTAATGTTTTATTGGAACAATCTTATTTTCCAAATTTAAAATTGTTTGAATAAATCACTTTTATCAAAAATTTCTGTTGGTCTTTATTCATTTTGGTGCTCAACCAATGAGGAATCTAGCTTGATAATTCATGAATTAATGTGTCTAGGCATCATGACTTGAATGACATTACTAGATAAGGGAATTGCTCTATAGAATTGAGTTGTGTATGCGTACTTAGAGAGGGCTCCTGCATAATTATCTTTGTCTAGGTTCTAGTCAGTCTTAGAACATGTTTTGACAAACTTTCGAGGCGAAATTGAACTCTACTTATTTAAGAGAGAGATGATCTAGGCATTGTTTGGTTAGCTAACAACTAGTATCCACCCTATTAAATATTAATCCCTAGTTGTCCCTTTGAGCCTTCATAAAATTCTAGCTTTCTTTTCATTGGCTTACAAACCTCAAAAACCTACCCTGAGCTATTGTGATACTTTTGACGAGTCTTATGATCACTAAGATGAAGAGGCAAGAAGATCAAAGAAAGCAATGATTAGTCAAGATCATAAAGATAGTTGAAGTTCTCAAGACTATGAAGATAGTTGAAGTTCTCAAGACTATGAAGATAGTTGAAGTTCTCAAGACCATAAGGGTAGTTGATGTTTTTCTCAAGACCATAAGGGTAGTTGAAGTTCCCTTAATATATCCAATATATCAAGACAACATCAGAGTAACAAATGATTTATCCCTATTAAAGCATATTTATGTTACTCCACTCATCCATTATTGGGAGCCCAAGTTGGTACAAACAAAACAACTCTTTTAGAGCTAGAACAAAAAAAAACAACAAAACAAAAAAAAGAAAAGGAAAAAAGAAAAGAGAAAAAAAAGAAGAAAAAGGAAAAGAGAAAAAGAGAAAGAAAAGAAAAAAAGAGAGAAAACCCAAAATGATTCAAAAAGCCAACTGAGTTCTCTTTTACCTAAGACAACAAAAGGCTTCCATTTGGTTCATAAGGACGGTTTGACTTGAATTGGTTCAACCCAACTAAAGATTCAATCCAAAATTGGAGAAAAGGAGGAATACTATCTAGTTCTTGAAAGTTCTATACTTGATAGTCCTACAAGAAAGAAGGACAAAATGATAAACGAAAGGGAAGAGTAAGGAAAGAGAAAAAAGGGAAGAGTAAGAAAAATAAAGAAAAAAAAAGAAAAGGGAAAAGAAGAAAGGAAACAAATTTGGGTCTTAAACTTTTTGCAAGGGCAAAGACTGTCCTAATCAAGATCCAGATTAATGCCAAGAAGATATAGAATGAATTTGGGGTCTAGCAGGATTGCTCCCAACTGTCTAAAATTCAAACAAGAAATTTATAGTGTGAGGGTTTGTCCATTGTGTCACATCACCTCCTATCTCAAAATAGCCTTCATTTAACCCATGTCCCTTATAGACCCCATTTCAAGCCTATCAAAGACCTATTGATCTCTCTTGGTAGGTAGAGTCTATTAGTGGAGATAGTTTGGATAAGCATGCATATGAGATAGACATATTTAAACTCAAATGAGACCTTTGGCCAAGTAATATGTATGTGCATATCTGAAGTGCAACAATTCTTGCTTAAATAGAATTGATTCCCTAGTTTAGTACGGTAACTAGGATTGCCATGTTATAGATATATTAATTTGGAAAATCAAGTCCTGAGGTACATTGACATTTATTTGGCAAAGCCAACATTTGATTTCAAAATGAAAATTCAAAAAATGTTTTGTCATACAAAGCCTTCAAGTTAAGGGAAGTATGTTGAACCTCCAAAGGACACATTGGGCAAAGGGAATGATTATTGGCAAGGTCATGAAGAAGCTATCAACTGACATGCTGAAACATAGTTCGAAATAGATGAATCCTTGACTCTGCTGGTTAGGGTATACACCACACATTTTTTCAACATCTTGAAGATAAAAGCCACAAATGCAAAGTTTTCGATCATTCCAATCCAAGACTTGAACAAGCGTCAAAAAGGAACCAATAAGAACACTTTTGCTGATCACTTCAGTCTGTGAGTTAATGGAAAGACTGCAAGTATTATTCATGCATATCATGCATACATGAGCATATCACATCGCACTTTCTTGTCTTGTATTGTCTATTCCTTGTCAAAACGAACATCAAACACCCTGCGAAGTAAAGAATCAAGAGAAGATATTGAATCAAGGGGGCATTGAAAGCCTACTCGCTTGTGGAAGCTCCAGTTGTTTTGCCAAGAGAAGCAATGCATGCTTGTGCGAAGAACTAAACGGTAAAAACATCAATCAAAGCTTGCATGGAAAAAAATCTTTGGTTTGAGCCTACACAGGGGGCAACGCTTCTCCTTTTCAAATTTTGATTTTATGCATAAACAAAATATTTTGAATATCTTACCACGTAGGGGGCAAGGAGAGGATATGAAGGCTAGCTAAAAAGGGCTGAATTTTTTGCAAAAGTGCAAAGGAAGAACAAGACAAGAAGAAAATTAGAATTCTCAAAAGAATGAAGATACAAAAGACAAAAGATCAGTCCAGCTAAAAGAGCTGAAGCTAGGGAAAAGACCCAATTTAAAGGATGAAGATCCAATTTCAAGGGTGAAGACCCGATCTCAAAGAAGGAAGATCCATTTTCAAAGGTGAAGATCCATTTTGAGGGTGAAGAACCATAATGCATAGAATGGCTGGAGCAGTCAGACTTCTCAACTAATAAAAGGTTAGTCAAACTCATTCTTGGGTCCAAGTACCCAAATCAAATCAATCTTGGGTCTAAGTACCCAATCCCGGGGCCAAGTACCCAAAATCAATTCAAGCTCAGGTCTAAGTACCCAATCTCAGGTCCAAGTACCCAATCCCGGGGCCAAGTACCCAAAATCAATTCAAGCTCGGGTCCAAGTACCCAATCTTGGGTCCAAGTACCCAATCTTGGGTCCAAGTCCTAATTTAGGGTCGAGTATCCTAATTCAGTTTAGGGTCGAGTATCCAAATCCAATTTAGGATTGAGTATCCCAATTCAGTTTAGGATTGAGTATCCAAATCCAGTTTAGGATTGAGTATCCAAGTCCAGTTTAGGATCGAATATCCAAATCCAGTTAGGATCGAGTATCCCAATCCAGTTTAGGATCGAGTATCCAAAGCTAATTTAGGATCGAGTATCTGAGTCCAGTTTAGGATCGAGTATCCGAATCTCTCGGGTCCAGAACCCAAATTTACCATTAGGTCTAGAACCTAGAATTATTTATAAGTCCAGAACTTAGCTCGAGCCCAAAACCCAAATTTTCCTTAGGTCCAGAACCTAAAACCTCCTTTGAGTCCAGAACTCGAATCGGGTCCAGAACCCAAATTTTCCTTAGGTCCAGAACCTAGAATTATCCTTGAGTCCAGAACTCGAACCGGGTCCAGAACCCAAATTTTCCTTCGGTTCAGAACCTAGAATCATCCTTGAGTCCAGAACTCGAACCGGGTCCAGAACCCAAATTTTCCTTAAGTCGAGAACCTAGAATTATCCTTGAGTCCAGAACATGAACCGGGTCCAGAACACAAATTTTTCTTAGGTCTAGAACCTGGAATTTATCCTTGAGTCCAGAACTCAAACCGGGTCCAGAACCCAAAACATCAACCTTCTCAAAAATTAAGTCTTATTGCTTTTCACTCTCTTTCACTAAAGTTTCAGATTTTTCAAGCAGGGGGCAAACTGTAGACCCTTAATTTTTGACCAAGTCCGGTCTAATATGTTTTATTTAGTCCAAAATGATTTGTGTTGTCTAATGGGTCCAAAATAATTTTTGTTATCTTAATTAAATAATTTTTGCTTTAGTATCTAATTTTTATTAATAAAAAATAAAAATAAACAAATAAAAGTCAAAAAATAATAATAAATAAATAAAAGTCAAAAAATAAAAAAATAAAAATCGGCGACGAAAAAATCGTCGCGCAGGCCAGTGGGCATTTTGCCAACAGGAATTTTCTGCGGGCGAAATTGCTTTGCCATTTTGCCTGCAGGATTTTCCTGTGAGTGAAATGGTCGCCTGTAGAAATTTCCTGCGGACGACGCCCGCTCCTCGCCCCCTGCCTTAATTTCCTGCGGCAGATTTTTTCGACAGAGCATTTTTTCCTGCGGCAATTTTTTTCGGCAGCGCAATTTTTCAGACGCAAATTTTTCGAAACCTAATTCAATTAGGTTTCGATTTCCTTTTCTTATTAATATTACTTGCTGTGATTAATTAGGAATAAACCATATCAAACTAGTATAAATAAGGACCAAAGGCAATAAAATTGAGGAGGCCAAAAAGGACAGTGAAAAAGAAAATCCAAATCCGTGAAGGAAAAGCTTGAATTCAATTGATTTTTAAAGTAGCAGAAACACGATTTAAAGGATTAAAAAAAGGAAAAAAGGCTGGTCTTTTGAGCTTGTTCATCCAAGAAGCAATTTTGGTGCAACTTACAAAATAAGGTATGAAATTCTAATTTCTTTATATTTTTTCACAGTAGCTAAAACTAGGATTTTGTGTTTTTCAAAAGTTAAAATCTTGGAACTTTAATTTAGTTTTTCTAAAGTTAAAACCTTATTTCGTTGGTCTATTTTCCAAAAGGCTTAAAATTGTTATTTTTTCTTCTTTAAAATCTTAAATAATTAAACATATTTTTCAACAAAACCAAAATTTGATTATGTTTCTTTCAAAATTTAAAACTTGGTTCTGTTTCTTCCAAAAAGCCTTAAAAAAACATCTTTTCTATTTATAAAAACTTTAATTCATTTTTTTAAATTCATAAAACCTCATGAAATCATCAAATTATCTTTCTAAACCCTAATTCAAATTCATCACCCGAGACCCTAATTTTAAATCCTAAAACCTTAATTCAACTTTTAAACGTAAAATAATAAACTAACTCCTTTAAAACCTTAAACCTTAATTTTTTCTAAGCCCTAATCCTTTAAAATATTAAAAAAACCATAAAACCATAAATACTTTAATTTTACACAGTAGCTCGAAATCACCATTTAAAACCACAAATCAAAAGTATTTTAAAGTGTCTAAAACCCTAGTTTCGTGATTTCATCATTCAAATATCAATTTAGTTAATCAAAGAGTCTTACCAACCTTTTAAAACATAAAACCTCAATCTATTTTTTAATTCCATAAAAAAGTCACAGTAGCTTAATTTTATGAATTCCAAAACCTTAACACAGGAGATAAAGAACCCTAAATGGAAATAGTAGGTATAATTTGGATTTTTATTTACCTTATTCAATTCTCTATTTGATCATGCTTTGTTTTATTTCTTATGCTTTAATTTATTTAAATTCAATGCTTGGTTTATTTTCTTTATCATGGATGGATGTTTACTTTTTATTGATATTTGATGCCTTTGATGAATGATTTATTTATTATGGATATTTACTTTTATCAATTTATTTAGATTTCCAAATGTTGTAAGAGGTATGTTTCCACTTGGTGGGTACCTCATTAATTAAATATCATGTAATTTAATTTGCTTTTCTATTTTAGAACCAATGTAAAGGGCATGTTTCTACCTTTTGGTGGGTGTCCTATTTAGGCATGTGATGTAAGGACATGTTTCCATCCTTTGATATGTGTCCATTTATTTGCTTTGTTTGGACATTGCTTTAATTTTAATATAATGATGCTTTCTTTTAATTATTGTGTGTAATATGGATAATATTGTTATATTTAAGAATTTTATAATATTAAGACCTGTAAAGGAGGCCGATTCCAATGAACCGGGCATTGTGGGGGTGTTGGGCTATTTCTCACCTTCCCAACACGTACCCAACTTTCCGAACCCATTAGGGAGTTGGGGATTCCTTAGGAATCGAGTCATCGACCCCTTTCTTTTTCTCAACCCGTCCGGGTGGTGACTCCATTTTCTCCGGACTTAGGTCCGTGCTCTCTAAGGCCCCGAGCCTAAACAGTGCCGAAGTCACAAGAACCATTCCACCGGGAGTGGGGGCAAAAATCCCCGCTCACACATGGGAAATCTTATTTTTAAAAAATTCACTCGGAAGGTTTTAACCAGGAGTTGTATTTTCAAACATAGAAGTCAATCCATAATAATTCCCATTAATTAAGCTTTAATCCATTGAATTAACTAGAAATAGCTTAAATAGAATTAACTAGGAGTCACCACTCTGAGAGGGGATTTTTTCCCCACTCCCATATGGAATGGTTCTTATGACTTCAACACTGTTAGGCTCAAGGCTTAAGAGAACACAGGCCTAAATCCGAAGAAAATGGAGTCGCCATCCGAATAGGCCGGAAAAATAAAGGGGTGGATGACTCAATTCCTAATGAATCCCTAACCCTCTAATGGGTTTGGAAAGTTGGGTACATATGGGGAAGGTGAGAAGGACCCAGCACCCCCATAACGCCCAGTTCATTGGAACCGACCTCCTTTTCAAGTCTAAACAATATTAAATTCTTGGTTATTATGATATTATTCATACTACGCACAATTTAAAAGAAATAAACATCCATCACCTTTATTAAAGCAAAGCAATCAAAATAGGCACCCATCCAAGGATGAAAATATGCCTTTACAATAATTATCTAATGTCCAAAACTAAATAAAATAGGACACCTACCATTTGGTAGAAACATGTCCTTTACATTAATCCAAAATTCTAAAATAAATAAAATTACATTGAATTTAATAAATGAGGTACCCATGAAGTAGAAATATACCTCTTACATCTTTGAAGCTTAAATAATTAGCCAAATGAAATTAAATCATTCAAACACTCTCCATAAGAAAAAAATAGAATAAATCAACCATAACAAATAAAACATTAATAAATGATTCATCATAAACATGAAATAATTGAATCTAAGTTTTAATATTTAAATTAAGCATGAAATAAACAAATTTAGGATTTACATCTTAAATTGGGGTTTATATATGGTTTTAAGATTTTTATGTATAAAAATTAGGGTTATAGTATAAGGATTAGGATTTTAGGGTTTATGGATGAAAATTGGGGTTTTAGGGTTTTGAAAACAAGATTAGGATTTTAATTTTGGAATTAGGGTTTTTATTTGAAAATTAGGGTTTTAATTTGAAAATTAGGGTTTTGATTTTGAAATTAGAGTTTTGATTTAGAAATTAGGGTTTTAGGGTTTTAATTTGGAAATTAGAGTTTTGATTTGGAAATTAGGGTTTTAGGGTTTTAAGGCTTGGGATTTAGGTTTTATTTTTATAAAACATGATTAAGGTTTTGATATTCAAAAAACAGAATAGGTTTTGGGTTTTAGAAAGATGAATTACGATTTTGGAATTTGAAAAACAAAATTAGGGTTTTTTGTATTTGAAAAATAAAGTAGGGTTTTAGTAAAAGTTTAGTTACTGTAAAAATTTTCAAGCCACTTTAACAATTGATTTTTGATAAATATTTGCATAGGACATGGCTACTGGACATGTTTATACTAATGATTATATACTGATGAATATATATTGGATATGTCTAAGCTACTGAAATTAATTTAGATGAAGAATAAATATGATCAATGTTAAAAAATAAACATCACCAAAGCTTCTTGTATGGAGTTTAAATGAATTAAATTTAGAGGATGCACCTTTGTTTGTTGATTCAACAAAAATTTAAATGTTGATCCAAACTTTTGCTTGCAATAATCTAAAACTCTTGGTTAAAAAAAAACCAAGATAGTAACTACTTCCTTGTTTGATAGTATTCTGTGTTTGATGGTTGTTCTTTCTATTTTGATAATCCTTGTTAATTTCTTGGTTGCTCCGTGTTAATTGATGTGTTGCTAATCCCTTCTCTGTTCTTTTCCTCCTGTATTTATAGTAAGAACATTAGGTTAAAACCTTATGATCAAGACTTAATTTTCTATTTAAATACGATTTCTCTAAAGCATATTGAATTAAATGATTTCAAATCTGAGGGAAACTGTGACCATGTCGAATTAAAAGAAGTTTAATCCAACATGGAACAAAGTCCATATCAAATTAGAAAGTCTAATTCGATATGGACAAGCCCCATATCGAATTAGAATTTAACTAATTTGATATGGAGCAAGGTCCATATCAAATTAGAGTGATTCTAATTCGATATGGACCACCATATTGAATTAGAAATCAACTAATTCGATATGGAGCAAGGTCCAAATCAAATTAGAGTATTATATTTTGATATGGACCACCATATCAAATTAGGATCACCCTAGTTCGATATGGACATGGTCCATATCGAATTAGGCATGCTATAATTCAATATGGACCATCCATATCAAGTTGGACAAGCCTAATTTGATATGGCATGATCCATATCAAGCCAAACTTGTTTTAAACTTAAATTAGAAAATTTTAGGGCTTGAAAAAATTAAACCCAGCTTATTTTAAGCCTTATAAAGCTAGACCAATCTATTTAAAGACTTTGAATAGGTTTAAGCTTATTAAGAATAGACCGAACATGACTTAGGCCTTCTTTACTTAGGATCTGACTAGCTAGGGACAAAATCAAGGGTCTACAATGAGCTCTCCTTCAGGTGATTCCAATATCATTCCAAAACCTTTCTCCCTTTTTATTTATTGCTTTGTCAAAATACATCTTCCATCCTTGTACTTATATGGCCTCTAAATATTCATCTGGAATTTTAAAACCACTTCCTCATTGTCTGATAATGGTTTCTGAGCCAGGAATTCTGCTACTGCTCTACCTTTGATGGTTTTCCTAGTTACATATTCAATCTCAAAATCTTCTTAAATTATCAACCATTTTTCATACTTTCCAATCAACTAGGGTGTCTCCCTTAAATATTTCATTGATCTAACCTGGAAATTGCTTGCACACTATAAGACTGAAAGTAATGTAACAACTTCTTAGATGACCAAACCACAACTATAAAAGTCTTTTCAATGATACTATACTTAACCTCATAAGTTAGGAACTTTCTACTCAAATAGTAGATTGCATACTCAACCCCTGATTCATCTGCTTGGGCTAACATTGCTCCTATTAACTCTTCTTCTATTGCTAAGTACACTAACAATGGCTTACCGGGTTTAGATGGTTTCAAAATAGGTGGATTCAGCAAATACTCTTTTTTGCACTCAAAGGCCTTTTGAAATTCATCATTCCACTTGACCGGCTGGTTCTTTTTAAATAATTTATAGATAGGTTCATAGATTGTGGTAAGCTTTGCTATGAACTTGCTAATGTATTGTAACCTTTCGATGAATCTCCGAACTTCCTTCTCTGTCTTAGGGGATGGCATATCCCTGATTGGCTTAACCTTATCAGGGTCAATCTCAATACCATTTGGGCCAATCAAATGTACCAGTATTTTGCCCGAAGTAACTCCAAACGCACACTTCTTTGGATTCAACCTTAGATTATACTTCACCGCTCTTTCAAAGAATATCTCTAGGTTTTGAAAATGTTCCTCTCTTGTATCTAACTTCACTATCATATCATCAACATAGACCTCAACTTTCTTATGCATCATGTCATGAAACAAGGTGATGGCCATCCTTTGGTAGGATGCTCCAGCATTCTTTAACCCAAATGACATCACTCTATATGAAAATATACACAACGTAGTAATGAAGGTAGTTTTAGTCTTATCCTCTTGGGCCATTAACACTTGATTGTATCCAAAAAATCCATCTATGAATGATTGTAGCATGATAGAGGTTGAACTATCAATAAGGACATCTATATGGGGTAAAGGAAAGTCATCCTTAGGGGAAGCCTTGTTCAAGTCTCTACAGTCCACATAAACCCTAATTCTTCCATCTGTTTTTGGCATGGAAACTATGTTGGCTAATCAGTCTGGGTAATCTATCACTTCAAAGAACTTCACTTGTATCTGCTTAGTCACTTCTTCTTTGATCAACTCTGCCCATTCCGTGAGTATAAGTAGGAATCATGTGCTCTGCTATATCTCGATCAATTCCAGGCATATCCTCATAAGACCAAGCATAAACTTCTTCATATTTTTTTAAATATTTCTTCTAATCTCTCTCTCTCTCTCTTTAGGAGTAAGGTCGGATGCTATGCTAATATTTTTAGGATTGTCCATTATTTCCAAATTTAATGATTATGTATCAATAGAGTTAATATTGCTCATGTAATCACTACTTGAATGTATGCAACCATCAGGAAAAATATCACATAAGTAAGCAAAATTAGACTTTATTGAATTCATTTTGGAAAAGAAAACATCATCATCCTCATACAGAGCATACAAATTAAAATCAAAATCAGAATCAACATCAATGTTCTCATCATCATAAACTACTAGGTTCTCAAACTATTCTTCGATGAGAGCAATAATTTCCTCTGGAGTCTTCTGGATCTTCAGGGTAGCTTCTTTCTTTTCTTTGGGCTGGATTCCTTGTTAGCTGGCAAGACAAGCTTTTTCTCCTTCTGTTCCACCAACTCAGCAACATCAGCAAAGATCTCAAAACATGGAATCGGCTTCCTTATGAATATGATTGGCTCCGGCTTCCCTTGGAGTGGTCTCATATCTAGAGCTTCGATGAATATTTTTTCAAGTGGAGGATAACTCATCTTCTCATTCTTTTTCAGCAGAACACTTCTATTTGCTTCATCATATGATATGGGTTGATATGAGTTTTTTTGCAATTGATATGAGTTGACATGGATTGATATGGGTTGATATGTGTTGATATGATTTATATGCAATTGATATAGGTTTGTAACATCCCTCAATAGTCCATACACTTGACTATAAAGAGATGCTACTAAAACACTTGACTATAAAATAACTCAGAAAGAACTTTGTTTCTTAATAGGGACACGCGCATGTCAACCAAGGTTGGCACGCTCGTGTGCTTAAATTTAACACTGCATCCTTAAACAAAAATAAGCAACATGGCTATGTCTAAGAAAATGACATGCTTGTGCATTTTATTTTGATACTGACTTCCTAAAAAAATTTCATCCAAAAAATTCACATTCATTTAATTCTCAAAAACATTCAAATACAACGTTAAGAATACAAATTCAAACAAAATTCTCAATATTAAGATAACATGTGCATAAAATGGATATATATATTTACATATGTATATTATACAAAAGTCTCCTATATTTCAAACAGTCATAATTTTATCTATACATTTCTCACTTCCCACAGATATATATATATATATATACAACTATTATATGAATTATTCAAAAATTTATTATATAAAATGCTTCTCACAAGACCTTTTAGTGATGCAAATGATATGAACCTCTAATATCTCACTCAATAGGCTCTTCTCATCTCATTTGATCTATGCGTCAGAAATAAATCTAACACACTAAGCAAAACTTAGTGGTGCTTGTGTATTCATAATATGCAAGGAAGAAAATAATAAAGATAACTTGCATTGTAATATCCCAAATGATACCCAAAATTTTTGGAAATATTAATTGTTGAAATTAAATTAAAGGATTTTAAGTGTATATTTAATTAAGTGAAAAGATAAGAGGAAGGAGTGTTCATATGTTGTATATATAGAGATATATATACAATATATACAAGTCAATATCTTATTTGGTATAAAGATATTTTTATTATTTAAATAGAATTAATTATGGTTAGTGGAAGAGCATAATTGGGATTAATATTATAATATTATTAAATGCTTGGTGGAGAGTGATTTAGGGAAAGGTGTTTGGTTAAAAGAGAAGTGTTTGGTGGTTGTTGTTGACTTTGCATCTTCATCTTCTTCTTTCTTCTTTAGGCCGGCCACCACCATCTTCATTAAGGGAGAGATTTTGCTTCTTGCTAACTTAAGAAATTGAAGGATTTCAAGTGATCAAGTTGGAGTTTTAAGGATTTTTCTTCATATTTGGTAAGTTTCCAACTTGTTTCTTTGATTTATTTTGAGTTTGTGTTTATGAGTTTGTTGGATTATTGATGTAGTTGTGTTTATGGTCGATTTGGTATGTTTGAAGTGTTTTGTCTTGTTAACTTTGATATTTGGGGTTGGATTAAAGAAAAAGGTTAAGTTTGGTGTAAAGAATAGGAGTTTTGGATTTTGTGATTTTTGAGTTGTGAATGATGGTTGTGATTGTGTTTGATGCTTGTAATTGGGTTGTTTTGATGTTTATCCACGTTTATGGTGGTATATTGATGGTTTTGGTTATGTTTGTTTGGAGTGAAAAGGGTAAAGAAAGATGTTTGTTGGATGTGACATTTTTGGTGTCGATTATAGGTTTTTGGCTTGACATGCCTAGTAGCACGATCATGTCTTTGGGAGTGTCAATGGTTCTATTTTTAGGGCTGGTAACACGTCCAGTAACACGCCCATGTCACTGAGCGTGTCACAGCTACTGTCTTGTTGGAGGATTGACACGTCCAGTGACACGCCCATGTCACTGAGCGTGTCACAGCTTCTGTGTTGTAGTAGTATTGACACATCCAGTAAAGTCCATATCACTAAGTGTGTCATAACTACTGTGTTGGAGGAGAATTGATAGGTGCAGTGACATGCCCATGTCACTGAGCATGTCAAAGCTTCTGTGTTGTGGGTTTAGGGCACGTCCATGAACACGCCTGTGTTGTTGACTGTGTCAAGTGTAGAGTTTGCCCTAGATAGTTCTTATTCTTATTTTCTTATGTGTATCGCTAAGGGAGTATTTATAATCACCTTTGGATTAGGTTTTGAAGAGAATTGAGCTACCCAATCCAAGGATTGAGGGATATCTTAGAAGAGGAGGTTGAATTGGTGTTTGTTGCTCTTAGTGGTAAGTACAAACTTTAAATGATTGCATACATTTACATAACATTGGGACTTAATGCACTTGGTTGGAAAAATGTGTTAAGTTACTTAATATATTGTTGATGAATGAGAAATATGTTATGATATGCTTAATGTAAATTATGTTGATGTATCAAAGTGATTGAGTAATGTGTTGTAAATGAAAGGAAATGTTGAATAATGTGATGAGATATGTGAAAACATAATGTAATAAATTGATATTGATATAAAAGAGAAGAATGGGAAAGTGAGAAAAGAATTTGAGAATGGAATTATGAAAGAATTTGATAATGAGAAAAATGAATAACTTGTGTGCCTAGTATGTTATTTAATTTTTAGAGTTCTGGGTTTGGCGGCATGCCTATGAATTGCTAGACAGGTGAAAAGACCGGGTTGTAAGCCGGGCCCAGCTGATAAATGTGATATTTTTGGAGTGAAAAGACCGGGTCGCAAGCCTCAAAAACAAATTCTTGAAGCTAGTCTGAGTGAAAAGACCGGGTCGTAAGCTCAGATCTAGTTGGATTATCCATGGATATATATTGCCTACGGGTTCATTATGTACCAAAGTAGTAACTCTGAAATTTGAATAGCATATTAGAACCTTTTTGGGCCTATGCTTGTCTTTGGTTTATTGTAAATTATGAAATGTGTTGCAAGTGATTAATATATTGAAATATAATGTAATGAGTTGTACAATCATATGTGTTATGCATTAGCATCGCATTGATCTTTATTGAATCAAAGTTTGTACCTAGCTTAACTTGATTGTGGTTCATCGAGCAGGTGACAGGGTAGATCTAGTTGTGCCAGAGAGCTCATCTAGACCAAGTCGAGCCTAGGCTTGAGACTTTGAGATTAGAGTTATTAGTGGACATCAAGATCAGAGATGAACTGTCAACATGTATAAATTTCATATTTTTGTATTTATTGATTTTGATGTAAACATATGTATATTCCGCTGAATATTTCACTACTTATTAAACAAATATTTTGGATAAACTTTTGAGTAATGAAGATATATACATGTATTTTAACAAGGAATGTTTATCTAATACCTCTATAATATAAGTTAAATATTTTAAGTTTATTCGGACTGACTTATGATGATTTGAATTAAAGTTTTAAAGATTGGTTTGTTTAAAATGGATTATGACATTCTTGTAACCGGTATACATATATTACATATGTGGGTGTATGTGGTGTACGTATATAGGGTACAAGGGTGTTGCTTGCATATCTTTTATGAAAGTAATAAAAATCATCACTTTAGAATTTAAATAGAAATTTGATAAATTAAGGAAATTATATGTTCAATAACTTTAACGAATTAACCATATAGCATATTGTTCACATCTTATAAAATTCATCTTGATTTGCCCGTACACACTGAGTCTAAACCTTAGGTTCGAATAAGGGGTCACTAGTGGCAAATTAATGCATACTACCAAGAATATGGCCAAAGGTCCACTGTTAATGTAATGTGATCATTTTTTTCTAAATATGCCCACTATCACTGATGACACAATGTGTCCACTATCACTATGGGCATTTACCCTATGGCTAGCCATTTAGTCCAAAAACTAGGTTTAATACCAGTATAGTTTAGGCAATTCATCACTTTTTCATTTCTACTTTAATATTTAATTACATATCACTTCAATAAAACATTACTTTAATCCATATTCAATACTTCCAAGATTCTTTGGTTTCTTTAAAAACTAACTCATAGACATTTCTAAAATTTTAACTTTCAAATTGAAAATTTTGCATATTTATTAGAAAAACTTATGTTATAAATTTTAGTTGAAAAAGAAGTTACATTAAAATAAGTAATGAAGTGTTTTAAGAGTGAAAAAGAAGGAAACTAGTGTTATACTGTGGACACGGGTGTGCCTAGAAAATCCAAATGCCCATGCATTTCAAAACATTACTGGAAGTTACAGTAGCTGACAAATTCACACAGCCATAAGGAATAATCCACATGCCTGTGTATTTTAAAACCTTACTGGGAACAAAATTACAAAAACTAAAAAATTCACGCTACCGTGTGTTTTTCATAGCATATTCCAAACAATAAAATTCACTTTCTAATGAGCTAAAGTTGTTCCAATGTACTCTTTAAGCCAAAACAACATAAACACATCTAATACATATAGTAAATATGAACCAAGAACTAAACGTTTCATATAAAAAGAATCCACATCAAACACTTTACTCAAACCCTCAAATAATGGAATATCTTACAATTAAATTAGTTAGTAAAACTCCACAACTATTACTTTTAGCTAAAACCAATATCAAAACACTTAATAATTATAAAATTGAAATAAAGACCAAACTCCTCATATAAAATGGTCTTCAACCAACTACTTGCACAACATCTCATTTATTCAATTCTTTAACAAATAACTCAGTGAAAGTGATTTACTAACTTATTCAAGCATTCAATTTCAAAGGAAACTAAAGATTTGCAAATTATTAATACACAAGCACTTACCTCTTCAAAGAATTCCTCTCTTTCTCTTTTCTCTTTTTTCTTTTGATTACTTGTTGATAATATTGTCTATTCTAGCTAATTTTCTCAGAAATTTACAACTAGAGGTGAATTTCCCTTCATTCTTGATGAAGAGTATAGACCCTTAATTTTAGACCCAGTCTGGTCCAATATTTTTTATATAGCCCAAAATAATTTTATGGTATTTTAATTAAATAATATTTATTTTAGTATTTATTATTTATATTTTTTAATGAAAATAAAAAAGGTAATATTAATAAAGTTAAATATATATATATATAGAAAATAATAAATAAAAATCGGCAACGGAAAATTTCGTCGTCGAAAGTGAATTGGCTGGCCGCCCAACGCTGGCCCGCCAGCTCTCGCAGTTTTTTCTAACGCAGTTTTTTTTTTCAAAACCGAATTCTATTTGGTTTTGATTTCTTTTCCTAAATAATTTTAATTTCCTTAGACAATTAGAAGTAAGTTTATTATTTTTCCTATAAATATAACATTAAAATACAGAATTAAGTATGGGAAAATTGATTTTTACTTGGGAGAAAAAAGAAAACAGAAACCCTAGGAGCAAGAAACGGAAAAAGTTAGCAACAAGAAACATTGATCAATCCATCAAAGGCAGCAGCATTGCCTTTGTCATTGTTCATCCAGAAGCCAATTATGGAGGAACCAACGAATGGAGGTTTGATTATAAATCTTTGATTTGATTATATTTACAATGTTATTGCCATATTTTCTTTTAAATGTTTCTATCATTTGTTTTGATATTGAGTCAGTAACCTAAATTATTAAAATTAGTAATATGTTTTACAGATTAAATCATCCATTCATCCAGTAGCCTAAGTCTTTGATCAAAACTTCAAAAAGCCTAAATCATCCTTCTGTTTCCAAAACATTAAAACCCTAAAACTGTCCTCCTGTTTCTAAAACTTTAAAACCCTAAATTATTTTTCCCCGAACTATTTTCTTAATCATCTAAACCCTAACTTATTTGTTTGAAACTTCAAAATGTCTTTTAAATTCTCCAAAACCTTAATCTTCTTTATAGTTTCTAAAAACATTAATCATAATTGTTTCTATAAAACTCTAAACTATTTTCTTAAATCCTATGATCAAATATGTTTTTCAAACTATCAAAAACCCTAATTTTCTCAATACAGTAAACCCTAGTTTTCCTAAACCCTAATTCTTAAAACATCAAAACTTTATGTCAAGTTCATCAACACCTAAAGCCCTAATCTAGTGAACCTAAAACCCAATCTTTTAAAATTATAAACCCTAATGTCTTAACTTTTCAAAACCATAATTTCATAATGTTTGCTTAATTTCCTAACTAAACCTACTTTTTAAAATCACGGTAACATTATTTTCATAAAAAACATCCAAAACCTTAAATCTTTTAAACATCTAGTAGCCATGTTATTCCTTTAAAATATTTCTCCACAAATTAAACTAGTATATGCAAAACCCTAGTTATTGAACATAAAACCCTAAAAACCCTAATTGATACATGAAACCCTAAAGTTAATATATTTACTGTTTTATTTAAAATGGTTGAATGTTTATTATATATTTTGATTGATGTTTGATATCTTTGATGAATGATTTATTTATTTTGAATGGTTATTTATTTTTATTGATTTATTTTGATTTCCAAATATTGTAAGAGGTATGTTTTCGCTTTGTGGGTACCTCATTAATTAATTTCTTTGTAATTTAAATTGCTTTTATGTTTTGGACCAATGTAAAGGACATGTTTCCACCTTTTGGTGGGTGTCCTATTTAGTTTAGACATGAACAATGTAAGGACATGTTTCCATCCTTAGATGGGTGTCCATTTATTTGCTTTGTTTAGACATTGCTTTGATTTTAATATAATGATGCTTTATTTTAATTGTTGCATGTAATATGGATAATATTGTTATACTTAAGAATTTTATAATATTAAGACCTACAAAGGAGGCCGGTTTCAATAAACAGGGCGTTGTGGGGTTGCTTGGCCATTTCTTACCTTCCCCACACGTACCCAACTTTTCGAACCCATTAGGGGGTTAGGGATTCCTTAGGAATCGAGTCATCCACCCCTTTCTTTTTTCCAGCCCGTCCGGGTGGCGACTCCATTTTCTCTGGGCTTAGGCCTGTGTTCTCTAAGGCTCCGAGCCTAAACAGTGTCGAATTCGCAAGAATCATTCCATCGTGAGTGGGGGCAAAATTTTCCGCTCACAGTGGCGACTCCACTGAGGATAAGAGAAGTTCATTCTGTTGGTGTTTATATTATTCTATTCTTTCTTATCATGATATTATCCATTGCATCATTTAGATTGCATCGTGTGCGTGAGTTAGGATGCCCGTGTTACCTGTATTATGTTATGTCTGAGATACCATACTTTCACTCAAGGTATGGAGATCGAGCATGGCATAACCACTCATAGCCTTGCACCATTTGGTATATACTTACTATGGGAACCTAAGCCTTTTAACCCAAAGACTAAAGATCATGTAATTGGCCTAGTTACTTTTCTTAGGTTTTATCCCGAATGCTTGTTGTTTGACTATGGTTAATTTATCTTAGCTTAAATCATGGCTTATTTGGTTTGTTCTTTTTCTAATATAACCTATGTATATTGTAAGCTTAAAATAAATTTTTCTTTAAAATTCAAAAGACCAAAGCTATTTTTAAAACTTTTTAAGATGGTCTTTGGACTTAAAACTTTTCTAAAAATAAATCAAAAATTCTTTTCTCATGACTTAAATACAAAGGTAAAAATCTATTTTTTTCTAAAAATCTTTTTACAATGGGTTTCTCAAACAAAATTATTTTTACATTTCGTCCAACCTTTAAAAGAGCTTACAAATATTTAGGTCAATTATGAAATACCAAAAATCAATTGTGAGCATAGTTTATACTAAGAATAATTAATCATGGGCTTGTTTTTGACATGAATCATTAGTTACTTTTTCAAGTGAGAAATCTATTTATAATAAACCTCTTAATTTAGTTTTAATCCAATATAGCATAAAAGCTACTTTAGTTGGTTATTAAAACCTAATTAATGGGAATTATCATTAACTAATTTCCATTTTTGAAAATATAACTATTGCTTGAAACGTCCGAGGGAATTATTCGAAAATCAAGATATCCCATGTTGGTATTTTGTTAACCATATTACCTAGGAAAAGAGACTCACCATTTGTGTATGGATTTATAAGGTTGGAAGGAACGTCCTAATTATCTTTCTTTGTTTATTGTTTGTGCATACATACAATCATACATACATACATCACATGACATATCATTAATCCTTTCTGGCTCATAGACCTGAAGTACGACAAATCAAGAACATACAACGATACCATCTACAACATTGATTTTGATTCATGTGCTTCATTGGAAGGATGGATGCAAACCAGCTAAGGGACATAGTCGATGAAGTTGTCAAAGCTAGGATGGTCGAGCTAAGAGATCAATTTGTTGAAATTATGAGAACCCAGTTGATTCAAATTCTGGAGATCATCAACAATGCTAATGAGGCATCTCCCATTGACATAAGAAAGGGGGGAAGGGAGGCATCAACGGAGAACATGTTCACTAATAGAGATTGAATGAAAAATGAGGAATCAATCCCTGTTCTACAAGATCAGCCGAACCATATGCTATCTAACTGGAGCAATAAGAGTGGCTACCACCCTAATGAGAAAAATTAAAGGAAAAGAAGAGGTGTTGAGAAAAATGTAGCAACTGAACCAGCGAAGAAGCTTAAATTTTTAGACTTGGGGGAACCTTTGTCAAAAATGTTAGAGAATCTAATGAAGAAGAGATTGTTACACCCTTGACTCCTCATCCTTTGCCTAATTATTTTTCTCCTAACTTTGATACTAAAGCATTTTGCCAATTCCATCAAAGGCTTGGACACGAAATGAACAACTGTATGAAGTCAAGGCATGAGATCCAGAATTTAATTGATAGTGGAAAGCTGCTTGAGCCTGATAAGCCCAACACTAAGAATAAGCCTCTACATAAAATTGGAAGGGTGCCACCGCTTGCAACCTTCATGAACAGTTTTATTTTGTCATCTCATCAAGATAGAGAAGCTGCTAAAGAGGATGTATTACTAAATAAGTTTGGATTAACTGTGGATGATGAAGCAATGATCCTTACTGATGGAAAAAATCCTTGCCAATGATATGTCTAAATAGATGGAATATCTTCGACTCCAACTCAACAAACTTTCCTTAGCTTGAATGTTGCTTTTTAATTTTGCTTTCTTTTATCTTTAATTGGAACAATTATGTTTTTCTATTTTTATTTGAATCAAAATTTTTGTTGGTCTTTGTTCATTTTGGTGCTCAACCAATGAGGCATCTAGCTTGTTAATTCTTGAATTAATATATTTATGCATCATGACTTGAATGAATTTACTAGATGAGGGAATTGCTCTATAGCATTGAGTTGTGTATGCTTACTTAGAGAGGACTCCTGCATAATTCCTAGTCAGTCTTAGAACATGCTTTGACAAACTTTCGAGGTAAAATTGAACTCTGCTTATTTTAAAAGAGAAATGATCTAGGCATTGTTTGGTTAGCCAACAACTAGTATCTACCCAATTAAATATCAATCCCTAGTTGTCCCTTTTGAACCTTCATAAAATTTTAGCTTTCGTTTCATTGGCATATAACCCCAATAACCTACCCTGAGTTGTTGTGATACTTTTGACAAGTCTTAGGATCATTAAAGAGGCAAGAAGATCAAAGAAAGGAATACATAGCCAAAGCCGTAAGGATAATTGATGTTAGCAAGACCATAAGGGTAGTTGAAGTTCACCTAATATCTCCAATCTAGCAAGACAACATCAGAGTAATGAATGATTTATCTCTGTTAAAGAAGATTTATGTCACTTCACTCATCCATTATTAGAAACCCAAGTTGGTACAAACAAGACAACTCTTTTAGAGCTAGAACCAAAAAAAAAGAAAAAAGAAAAGAAAAGAAAAGAAAAGAAAAGAAAAAAAGAAGAAAAGAAAAGAAAAGAAAAGGACAAAAAAAGAAAAAAAAAAGAGAGAAAAGAAAAAAGGAAGAAGAAAAAAAGAAAAGAAAAAAAGAAACAGAACAAAGGACAAAAAAAAAGGAAAAAAGAAAAAAAAAAGAGAAAGATAAAACCTAAAAAGGCGGTTCAGAAAGCCAACTGAGTTCTCTTTTACCTAAAGCAGCAAAAAGCTTCCATTCCGTTTATAAGGACAATTAGACTTAAATTGGTCCAACCCAACTAAAGATTCGATCAAAATCAGAGAAAAGGAGAAAGATCATCCAAGTTCTTGAAAGTTTTGTACTTGACAATCCTACAAGGAAGAAGGACAAAATGATAAACTGCTCAAAGAAAGGGAAGAGTAAGAAAAATAAAAAGAAAGAAAAGGGAGAAGAAGAAAAGAAATGAATTTAGGTACCAAACTTTTTGTAAGGGCAAAGACTGTCCTAATCAAGATCTAGATTAATGCCAAGAAGATAGAAGGAATTTTGAGTCTAGCAAGATTGCTCCCAGCTACCTAAAGTTTAAACAAGAAATTTTTAGTGTGAGGGTTTGTCCATTTGTGTCACAATAGCTCCAACTTACAAATGGCCATCATTTAAACCCATGTCCCTTATAGACCCCATTTCAAGCCTATCAAAGACCTGTTGATCTCTCTTGGTAGGTATAGTCTATTAGTGGAGATAGTTTGGATAAGCATGCATATGGGATAGACCATATTCAAACTCAATGAGACCTTTGGCCAAGTAACGTGTATATGCCTATCCGAAGTGCAACAGTTCTTACTTAAATAGAAATAATTTCTGAGTTTAGTATGGTAACTAGGGTTGTCATGTTATAAATATGTTAATTTGGAAAAATCAAGTCCTGAGGTACATTGGCATTGATTTAGCAAAGCCAACATTTGATTTCAAAATCAAAAATCAAAATAATAATAATAATAATAATAAATGTTTTTGTCATATAAAGCCTTTAAGTTAAGGGGAGTATGTTGAACTATCTAATCTTGAAGGGCATATTGGGCAAAGGAAATGATTAATGGAAAGGTTATGAAGAAGCTACTGAATCATAATTTGAAATGGATGCATCTCTGCTGCTTGGGGCCTCCATTATTCATGTTTTCAACATCTTGAAAGATAAAAGCCATAAATGTGAAGCATTCTGTCATTCCAAAGCAAGAATCAACAAGCATCTGGAAGGAGTCAATTAAAACACTTCAGCTGATCACCTCGGTCTGTGAGTTGATGAAGCCACTATATTGAATCAGGGGGCATAGAAGACCCATTACTTGAAGAAACTCTAGTCATTTTGCAAAAGAAAGGAAGAAATGCATGCTTGTTCTCGATGGGCTAGACAATATACAAACATCAACTGAAGCCATATAGAAAAATCATGGGTTTGAGCCTACACAGGGGGCAAGGAGAAGATATGAAAAGAAGAAGAAAAAAAAATTAAAAAAAAAAGAGTTGCAGTGAAAATGAAAATTACACATCATTCTTTTTATCATTGTACTTATTATACAATATTTCCTCAATTGATATAATACTCATACATCACTAAGAATGGGGTGGTGGATCATGATCGAACAAAGCTTTAAAAAAGTCATTGCCTATTGAAGAAGGAGGCATATCACCAATCCCAAATTCGCCTGAAGTAGGAGCACCTAAATCTCTATTACCCTGGAATTCAAATCTATAATGGTCCTCATCCGAAGTAGATGAAAGGATCTCATGGTCATCAGCTTGGGGTCCTCTAGATGAAGAAGCACCAGGATCTCTCATCCCCTAAAATCGAAAGTCTCAAAAATCTTACTTTGACTGGTGATACAATTTTTCAAAATGGGAAACTTGTTGACGACTAGTAGCCAACTCTTCTTGAAGCTTCTTGTTTTGTTCCTCAAGCATTCGCTGTGAGCCAGTAAGGAAAAGAGTAAGCGCATACATAATTATGCATACATATAGCATAAATTATCATGGAATGAGAAAACCTACTAGGTAATTCATATCAATGCCTGTGGATGAGATGGGATCTCCGTTTGATTAGAATGTGTAAATGGAGGAGCAGTAAAAGAAGGTCAAGCCTCATGACCAAATGAGCTAGCAACCTGCAACAATCATTAAAAAAGTTAAAACAAGTTAAGAAAGAAGTGATTGTAGTGGAAAAATGGTAAAAGTTTACCTGAGAAGTAGCCTTGATATGTGAGACAAACTCTCTTCCCTCTCCATGACACTCCTCTTCATCTTTATCCTCATTTTCCTCAGGAATCTCCTGTACACCAACAGGAGATATGTCACGGTTCAAAAGTCATACTTGAATAAACTAGGTATAAGATGCACCCGGTGGATAGAGAAAGGTTTCAACATCATAACTGTGTTGAGCCAACCACCATGCATTCTCTGGCATTGATGTGATATTTAAAGTATACTCTGGGTAATGCATCGGGATCCTCTGCTGCTCAGGACCAAGAAACCACTCGTATACTCTCTCCCTGAGAAATCAGACACTAGACACAGGGTCGGCAATGACTCGGCGGGTATGTTGAAAAGGCAGTGCGACATTCATGGAGGAAGTCCTGTAATATCCCTAATTATGCTCTAGTAGTCTTGGTGTTAGTGTTGTTGCACTTGAATTATGTATATATGATAAGTTGATAAGAAATTGGAAGAGAATGTTTTTGTATGCGTTTTGGAGAAGAAATTTAGGGTTTAGAGACAAATGTATATGTTGTGTATATGATGATATATATAACATATAAATGGGTCAAAGGAAGAGTCAATGCAAGAAGATATTTTTGTGGAATGTGCAATTACATATAAGGGCTTATATGAGACAAAAAGTTAGTTATATGATTGAGGGCATTTTGGTAATTGCTTGGATAAGATCACTTGGTGGAGATTAAAAGCAAATTTGACTTTGTGTCTTCATCATTTTCCTTCTTTCTTTCAAGAGGTGCCGGCTCTCCAAAAACCAAGAGAGAAAGAGAGGTGATCTTGAGGTTTGAAGCAATTTGAAGAAGGAAGCAAGGGTTTTGGTTAAAGATTTGTGGATTTCTTCATCTAAGGTAAGATCTTTTCTTTAAATTCTTCAATTCTTTTGAAGTGGTGTGAGAAAGGAATTAGGGTTTGTTGGTTTGATGATGAGATGAGTTGTGTTTAGTGAAATTCTTTTTCTGTTTTACAATTAGTAAAGGCTGTGACTTGTATGATTTTTAATTAATTATAGAAAAATGTTCTTGAAGTGAATTTTTGATATGTTGTGCCTCTATGAGTCTAGAATGACTGAAAAATATGTTGATTTGATTTTGGAATGGTTATGAGTTTAGAAAGATTATTTTTAGTAGAACTGTTCCAGCAGGTACCTTAACTGAGACAGCTATATTTCGGGATTTTTAATAAAATGTAGAAAAATCATATCCAATTGAATTTTGGATATGTTGTTTCTTAGTGAGTCTAGTATTTGAGAAAAATAATTTGGAACCACGTTGATTGAATTTGATTTATGGAATTCACAAAGTTCAGAACTGCTGCCAGGATGCAGGGCAATTGAGGCAGTCTGGTTAGGTGAACTATTTGACCAAGATTTTGTGTTCAGTTTGATCTGAAATTTTAAAGGAATGATTTTAAGATACAAAACTAAATTCTGTAAAAATTTTAGAATTTTTAATCAAGTAGATTATTTTATACAATTTTTCAAAATAAGGATAAAATGGAGTCTAAAACCAGAGTGTATTATTCATATGAATCATATCAATTGTTCTTTGCCCTAATTGCATTGTTGAGATTGAACAATGTTATGTTATGCATTGTGAATGGTTATGTGTTTCATGAATAATATACATTGAAATTGAAATGATAATTCAAATAAGACATGATATGAGACAATGCCATTGTGATTGGCTATGATGATGATATTGAAAGAAAGAAGGCATGTTTGCCTAAATGTGATGAGAATTTGAGAATGGAAATGGTAACTATATAATAAATGAATTGTTTGTTTAATATGTTATTCAGTTTCAGAGTTCTGGATTTGGGTGGCATGCCTAAGAAATGATGAAAGGTAACAGTCTTCCCGGGTTGAGGATCTCCTCATATGTGTTGAGATGGTCCAAGAGACTGGGTCTGTTACACTATGAGAATTGTGAATATAAGATATATGATTTGTAACAGTCTTGCCGGGTTGAGGATCTCCTCATATGTGTTGAGTGATGGTCCAAGAGACTGGGTCTGTTACACTATCCATGGATAGAGATACATGTATATACATTGCCTACGGGCGTGATTATTGTGACTATGAACCAAATCAGTAACTCTGAATTCTGAATATCATATTAAATACTTGTTGGGCCCATAGGTGTCAAGGTTATATGAATGTCCTAAATAATGTTATGAGTTAATGAAATGAGATGTTGGTTATTGAGTATGATTGAGTAATGTTGAATGTGGAAAGATGTTGAAATGTGGTATACTCATATGACTATGATTTGTGAAATGCATAATTATGTGTTAACTTTATATTTATGATGTTGATCTTATCAATAACATATGTGGCATTGCATTACATTTAAGCATACCATTAACATGTTTTATCTTACTAAGTCGTTGGCTTAGCGCGATAGTGTTTAATCGCGCAGGTAATAGAGTGGATAGAGTTGAACCCGAGAGTTCATCAAGACCAAGTGAGAGTAGACCTTGTTGAATCCATTTTTGGAGCTTAAAGATCAGAGCAGACTTGCCAATCATGTATATTTCTTTATATTTTGTAAAGAAATGTTTAGTATGTAAATATGTAAATATTTTATAACTTCCGCTGTGTAATATTTAAATATAGGGGTTGTCACAAAACCTTTATTTTATGTTGCACTAGAAGTGTAAATTCTTTTTGCAGGTTGTAGTTGAGGTTACAAGGGGGATTTATTGGGAGTGTACTGAGAATGATTTTGTTTGCATTGGTTTGTGTAAAATGTTTTTAAAAATAAGAAAAAAACCGGTTTTGTCGACACTTGGGACTCAATTTTTAGGCGAAACTATGGCAAAATTTTTGAAAAAAAATCGGAACTAAAATTTGACTAAGTAAAATTGGTAGCAACATTAGGTTAGTGTGGCGCCTCTACTCAGCTTACACATGTAGGTCGGGAAGGGGTGTTACAATTGTTTTGGTATCAGAGCCTAGGTTTGAGATTCTCAACCTAGGTAAAATGTAATAAAAAGACTATTTTTACTTAAAAAGTGGTTTTGAATAACATATACGTTTGAGATTGGCAGTCTCTGATCTTTAATAAGATATAATCTGCTGTGTTTGCAGTGTTAGGTTGTGATGGATTCTCACTCACGACAGTCGGTTGAGGGTAGTGCCGAGAGTATTGCCCCTGATGATGGAGCTAGGGTTGTTAGTGTTGAGGAGGCACCTGCTTCGGTGTCAGGGAGATCAGCTGGGGAGGAGGTTCCGCCAGCTTGGGTTAGGCATGTGATAGAGGCTTTGAGGCCAGCACCAGTGCAACCACAGCCACCACCACCACCCCCACAGCCTTTGGTAGCAGTGAGGCAATATGATAAACTAAGGAAGTTTGGAGCAGAGGATTTTATAGGTACTACTGATCCAGTTGTGGCTGAGCAATGGTTAGACAAAGTTCAGAGAATATTTGTGCAGTTGCAAGCCACTCCAGAGGAAAAGTTTGATTATGCAAGATCATTGTTGCAGAAGGATGCTTATAGTTGGTGGAAGACAGTGCCCCATTCTATGGAAGATCCCCCAACATTGTCCTATGCAGATTTTCTGAGGGAGTTCGAATTGAAGTATACTCCGAGGGAGTATAAAGATGGGAAGAAGAAAGAGTTTTTAGATTTGAAGCAAAACAACCGGATCGTGACGGAGTATGAGGTTGAATTTATCCGGTTGAGTGAGTATGCCGGGGGCATTATATCGGATGAGATAGATCGATGCCGGAGATTTGAGGAGGGGTTGAGGCCCTCTCTTATGTGCCATGTGGCTGGTTCTCGGTATCAGGATTTTTCTCAGCTTGTGGCAGCAGCTCGGAGTGTGGAGAAAGCTCAGAATATTGCAGCTGCTTTTGAGGAAGAGGTTAGGATTAGAAGGCCCCAATTTGAAGCAGAGTCTTCTTCTGCTAAAAGAGGTAAGGGAAGCTTTGCTCCTCGGGTCAGTAGAAGTCAAAGATCAGCTGGTAGGTCAGTGCAGTTTCAGAGGCAGAGATTTAGACCTGCAGCTTCAGTAGCGAGTGCTCCTACTCCTGGAGTTCAGAGATCCACCTTACCTGTGTGTAACCAGTGTGGTGGAAGACATGGGGGCATTTGTTGGAGGCATAGTAGATCAGGGGTATGCTTCAGGTGTGGATCACCTGACCACTTTGTGAGAGACTGTCCTGAGAGGCAGGAGCAGATGCCAGTTGATTCTGCTGCTTCTCGAGCTAGTGTGAGGGGAGGTAGAGGAGGCAGAGGTGCCAGCTGAGGAGGTAGACCAGGGTTCAATTTTAGAGGAGGTGCTACATCCAGGGAGAGTAGACCAGAGGAGGTTGGATCTTCCCAGAGGATGTATGTTATGCAAAGGCAGCCGGATGCATCGGCAGTTATAGCTGGTACTTTTTCTTTATTTGATACTGCAGTACTTGCTTTGATTAATCCCGGATCCACCCATTCTTATATTAGTGCATCTATTTTGCCTGTGTTTGATATGCATGCTGAGTCCCTAGGATTTGATGTTTTGGTGACAAATCCTCTAGGGCATAGTGTGATAGTTAGTAAAGTGCGTAAAGATAGTGCAGTGAGGGTGCAAGGTGAGGAGTTCCTTGGAGATTTGATTGAGATGCCATTTAAGGAATATGATGTGATTCTAGGCATGGACTGGCTATCTCGACATGGAGCTGTGGTAGATTGTAAGAAGAAGATTGTTTCTTTGAGAACTGGTGATGGTAGAGAGGTGATAGTATCTAATGAGCAGGAACAGCTAGCCTCCTTATTTGTTTCAGCTGTTGCAGCTAGGAGGTTGATTAGAAAGGGATGTGAAGCCTATCTTGCTCATGTGGTAGATACTAGAGTAAAGGGTTCTCCCATTGATAGCATTGCCACAGTTGCTGAGTTCCCAGATGTTTTTCCCGAGGAGTTGCCAGGATTGCCTCCTGAGAGAGAAGTGGAGTTTGGTATCGAATTGTTGCCCGGTACCACTCCTATTTCGATTACTCCTTACAGAATGGCACCAGCAGAATTGAGGGAGTTAAAAGTGCAATTATAGAAGTTGTTGGACAAAGGATTCATTCGCCCCAGTGTTTCTCCTTGGGGAGCTCCTGTGCTATTTGTGAAGAAGAAAGATGGTACTATGAGATTATGTATCGATTATAGGCAATTGAACAAAGTGACCATTAAGAATAAATATCCTTTGCCTAGAATCGATGATCTATTTGATCAGTTGAAGGGTGCAGCTGTGTTTTCCAAAATTGATCTGAGATCAGAGTACCATCAGCTGAGAGTCAGAGCTGAAGATGTTCCGAAGACAGCTTTCCGGACCAGATATGGGCATTATGAATTTTTAGTTATGCCTTTTGGTCTGATGAATGCACCTGCAGCTTTTATGGATTTGATGAATAGGGTATTTAGGCCCTATCTGGATCAGTTTGTAGTGGTCTTCATCGATGACATTCTGGTGTATTCGCGGAATGAGGAGGAACATGATATGCATCTGCGGATTGTGTTGCAGATTTTGAGAGAGAAGCAGTTGTTTGCTAAATTGTCGAAGTGTGAGTTCTGGTTGGATCAAGTAGCTTTTCTCGGACATATTGTTTCAGCAGAAGGCATTAGAGTTTATCCAAGTAAAGTTGAAGCTATTCTGAATTGGAGTCCACCTAAGTCTGTGACAGAGATTAGAAGTTTTCTAGGTTTGGCAGGCTATTACCGGCGGTTTGTGAAAGGATTTTCTTTGATAGCTACTCCACTCACCAGATTGCTTCGTAAGGGAGTGAGGTTTTTGTGGACAGATCAGTGTCAGGCGAGCTTTGAGCAGTTGAGAGATATGTTGACTCAAGCGCCTGTTCTTACTTTACCTGTAGAAGGCAAACCATATGTGATTTACAGTGATGCTTCACATAGTGGTTTGGGATGTGTGTTGATGCAGGAAGGTAAAGTTATAGCTTATGCATCTCGACAGTTGAAACCGCATGAGCTTAACTATCCGACCCATGATTTGGAATTGGCTGCCATTGTGTTTGCATTGAAAATTTGGCGATGTTTCATCTACACTGATCACAAGAGTTTGAAGTATTTGGGTGTCCAGAAAGAACTCAATCTTCGTCAGAGGAGATGGTTAGAATTGATTAAAGAGTACGACTGCTTGATTGACTATCATCCAGGTAAAGCAAATGTTGTTGCTGATGCTTTGAGTCGGAAGTCTTTAGCTGGTTTAATAGTTTACTCGCTCTCGTTGCTTGTTGAGTTGAGAGCATTGCATGCCAGTTTTGTACCTTGTGATGATGGTGCATTGTTGACACAGTTGCTTTTGAAACCAGTTTTGTTAGATCAGATCAAAGAGGCTCAGTTGATTGATATGAAGATTCAGAAGATTATTTCAGATTGCAAGAATGGGAAGACTAGAGATTTTGTTGTGAAAAGTGATGGGAGCCTATGGTTTAAAAACCGATTGTGTGTACCCGATGATGCTGATTTGAAAAGGGTCATTTTGGAAGAAGCTCATCAGTCAATGTTTGCTATGCATCCGGGTAATACGAAGATGTATCATGATTTGAGACAGCATTATTGGTGGATGGGGTTGAAGAGAGACATTGCTGAGTTTGTATCGAAATGTCTCACCTGTCAGAAGGTTAAAGCAGAGCATCAAGTTCCAACCGGGTTGCTTCAACCATTGTCAGTGCCAGAATGGAAGTGGGAAAGAGTAACAATGGATTTTGTGTCTGGTTTGCCATTGACACAAAAGAAGCATGATGCCATATGGGTGATTGTGGATAGATTGACTAAGACAGCTCATTTTCTTCCGGTTCGAATGGATTACTCTTTGGAGAGATTGGCTGAGCTGTATATCCATGAGATTGTGAAACTGCATGGTGTTCCAACTTCTTTAGTGTCTGATCGAGATCCCAGGTTTACTTCCAGATTTTGGAAGAGTTTGCATAGTGCTTTAGGTTCTCGACTGCATTTCAGCACTGCTTTTCATCCACAGACGGATGGACAGTCAGAGAGGGTGATACAGATTATTGAGGACATGTTGAGAAGCTGTGTCATCGATTTCTCTGGAAGTTGGGATAGGTTTTTACCTCTTGTGGAGTTTGCTTACAACAACAGTCACCAATCCAGCATTGGTATGGCACCGTTTGAAGCATTGTATGGCAGACGGTGTAGGACACCTCTTTGTTGGAATGAGCTTGGAGATAATAAGTTGGTTGGTCCTGATTTGATTCAAGAAACTGAAGAAAAAGTAAAGTTGATTCGAGGCAGGTTAAAAGCAGCTTCAGACCGACAGAAGTCTTATGCAGATCTGAAAAGGAGAGATATAGAGTTTGATGTTGGAGATAAGGTATTTCTGAAAGTGTCTCCTTGGAAGAAGATTTTGAGGTTCGGTCGGAAAGGAAAATTGAGTCCTCGTTTCATTGGGCCGTATGAAGTGTTAGAAAGAGTTGGGCCAATGGCGTATCGACTTGCTTTGCCACCTGAGTTGGATCGTATTCATAATGTATTCCATGTTTCTATGTTGAGGAGATATAGGTCGGATCCATCTCATGTGTTGCCATTTGAATCTATTGAAGTGAGCCCAGACTTGACATTTGAAGAGGAACCAGTTGCTATCTTGGCACGTGATGTAAAAGAGTTAAGAAATAAGAATGTGCCTTTGGTAAAAGTTTTGTGGAAGAATCATGCAAGAGAGGAAGCAACTTGGGAAAGTGAGCATACCATGCGAGACCAGTATCCTCAGTTATTTCAGAGTTAATTTCAGGTAATTTCGAGGACGAAATTTCTTTCTAGAGGGGGAGAATTGTAATATCCCTAATTATGCTCTAGTAGTCTTGGTGTTAGTGTTGTTGCACTTGAATTATGTATATATGATAAGTTGATAAGAAATTGGAAGAGAATGTTTTTGTATGTGTTTTGGAGAAGAAATTTAGGGTTTAGAGACAAATGTATATGTTGTGTATATGATGATATATATAACATATAAATGGGTCAAAGGAAGAGTCAATGCAAGAAGATATTTTTGTGGAATGTGCAATTACATATAAGGGCTTATATGAGACAAAAAGTTAGTTATATGATTGAGGGCATTTTGGTAATTGCTTGGATAAGATCACTTGGTGGAGATTAAAAGCAAATTTGACTTTGTGTCTTCATCATTTTCCTTCTTTCTTTCAAGAGGTGCCGGCTCTCCAAAAACCAAGAGAGAAAGAGAGGTGATCTTGAGGTTTGAAGCAATTTGAAGAAGGAAGCAAGGGTTTTGGTTAAAGATTTGTGGATTTCTTCATCTAAGGTAAGATCTTTTCTTTAAATTCTTCAATTCTTTTGAAGTGGTGTGAGAAAGGAATTAGGGTTTGTTGGTTTGATGATGAGATGAGTTGTGTTTAGTGAAATTCTTTTCTGTTTTACAATTAATAAAGGCTGTGACTTGTATGATTTTTAATTAATTATAGAAAAATGTTCTTGAAGTGAATTTTTGATATGTTGTGCCTCTATGAGTCTAGAATGACTGAAAAATATGTTGATTCGATTTTGGAATGGTTATGAGTTTAGAAAGATTATTTTTAGTAGAACTGTTCCAGCAGGTACCTTAACTGAGACAGCTATATTTCGGGATTTTTAATAAAAAGTAGAAAAATCATATCCAATTGAATTTTGGATATGTTGTTGCTTAGTGAGTCTAGTATTTGAGAAAAATAATTTGGAACCACGTTGATTGAATTTGATTTATGGAATTCACAAAGTTCAGAACTGCTGCCAGGATGCAGGGCAATTGGGGCAGTCTGGTTAGGTGAACTATTTGACCAAGATTTTGTGTTCAGTTTGATCTGAAATTTTAAAGGAATGATTTTAAGATACAAAACTAAATTCTGTAAAAATTTTAGAATTTTTAATCAAGTAGATTATTTTATACAATTTTTCAAAATAAGGATAAAATGGAGTCTAAACCCAGAGTGTATTATTCATATGAATCATATCAATTGTTCTTTGCCCTAATTGCATTGTTGAGATTAAACAATGTTATGTTATGCATTGTGAATGGTTATGTGTTTCATGAATAATATACATTGAAATTGAAATGATAATTCAAATAAGACATGATATGAGACAATGCCATTGTGATTGGCTATGATGATGATATTGAAAGAAAGAAGGCATGTTTGCCTAAATGTGATGAGAATTTGAGAATGGAAATGGTAACTATATAATAAATGAATTGTTTGTTTAATATGTTATTCAGTTTCAGAGTTCTGGATTTGGGTGGCATGCCTAAGAAATGATGAAAGGTAACAGTCTTGCCGGGTTGAGGATCTCCTCATATGTGTTGAGTTGATGGTCCAAGAGACTGGGTCTGTTACACTATGAGAATTGTGAATATAAGATATATGATTTGTAACAGTCTTGCCGGGTTGAGGATCTCCTCATATGTGTTGAGTGATGGTCCAAGAGACTGGGTCTGTTACACTATCCATGGATAGAGATACATGTATATACATTGCCTACGGGCGTGATTATTGTGACTATGAACCAAATCAGTAACTCTGAACTCTGAATATCATATTAAATACTTGTTGGGCTCATAGGTGTCAAGGTTATATGAATGTCCTAAATAATGTTATGAGTTAATGAAATGAGATGTTGGTTATTGAGTATGATTGAGTAATGTTGAATGTGGAAAGATGTTGAAATGTGGTATACTCATATGACTATGATTTGTGAAATGCATAATTATGTGTTAACTTTATATTTATGATGTTGATCTTATCAATAACATATGTGGCATTGCATTACATTTAAGCATACCATTAACATGTTTTATCTTACTAAGTCGTTGGCTTAGCGCGATAGTGTTTAATCGCGCAGGTAATAGAGTGGATAGAGTTGAACCCGAGAGTTCATCAAGACCAAGTGAGAGTAGACCTTGTTGAATCCATTTTTGGAGCTTAAAGATTAGAGCAGACTTGCCAATCATGTATATTTCTTTATATTTTGTAAAGAAACGTTTAGTATGTAAATATGTAAATATTTTATAACTTCCGCTGTGTAATATTTAAATATAGGGGTTGTCACAAAACCTTTATTTTATGTTGCACTAGAAGTGTAAATTCTTTTTGCAGGTTGTAGTTGAGGTTACAAGGGGGATTTATTGGGAGTGTACTGAGACTGATTTTGTTTGCATTGGTTTGTGTAAAATGTTTTTAAAAATAAGAAAAAAACCGGTTTTGTCGACACTTGGGACTCAATTTTTAGGCGAAACTATGGCAAAATTTTTGAAAAAAAATCGGAACTAAAATTTGACTAAGTAAAATTGGTAGCAACATTAGGTTAGTGTGGCACCTCTACTCAGCTTACACATGTAGGTCGGGAAGGGGTGTTACAAGTCCAGTTCGTTCGCTCTTCTGTGTTCCACCAGTCCAAATTGACCTGCAAAATGAAATAAGGTCAGTGGACTTTTATATAAATTTTAAAGTATACTAATGTTATTTTACCTGGCCCCAGGTTAAGTAGCTCAAGAGAAAGCATTGGGTATGCGCATGGTGAGAGCCCGAAACTTCTACACGATCTAACAACCAAAAATTTAATCTCGGATACCCGACTCTCTCTCAGGAAATACCAGGCACCCTCACAAGATTGTGCTCATATGCCCATAACTACAATAATAATAAAAATCAAATTCATGCAAGGATAAGAATGGAATTGACATTTGTGGAAGAAAAGTACCTCGACAACTGTCATAAAGCCAACAAAAGACTTCTTATTTCTGCAAAATTTGTCAAGTCCATGGTAAAGAAAGGGAAGGCCAGCTTACCCCCAGCCATAAAGCGGTACCATACTCATATAAGTAAGGGCCTTCAACACCGACAAATGGATGGCGGATTCGGTGCTGTCTAAAATGGTTGACCCGAGCAAATATAGCAAAAATCCTCGAGCATATTGTTTGGCTATTTCTCTACGAAGCCGTCCTTCGTAGTTCATCCAATAGCTCCTAATTGGCTCAATTTTTATCTTGAAAGGCCCTTTAAATGATGGTTTCATACCGATTAACTATTGAATTTCTTTGAATGTTAGAATGTCATTAGTAAGAGGGACCGAAAGGCCATAGTACCGGATACCAGTTATGACTGTATAATCGACCGGACCAATGGTCATTTCTCCTATAGGTAGGTGAAAAGTATGGGTCATGTCCATCCACCGTTTTGACAATGCTTAAACTACACTCCTGTCTATCTGATACTCCTCGTATGGTAATTGCAATATGAAGCTTTCAAAACCGTAATCTTGGATAATCTGTCTTAACCGAGAAGGTGCTACATCATACCATTATCGGGCTTTATAGACACATCCTCCATCCCGGATAACGCAACGATCACGCTAACATGGAGCTAGGTAAGTTAACACAAGGTAAGTATATCATCATATCAATACCGCTGATTTTTAGGCTAAATTTATTTATGTTCTATTTTTAGTCTATCTATTTGTTTGTTAAATTCTTAAATTTACTCATCTAATTAATTTATTTTTCCTAAAATTCAAAATAATAAGAAACAAAAAAATTAAAACAAACAAAAAAATTAAAACAACACAAAGAAAAAAACAACAAAAACGAAAAATAATTTACTGTTAAAATAAATAATTACCTTGCTCTTTTGATTTGAAGTGGCATCCCAGCTAGTAGACTTATATTTTTATTTTCATGCTGCCGAATAAACTCCAATAACTCAGTATTAGATAACTCATTTTCTCCTCAAACTCTATGCTAAACTCTCTAAACCCTCTGAATTCAAAATGTATAAGTATGAATGAAATGAAGAAATGAGCTGAGGTTTATATAGAAAATTTGCAAGGGAAAAAGACAAAAATAAAAAGAGAAAAATAGTATTCTCGTGAAAAAAAAATAAATGTTACTCTTGATAAATAGTAAATTACTATTTACAAATAGTAAATAAATAGTAAATGAGTAGTGGGTGAATAGTATATAAATAGTAACTACACAGTGAATAAACAGGAAACTCAATTATTCAATTCAATCATTCAAATATTTGCATGTATTTAAATATTTTTGCACTTTTAATATTTTTACACAAGGGGTGTCACATCCACCTACCGCATTTATACATGGCAAGCACGTGCACAGTGAGAGAAGGGGAAAGGAGAAGTCAATTCCTGACAACGGCCCCAGATAAGGCTATAGGACCAATGGGACCTAATTGAAGAAATGCAAAGTTTTGGGGAGGTGACTGTAATTTCCAAAAGTTATACTGGAGCTTCTTAATAGTGCACATAACCGACTCCAAAAATGGAGAGTAGAGAAAAATCGGGCCACAACGACGCGTACCGGTTTTTCCAGGAAATGCCCCGTTAGAGAGAAACGAAGACATGTAGACTAGGGGCATTTTGGTCATTATTAAATAAAATTTATACATGAATCCAAAGTAGGAAATAAACACATGAGTGCGTAGAGGATGTCGAGGGGTTGAATATGAAACGATCGTCAGTAGAAACGGAGCCCGGGCAAACCCGAGCAAAGAAAGGACCAAAAGGGAATTTTGTAAAAAGACGAGGGCTTATTGGTAATTTTTCAAAATGACTTGGAAACCTAAAATAGACTTTAAAATAGAAAGTAGAGGTCAAGAGGATCAAAACCTTATGTAGTTTGCCTCGTGAAACTGTACGGTTTAAAAGTTACGATCGATTAATCACCGGAGCGTAAAATGGGCCCGGTTCCATGTAGGTACCATATGGGTGACATGGAACAAATTGGGGTACCAAATGGGAAGAGGGACAAGTTGGAGGATTTAATTGGGAAGAAAAATATAAAAATCTTTTGATGGCCAATCATAATTAGCCATTTAGAATTTATTAAAAGAAGAAAAGTAAAAGGGATGGACAAATGGCCCTAAAGCATTCATCCACCTCAAAAGTGGACATCATTTCCACTATATATCATAGCAAGAAGAACACAAAATCTTCCCCTAAAACTCTCCCAAACCGTCGGCCTCCATAAGAAGAACACCAAAGAATTTCTAATTTTTGTCATGTTTGATTCAAGTTCAAGGTGAGTTTTAAGGTTTTAAAGCATGTAGAATTCAATTCTAGTATCAATTTTAAGTATTTATATATCTATTGGAAGATTGAAAATTAGAGTTCATAAAGGTTGAATTTGGGGAAAGTTTGTAGGATGGTTAGAAAATGAATTTAATGGAAAAATATGTTGATTAATGATGAGAGATGGATAATTTAGGTAGAAATTCATATGAATTTGGAGGGTAGCTTATTGTTCTAAATTTCTAAGGTTTATGTTTAAGGTTGTGTTCTTGAATTTCTTGAAGGAAAAACAAAGATTAAGGAAGGAGAAGAAGGAAAAGCAAAGGGGAATTAAAAGAACAAGGTTTGGTACTTTACCTTGGAAGAATTAATTTTCCTTTCATTTTCTTACCAAAACTTTATCTGTGGAACTTTTACTATGGATGCATAAATGTGTTGTTTGAGTTTGAATTCAATTGTTGAGTTGTATTTTTAAATCCATGTGGTGATTGGGTTGTTTAAATTCAAATGAAATCTAATGTTTCCAATGATTTTGGTAAAAGACTTTATGAACTCCATTTAGTCCAAATTGATTTAAACAATCAAGTTATTTTAAAAGGGAAGTGTCTAAGTCTTCATTACATTAGTAGGGAAGCTTTGAAATGGGTTTAAAACAGAAAAAAAAAACAAATTTGCACCAAATGCAAGTGTGGGCCGAATTGGTGCCCTTTGGGATTCAATTCTGGACCTAACTTTGGGGAGCCAGTTGAGGCAGCAAACGATGGAATTTTTTGATGAAATTTTACATACGATTAGTCAACATACGAAATAAGTTTCCTGTAAAATTTCAACAAAAAATAAAATCATTTACCTGGTCAAATGCATGACTGAAGTGGACTGAAATTTTGATGAAAACCCAGATTTTACTATTCATTTGGCGCTTGCCTTTTGCATTGCCAAATTTACGCGCCACGACACTATTTATTGGGTCAATTTGTGACCTTTTGAGGAATGCTTTGAAATGTTTGATATGTTTATTGTGGATGTTAAATATGTAACAAAGGGTAATGGTTTGACTAAAGAATGTGGTGCGCGGCGTAAATGGCAAAGCGCGATGGGAATTAAAATGATTTCTCGAGTCATTCTAAAATGAAGTTTGAGACTTAAATTGAATCATTTTAACCTTTATGCTCTGCTGGGTAGTTGGGAGTGGTAGATAAGGGTATGGTGCACTATACTAATGCATGCAGTACTGCTCATTATTGTGATTGATTTGATACTGATATGATATTTTATTCAGTGGTGAGGGCCACTGAAGCTAGTGGTGAGGGCCATTGGTTATAACCAGGATGGTGAGGGTCATTCCTGTGATATGATAATGGTGGTGAGGGCCACCTATGTTACAATGGTGAGGGCCACTACCTTATCGCTATGGTTCCCTATATACCAGTAGAGCCAAAGTCCTGTTTTTTTTTAAACTACGTAATGCAAAATGAGTTTGAATTATGGTTTTTACATTTGTTGAAAGCATATTTACATTGAATGTACAATAACTTCCATTGGTTTAATGTTGGTTGATTTTTGATTTAATTATTTCCTTTTATTTCAAATGCTTTCATGTTTTACTTTTATTTTCATTGGTAAAGTACCCACTGAGCGACATTGTTCAGCTAGTTAAGTTTTCCTTGACTCGTAGGTTCGGAGCAGTAGCTAACTCTTGGGAAGCGATGACCAAACCCACAGCATCTCAGGGTAGATCTCTTAGTTTTCATTATGAGTTAACTACTTGTGGCATGTATATGTATATATATAAGTTTGAGAATTACTATGTTATACTGTACGTTAGTAGTATGTAATAATAATAAACCTCTACTTTATTATTAGAAGTGTGAATTCTTCTTGCAGGTTTGTAGTTGAGGTTAAGTGTATTGAGACTAATTGTGTTCGCATTGGTTTGTGTAAAAATGTTTTAAAAAATCAGAAAGACCAGTTTTGTCGACACTTGGAACCAAATTTCTAGGCGAACCTCTGGTAAAATTTCTGTAAAAACCGGAACTAAAAATTGACTAAGTAAAATTGGTAGCAACATTAGGTTAGTGTGGCGCCTCTACTCATCTTACACATGTAGGCCGGGAAGGGGTATTACAATTTTTGGTATCAGAGCTCCGGTTTAGTTGGTTCTGGGTAGTTAGTTGAACTAAACCTTAAATGTATGACACATAGGGTTAGGTTAGGGGTTCTAATTATGTAACTATACATGTGTGTAGTATTGTTAGTTATGTTACTCTAATTATAACAGGAGTAATTATGGGTGATCGAAATGATGAGATGAGGGAGCTGAGGATGGAAGTAGAGAGGCTAAAGCAGATAGTGCAGGAGCAAGATGATATCATAGAAATTCTGGCAGATCGAAGTATACAGGATCATAAAGACCTGAGATTAAAATATGAGATGATTACCTCCTTGATAAGAGACTTGCAGATGTTAAAGGAGGACATGCTTAGTCATAGAGTGAAGTTTGATAGTGCCTGTAGGAGCCTCGGGGTACCACATAGAGAGATTCATGCTTTGCAGGAAAGGGTTCAGGAGCTAAGCCAGCACTTTCCTGGTGAAGCATCGCATGACCCAGAGTTTGATCCTGAGATAGAAGAGTATTTGTCTGACAGTGCCACCTCACCTAGGGCACCTACTCACTGAGCTTCGAGATGTGTTGCTTTTTGGAGGTTCTTTTCGTTATGTACATATGTGACATCGGGGTATCGTGTAAATATTGTATAGTAGTATGACATGATGATATAGTAGTAAGGAGTCCTAAATTTTGGAATGTACATAAGGGCTTTCTAGTAATGTAAATACTTTTGCTTGGAAATAAATAAAAGTTGTGTTGTATATGTGTTATTTAAGAGTTTTATCTTTATATACATGCCACCTAGGGTAATATAATGTTGTTGGGCTGGGTCGTTACTGATGATGGGATTGTATACATTTTGCTCTGTTCTTTAGATGTCGCGAGTAGCGCAGTGTGATATAGAGGAGGAGGTCGAGTCTCAGGCCTCCCGAACTGCAGAAACGCATGTATCAGAGATACCTGCATCTGAGCAACCACCGGCTGATGCTCCTATCCCAAACAAAATGTTGCAACAAATGGCTACCGTATTACGGCAGATAGCCGGCACCGCCTCGGCACCACCACCAGCGCCAGCACCCATACCAGTACCTGCTATAGGAGGGGAAAGGAAACCCCCGATTGAAAAGATAAGAAAGTACGGGGCAAAGGAGTTTAGGGCCCGAAGGGACGATGATTCTTCTACAGCAGAATATTGGCTGGAAGGAATGGTACGAGCCTTAGATCAGTTACAGTGTACTCTAGAGGAGCGAGTTGTGTGCGCTACTTCCTTGTTAGTGGAAGAAGCGTATGTCTGGTGGGACACAGTTCAACAATGAGTTCCATCAAAGCAGAGGACATGGGATTTCTTTGTGAGAGAATTTAAGAGAAAGTTTATTTCTGAGACATATCTCGACGCCATGAGGAAAGAGTTTCTACACTTGAAGCAGGGGCGAATGACAGTGACAGAGTACAAAAGGGAGTTCACCAGATTAAGCAGGTATGCTAAGAAAGCAATAGATGACGAGGAAGATCGATGTAAACAATTCTTAGATGGATTGAATAATGAGATTAAGGTGCAGCTGATTGCTGCTCATATTAAGGAATTTTCTGTGTTAGTCACCCGAGCTATTGAAGTGGAGCAGTGTCAATCTGATAAGCAGAATAGAAGACAGAAGATGAAACAGAAGAGAGGTACCCAAAACTATTCGGGAAACTACCAATCATCAAGAAAGCGATTCCAAGGCAGTGGTTCCACGGGAGGCGGTCAACGTCGAGGTTACAGTCAGGGATCGAATCGCAGTGGCCCAAGTCAAGCCACCTCAGTCGCTAGTACCGGACGATCCGGAAGAGGGCAAGGAAGAGGATTCAACTGAAGTGGAGGTAACTTTTCTACCGGTCCGAGAGGTAATGAAGGCGAAAATACTAATCCACGCTGTGATCAATGCGGACGCCGCCACACGGGAGAATGTTAGGGTCGGACATTTGCATCTACATATGTGGATCTTTAGACCACCTTATGCGAGAGTGTCCCCAGCGAATGCAGAATCTACCTAGGGAGACTGAGGGATCGCAAGCGGCAGCAGGAAGAACTCAAAATCTTCCCCAAAAACTCTCCCAAATCGTCGGCCTCCATAAGAAGAACACCAAAGAATTTCTAATTTTTGTCAAGTTTGATTCAAGTTCAAGGTGAGTAAAGTATGTAGAATTCAATTCTAGTATCAATTTTAAGTATTTATATATCTATTGGAAGATTGGAAATTAGAGTTCATAAAGGTTGAATTTGGGGAAAGTTTGTAGGATGGTTAGAAAATGAATTTAATGGAAAAATATGCTGATTAATGATGAGAGATGGATAATTTAGGTAGAAATTCATATGAATTTGGAGGGTAGCTTATTTTTCTAAATTTCTAAGGTTTATGTTTAAGGTTGTGTTCTTGAATTTCTTGAAGGAAAAACAAAGATTAAGGAAGGAGAAGAAGGAAAAGCAAAGGGGAATTAAAAGAACAAGGTTTGGTACTTTACCTTGGAAGAATTAATTTTCCTTTCATTTTCTTACCAAAACTTTATCTATGGAACTTTTACTATGGATGCATAAATGTGTTGTTTGAGTTTGAATTCAATTGTTGAGTGGTATTTTTAAATCCATGTGGTGATTGGGTTGTTTAAATTCAAATGAAATCTAATGTTTCCAATGATTTTGGTAAAAGACTTTATGAAATCCATTTAGTCCAAATTGATTTAAACAATCAAGTTATTTTAAAAGGGAAGTGTCTAAGTCTTCATTACATTAGTAGGGAAGCTTTGAAATGGGTTTAAAACAGAAAAAAAAAACAATTTTGCACCAAATGCAAGTGTGGGCCGAATTGGTGCCCTTTGGGCAGCCAGTTGAAGCAGCAAACGATGGAATTTTTCGATGAAATTTTACATACAATTAGTCAACATATGAAATAAGTTTCCTGTAAAATTTCAACCAAAAATAATATCATTTACCTGGTCAAATGCATGACTGAAGTTTGACGAAAACCCAGATTTTACTATTCATTTGGCGCTTGCCTTTTGCGTTGCCGATTTTACGCGCCGCGATACTATTTATTGGGTCAATTTGTGACCTTTTGAGGAATGCTTTGAAATTTTTGATATGTTTATTGTGGATGTTAAATATGTAAAAAGGGTAATGGTTTGACTAAAGAATGTGGTGCGCGGTGTAAATGGCAAAGCGCGATGAGAATTAAAATGATTTCTCGAGTCATTCTAAAATGAAGTTTGAGACTTAAATTGAATCATTTTAACCTTTATGCTCTGCTCGGTAGTTGGGGTGGTAGATAAGGGTATGGTGCACTATACTAACGCATGCAGTACTGCTCATTATTGTGATTGATTTGATATTGATATGATATTTTATTCAGTGGTGAGGGCCATTAAAGCCAGTGGTGAGGGCCATTGGTTATAACCAGGATGGTGAGGGCCATTCCTGTGATATGATAATGGTGGTGAGGGCCACCTATGTTACAGTGGTGAGGGCCACCTATGTTACAGTGGTGAGGGCCACTGCCTTATTGCTATGGTTCCCTATATACCAGTAGAGCCAAAGTCCTGTTTTTTTTAAACTACGTAATGCAAAATGAGTTTGAATTATGGTTTTTACATTTGTTGAAAGCATATTTACACTGAATGTACAATAACTTCCATTGGTTTAATGTTGGTTGATTTTTTATTTAATTATTTCCTTTTATTTCAAATGCTTTCATGTTTTACTTTTATTTTCATTGGTAAAGTACCCACTGAGCGACATTGCTCAGCGAGTTAAGTTTTCCTTGACTCGTAGGTTCGGAGCAGTAGCTAACTCTTGGGAAGCAACGACCAGATCCACAGCATCTCAAGGTAGATCTCTTAGTTTCCATTATGAGTTAACTAGTTGTGGCATGTATATGTATATATATAAGTTTGAGAATTACTATGTTATACTGTACGTTAGTAGTATGTAATAATAATAAACCTCTACTGTATTTTGTACTAGAAGTGTGAATTCTTCTTGCAGGTTTGTTGTTGAAGTTATAAGGGGGATTCATTGGGAGTGTATTGAGACTAATTGTGTTCGCATTGGTTTGTGTAAAAATGTTTTCAAAAATCAGAAAGACCAGTTTTGTCGACACTTGGGACCAAATTTCTAGGCGAACCTCTGGCCAAATTTCTGTAAAAACCGAAACTAAAAATTGACTAAGTAAAATTTGTAGCAAAATTAGGTTAGTGTGGCGCCTCTACTCGGCTTACACATGTAGGCCGGGAAGGGGTGTTACAGGGTGCAAGGAGAAGATATGGGCATGGTAAAAATTAGCTAAATTTTTTGCAAATTTCTTTGGTATCCCACTGACCAGCACATAATCAAATCTCTTTTAGCTTAGGTCCAGAACTTAAAATCTCTCTTAAGGTCAGAACTTAGCTCGGGTCCAGAACCCAAATTATCCTTAAGTCCAGAACTTACCTCGGGTCTAGAACCCAAATTATCCTTAAATCCAGAACTTAGCTTAGGTTCAAAACCTAAAATCTCTTAAGTCCAGAACTTAGCTCGGGTCCAGAACTCAAATTACCCTTTAAGTCCAAAACTTAGCTCTGGTCTAGAACCCAAATTATCCTTAAGTCCAGAACCTAGCTTAGGTCCATAACCTAAAATCTCTCTTAAGTCCAGAACTTAGCTCGGGTCCAGAACCCAAATTACCCTTTAAGTCTAGAACTTAGCTCGGGTCTAGAACCTAAATTACCTTTAAGTCCAAAACATAGCTTAGGTCCAGAACCTAAATTATCTTTAAGTCCAGAACTTACCCCCAAGTCCAGAACCCAAATCATAGATCAAGCTCAGGTCCAGAATCCAAATTATTTTTGAGTCTAGAGAGTCCAGCATAGCTCCAAACCCAGTTAAAAATCACATTGCTTTTCACTCTCTTTTTCCATAGTCTCGGATCGCTCAAGCAGGGGGCAAACTATAGACCCTTAATTTTTAACCCAGTCTGGTCCAATATTTTTATGTAGTCCAAAATAATTTTTTGGTATTTTAATTAAATAATATTTATTTTAGTATTTATTATTTATAATTTTTAATGAAAATAAAAAAGGTAATATTAATAAAGTTAAAAAAATATATAAAAAATAATGAATAAAAATCGGCGACGAAAAAGTGAATTGGCCACAAGCCAATTTGCCGCAAGAAAATCCTACGGCAAAATGGCCTTGGGCCAATTCGCCGCAGAAATTGGCTGGCAGCCTAGCGCTGGCCCGCCAGCTCTTGCAGTTTTTGCCCGCAGTAATTTTTTTGACAGCGCAATTTTATCCAACGCAGTTTTTTTTCGAAACTGAATTATATTTGGCTTTGATTACTTTTCCTAAATAATTTTAATTTCCTTAGACAATTAGAAGTAAGTTTATTATTTTTCCTATAAATACCACATTAAAATACAAAATTAAGTATGGGAAAATTGATATTTACTTGGGATGAAAAAGAAGACAGAAACCCTAGGAGTAAGAAATGGCAAAAGTTAGCAACAAGAAGCATTAATCAATCCATCAAAGGCAGAAACATTACCTTTGTCATTGTTCATCCAGAAGCCAATTGTGGAGGAACCAACGAATGGAGGTTTGATTATAAATCTTTGATTTGATTATATTTACAATGTTATTGACATATTTTCTTTTAAATGTTTCTATCATTTGTTTTGATATTGAGTCAGTAACCTAAATTATTAAACTTAGTAATATGTTTTACAGATTAAATCATCCATTCATCCAGTAGCCTATGTCTTTGATCAAAACTTCAAAAACCCTAAATCATCCTTCTATTTCCAAAACTATAAAACCCTAAAACTTTCCTCCTACTTTCAAAACTTTAAAACCCTAAATTATTTTTCCCCGAACTATTTTCTTAATCATCTAAACCCTAACTTATTTGTTTGAAACTTCAAAATGTCTTTTTAATTCTCCAAAACCGTAATCTTTTTTACAATTTCTAAAAACTTTAATCATAATTGTTTCTATAAAACTCTAAACTATTTTCTTAAATCCTAAGATCAAATATGTTTTTCAAACTATCAAAAACCCTAATTTTCTCAATACAGTAAACCCTAGTTTTCCTAAACCCTAATTCTTAAAACATCAAAACTTTATGACAAGTTCATCAACACCTAAAGCCCTATTCCAGTGAACCTAAAACCCAATCTTTTAAAATTATAAACCCTAATGTCTTAAGGTTCCAAAACCCTAATTTCATAATGTTTGCTTAAAACCCTTACTAAACCTACTTTTTAAAATCACGGTAACATTATTTTCACAAAAAACATCCAAAACCTTAAATCTTTTAAACATCCAGTAGCCATGTTATTCCTTTAAAATATTTCTCTACAAATTAAACTAGTATATGCAAAACCCTAGTTATTGAACATAAGACCCTAAAAACCCTAATTGATACATGAACCCCTAAAGTTAATATATTTACTGTTTTATTTAAATTGGATGAATGTTTATTATATATTTTGATTGATGTTTGATATCTTTGATGAATGATTTATTTATTATGAAGGGTTATTTACTTTTATTGATTTATTTTGATTTCCAAATATTGTAAGAGGTATGTTTCCACTTTGTGGGTACCTCATTAATTAATTTCTATGTAATTTAAATTGCTTTTATATTTTGGACCAATGTAAAGGACATGTTTCCACCTTTTGGTTGGTGTCCTATTTAGTTTAGTCATGAACAATGTAAGGACATGTTTCCATCCTCGGATGGGTGTCCATTTATTTTCTTTGTTTGGACATTGCTTTGATTATAATATAATGATGCTTTATTTTATTTATTGCATGTAATATGGATAATATTGTTATGCTTAAGAATTTTATAATATTAAGACCTGCAAAGGAGGCTGGTTCTAATGAACAGGGTGTTGTTGGGGTGCTGGGCCATTTCTCACCTTTCCCACAGGTACCCAACTTTCCAAACCCATTAGGGGGTTAGGGATTCCTTAGGAATCGAGCCATCCACCCCTTTCTTATTCCAGGCTTATCTAGGTGGTGACTCCATTTTCTTTGGGCTTAGGCTCGTGTTCTTTAAGGCTCTGAGGCTAAACAGTAAGAACCATTCCACTAGGAGTAGGGGAAAAAAAACCCGCTCACAAAGAGAAGAAGAAAGTTTGAGAAATGGTGAGAGTATACAAAGATTTTAGTTTCTCTGTGAGCGAAGATTTTTTCCCCCACTCCTGGTGGAATGGTTCTTGCGACTTTGGCACTGTTTAGGCTCGAGGCCTTAGAGAACAAGGACCTAAGCCCGGAGAAAATGGAGTTGCCACCTGGACGGGTCGAAAAAAAGAAAGGGGTGGATTACTCGATTCCTAAGGAATCCCCATCCCCCTAATGGGTTAAAAAAATTGGGTACATGTGGGGAAGGTGGGAAATGGCGCAGCACCCCCATAACGCCCGGTTCATTAGAACTGGCCTCCTTTGCAGGTCTTAATATTATAAAACTCCTAAATATAATGATATTATTCATACTACATGCAATCATAAGAATAAATAAATACTTTATTAAAATTATAACAATGTCCAAACAAAGTAAATAAATGGACACCCATCCGAGGATGGAAACATGTCCTTACATCATCCATGTCTAAAACTAAAAAGGACACCCACCAAAAAGGTGGAAACATGTCCTTTACATTGGTCCAAAAAAACTTTAAAATAAAATAAATTACATGATGTTCACGACATGAGGTAACCAAAACATGGAAACATACATCTTATAATGTTTTGAAATGAAAACAAAATAATAAAAGTAGACAACCATTCATTATAAATAAATCATTTATCAAAGATATCAAACATCAATCAAAATATATAATAAACATTCATCTAATTGAAATAAAATAGTAAGTCTATAAATTTAGGATTCATGCATCAACTTAGGGTTTCTTGGATTTTATGTTTAATAATTAGGATTTTGTATATACTGGATTAATTAATGGAGAAACATTTAATATAAAAGAAGTAATTTAGCTACGGGATGTTTTAAAGATTTAGGGTTTCGAAAGTTTTATGAAAATAATATTAAAGTTTAGGGTTTAAATGAATATGATTGAAAATCATGAAAGTTGGATTTTAAATTAGGTATTTGGAAAGAATAGGCTACTGTGATTTCAGAAAAATAGGTTTGGTTAGGGTTTTAAGAAAACAGTCTATTATTTTGTGGTTTTAGAAAAGTGTAATTAGGGATTTATTTTCAAAAATATGTTTTACGAGTATTAAGATATTAGGGTTTTGAAAAAATACTTTTTAGGATTTTAAATAGAGTTTTAGATGGTAAACAGAATAATTGGTCAAATAACAAAGACATCATCTATTATATGTTTAAACAACTAATCAATTGAATGATGAAGCTACTGTAAACATAAATAAGTCAATAGAAACTCAAACCTCTGTTGTTGGTTCCACCATAGCTTGAATTCTGGTTGAACAATAACAATGACAGTGTGGGCTGCCTTTGATGGAGTGTTTGTTGTTTGCTGCCTCTTGATCTTTCAAGCTTGAGATTGTTAATCCAAAAGTCCTAATCCCAAAAGCCCAATCTCCTTCTCCAAAAGATCCCAAGTCCCCAAAAGTTTAAAAGTCCCCTTTCTGTGTGTTTTGATGTGGTATTTATAAGAAAAATAAAAACCTAATACTAATTAGTTAAGGAAATAAAAATCGTTTAGGAAATAAATTAAAAACCAAAAATAAGTAGAATAGGGTTTCGAAAAAAATTGTGCAAGCAAAATTTATGCTAGCAAAAATTATTGCGGGGCGCGCTGGGCTGGGCGAGGGCCACAGGCCATAGGCCAATTCGTCGCAGGAAAAACCTGCAAAAAATTGGCTTGAGGCCAATTTGCCACAGGTTTTTCCTACGACGCATTGGCTTGTGGCCAATTTGTCGCCGATTCTTATTTTTAATTTATTATTTTTTATCTTTTCTACTTCTTATTTTTTATGTTTTAATTAAATAAAAATGAATACTATAAGTAAAAAATATTATTAAAAATACCATAAAAATATTTTGGACTGTTTAAAAATATCAGACTGGACTGGGTCAAAAATTAAGGGTCTAATGTTTCCCCTTGCTTGAGCGATCTGAGACTACAGCAGAAGAGAGCGAAAAGCAATGTGATGTTTTGACTAAGTTTAGAGCCATACTGGACTCCATAAACAAGGTTAGTTTGAGTTTTGGACTCAAAAACAATTTAGATTCTGGATTCAGAATAAGTTTTGGACTAAAAAATAATTTGGGTTCTGCACACGGTGGTAAGTTTTGGACTTAAAGATATTTTAGGTTCTAGACCCGAGGTAAGTTTTGGACTTAAAGATAATTTGAGTTCTGGACCTGTGACAAGTTCTAGACTTTAAAATAAGTACTGCTTATCTGCAAAAACTGATTGAAGTCAGTAGGATACTAAAGAAATTTGCAAAACATTTAGCTATTTTTTAACACGCCTATATCCTATTGCCCCCTACGTGTAAAAATATTTTAAAAGTGTTAAAATATTTTTACACACTCAAATATCTAGATAATTGAATTAAATAATTGAATTTACTATTTATACATTGTTCATCACTATTTACTAACTATTCATTTACTATTTATCAACAGTGATTTTTTCTTTTTTCACGAGAATTACTATTTTTCACTTTTTTATTTTGTTTTTTTGCTTTACAATTTGCCTATATAAATGGATGATTTCTTCAATACTCATTCATACTCACATATTTTCATATTTAAAGCAGAGAATTGAGCAGAGAGCTAAAGAGAAAATGCATGCTTTGAGATCAGGACCTCGACCAATGCTAAGTTATTAGAATTTGTTCGATGGCATAAAAATGTAATTGTAAGTCTACTAGCTGGGATGCAGCTTCATCGCAGTTTAAGTCAAAAAACTAAGATAACAATGCAACTTATCATTTGAATAGCATAAATACTTAATATTTTATTATCTCATTTTTGGTTTTTTTATTATTATTTATTTATTTATTTTAATAAAGATTAGGAAAAATAAATTAGTTAGTGGACTATTTAATAAATAAATAAATAGATAAATTAGAATCGAACATAGTAAGTAATTGTAGTCTATGAATTATTAGTATTGGTATGATGATATGCTTACCTCGTGTTAACTTACCTGATTCTATGTTAGCGTGATCGTTGTGTTATCTGAGGTGGAGGGTGTGTTTATAAAGCCCAACAATAGTATGATATAGCACCCTCTCGAGTAAAATGGATTGATCGAGATTGCAGTTTTGAAAAATTTGTCTTGAAATTACCATCTGAGGAGTGTCCGATAGTCATGAGTGTAGTTCAAGAATTGTCAAAGCGGTGGATGGACACGACCCATACTTTTCATCTACCTATAGGACAGATGACCATTGGCCCTATCGATTATACAACCATAACTGGTATCCGGTACTATGGCCTTCGGGTCCCTCTTACCAATTATATTCTGACATACAAAGAAGTCCAACAGTTAATCGGTATGGAACCATCATTAAAAGAACCCTTTAAGATAAAAATTGAGCTGATTTAGAGTTATTGGATGACCTATGAAGGATGGGTTCATAGAAAAACAACCAAACAATATGCTTAAGGATTTTTACTGTATTTGCTTGAGTTGACCATTTTATGCAACACTAAATCTGCCAACCATTTGTCGGTGTTGAGGGCCCTTAATGACAAGAGTATGGTACCGCTTTACGGCTAAGGTGAAGCTGGCCTTGCCTGTCTCTATCATGGACTAGATAAAATTTGCAGGAATAAGAAGTCTTTCGTTGGTTTCATGGTAGTTATCGAGGTACTCTTCTTCTACCAATGCCAATTCCTTTCTTATACTTGAATGAATTTGATTTTCATTGTTGTTGTAGGTATGGGCATATGAGAAAAATCTTATGAGGGTGTCTGGAATTTCTCGAGAGAGAGTCAGGTATCTGAGATAGAATTTTTGGTTGTTAGATCATGTAGCAGTTCCCGGATCTCACCATGTGCACACCCAATGCTATCTCTTGAGTTGCTTAACCTGGAGCCATGTAAAAAAATATTAGTACACATTAAAATTTATATAAAAGTTTACTTACCTTATGTCATTTTGTAGGTCAATTTGGCTTGGTGGAACATAGAAGAGTGGACGAACTAGACTTCTTCCATGAATGCTACATTGCCTTTTCAGCATACCTGCTGAGTTATTGCTGGCCTTGTGTCTAGTGGCTAGTTTCTCGGGGAGAGGGTGTATGATTGGTTTCTTGGTCCCAAGCGGCAGAGGATCCTGATGAATTGCCGGTGTATACTTTAAATATCACATCAATGCCGGAGGATGCATGGTAGTTAGCTCGGCATGGTTATGATGTTGAAACCTTTCTCTATTAACCGGGTGCATCATATACCCAGTTTATTCAAGTAGGACTCTTGAACTTTGATGTATCTCCTATTGGCATCCAGGAGATTCCTGAGGAAAAGGAGGATAGCGATGAAGAGAAGCATCAAGGAAAGGGGGGAGGGTCCGACCCTTATCCTAGGAAAAGCACCTCTCAGGTAAACTTTTACCATTTTGCCATTGCAATTACTTCTTTCTTAACTTGTCTTGATTGTTTTAATGATTATTGCAGGCTACTGGCTCATTTGGTCATGAGGCTGGACCTTCCTCTGCTGCTCCTTCATTTGCTCATTCTAATCAACTGGAGATGCCATCTCATCCAGAGGGTATTGATATGAATTATTTGGTAGGTTATCCTGGTTTATGATGATTTATGCTACATGTATGCATGATTATGTATGCTCTTACCCTTTTCTTTCTGACTCACAACAGATGCTTGAAGAACAAAACAAGAAACTTCAAGAAGTTAGCTACTAGTCGTCAATAGGTTGCCCATTTTGAAAAATTGTATCACCAGTCAGAGCAAGATTTTTGAGACTTTTAGTTTTAGGGGCTGAGAGATCCTAGTGCTTCATCGTCTAAGGGACCCCAAATTACTAACCATGAGATTCTTTCATCTACTTCGGATGAGGACTGTTACAGATCTGAATTCCAAGGTAATAGAGGTTCAGGTGCTTCTGCTTTGGGCAAACTCGAGATAGATGATATGCCTCCTCCTCCAACAGGCGATGACTTTTTCAGGGCTTTGTTTGATCATGATCCACCACCTCCTTCTCAGTGATCTATCATTAGTGTATTAATTGAGAAAATAAAAATAATGATAAAAATAATAATGATGATATATAATTTTCACTTTTACTGTGACTTTTGACTTTTAAATATATTTTTTTATCATCATTATTATTTCTACGATACAATTATTGGTCTTTCCTCTTCACATTCAAAATTTCCATAGTAGTATTGATTCATAAAATTGAAGGCAACGCAGCCACTCAAAATCATTTCATCGCTAATTTCCTATCCTTGCGCATCTCAGTCTCAAACCATTCTTTGTAAACTTTGGTATGGCCAATCAAATCTTCTTTCCCTACTATGACCTCATACAGAGCCACGAATTTTCAACTTCAACATCGAAATTCCTTTTAACAGTTCTAATTTCCCCTCAATTGTCAACAATGACTGAACTCAATTTGAAGAAAATAAAAGGTCTATTTAAAATATGAATGCCATTCACTAGGAACAAATATCTTGGTCTAAAATTAATACTTTTAAGTGTTTTTAAAATATTGAATTTGATCATTCTTTTTTACATGCCATGGTTTCTTTTTGGAACGTGAATTCTAGGACATTTAAGATTAATGGCTTTGAGATATGTTCCATGATTGAAGAATTTGAGGCCATCCTTGGATATCCAAGCAATCAACCAATGGCATTACCTATATTGATTTCCAAGACTCAACAACAGATGCAAATGTTATTTTAACTTTCAAAGCCCGAAGTTCTACAATTGATGAGAGGTGAAAAGATTATGCTTGGTCCCGTAATTGACTTTTTGTGAGCGGGATTTTTGTCCCCACTCCCGGTGGAATAGTTCTTGCGACTTCGGCACTGTTTAGGCTCGAGCCTTAGAGAACACGGGCCTAAGCTCAGAGAAAATGGATTCGCCACCCGGACAGGCTGAGAAAAAAAAGGGGTGGATGACTTGATTCCTAAGGAATCCCCAACCCCCTAATGGGTTCGGAAAGTTGGGTACGTGTGGGGAAGGTGAGAAATGGCCCAGCACCCCCACAATGCTCGGTTCATTGGAACTGACCTCCTTTGCAGGTCTTAATATTATAAAATTCTTAAATATAACAATATTATCCTTATTACATGCAAAAATTAAAATAAAACATCATTATATTAAAATCAAAGCAAAGTCCAAACAAAGCAAATAAATAGACACCCATCCGAGGATGGAAACATGTCCTTACATCGTCTATGTCTAAACTAGATAGGTCACCCACCGAAAGATGGAAACATGTCCTTTACATTGATCCAAAATATAAAATCAATTTAAATTACATAATATTTAACTAATGAGGTACCCACAAAGTGGAAACATACCTCCTACAATTTTAATATTGAAACAAACAAATAATAATCATAATAATAAAGAAAATAATCCATCCATGATAAATTAAATAAATCAAGCATTGAAAATAAATCAACCATCAAAACATACAATAAATCGCATAATCACATCTAAAATTAAATAAAGTAAATAAAGATACAAATTTAGGTTTATGTCTTATTTTAGAGTTCGTTAGTTAATAATTAGGGTTTTGGAGATTTTGGAATTATTATTATTGTTATTTAGGCTACTGTGATGATTTTGGAAAAATGGAATAGATTAGGGTTTTATAAATTTAAGAAAGTAGCATGGGTTTTGGTTAATCAAATTAGGGTTTAGGGTTAACATCATGAAATTAGGGTTTTAAAATCTTAAGACATTAGGTTTATAATTCATGTTTACTGGATTGTTATTTTAAGTTTGTTGGATCATGGTTTTAGGGTTTAGATTTACTAAATTAGGTTTTAAGTTCACTGAATTATGGTTTAGGAAAACTTAGGGTTTACTATTTTGGTTTTTCGAGAAAGTTAGGGATTTTGGTATTTTAGCAAGCATGTTTAGTTTTAGGATTTAAGAAAATAGTTTAGAGTTTTATAAAAATAATTATGATTTTTAGAAAATATAAAGAAGACTAGGGTTTGGAGATTTAAGAAAACGTTTGGAGATCTTGGACAAAAGGTTATGGTGTAGACGAAAAATAGTTGGGTAAATAATTTTAGGGTTTTAAAACTTTTGGAAACAGAAGAAACACTTTAGGGTTTTTAAGGTTTTTTGGAAGCAGATGAAATAATTTAGGGTTTTTAAGATTTTTTAAAAGCAGAAAAGATAATTTAGGTTTTTATGATTTTGGAAACAGAAGAAATACTTTCAGGGTTTTGAAGTTTTGATCGCTGACTAATGGCTACTGGTTAAATGTATGATTTAATGTAAAATATATTATTAAGTTTAATACTTTTGGTTACTTAAAAAAAACAAATGATGGAAACATTGTAAAAAACATTAAATAAAAAAAATTATAATCAAACCTCCGTTCGTTGGTTCCTCCACAATTTGCTACTGGATGAACAAAAACAAAGGCAGTGTTGCTGTCTTTGAAAGGATTGTTGATTGCTTTGTAACACCCCGATACCCCATATAAATACTGTACATATACCAGGTACACATACAATATGTATATAGAGTATAAGAATGTCACTTTTCATCACCATTATAACTCTTTACTTTAATTTTTAAAACCATAATACATTTAAATCATATGAAAGTATTTACAAAATGGTTATTCTTATCATGGTAATACATAAATATAAGTTACATTGTTTCTTCCAAAGATTCATTTATACAAATGAATACATTCTTATGAAAATACAGTATAATTACATGCATGCACCACCATCTAGTTGGTCTCGAACTACACTTGTCCTCGTTGTGACATAGTAGCTTATCTCCAGCTTCATCACCTATATACCTGCGCGATTAAGATAACCGCGCTAAGCTCGAAAGCTTAGTAGTACAAGTAACCATTAAAATATACAATATAAAGGAAACATACCTCATATGTTTAGTCTCATGTTTTAACATTTTCTTACTCTGTTTTCCCCATTTTCAATGCATTCTTCATATAATCCTATTAACCTTATAGAGGATATACATATACACATATAACATAACCATCAAACATAATTCAATAAATTGATAGAACCTTCATATTATGATACTTACCAATTTCACCTCATACATATCATATATATCATTTTATACTTTATAATCGCATATTGCATATAACTTCACAAACCATATCTCCTTTCAATAATTCATGTATGTTATATAATCATATCACTAACCACAATTCATCATTCACAACTCACATTTCCAACAAAGGCAACATAAATCCCATTACTCATTTATTTCAACTTGTATATACATCACATTAACAACAAAGACAGACTCGGGCCCAAAAGATACTAATATGTCATTCAAAGTTCAGAGTTAATGCTTTGGTTTTGTTATCACATTTATCAATATCATATACCCAACTAGGCTTCAAGGATTAAGTTCAACCAAGCTTCAAGGGGAGCAAAGCATGCTAAGCTTCTACCCAACTTGGCTTCAAGAACTAACCCAACCTAGCTTCAAGGGTGGTAACATCTCAATTAGGCTTCAAGGATTCAATCCAACCTAACTTCAAGAGATTGTTACACTTATTAGGCATGCCACCAACAACAAAACTCTGAAAATGAATAACACATTAGTCACACAATTCATTTATTATTTCATTATCAATTTCATTCTCATTCTCATCATCATTTACATCATCATAGCCAACCACAATGGCATCATTTAGGCAAAACATGCCTCATTTATCTCATTCTCAATATCATAGCCAACCACAATGGCTTTATACATCATCACCTCTCAATTTACATTTCATATTCCATCACAATATCACATTTCATAGTTCACCACAATATCACATTATCACCTTTCATAGTTCATCACAATATCACATTATCACATTTCATAGTTCATCACAATATCACATTATCACATTTCATAGTTCATCTTTGATATTTATATACATAATCATTCATTACTCAAGTATGCACAATCAATTGCATTACCATATAAATTGGAATACACATCATACAAATCATATCCTCACATCTTTCACATTTCATAACATATATATATTGAATGCCTTCACATCTTATATGTATTAATGTATTATCATATCTCTTATCTTTTCATTGCGTATACAATATTAATATTTATTTTAACAATATACTTATATGCAATCCAATAGGGTTTTGTACTTACCTCTAAAGAACTCACTCCCATATAACTTCTCTTCCATAGATCTTTCAATACTTGGATTAGGGCAATTCCATCTCCTAAAACCTAATCCAAAAGTAATCATACACACTCACTTAGAAATACACATGAGGTAATACAAATAAGAATCAATTAGGGCAAACTCAACACATGACACGCTCATCAACACGGGCGTGTTCCTGATCTTGCCCTAACTCCACAACACAGAAACATTGACACGCTCATAACCACGGGCGTGTCACTGGGCGTGTAATACATTCTGTATCTCAAAAACATCAACACGTCCAATCAACAAGAGCGTGCTCATGGCCGTGTCAATTCTCCAAACTCACAGTAGCTATGACACGCTCAATAACACGGGCGTGTTACTGGTCGTGTCAATTCTACTGCCACACAGAACTTATGACACGCTCAATAACATGGGCGTGTCACTGCTCGTGCTACCAACTCCAGAAAACAGAACCAACGACACGCCTAACAAACTGGCCGTGTCTCTGGGCGTGTCCGACTAAAAACCCAGATTCCGGTCAACACACAACAACATCCAACAATACCCATCTTTTTATCATTACTCACTTCAAACAATCTTCATCAAACACACCCAAAAACCATAACAAACTTACCAAAACATCAACAACACTCAAAACACACACCAATCATCATTATAAACTTCATTCATATACCAATTTATCAAATCCCCAAATTTCATTAAACTCAACCCTTATTCAACAATTCATCATCATCTTCACAAATAATCATATTATCATCATCCAATTACCAAATCAACACATATATATACTTAAATCTTTCAATATCATCATCATCACACATCAACCATACCAAACCCAACTCAAACAATGAAAATCAATTTAAAGAAATAAATACTTACTTGAATCCTTTATCAAATCTTCATCTCTATCATCAAATCTCTTGAATTCCTTAAGAAATTTGGTAAGAAAATCACATCTTTCTCTCTTTCTCTCTCTCTCTCTCTCTCTCTCTCTCTCTCTCTCGGCCAAGAAGAACGAAGAAGACGAAGAAGGAGTAGAAGGAAGAAGAAGTTTCTACTTCTTTCCTTTGTCCTTATCCATATATATATATATATAATAATAATAATAATAATAATAACAATAACAATAACAATAACAATAGTAATAATAATAATAATACTTTAAATCTCCACCACATATTCTTTCTTTGATTTTCTTCTTCTCTTTTCTTTTTGTCTTTATTATTATTATTATTATTTAGTTATACAAATATATATACAACTCACTTATCCTTCACCATTATATATATCCCATGTATATGTGATGTATATGTATATGTCTTACATATATTATCCTTATATTTCACATATACACATATACATTAAATCCAAATACAACAACAATAACTCCAAAACTCTTAGGGTCTATTCCGGGATATTACAATTCTCTCCCCCTAAAAAAAATTTCGTCCTCGAAATTACTCAGTACAATAACATTCCATTCTTACAAATACACCATTTAAAATTTTCATCAAATCACATAGTTTGCACTCTCCCCCTTAGAGTCAATTATATTATTCAATTCCACAACTTGTCACGATAAAAATCTTTATACCTTATTACATTCTTATCCAATATTCAAAATAACTCATTATACTCTCAAATACCTTATCTATATGCAAAAATTCAATCATCCTTTAACATACTTATGTTACATTCCATTATTACATTCAAAATATTTTATCACTTCATCTCTTTATAACTATTCTCTTAACTTTAACTTTCAAGATCATAAACTTATATCTTAATATTAATTATCCCATCATTACAATTATCCTTACAAACAAACATTTATCAAACCTTCATTGATAATAATATTCTTATTTCTCATACACTTCATTCCTTCTCTAGTATTTTCTCACTTAACATCAATATTAATACAATGCTTTTGAACTTACTTTACAGGAAATCAACTTCTTCCCTTTTCTCATCATTAAAATTGATATAATTCAATTAATTCATGTTCGTTCATCTATCAAAATTTTACATTGTATACATCATTATTTATCTCTTATGCCTTTAGCACAACCATACATATTAAATCTCAATAATAATTCACAATTATAGCAAAAATCCAGATCAATTGATTTATTCTCCACAATATCTTAACATCATAATCTTGTTTGATTCAAATCAATAGTTCACTTATCTAAATTTATCATGAATAACCATCCACTTTAATTTATCTTTCAATATACACATAGTTTATCTTTCATTATCTCAATACAATTCCACCAAAATTCATAATTATCTCATACCATGCTTATCATTCATAGTTTACTCACTCAAATATTAAACCCATCCATTTATTCACCGTATACCATAAACATAATCAATATAGCTCTCAAACACATTCTGCAATCTTCTTTCATTATCATCTTCTCACTTATCATATCATTACTATATTAACAATAATTACCTTTTTCTCACATTACTCATAACTTAAAGTATTTCCACAATTCTCTTTCTGTCTTTTCTTTTCCAGAATTATAACCAAATTGCTAACACAAAAACCATAAAATACACTTCATCAATCATAACCGTTAATCATGTTTCTAGAAACATAATTATCAATCTTACTAAAGTAGTATTACAATTATACTTTCTTAGTCTCAATTCTGTGGATAACAAAGTTAATCGGCCAAATACCATAAATACACTATATGGCCATAGGAGATTAATGATCACATCTGAAACTTATAAATCAATACTGTTCCTCTATTATTTTATTTCCAACTTTCCAATTATACTACTAAGTTGCATCACAAATATAATATCTCCATTCTCCAAACTTTACTACATCCAAAATTAACATATGTCAACTCTATCTCAACACAATTTACTCTTAATTATTTGATCACCATTTGCATGTCTCATATACAACAATATTATCCTTAACCTCTCCTTCACACATCATTCAATCTTATACAGATCTTACATAAATTTCATTCTTTATACTTTCTTTTTCCCTTATAATTTCTTATTAAATTTATATACACAGAACATTTCCTCACACAAATACTTTGGCTCATAACATTTATGATAGCCAAATTCAGTTATTATCATAACAATATTACTGTCCACCATTTCCCAAATTAATCCTTATTTCCATAACCATTTCACTATCCAACATTTCTTAAGTTTATTCTTATTTTCATTTCATCACATACTCTTTACGTCAATCAAGGCCTAATCTCTCTTAGGTCCACTACTACATGCAATGTCATTTCCAATATACATCAAATATGCAATTATATAACACATCCATAGATCACATTCACAATGTGATTTACTTTCCACATTTCTTACATTTTACAATTACATTCATATCAAAAACTCATTCCACATTTTCTATACATGTATACACATAATCATACAATGATATTTAATTCCTCTTTTACATATTTTCAACACAATTTAACATTTTACTATTTCGTGAACAACATCATTTTTATCCCTTTTTGACATGACTTAAGTTGTTTATCAACCCAACACATATACATTATCACCATGATATTACTTCACAAAATCTTAGTCACGCTACTAAGGTGACATCTCTCTCACATATATTTTTAAATGCATTAGTATACCATCTATACATCCATTTGTTTATTCTTCAACACATAGATATATATATATATATATTACTCACATATCTATACACATGTACATTACATCCACTCATATATACATTGGGCTCAATAATCTCTTTATACTCTCCAAGTCTAATTATGACAAATCTCAATTTCTTAAATCCACATTGATCCATCCCATTTCTTACTGTCAATATTATCCCATGACCTAGCTTTGCTCAGGTTTGTCAATGCAAGCATAATCATTCTCATACTATCAATCACATTATTCAATTTAATAGTACTCTCATATACAGTAATATTCATTCCACAAGCTCATGGGTTTAACTTACATTAAGATTATCAATACTCAAATAGTCTTTACCCAAATTCCATTAACACTATAATTTCACAACTTACTACTTTACTTAAACTTCCATTCACTCATCTTATGTTCTTAATATCAACTTAAAAAAAAACATCTTATATATACACATTACAAAACAACCTCAAAAGTATATTCTTTTCACAAATATTAAAGCTCATTTCCAAAAATCTAATTATCACATCTTTCCACCATTAATATGAGCTTTAACAACACTCAAGCGTATCACATTTCTAACATTAAAATCACAATGTTTGCATTTAAAACAGCAATGCAACAACACCATTATATTTCCTTATTTAACCAACATCATCTCTTTTTCTTTTAAAAACTTTAACTTTACATATTCAAATCATAAATGGTCAAACTTTGTCTATACCCATCAACTCATTCAATATACCACCATACTCTCTTCATTTAAATAACATAACTTTCAATATTCACAATTCGACATTATTTCCTCTGTCTAGCAAACTCAACATAAACTTTCTTATAAAGAGGTTTAAAGTATAGAAGAAAGAGTACATACTCTTATCTTAATTTGATTTTCAAATTCATTTCCAACTTTATTTTCCTTTCCATTTCTTTATTTTTCAATTCATATTATGTCATACATAATATTACTCATAAACATCAATATTACATTCCATGTTGCACATGACATAACATTTTTCATATGTCTCATCAACATGCATATTTCACATTACATTTCGTAATTCGTTTCTCATAAATAATTAGGCACTATGCCTCAATTATAATTCATTTCCAACATCATTGCCAACAATCATGGTTTCTTCTCACATCAACATAGTATACACATATATCATCAACTATATTAAACATCTCATGTAACACAAATATTTTACAAATCATATTATGCCACATCCGAGACCAACCTAGGTGTTAATGCATGTGCATGTATCAAAATTTTCATTCTTTTTATTTTCATTTATCATCATTTTTTTTAAAACTTTTCTTTGTAAATTTACTTAGGCCGAGAATCTCGAAACCTAAGCTCTGATACCAAAATAATTGTAACACCCCGATACCCCATATAAATACTGTACATATACCAGGTACACATACAATATGTATATAGAGTATAAGAATGTCACTTTTCATCACCATTATAACTCTTTACTTTAATTTTTAAAACCATAATACATTTAAATCATATGAAAGTATTTACAAAATGGTTATTCTTATCATGGTAATACATAAATATAAGTTACATTGTTTCTTCCAAAGATTCATTTATACAAATGAATACATTCTTATGAAAATACAGTATAATTACATGCATGCACCACCATCTAGTTGGTCTCGAACTACACTTGTCCTCGTTGTGACATAGTAGCTTATCTCCAGCTTCATCACCTATATACCTGCGCGATTAAGATAACCGCGCTAAGCTCGAAAGCTTAGTAGTACAAGTAACCATTAAAATATACAATATAAAGGAAACATACCTCATATGTTTAGTCTCATGTTTTAACATTTTCTTACTCTGTTTTCCCCTTTTTCAATGCATTCTTCATATAATCCTATTAACCTTATAGAGGATATACATATACACATATAACATAACCATCAAACATAATTCAATAAATTGATAGAACCTTCATATTATGATACTTACCAATTTCACCTCATACATATCATATATATCATTTTATACTTTATAATCGCATATTGCATATAACTTCACAAACCATATCTCCTTTCAATAATTCATGTATGTTATATAATCATATCACTAACCACAATTCATCATTCACAACTCACATTTCCAACAAAGGCAACATAAATCCCATTACTCATTTATTTCAACTTGTATATACATCACATTAACAACAAAGACAGACTCGGGCCCAAAAGACACTAATATGTCATTCAAAGTTCAGAGTTAATGCTTTGGTTTTGTTATCACATTTATCAATATCATATACCCAACTAGGCTTCAAGGATTAAGTTCAACCAAGATTCAAGGGGAGCAAAGCATGCTAAGCTTCTACCCAACTTGGCTTCAAGAACTAACCCAACCTAGCTTCAAGGGTGGTAACATCTCAATTAGGCTTCAAGGATTCAATCCAACCTAACTTCAAGAGATTGTTACACTTATTAGGCATGCCACCAACAACAAAACTCTGAAAATGAATAACACATTAGTCACACAATTCATTTATTATTTCATTATCAATTTCATTCTCATTCTCATCATCATTTACATCATCATAGCCAACCACAATGGCATCATTTAGGCAAAACATGCCTCATTTATCTCATTCTCAATATCATAGCCAACCACAATGGCTTTATACATCATCACCTCTCAATTTACATTTCATATTCCATCACAATATCACATTTCATAGTTCACCACAATATCACATTATCACCTTTCATAGTTCATCACAATATCATATTATCACATTTCATAGTTCATCACAATATCACATTATCACATTTCATAGTTCATCTTTGATATTTATATACATAATCATTCATTACTCAAGTATGCACAATCAATTGCATTACCATATAAATTGGAATACACATCATACAAATCATATCCTCACATCTTTCACATTTCATAACATATATATATTGAATGCCTTCACATCTTATATGTATTAATGTATTATCATATCTCTTATCTTTTCATTGCGTATACAATATTAATATTTATTTTAACAATATACTTATATGCAATCCAATAGGGTTTTGTACTTACCTCTAAAGAACTCACTCCCATATAACTTCTCTTCCATAGATCTTTCAATACTTGGATTAGGGCAATTCCATCTCTTAAAACCTAATCCAAAAGTAATCATACACACTCACTTAGAAATACACATGAGGTAATACAAATAAGAATCAATTAGGGCAAACTCAACACATGACACGCTCATCAACACGGGCGTGTTCCTGATCGTGCCCTAACTCCACAACACAGAAACATTGACACGCTCATAACCACGGGCGTGTCACTGGGCGTGTAATACATTCTGTATCTCAAAAACATCAACACGTCCAATCAACAAGAGCGTGCTCATGGCCGTGTCAATTCTCCAAACTCACAGTAGCTATGACACGCTCAATAACACGGGCGTGTTACTGGTCGTGTCAATTCTACTGCCACACAGAACTTATGACACGCTCAATAACATGGGCGTGTCACTGCTCGTGCTACCAACTCCAGAAAATAGAACCAACGACACGCCTAACAAACTGGCCGTGTCTCTGGGCGTGTCCGACTAAAAACCCAGATTCCGGTCAACACACAACAACATCCAACAATACCCATCTTTTTATCATTACTCACTTCAAACAATCTTCATCAAACACACCCAAAAACCATAACAAACTTACCAAAACATCAACAACACTCAAAACACACACCAATCATCATTATAAACTTCATTCATATACCAATTTATCAAATCCCCAAATTTCATTAAACTCAACCCTTATTCAACAATTCATCATCATCTTCACAAATAATCATATTATCATCATCCAATTACCAAATCAACACATATATATACTTAAATCTTTCAATATCATCATCATCACACATCAACCATACCAAACCCAACTCAAACAATGAAAATCAATTTAAAGAAATAAATACTTACTTGAATCCTTTATCAAATCTTCATCTCTATCATCAAATCTCTTGAATTCCTTAAGAAATTTGGTAAGAAAATCACATCTTTCTCTCTTTCTCTCTCTCTCTCTCTCTCTCTCTCTCTCTCTCTCTCTCGGCCAAGAAGAACGAAGAAGACGAAGAAGGAGTAGAAGGAAGAAGAAGTTTCTACTTCTTTCCTTTGTCCTTATCCATATATATATAATAATAATAATAATAATAATAATAATAACAATAACAATAACAATAACAATAACAATAGTAATAATAATAATAATACTTTAAATCTCCACCACATATTCTTTCTTTGATTTTCTTCTTCTCTTTTCTTTTTGTCTTTATTATTATTATTATTATTTAGTTATACAAATATATATACAACTCACTTATCCTTCACCATTATATATATCCCATGTATATGTGATGTATATGTATATGTCTTACATATATTATCCTTATATTTCACATATACACATATACATTAAATCCAAATACAACAACAATAACTCCAAAACTCTTAGGGTCTATTCCGGGATATTACATGCTTTCTTGTTGCTAATGTCTCTTGTGCTAGGGTTTTTCTGTCTCTTTTTTACTCCAATAAAGACTAATCTTTCTGATCCAGTCAAAGTCCCTTAATTCTCAGTTTTAATGTGTTATTTATAGGAAAAATTATCAACCTACTTCTAGTTGTTTAAGGAAATTCAAACCAATTAGAAAAAGAAACCAAAACCAAAAATAATTTGGTTTTAGGAAAAACTGCATTGGAAATTTGTGAAATAAAAATAATTAGGAAATAATTAGGAAATTCCTACGGGAGAATTGGCCTGGCTAGTTCAACTTTCGGCAACGATTTTTTCGTCGGCGATTTTTATTTTTATTTTATTATTTTTATTATTTTATTAACTTTACCATTTTTATTTTTATTAAAAATTATAAATAATAAATTCTAAAATAAATATTATTTAATTAAAATAACGCAAAAATTATTTTGGACTATATAAAAAATATCAGACCAGACTAGGTAAAAAATGAAGGGTTTACAGTTTGCCCCTTGCTTGAATAATCTGAAACTACAGCAAAAGAGAGTGAAAAGCAATAAGACTCAATTTTTCTAAGATGGTTGAGGTTTTGGGTTTTGGACCCGGTTAGAATTTTGGACTCAAGCATAATTTTAGATTCTAGACCTAAGGGTAATTTGGGTTCTGGACCTGAGCTAAGTTCTGGACTTAAGAGGAATTTTAGATTCTAGACCTAAGAATAATTAGGTTTCTAGACCCGAGCTAAGTTTTGGACTTAAGAATAATTAGGGTTTTGGACCCGAGCTAAGTTCTGGACTTAAGAGGAATTTTAGGTTATGGACCTAAGAATAATTAGGGTTCTGGACCCGAGCTAAGTTCTGGACTTAAGAGAAATTTTAGGTTCTAGGCCTAAGGGTAATTAGGCAGTAATATACTAAAAAAATTTAGCTAATGCACATGCACATATTTTCTCTTTGCCCCCTGAGTGTAAAAATAAGTACAAAAATATTTATACACATGCAAGTATTTGAATGATTAAATTGAATAATTGAGTTTCCTATTTTTTTACTATGTAGTCACTGTTCATGCACTATTTACTATTCTTAAATAGTAACTTAATATTTATAAACTGTATCCTACTATTTGTAAATAGTAACATACTATTCATCAATAGTGAAATTTACATTTTAAATTTTGTTTTTTTTGCTTTGCCATTCCTCTATATAAACGACTGATTTCTTCATTTTGTTCACAGCAAACTTCTTCATTTCATAGCTATAAGCCTTTCATTTTAGAGAGTTTAGCATATAGTTTTGGAAAAATGCATGCTTCAAGATCAAGAACTCGATCTAATGCTGAGTTATTGGAATTTATTCGGTGGCATAAAAATAAAAATATAAATCTACTAGCCGGGATGCCTATCCATCCCAGTTCAAATCAAAAGAGCAAGGTAATTTTTTATTTTAACAACAAATTTTTTTTTTTCCTCTTTTTTCTTCTTTTTTATTTATATTTATATTTTTTGTTTTTTATTTTCATATATATTTTTTGTTTTTTAGAAAATTTAAGAAAAATAAATTATTTAGATGAATATATTTAAGAAATTAAGTAAATAGATATAATAAAAATAGAATATAAATTAATTTAGCCTAAAATCGATGGTAATGATATAATGATATACTTACCTCGTGTTAACTTACCTAGCTCCGTGTTAGCATGACCGTTGCGTTATTCAGGGTGGAAGGTGTGTCTATAAAGCCTGACAATGGTATGATGTAGCGCCTTATCGGGTAAGGCAGATTATCCGAGATTGTGGTTTTGAGAGGTTCATCTTGGAATTACCATCCGAAGAGTATCCGATAGACTGGAGTGTGGTCCAGGCGCTTGCAAAACGATGGTTGAACACAACTCATACTTTTCACTTGCCCATTGGACAGATGACAATTGGTCCGATTGATTATACAACTATAACTGGTATCCGGTATGACGACCTTCCGGTTCCTCTTGCCAATGATATTTTGACATTTGAAGAAATCCAACAATTAATTGGTATGGAACCATCATTTAAAGGGCCTTTCAAGATTAAAATTGAGCCAATTCATAGTTATTGGATGAACTACGAAGGACGGGTTCACAGAGACGCAACCCAACATTATGCTCAAGGATTTTTATTGTATTTGCTCGGGTCGACCATTTTAGGTAACACCGAATCCACCATCCATTTGTCAGTGTTGAGGGCCCTTACTTATATGAGGATGGTACCACTTTACGGCTGGGGTGAAGCTGGTCTTGCCTATCTTTACCATGGTCTTGACAAAATTTACAGAAATAAGAAGTCCTTTTTTGGCTTTATGGTGATTGTCGAGGTACTCTTCTTCCACTAATGTAAATTCCATTCTTATTCTTGCATGAATTTGGCTTTTATTATTGTTGTAGGCATGGGCATATGAGCACAATCTTGTGAAGGTGCCTGGCATTTCCTGAGAGAGAATCGGGTATCCAAGATTAAATTTCTGGTTGTCAGATTGCGTAAAAGTTCCCGCCTCTCACCATGTGCATACCCACGCTTTGTCTTGAGCTGCTTAACCTGGGACCAGGTAAAATAGCATTAGTATACTTTAAAATTTATATATGTAATTTTACTTACCTTATGTCAATTTGTAGGTGAATTTGGCCTGGTGGAACACAGAAGAGCGGACAAACTGGACTTTCTCTATGAATGCCGCACTGCCTTTTCAACATACTCGCCGAGTCATCGCCGGCCCTGTGTCTAGTGGCTGGTTGCTGGGAGAGAGAGTATATGAGTGGTTTCTTGGTCCCAAGCAATGAAGGATCCTGATGCATTGCACGGAGTATACCTTGAATATCACATCAATGCCGGAGGATGCTTGGTGGTTGGCTCAGCATGGTTATGATGTTGAAACCTTTCTCTATCTACCGAGTGCATCTTATACTCAGTTTACTCAAATTGGGCTTTTAAACTTTGACATATCTCCTATTGGTGTATGGGAAATTTCTGAAGAAAATGAGGATAGAGATGAAGAGGAACATCATGGAGAGGGAGGAGAGTTTGTTCCACATCTTGGGGCTAGCACTTCTCAAGTAAACTTTTACCATTTTTCCATTGCAATTGCTTCTTTCTTAACTTGTTTTGACTTTTTTAATGGTTGTTGCAGGCTGCTGGCCCATTTGATCAATAGGCTTGACCTTCTTTTACTGCTCCTTTAATTGCTCATTCTAGTCCACCGGATACACCATCTCATCCACAGGGCATTAACATGAATTGCCTGGTAGATTTTCTTATTCCATGATAATTTATGCTATATGTATGCTCTTACTCTTTTCCATTCTGGCTCACAGTAGATGCTTGAAGAATAAAACAAGAAACTTCAAGAAGAGCTGGCCGCTAGTCATCAACAGGTTTCCCATTTTGAAAATTTGTACCATCAATCAGAGCAAAATTTTTGAGACTTTCTATTTCAGGGGATGAGAGATCCTAGTGCTTCTTCATCTAGAGGCCCCCAAACTGATGACCATGAGATCCTTTCATCTACTTTTGATGAGGACCATTACAGATCGAAACTCCAAGGTAATAGAGATTCTGGTGCTTCTACTTTGGGCGGACTCGGGACGGGTGATTTGCCTCCTCCTCCAACAGGCGATGATTTTTTCAGAGCTTTATTTGATGATCTACCACCTCCTTCTTAGTGATGTATAAATATTGTGTCAATTGAGGATACATTGTAAAATAAGTATAAAAATAATAATGATAATATATAATGTTTATTTTACTGCAACTTTTTTCTTTTTTCTTTTTTTATCATCATTATTGCGCCACAATTTTCCTTTTCACATTCACAGCAGAACCAATTAACTAAAACCAAATGCAACCCGACAATTAAAGAAATTTCATTGCTAATTCTTTTTCCTCATGCATCACGGTCTCATGCTTTCCTTATCAATTTTGGAATGGCATAATCCTTCTATATAAATCACTTTTCAAGCCATAATTTCATACAAAAGCCAAGAGATTTTCCACTTCAACATAAAAACTCCTTTTATTAATTCTAATTTTCCTTTCGCCTTCCATAATGACCGAACTGTATTTAAAGAAAATAAAAATTCTATTTAAGAATATGAATGCCATTCATTAGAAGCAAATGTCTTGGTCAAAAATTGATACTTTGAAGTGTTTTCAAAATGCTAAATTGGACCATTCTTTTTTACATGCCATGACTTCTTTTTGGAATGTGGATTCTATAACATTTAAAATTAATGGCTTTGAAATATGTCCCTTGATTGAAGAATTTGAGGCCATCCTTGGATATCCAAATAATCAACAAATGGCATTATCTATATTGATTTCCAAGACTCAATAGAAGATGCAAATGTTATTTCAAATCTCAAAGCCCAAAGTTTTACAGTTGATGAGAGGTGAGAAAATTTTGCTTGGTCCCTTAATTGACTTTTGTCTTTCTCATTTGGCTCCTACTAAGGTATGGGGATGTATGCTTTGTCTTTGCTTGCTTGGCAAATTCTTGCTTGTTTCCTCTGATTGTGATATTGATCCGTGAGTATTGGATATCATGGACCTAATGGAAGGAGGCTTGTTGCCGATACTAGTGATCTTAGCTGAGACTTTAGTTGGATTAGACCGGCTTAAATCAAGATTGTCAAAGAGACTGACCGGGAGTCCATTGTTGCTTCAGGTAATTACCTAAACTACCCTTTCGAGTTTTCAATTTAATTTTTTCTTTCTTCTTCTTTTTTATTATTTTTTATTGATCTAATTTTTGCCTAGTCCGTCCATGCGGGTTTTCGAAACTGGCTAGCTGTCCTAATTTTTGCCTAAGTCACCCTTGCGGGTTTTCAACTTAGCGGACTCTTTTCTGCCCTTGTGGGTTTTCGGACTAGCGAGTTTTCCTAAGTTTTGCCTAAGCTGCCCTTGTGGGTTTTCAACTTAGCGGACTCTTTTTTTTAAATTAAATTTAATTTTCCCTCATAGATTTGGCTTTAGGAGCATCTCTGCTTGCTTGATACTCCATCCATGGATTTTGCTAGATATCTACCACTGCATCATTTCGCTAGGAAACTACTCCATCCCGCTTCTTCATATGCTGACTGGGTTGACTGGATCCACTCAAGCGCTGAAGTCGACATCCATTGGTTAGTACCTTGGTGGAAGATTTCTCGTATCACTGTGCAGACATACTTGATGTATGTACCTCTTGCTACTCTTCGTCAAGGTACTTGCTATGATCCCTGTCGACTTGGCCGTCACTATGGAACTGAGCCTCAAGGTTTTGAATTCACTTGAAACACCCCTATATCCCGTATACGTACCAAGCATGCTTAAATGATCGTAATATACGTATACTGAATATAGAAAATGCCATAGTTTAGAAATACACAACATATATCTTTATAAATAAGTGAAACCAATCTCAAACATTTAAAAGAAATCCAAAAGACACTATATATAAAAACGTTTATTAACTCGCAGCGGAAGTTATTACAACTATTTGCAAATACAAATATGTTATAAATCGAAGTTTACAAAACATAGAATATATACATGATTGGCAGCTTGACTCTCTGATATTTAAGTTCCAAAAATAAATTCTTCAATGCCTAGTCTCACTTGGTCTCGAGGAGCTCTCAGGTTCAACTCTGTCACCTGCGCGATCAAACACTATCGCGCTAAGCCAACGGCTTAGTAGCACAAACTATAATACTACTATGTTTTGATGCAATGCCAAAGTCACAATCAATCTCAAACATCATTCAAAAGAATAACACATTTCAACATCATACTTTGTTCAATGTCATAACAACATTCATATTATATCTTCATAGTTCCATTAATTTCACCATTCAAAAATCACATTAAATACAAAGACAAGCATGGGCCCGAAAACACTAATATGCCATTCAACTTTCAGAGTTAATGTTTTGGTTCAATTATCACATTTATCATTATCCCAACTAGGCTTCAAGGATTAGGTTCAACCAAGCTTCAAGGGGAACAAAGCATGCTAAGTATCAACCAAACTTGGCTTCAAGAACCAACCCAACCTAGCTTCAAGGGTTGTAACATCTCAATTAGGCTTCAAGGACTAGACCCAACCAAGCTTCAAGGGGAGTAAAACATGTTAAACTTCAACCCAACTTGGCTTCAAGGATCAATTCCAACCTAACTTCAAGAGATTGTTACTATTAGGCATGCCACCAACAACAAAACTCTGAAAATGAATAACATATTAGACGAATAACACATTAGACACACAATTCATTTATTATTTCATTACCAACTTCATTGTCTAATCTCATCATAATTTAGGCAAACATGCCTCACTTATCTCAAATCACATTTCATATTTCATCATTGATATATATATAACAATTTACATTATTCATAGATTTATAATCTTCCACATACATTTGTTTGGATCATTTTTGTTTCAAGTGTGTTTAAAATGTTTATTTTTATGTTTAGGTGCAAAAAGACCCTTGGAAGATCAAAACAATTCAAGAAGAGAAAAGAACAAAGAACAGTAGCTAACACACTCAAGGGACACGGCCAAGCTTGTGGCCGTGTCTCTCAACACAAGCTCCAACACTGCCAGGTTGCTTCAGCTTGGCCGTGTCACACTTAAATCCAAAGAAAAAAAATAAATGATGAAATCAGGCAGTAGACGACACGGGCAAGGGACACGGCCAAGCCAGTGGTCTTGTCTCTCCAAATTGATCCAACACGGCCAATTTTCCCTTAACTTGGCCGTGTCTCCTATCATCTTGGCCGTGTCTCTCATGGCTAAAGATTTCAAACAAAGCCAAATCTCCTTTGGTTGAATTAAATCACATTGTACACAACATAACATTATTCAAATGGACATAATCAACATCATTAACACTTATTTTACATGCTCATCACAATATTCACATTACTAATATACATTAACAATACATTTGATTCCTTAACATATTTGCAAACAAGTGTATGCTAAGTTTAAACATCATATGCATATATGCAACAATATGGTTTGTACTTACCTTAAGCACCACTTATACACTTCTAAACACTTTCTTTTTCCCAGAATTCTTCAAATTAGGGTAAAACCTTCTTCCATAACCAAAATAATGAAATTTCTTGAATCACCAACTTGATCACTTAGATCTTCCTTCAATTGGAGCTTAGAACATCCAAAATCCTCTCTTAGTCTCTTGCTTTCTCTTGTCTTTGGAGGAGCCGGCCACACCCACGGAAAAGAAGAAAAGATGATGAAGAAACAAAGTCAACTTCTCTTTAAATCTCCACCAAGTGTTCCAAAAGACAATTACCAACATACCCTCTTCTCACTTGTTCTAGCTTTCTTCTTAATCAAGTGTCCTTTATAGTAATTTCACACATAACAAATTAAAATATCTTCTTCCCTTGACCACTCACTTTGACTTATGTATATGTTATTTATACTTTCATATATACAACATATACACTTTTTTTTCTCTTGCAAATTAACATATACATTCAATCCAATTTAAAACAACAACAATATTCAAAACTTCTAAGGCATACATTGGGATATTACAATTCACTCCCGATTTAGACATGCCTTGTCTGATTGAAGCCTACTTGGATCCACTGAAGCAAAGCTGGCCTGCACGTTACACTTATCGTCTGCCATAGATTTTACATTTGTCAAATTTCTTTAGGAAACGCATTGTTAGGATGCAAAAATAATAAAAGAAATAATTAAGAGATGCTTCTTTTCCTTTTATAATTCGTCATCACCTTTTGCTATTGTGTTTATTTACTTCATCCATATCTGGTCAAATACTTATAACAGTGCACATAGAACAATTTTAACATTAATTCTATTTTATTAAATTGGGAAACACTCAAACATAAAGCTAGCATACACTAGATCACTCCTGTTGCCAACTAGCCCTTTTGGGTTTTCTAATTGCTGATTTTCTCTCATTTAGCCCTAATTGTTGCCTGGCCTGCCCTTTCGGGTTTTTGAAACTAGCGGACTGCTCTAACTTTTGCCTAGGCCGTCCTTTTTGGGTTTTCAACCTAGCGAGCTCTTTTCCTTTTTTTATACATAAAACCTCTTCAACCTGTCAATGTTCACTAGCTCACTAAACTAATTCCCGTCCATGTCTGATAACTTCACTGCACCCTTGTTCATGACTTGTTTCATAATGTATGGCCCTTCCCAGCTAGGCCTAAATGTTCCTCTTGGATCAGATACATTAGGCTTACATTATTTCAACACTAAATCCCCGACTTTGAGTTTTCTAATCTTAACTCTTCTATTATAAGCCCGAGCTATCTTCCTTTGATACAATTGATGATGATACAGTGCTTTTAACCTTCTCTCCTCTAGTAAAGCTAACAGTGTGTATCTACTCATTACCCATTCTGTTTTAGGCAGTTCAGCTTCCAAGACCACTCTTAACGACTTGATCTCAATTTCAATTGGCAACACTGCTTCCATCCCGTAAACCAAGGAGAATGGTGTCATTCCAGTTGGTGTTCGTACACTTGTTCTATATCCCCACAAAGCAAAAGGAAGCATCTCTGACCAATCCCTATATGTCTTGGTCATCTTGGACAAGATCTGCTTAATTGTCTTGTTTGTTGTTTCTACTGCACCATTACCCTTTGGTCTATAAGGAGAGGATCGGTGATGATGGATTTGGTACTTCGAGAATAAATCCTTAACTGCTCCTTGAAACTGTACCCCATTGTCTGATATCACACTGTGAGGGACACCATACCTGTAGACGAGGTTCTTTTTAATAAATCTAGCCATCTGACTTATGCCCAGTTTGTTGAAGGATTCGGCTTCCACCCATTTTGAAAAATAATCTACTGCTGCTATAATGAAATGGTAACCGTTTGAGGCTGTCAGATGTATCTCTCCTATGATGTCGATACCCCAAGTGGCAAAAGGCCAGGGTGAAGACATAGAATGTAATTCTTCAGGAGTCATGTGATTCAAATTACCATACATCTGATATTATTGGCACTTCTTTACAAACTCTGTACAATCTCTCTCCATAGTCAACTAGTAGTAACCTTGTCGAATTATCTTCTTAACTAGGACCAAACCACTCATGTGTAGACCGTAACATCTCATATGTATTTCTGACATAATATGCTCCACTTCAAGCTTCTTCAAGCATCTCAAATGCACCATGCACCCCATCGGACCATCTTCGATATAACTCCCTATGGAAGGTGATGTATTGTAAGGACCACCGCTTTATGGCTCTTCTTTCTTTCTTTGTTGCCCCCGATGGGTATTCCCTTTCCTCAAGAAATCATCTTATAGTATCATACCACGCATCATTATTTGTATCAGTTTCCATGATTGTCTAATATTCATAGCAAGGAGTTGACGAACTGGTCAAAATCAGAGGCTTAAGGAATAAGTTGTCATGATTTTCCCATACCGAAGCCAATGTGGCTAGGGCATCAACCATCTGGTTTTCTTCTCTTGATAGGTGTAAAAACCTGTACTCCTTGAAGTTCTTCTTCATCATGGTAAAGTAATGGTGGTATGGTTTTAGTTTTTTCCTCTTTCAGCTCCACTCTCCATTTACTTGGGACACTACTAGTAATGAATTGCCGAAAACTTCCACCTTATCCACCTTCATAATTAGTAAGGTTTCCAAAACAAAGATACATGCTTCATACTCCACCATATTATTGGTTGCCCTGAATTTCAAAATTTTTGGCTAAAGGGATAAGTTCCCCTTTGGGCGATTCTAGTATGACTCAAACCTGCTCCTTTCCTGTTTACTACTCTGTCAAAATACATCTTCCAACCTTGTACTTTAATTGCTTCTAAATGTTCTTCCAAAAATTCCAAGACTACCTCTTCCCTATCCGGTAATGGTTGTTGGGCTAGGAATTTTTCCACCGCTCTACTTTTGATTATTTTCCTGGTTACATACTCAATCTCAAATTCTTGTAATATTATTAACCATCGACCATACTTTCCAACCAAAGAGGGTGTCTCCCTTAAGTACTTCATTGGATCCAACCTGGAAATTGCTTGCACATTATACGATTGAAAGTAATGCAGCAACTTCTTAGAAGACCAAACCACGGCTATACAGGTTTTTTCAATGATACTATACTTAATTTTATAAGGTAGGAGCTTTCTACTCAAATAGTAAACTGCATGCTCAATCCCTGACTCATCTGCTTGGGCTAGCATGACTCCTATTGACTCTTCTTCTATTGCTATGTATAGTAACAAGGGTTTACCAGGTTTAGGTGGTTTCAAAATAGGCGGATTTAACAAATACTCTTTTATTCGCTCAAAAGGCCTTTTGACATTCTTCATTCCATAGGACTGGCTGATTCATTTTAACTAATTTAAAGATAGGCTCACAGATTATTGTGAGCTTTGCTATAAACCTGCTAATGTATTGTAATTTACCAATGAATCCTCAAACTTCTCTCTCCGTCTTAGGGACTGGCATATCCCTGATTGCTTTAACATTGTTAGGATCAATCTCAATGCCATTTGGACCAATCACATGTCCTAACAATTTGCCCAAGGTAACCCCGAACACACACTTCTTTGGGTTTAGTCTTAGCTTATATTTCAATGCTCTATCGAAGAATAATTCTAAGTTTTGGAAGTGTTGTTCCCTTGTATCTAATTTCACCATCATATCATCAACATATACTTCAACTTCTTTATGCATCATGTCATGATATAGTGTGGTGGCCATCCTTTGGTAGGTTGCTCCAGCATTCTTTAAGCCGAATGGCATCACCCTATAACAAAATATACCCCATGTAGTAATGAAAGCAGTTTTTGCTTTATCCTCTTGGGCCATTAACACTTGGTTGTATCCGAAAAATCCATCTACAAATGAGTGTAGCACGCTAGAGGCTGCACTATCAATGAGAACATCTATATGAGGTAAGGGAAAATCATCTTTAGGGGATGCCTTATTTAAATCTCTATAGTCCACACAGACCCTTATTCTTCCATCTTTCTTTGGCACGGGTACTATATTGGCTAGCCAATCTGGATATTCTATCACTTCAAGAAACTTTACTTGCATTTGTTTAGTGACCTCTTCTTTAACCAATTCAGCCCATTCAGGTCTTAATTGCCTAAGCTTTTGTTTGACAGGTTTCATGTGAGTGTAAGTAGTAATAAGATGTTCAGCTATGTCTTGATCTATTCCAGTCATATCCTCATAAGACCAAGCAAATACTTCTTCATATTTTTTGAATATTTTTTCAAATCTCTCTCTCTCATCAGGAGTAAGGTCGGATGCTGTGCTAATGTTTTTAGGATTTTCGATTGTTCCCATTAATGATTGTGTATCAACAGAATTAATATTAAAGATGCTCATACAACTGCTATTTGAATGTATGCAACCATCAGCAGAAACATTACACAAGTAAGCAAAATCAGACTTTATTGCATTCATTTTGGAAAAGAAAACATCATCATCCTCATACAAGGCAGACAAATTAAAATCAAAATCAAAATCATTGTTCTCAAAATCATAAGGCAGAATGTCTTCAAACTTCTCTTCAACCAGGGCAGCAATCTCCTCCGGGGTCTTTTCGGCTTTCAGGACAACTTCCTTCTTCTCTTTCAGATCGGATTCTTTGTTGGCTGGTAAGGTGAGCTCTTTCTTCACTTGATCCACTAGCTCAGCAACATTTGCAAAAATTTCAAAACCCGGGATCAACTTTCCCATGAACATGATTGGCTCGGGCTTTCCTTGGAGTGGTCCCATGTCTGGAGCTTTGACAAAAAAATTTTCAAGTGGCAAAAAGCTCATCTTCTCATTCTTCTTTGGCTGGACATCTTTATTGACTTCATCATATCCCAACCCCTTCTTGGAAGTTTGAGTCTTAATATTTGGAAGCTTTGTCAAACCAGCCTTGCCCTTTCCAAGACCAGCTCCAGGAAGAAAGTTCATGCTTTTCATCATGTTTAAGACTTTGGAGTCCACTACTTCATCATCAGAAATTACAGCTACTTAGAAACCGTTGAGTGGCCTCTCAATCATTAGAGCGTTAACAACCTCATTATCTTTGGCCTCGATGACCACTGTCTCATCTCCATTAGGGAACTTGATATTTTGATGAAGGGTGGAAGGAACTCCACCAAGAGAATGAAACCATGGTCATCCCAAGAGTAAGGCAAAGGTAACAGGTATGTCTAAAACAACAAATTCAACAATAGATTCAATTGGACCAACCTTGACAGTAATTTTGAAAGTTCCTTTGGCATGTCTCTTATTATTGTCATAATCCCGAATGGTTACCTCAGTTGGGTTTAGATCCCTTGTTGACATGGCTAGTTTTGGCAATATTTTAAGTGGAAGAACATTTATGGCAGACCCATCATCAACCATTACACATTGAGTCATTTTCCCTTTGATTTCTATTTTGATAAAGAGAGGGCAGATGTGATCTCTCCCCTCTTTTGGTAAATCCGCATATGAGAAAGATACCTCTCCCATATTAACTTCGTTCTTCTCTTGAATATCCTCACATTTCATTACTCCCTCAATTTTTATGAAGTTGATTAGCTCCTTCGGTGTTATGGAAGTGGAAATTGGCATGGTAGCTAAGGCCTTGGCCATAGTTTCTCGGTGATTTTTAGAAGTAGCCAATAAATCCCAAATGTTAACACTTGCTTGGGCTCTTTCCAGTTGCTTGAGCACGGTATCATCTTCCTCTTCTTTATTCCTTACTTCAAATTTTGGATCTCATGCATCAACCTCACACATCTATCCATGTTGTGCCCTTTCATTTGATGAAACTGGCAAAATGCTTTAGAGTCAAAATTAGGTGGGAGAGGGTCAGGAAAAGGACGAGGATTTAAGGGTTGTAACAATACATTTCTTTGAAGCTTATTGAGAACCCAAGACATCGGTTTCCCCAATTCTGAAAACTACCTCCTTGTTCCTTGACTAGTAGCATTAACACTGACTACCTTTTGCATGCCTTGGCTACCAGATTGATAGTTTCCTTTCTCATTCCTTCTTGTTGAAAAACGGTTCTTCTCTCTTTCCCATTCTTCGATTTGCATTCCAGCTTGGAGGAGATCTTTGAAATCATGGGTGAGTGTATGAGACATTCTTTCACAAAGACTAGGTAACACCCCTCTTACAATCATCCTTATTTGATCGGATTCATCGGGCCTTTTCTTGAGCAAAGCAGCCTTATTTCTCCACCTTTTGACATAGTCCACAAAATTTTCGTTTGGTCGTTCCCTAATGGAATCAACTTCCATTAAGGTAACTTCCATTTCAACATTGTATCCATATTGTTGGATGAAGACCTTGTATAGCAGATCCCAACTCTTTTGTGTTCCATCATCTAAGGTGCTGAACCAATCTTGGATAACAGGATCCAATTAGAGCATAAAGTACCTTAGAGTTTGAGCTTTAGTAGCTCGGGCAGACTGCATAGCAGTGATATACTGCTTCACATGGAGGTGAGGATTTTCGGTTCCATCAAACTTTGCAAAGGATGGCATCTTGAATTTGTATGGCACTTCTTCGTTTAGCTCAAATAATTTGTCAACTTTGGACATTTCTTCGGTTTTTACTTTCTTCTTAAATTTCTTTTCTAAATCCGCGATCATCTTTTCAACATTAGAATTTTCAGTCTTTTCAATAGTTGTCTTCTCAATAACCTTTAGTTCCTTTTTATCTTGAGGATCTTGAAAGTATTGAGCCCAGTCATGATCAAAAGCTACTTCACCAACTTTAATCTTCCCTTTATCCTTTGGCTTCCTAGAGCTAGCAGATGCTTCGGCATGATTTCCTAGAATCTCAGCCAATTAGTTCTTCATGGTCTTAGCTAGGGCCTCTTTTATTTCTTTTATCTTGGCATTGAGGGCATCATCCACCATTCTTTGAAATTTTTCGGGCTCCGTTGCTTTTGGTGAGCAAGTGATTGAGTCGTTGCTAGATTCTTCATCTCTGGCATTGGTCAGACTGTCGTAAGCTTTTGAACTGTCGTAATCCAGGGCTGTGAGCCAGAAGGGATCAATGATATGAGATGCAAATGTATGCATGTATGCACAAACAATAAACAAAGATAAGTAGGACATTCCTTCCAACCTTATAACATCCACACACGAATGGTGAGTCTTTTTTCCTAGGTATATGGTTAACAAAATACCAACATGGGATATCTTGTTTTCGAATATTTCCCTCAAACGTTTCAACCAATAGTTATATTTTTAAAATAGAAATAAGTTCATGATAATTCCCATTAATTAGTTTCTAATCCATTCAACCAACTAAAGTAGCTTTTATGCTATATTGGATTAAAACTAAATTAAGAGGTTTATTACAAATAGATTTCTCCCTTGAAAAAGTAATTAATGATTCATGCCAAAAACAAGCCCATGATCAATTATTTCTTAGTATAAACTAGGCTCACAATTGATTTTTGGTATTTCGTAATTGACCTAATTATTTGTAAGCTCTTTTGAAAATAATTTTGTTTCTAAGCCTATAGTAAAAAGATTTTAGAAAAAATGGATTTTGGGCTTAGTATTTGGGTCATGAGCAAAAGAATTTTTGATTTGTTTTTTAGAAAAGTTTTATGTCCAAAGACCATTTTGAAAAGTTTGGAAAATAGTTATGATCTTTTGGACTTTAAAGAAAAATGTATTTTGAGCTTACAATGTACTTAGGTCATATTAGAAAAAGATAAAACCAAATAAGCCATGATTTAAGCCAAGATAAACTAACCATAGTCAAACAAAATGCATTTGGGGTAAAACCTAAGGAAAGTAACTAGGCCAATTACATAAGCTTTAGACTTTGGGTTAAAAGGCTTAGGTTTCCACAGCAAGTATATAACAAATGGTATAAGGCTATGAGTGGTTATGCCATGCTCGATCTCCATACCTTAAGTGAAAGTATGGTGTCCCTCACATAACACAACATGGGTAACACGGGCATCCTAACTCACGCACACGATGCAATCTAATATGATGCAATGGATAAAATCATTATAAGAAAGAATAGAATAATATAAAGACCAACATAATCAACTTCTCTTATCCTCAGTAGAGTCGCCACTATGAGCGGGGATTTTTGCCCCCACCCCGGTGGAATGGTTCTTGCGACTTCAGCACTGTTTAGGCTCAGGGCCTTAGAGAACACGGGCCTAAGCTAGGAGAAAATGGAGTCGCCTCCCGGACGGGCGGGGGAAAATAAAAGGGGTGGATGACTCGATTCTTAAGGAACCCCCAATCCCCTAATGGGTTTGAAAAGTTGGATATGTGTGGGGAAGGTGATAAATGGCCCAACACCCCCACAACGCCCGGTTCATTGGAATCGACCTCCTTTGAAGGTCTTAATATTATAAAATTCTTAAATATAACAATATTATCCAAATTACATGCAACAATTAAAATAAAGCATCATTATATTAAAATCAAAGCAAGGTCCAAACAAAGCAAATAAATGGACACCCATCCGAGGATGGAAATATGTCTTTACATCATCCATGTATAAACTAGATAGGACACCCACCTAAAGATGGAAACATGTCCTTTACATTGATCTAAAATATAAAAGAAATTTAAATTACATAATATTTAACTAATGAGGTACCCATAATGTGGAAACATACCTCTTACAATTTTAATATTAAAATAAACAAATAATAATCATAATAATAAAGAAAATAATTCATCCATGATAAATTAAATAAATCAAGCATTGAAAATAAATCAACCATCAAAACATATAATAAATCACATAATCACATCTAAAATTAAATAAAGTAAATAAAGATACAAATTTAGGTTTATATCTTAATTTAGAGTTCTTTAATTAATAATTATGGTTTTGGGGATTTTGGAATTATTATTATTATTATTTAGGCTACCGTGAAGATTTTGGAAAAATGGAATAGATAAGGGTTTTATAAATTTAAGAAAGTAGTATGGGTTTTGGTTAATCAAATTAGGGTTTAGGGTTAACATCATGAAATTAGGGTTTTGAAATCTTAAGACATTAGGTTTATAATTCATGTTTACTGGATTGTTATTTTAACTTTGCTGGATCATGGTTTTAGGGTTTAGATTTACTAAATTAGGTTTTAAGTTAACTGAATTAGGGTTTAGGAAAACTTAGGGTTTACTGTTTTGGTTTTTTGAGAAAGTTAGGGTTTTTGGTATTTTAGAAAACATGTTTAGTTTTAAGATTTAAGAAAACAATTTAGAGTTTTATAAAAATAATTATGATTTTTAGAAAACGTAAAGAAGACTAGGGTTTGGAGATTTAAGAAAACATTTGGAGATCTTGGCCAAAAGGTTATGGTGTAGATGAAAAATAGTTGGGAAAATAATTTTAGGGTTTTAAAACTTTTGGAAACAGAAGAATCACTTTAGGGTTTTTAAGGTTTTTTGGAAGCAGAAAAATAATTTAGGGTTTTTAAAATTTTTTAAAAGCAGAAAAGATAATTTAGGTTTTTAAGATTTTGGAAACAGAAGAAATACTTTTAGGGTTTTAAAGTTTTGATCGCTGACTATTGGCTACTGGATGAATGTATGAGTTAATGTAAAATATATTATTAAGTTTAATAATTTTGGTTACTTAAAAAAACAAACGATGGAAACATTGTAAATAACATTAAATCAAAAAATTTATAATCAAACCTCCATTCGTTGGTTCCTCCACAATTTGCTTCTGGATGAACAAAGACAAAGGCACTGTTGCTGCCTTTGAATGGATTGTTGATTGCTTTCTTGTTGCTAATGTCTCTTGTGCTAGGGTTTTTCTGTCTCTTTTTTACTCCAATAAAGACTAATCTTTCGGATCCAATCAAAGCCCTTAATTCTCAGTTTTAATGTGTTATTTATAGGAAAAATTATCAACCTACTTCTAGTTGTTTAAGGAAATTCAAAGCAATTAGAAAAAGAAACCCAAACCAAATAGAATTTAGTTTTTGAAAAAACTGTGTTGGAAAATTGTGAAATAACAATAATTATGAAATAATTAGGAAATTCCAGCAGGTGAATTGGCCTGGCCAATTCAACTTTCGCCGATGAATTTTTTTGTAACCGATTTTTTTGTTGCCAATTTTTATTTTATTTATTTTATTTTTATCATTATTTATTATTATTTTATTAACTTTACCATTTATTTTTATTAAAAATTATAAATAATAAATAATAAAATAAATATTATTTAATTAAAATACCGCAAAAGTTATTTTGGACTATATAAAAAATATCGGACTAGACTGGGTCAAAAATTAAGGGTCTACACTTTTGCATTTCTCACTTAGGTCCTACCAAAGCATGGAGACGTATGCTTTGTCTATGCTTGCTTGGCCAATTTTTGGTTGTTTCTTATGATGGCGATGTTGGCCCAAGAGTATTGGATTTCATGGACCAAATGGAAGGAGACTTGTCGCCGATACCCGTGATCTTAGCTGAGACTTTAGTTTGACTGGACCAACTTAAATTAGGATTGTCAAAGAGATTGACAGGGAGTCTATTGTTGCTTCAGATAATTACCTAAACTGCCCTTTTAGGTTATCAATTCAGGTCTCTTTTTTCTTCTTTTTTTTATATTGCTCTAATTTTTCTCTAGTACGCCCTTATAGTATTTTGGAACTAGCGAGCTGTCCTAGTTTTTTTTTGCTTAGGCCTTCCTTGCGAATTTTCGACCTCCCTTCTTTTTTCTTTCTTTTTTTTTCTTATAGATTTGGCTTCAGGAGCGTCTCTGCTTGCTCAACACTCCATCTATGGATTTTTCCAGATATCTGCCACGACATCATTCTGGTAGGAAACTACTCAATCCTACTTCTTCATATGCTAACTGGGTTAACTGGATCCACTCATGCACTGAAGTCAACATCCGTTGGTTAGTACATTGGTGGATGATTTCTCGTATCACCATTCGGACGTACTTGATGTATGTTCCTCTTGTTGCTCTTCATCAAGGTACTTGCTATGATCCTCATTGGATTAATCGTCAGTATGGAGCTGAGCCTCGAGATTTCAATTTTACTCCTGATTTGGACATGCCTTGTCTGACTGAAGCCTACTTAGATTGGCTGAAGCAAAGTCATGTTACACTTATCATCTGCTATAGATTTTAAATTTGTTAATTTCTCTAGAAAAAATGTTGTTAAGAAGTAAAAATAATAATAAGAGATGTTTCTTTTCCTTTTATAATTTTTCATCACCTTTTGCTATTGTGTTTATTCATTTTATCCATATTTGGTCAAATACTTAAACTAGTGCACATAGAACAATTTTAATATTAATTCTATTTTATTAAATTGGGGAATAACCAAACATAATGCCAGCATACACAAGATCACTCCTGTTGCCAACTAGCCCTTTCGGGTTTTCTAGTTGACAATTTTCTCTCGCTTAGCCGTAATTGTTGCCTAGTCCCGTCCTTTCGGGCTTTTGGAACTTGCGGACTGTTCTAACTTTTTCCTAGGCCGCCCTTTTTGGGATTTCAACCTAGCGAGCTCTTTTTCTTTCTTTTTTTGTACATAAAACCTCTTCAACCTGTCAATGTTCACTAGCTCACTAAAGTCATTCTTGTCCATGTCTGATAACTTAAGTGCACTCTTGTTCATGACTTGTTTTACAACATATGACCCTTCCTAGCTAGGCCTAAATTTCCCTCTTGGATCAGATACATTAGGCTTACATTTTTTGAACATTAAATCATCAAATTTGAGTTTTATGATCTTAACCCTTCTATTATAGGCTCGAGCTATCCTCCTTTAATATAGTTGATGATGATACAGTGCTTTTAATCTTCTCTCCTCTAATAAAGCTAACTGTGCGTATATATGCTCACTACCCATTCCATCTCAGGCAGTTCAACTTCCAAGACCACTCTTAATGACTTGATCTCAATTTCAATTGGCAACATCGCTTCCATCCCATAAACCAAAGAGAACGGTGTCATTCTAGTCGGTGTTCGCACACTTGTTATGTATCTCCACAAAGCAAAAGGAAGCATTTCTGACCAATCCCTATATGTCTTGGTCATCTTGGACAGAATTTGTTTAATTGTCTTATTTATTTCTTCTACTGCACCATTAGCCTTTGGTCTATAAGGAGAGGATCGGCGAAGATGGATTTGGCACTTTGAGAAAAAGTCCTTAACTGCACCATGAAATTGTACCCCATTGTCCGATATCACACTGTGCGGGACCCCATACCTACAGATGAAATTCTTTTCAATAAATCTAGCCATTTTACTTGCCCCTAATTTGTTGAAAGATTCAGCTTTGACCCATTTTGAAATATAACCTACCGCTACTATAATGAAACGGTGACCATTTAAGGCTGTCTAATGTATCTCTCCTGCGATGCCAATCCCCCAAGTTGCGAATGGCCAGGGTGAAGACATAGAATGCAATTCTTGAGGTGGCATGTGATTCAAATTACCATACATCTGACATTGCTGGCACTTCTTTACAAACTCAATACAATCTCTCTCCATGATTAACCAGTAGTAACCTTGTCGAATTATCTTCTTAACTAGGGTTAAACCACTCATGTGTGGACCGCAACTTCCTACATGTATTTCTGACATAATATGCTCCACTTTAGGCTTCCTTAAGTATCTCAAGTGCACCCCATCAGGCCATCTTCGATACAAATCTCCATGAAAGGTGATGTATTGTAAGGACCATCATCTTATGGCTCTTCTTTCTTTCTTTGTATCTCCCAACGGGTATTCTTTCTCTTCCAAAAGTCGTCTTATAGTGTCATACCACGCATCATAGTCTGTATCAGTTTCCATGATTGTCTCATATTCATAGCAAGGAGTTGATGAACTGGTCAAAATCTGTAACACCCCCATATCCAATACACCCACACTACAAACACCACAATGTAGCATACGTGCATCGAACATAGGAATGCTACGGTTTTCTTTAACATTCAAATTATTTTCAAAGATACCATAGTCTTTCTCATTATACCTATTAGAAAATAAGTCATTAACTTATGATATAAAATAATTTAGATATATATATACATTTACTTAATACGCAGCGGAATTTAGAAAATATTTACATATATGAAAACATTTGAATACATATTTACAAATATACATATAATTACATTATAAACAATACTTTACAAAATATAAAGAAGTATACATGATTGGCAAGTCTGCTCTGATCTTTAAGTCCCAAACTCAACACTTCAATGTCTACTCTCACTCGGTCTCGAAGAGCTCTCGGGTTCAACTCTATTACCTGCGTGATCAAACACTATCGCGCTAAGCCAAGGGCTTAGTAAGACAAATCATAATGCTATTATGCTTAATTAATAACAATGATATACATTCAAACCATAAAGATCATACTCAATACATAATATATCATGTATATTACATTTCCCTCATTAAAGTAATACTATCATTCATAATATTCATGTAACATAGACACCTATGGGCCCAACAAGTATTTAAAACGATATTCAGAATTCAGAGTTACTGCTTTGGTTCATAATTACAATAATCAAGCCCGTAGGCAACATATACATATACATCTCTATTCATGTATAGCGTAACAGACCCAGTCTCTTGGACCATCAACTCAGCTAACCTCGAGGAGATCCTCAACCCGGCTAGACTGTTACTACAATTCACATTTCGTATTTATCAAGTAACAGACCCAGTCTCTTGGACCCTCAACCCGACTAAATCGAGGAGATCCTCAACCCGGTAAGACTGTTACCAATCATGTCACTCATAATCACAATTCTCATAGTGTAACAGACCCAGTCTCTTGGACCTCCATTCAATTCAAAATGAAGAGATCCTCAACCCGGCAAGACTGTTACCTTTCATTTTATAGGCATGCCTCCAAATTCAGAACTCTGAAACTGAATAACATATTAAACATACCCTTTTTAATTAATCTCTTTATCATTCTCTTTCTCAATTTGCATATCATATCAAATAGGCAATCATGCCTCAACACTCTCATTTGTACATTCATAGCCACATACAATGGCTTCTCAACACATTTGAATAACCATGTCTCAATTCACAATATAACACATCACCTTTTACATATCCATAATCAATTACATGGAACATAATCATATATGCCTACATGTCTCATTTATCTCATTTCACAACATACATATAATACATTTCACAAGACCCACAATGCATAACATAACAATGTTCATGGCTTTAGGATCTTCCACATGCATTTGCTTAGGTCATTCATTGTTTTAAGTGTGTTTAGGTTTAGGTTTAGGTACCAACTTACCCTTAGAGAATCCAAACAATGCAATAAGGTCAAAGAATAAAAACCTTATCTAACACATTTGAGGGACACGGGCAGCACACTTGAGGGACACGGCCAAGCTTGTGGCCGTGTCTCTCAACCACAAATTCCAGTAGCAAACACGGGCATAGGACACGGCCAAGCTTGTGGCCGTGTCTCTCAACCAAAAATCACAGTAGCTAACATGGCTAGGGGACACGGCCGTGTCTCTCAAAAACCAATCCAACACGCCCAAATTTCCTTGGCTTGGCCGTGTCTCTCCTTGCTTTTGGCCGTGTCACTCATGAACAAAACCCTAAATGTGGTCAACCCTCTTCTAAATGCATTTTAACCCATTATGCACAACATAAACTCATTCAAATGGATGTAATCAAAGTTATTAACACTTATTTTGCTTATTTAACACAATATTCACATTAACCATACATTAAATCATTCACCAAATCCCAAACCCTAAAACCAACTTCTTCCACTATCAACATCCACTTAAACTTACAATCTTCACAACCAAACCAACACCAATTCAATCTTTTAACTTACAATCAATTTTAACACTTGTAAACACATATCAAACACACCAAATCATCACATCAACAAATCACAATTCACCTTAGACACAACTTCAAAATTAACAAAGGAAATCAAGATATCACTTACTTTAAATGAAGAAATTCCACAAATCTCTAACCAAATCCCTTGATTCCTTCTTCAATATGATTCTAGCTTCAAGAACACCTCTCTTGCTCTCTCTTTTCTTCAATGGCCGGCACCCAAAATGAGAAGAAAAGCAAATAAACACAAGTCAAACACTTTTCCTTCTTTAAATCTCCACCACACAATTTAACAAAACAATTACTTAAATGCCCTTCATCCATTTAATTAACCTTTTGTCTCATATGTGCCCATTTAAGTAATTTCACAAATCTCAAATAAATATCCTCTTGCATTGACTCTCTATTTGACTTATATATATGTTAGTTATATCATCATATAAACAACATATAAACTTGTCTCTAAACCCTCTTTCTTTCCCAAAACACATAACATATACATTCAATCCAATTATAATAACAATAATATTCTACACTTCTAGGGCATACATGGGGATATTACAATTCCTCCCCTCTAAAAAGAAAATTTCGTCCTCGAAATTACCTGATATCAAGTCCGAAACAACTGAGGATATTGATCTCGCATGATTTGCTCACTTTCCCAAGTTGCCTCTTCTTTTGCATGATTCTTCCATAAAGCCTTCACCAATGGCACTCTCTTATTTCTCAACTCTTTCACTTCACGTGCCAAGATAGCAACTGGTTCCTCTTCAAAAGTCAAATCTGGACTCACTTCGATAGATTCAAATGGCAACACATGAGATGGATCCGACCTGTACCTCCTCAACATAGAAACATGGAATACATTATGAATACGATCCAACTCAGGTGGCAAAGCAAGCCGATAAGCAACTGGCCCAACTCTTTCCAAAACTTCATACGGTCCAATGAAATGGGGACTCAATTTCCCTTTCCGATCGAACCTCAAAATTTTCTTCCAAGGAGACACTTTCAAAAATACCTTATCTCCAACATCAAACTCTATGTCTCTCCTTTTCAGATCTGCATAAGATTTTTGTCGGTCTGAAGCTGCTTTCAATCTCTCTCGAATCACTTTCACTTTTTCCTCAGTTTCTTGAATCAAATCAGGCCCAATTAACTTACCATTTCCAAGTTCACTCCAACACAGCGGTGTTCTACACCGTCTACCATACAGTGCTTCAAATGGTGCCATACCAATGCTGGATTGGTGACTGTTGTTGTAAGCAAACTCCACAAGTGGTATAAATCTGTCCCAACCTCCCGAGAAATCGATGACACAGCTCCTCAACATATCCTCAATAATCTGTATCACCCTCTCTGACTGCCCATCTGTCCGTGGATGAAAAGCAGTACTGAAGTGTAATCGAGAACCCAAAGCACTATGCAAACTCTTCCAAAACCTTGAAGTAAACCGGGGATCTCGATCAGACACTAAAGAAGTTGGAACACCATGCAACTTCACAATCTCATGGATATACAGCTCAGCTAACCTCTCCAAAGAGTAATCCATCCGAACCGGAAGAAAATGAGCTGTCTTAGTCAATCTATCCACAATCACCCATATGGCATCATGTTTCCTTTGTGTCAATGGCAAACCAGACACAAAATCCATTGTCACTCTATCCCACTTCCATTCAGGCACTGATAACGGTTGAAGCAACCCAGTTGGAACTTGATGCTCTGCTTTTACCTTCTGACCTGTGAGACATTTAGATACAAATTCATAAATGTCTCTCTTCAAACCAACCCACCAGTAATGCTGTCTCAAATCATGATACATCTTGGTATTGCCCGGATGCATAGCAAACACTGACTGATGTGCTTCTTCTAAAATGATCCATTTCAATTTAGCATCATCGGGTACACACAATCTGTTCTTAAACCAGAGACTCCCATCATCTCTCACAATAAAATCTCTACTCTTCCCATTCTGGCAATCTGACACAATCTTTTGAATCTTCTCATCAGCCAATTGAGCCTCTTTAATTTGATACAACAAAACTGGTTACAAATGCAACTGTGCCAACAATGCACCATCATCACAAGATACAAAACTGGCACGCAATGCTCTCAATTCAACAAGCAACGAGAGCGAATATACAGTTAAACCAGCTAAAGACTTCCGACTCAAGGCATCAGCAACAACATTTGCTTTACCTGGATGATAATCAATCAAGCAGTCGTAGTCTTTAATCAATTCCAACCACCTCCTCTGTCGAAGATTGAGCTCTTTTTGGACACCCAAATATTTCAAACTCTTGTGATCAGTGTAGATGAAACATTTCTCTCCAAACAAGTAATGTCGCCATATCTTCAATGCAAACACAATGGCTGCTAACTCCAAATCATGGGTCGGATAGTTAAGCTCATGCGGTTTCAACTGTCGAGATGCATAAGCTATAACTTTACCTTCTTGCATCAGTACACACCCCAAACCACTATGTGAAGCATCACTGTAGATTACATATGGTTTGCCTTCTACAGGTAAAGTAAGAACAGGCGCTTGAGTCAACATTTCTCTCAACTGCTCAAAGCTAGCCTGACACTGATCCGTCCACACAAATCTCACCGCCTTACGAAGCAATCTGGTGAGTGGAGTAGCTATCAAAGAAAATCCTTTCACAAACCGTCGGTAATAGCCTGCCAAACCCAGAAAACTTCTAACCTCTGTCACAGACTTGGGTGGACTCCAATTCAAAATAGCTTCAACTTTACTAGGATCAACTCTAATGCCTTCTGCTGAAACTATATGACCAAGAAAAGCTACTTGATCCAACCAAAACTCACACTTCGACAGTTTAGCAAACAATTGCTTCTCTCTCAAGATTTGCAGCACAATCCGCAGATGCATATCATGCTCCTCCTCATTACGCGAATACACCAGAATGTCATCAATAAAAACTACTACAAACTGATCCAGATAGGGCCTAAACACCCTATTCATCAAATCCATAAAAGCTGCAGGTGCATTCGTCAAACCAAAAGGCATTACTAGAAAATCATAATGCCCATACCTGGTCCGAAAAGCTGTCTTAGGAACATCTTCAGCTCTGACTCTCAACTGATGGTACCCTGATCTCAAATCAATTTTAGAAAACACAGCTGCACCCTTCAATTGATCAAAGATATCATCAATTCTAGGCAAAGGATATTTATTTTTAATAGTAACCTTGTTCAATTGCCTATAATCGATACACAATCTCATAGTACCATCTTTCTTCTTCACAAATAATACAGGAGCTCCCCAAGGAAAAACACTGGGGCGAATAAATCCTTTATCCAACAACTCCTGTAATTGCACCTTCAATTCTCTCAATTCTGCTGGCGCCATTCTATAAGGAGTAATAGAGATAGGAGTGGTACCAGGCAACAATTCAATACCAAACTCCACCTCTCTCTCAGGAGGCAACCCTGGCAACTCCTCTGGAAACACATCTGGAAACTCAGCAACTGTGGCAATGCTATCAATTTGAGAACCTTTTACTCTAGTATCTACCACATGAGCAAGATAGGCATCACACCCCTTTCTAATCAACCTCCTGGCTGCAACAGCTGACACAACCAAAGATGCTAGCTGTTCCTGCTCATTAGATACTATCACATCTTTACCATCAGCAGTTCTCAAAGTAACAACTTTCTTTTTACAATCCACCACAGCTCCATGTCTAGATAGCCAATCCATGCCTAGAATCACATCATATTCCTTAAAAGGCATCTCAATCAAATCTCCAAGGAATTCCTCACCCTGCACCATTACTGCACTATCTCGGTGCACTTTGCTAACAATCACACTATGCCCTAAAGGATTTGTCACCAACACATCAAATCCTAGGGATTCAGCATGCATATCAGACATAGGCAAAACAGATGCACTAATATATGAATGCGTGGATCCGGGATCAATCAAAGCAAGTACTGAAGTATTAATAAAGAAAAAGTACCAGCTATGACTGCCGATGCATCTGGCTGCCTCTGCATAACATACATCCTCTGGGAAGACCCAACCTCCTCTGGTCTACTCACTCTGGATGTAGCACCTCCTCTAGAACTGAACCCAGCTCTGCCTCCTCTGCTGACACCTCTGCCTCCTTGACCTCCCCTCACACTAGGTCGAGAAGCTACAGAATCAACTGGCCTCTGTTCCCGCGTCTCTGGACAATCTCTAGTAAAATGATCAGGCGATCCACACCTGAAGCATACAGCTGATATACTATACTTCCAACAAACGCCCCCATGTCTTCCACCACACTGGTCACACACAGGTAAGGTGGATCTCTGAACTCCAGGAGTAGGAGCACTCGCTACTGAAGCTGTAGGTCTAAATCTCTGTCTCTGGAACTGTACTGACCTTCCAGCCGGCCTCTGACTCCTGCTAACCCGAGGAATAAACTTCCTCTACCTCTCTTTGCAGAAGAAGACCCTACCTCAAACTGGGGCCTTCTAATCCTAATCTCTTCCTCTGAAGCAGCTGCAATAACTTGAGCTCGCTCCACACTCCGAGCTGCTGCCACAAGCTGGGAAAAATCATGATATCTAGATCCAGCCACTAGACACATGATAGAGGGCCTCAATCCCTCCTCAAATCTCCAGCATCTATCAATCTCATCAGCTATAATACCCCCAGCATAATGGCTCAATCTAATAAACTCAACCTCATACTTGGTTACTGATCGGTTGTCCTGCTTCAAGCTCAAGAACTCCATCTTCTTCATGTCTTTATACTCCCTTGGAGTATACTTCAACTCAAACTCTCTCAGAAAGTCAGCATAAGACAAGGTTGGTGGATCATCCATAGAATGGGGCACTGTTTTCCACCAATTGTATGCATCCTTCTGCAGCAAGGATCTTGCATAGTCAAACTTTTCCTCTGGGGTGGCTTGCAACTGAATAAAGATTCTCTGTACTTTATCAAGCCATTGCTCCGTTACAGCTGGATCAACTGTACCAAGGAAATCCTCTGCTCCATATTTTCTTAGTTTGTCATAGTGCCTCACTGATACTAAAGGCTGAGGGGGTGGTGGCTGTGGTTGCACTGGTGCTTGCCTCAAAGCTTCTACCACATGACTAAGCCAAACTGGTGGAACCTCCTCACCAGCTGGTCTCCCCGACACCGAAGCAGGTGCCTCCCCAGCACTAACAACCCTAGCTCCATCATCAGGAGCAATACTCTCGGCACTACCCTCAACTGACTGGCGTGAGTGAGAATCCATCACAACCTATGTCTGCAAACACAGCAGATTATATCTTATTAAAGATCAGAGACTGCCAATCTCAAATATGTATGTTATTCAAAAACCACTTTTTAAGTCAAAATATTCTTTTTCTTACATTTTACCTAGGTTAAGAATCTCAAACCTAGGCTCTGATACCAAAACAATTGTAACACCCCCATATCCAATACACCCACACTACAAACACCACAATGTAGCATACGTGCATCGAACATAGGAATGCTACGGTTTTCTTTAACATTCAAATTATTTTCAAAGATACCATAGTCTTTCTCATTATACTTATTAGAAAATAAGTCATTAACTTATGAAATAAAATAATTTAGATATATATATACATTTACTTAATACGCAGCGGAATTTAGAAAATATTTACATATATGAAAACATTTGAATACATATTTACAAATATACATATATTTACATTATAAACAATACTTTACAAAATATAAAGAAGTATACATGATTGGCAAGTCTGCTCTGATCTTTAAGTCCCAAACTCAACACTTCAATGTCTACTCTCACTCGGTCTCGAAGAGCTCTCGGGTTCAACTCTATTACCTGCGCGATCAAACACTATCGCGCTAAGCCAAGGGCTTAGTAAGACAAATCATAATGCTATTATGCTTAATTAATAACAATGATATACATTCAAACCATAAAGATCATACTCAATACATAATATATCATGTATATTACATTTCCCTCATTAAAGTAATACTATCATTCATAATATTCATGTAACATAGACACCTATGGGCCCAACAAGTATTTAATACGATATTCCGAATTTAGAGTTACTGCTTTGGTTCATAATTACAATAATCAAGCCCGTAGGCAACATATACATATACATCTCTATTCATGTATAGCGTAACAGACCCAGTCTCTTGGACCATCAACTCGGCTAACCTCGAGGAGATCCTCAACCCGGCTAGACTGTTACTACAATTCACATTTTGTATTTATCAAGTAACAGACCCAGTCTCTTGGACCCTCAACCCGACTAAATCGAGGAGATCCTCAACCCGGCAAGACTGTTACCAATCATGTAACTCATAATCACAATTCTCATAGTGTAACAGACCCAGTCTCTTGGACCTCCATTCAATTCAAAATGAAGAGATCCTCAACCCGGCAAGACTGTTACCTTTCATTTTATAGGCATGCCTCCAAATTCAGAACTCTGAAACTGAATAACATATTAAACATACCCTTTTTCATTAATCTCTTTATCATTCTCTTTCTCAATTTGCATATCATATCAAATAGGCAATCATGCCTCAACACTCTCATTTGTACATTCATAGCCACATACAATGGCTTCTCAACAAATTTGAATAACCATGTCTCAATTCACAATATAACACATCACCTTTTACATATCCATAATCAATTACATGGAACATAATCATATATGCCTACATGTCTCATTTATCTCATTTCACAACATACATATAATACATTTCACAAGACCCACAATGCATAACATAACAATGTTCATGGCTTTAGGATCTTCCACATGCATTTGCTTAGGTCATTCATTGTTTTAAGTGTGTTTAGGTTTAGGTTTAGGTACCAACTTACCCTTAGAGAATCCAAACAATGCAATAAGGTCAAAGAATAAAAACCTTATCTAACACATTTGAGGGACACGGGCAGCACACTTGAGGGACACAGCCAAGCTTGTAGCCGTGTCTCTCAACCACAAATTCCAGTAGCAAACACGGGCATAGGACACGGCCAAGCTTGTGGCCGTGTCTCTCAACCAAAAATCACAGTAGCTAACACGGCTAGGGGACACGGCCGTGTCTCTCAAAAACCAATCCATCACGCCCAAATTTCCTTGGCTTGACCGTGTCTCTCCTTGCTTTTGGCCGTGTCACTCATGAACAAAACCCTAAATGTGGTCAACCCTCTTCTAAATGCATTTTAACCCATTATGGACAACATAAACTCATTCAAATGGATGCAATCAAAGTTATTAACACTTATTTTGCATATTTAACACAATATTCACATTAACCATACATTAAATCATTCACCAAATCCCAAACCCTAAAACCAACTTCTTCCACTATCAACATCCACTTAAACTTACAATCTTCACAACCAAACCAACACCAATTCAATCTTTTAACTTACAATCAATTTTAACACTTGTAAACACATATCAAACACACCAAATCATCACATCAACAAATCACAATTCACCTTAGACACAACTTCAAAATTAACAAAGGAAATCAAGAGATCACTTACTTTAAATGAAGAAATTCCACAAATCTCTAACCAAATCCCTTGATTCCTTCTTCAATATGATTCTAGCTTCAAGAACACCTCTCTTGCTCTCTCTTTTCTTCAATGGCCGGCACCCAAAATGAGAAGAAAAGCAAATAAACACAAGTCAAACACTTTTCCTTCTTTAAATCTCCACCACACAATTTAACAAAACAATTACTTAAATGCCCTTCATCCATTTAATTAACCTTTTGTCTCATATGTGCCCATTTAAGTAATTTCACAAATCTCAAATAAATATCCTCTTGCATTGACTCTCTATTTGACTTACATATATGTTAGTTATATCATCATATAAACAACATATAAACTTGTCTCTAAACCCTCTTTCTTTCCCAAAACACATAACATATACATTCAATCCAATTATAATAACAATAATATTCTACACTTCTAGGGCATACATGGGGATATTACAAAATCAGAGGCTTAAGGAATAAGTTGACAGGATTTTCCCATACCGAAGCCAATGTGGTAAGGGCATCAGCCATCTGGTTTTCTTCTCTTGGTAGGTGTATAAACCTGCACTCCTTAAAGTTCTTCTTCATCATGGTCAAGTAATGGTTGTATGGTTTTAGCTTTTCTTCTTTTAACTCCCACTCTCCATTTACCTAGGACACTACTAGTAATGAATCGCCAAAGACTTGCACCTTATCCACCTTCATAATCATCAGGGTTTTCAAACCAAAGATACATGCTTCATATTCCACCATGTTATTGGTCGCCTTGAACTTCAGCTTCTTGGCTAAAGTGAAAATTTCACCTTTGGGCAATTCTAGTATGACTCCCAGACCTGCTCCTTTCCTATTCACTGCCCCATCAAAATACATTTTTCATCCTTGTACTTCTATGGCCTCTAATTGTTCATTAGGAAATTCCAAGACTACCTCTTCGCTATCCGATAATGGTTATTGGGCAAGTAATTCTTCTACTTCTCTACCTTTGATTGTTTTCCTGGTTACATACTCAATCTCAAATTCTTCTAATATTATGAACCATCGCCCATACTTCCCAATCAAAGAGGGTCTCCCTTAAGTACTTCATAGGATCCAACCTGGAAATTGCTTGCACACTATAAGATTGAAAGTAATGCCACAACTTCTTAGAAGACCAAACCATAGCTATATAAGTCTTTTTGATGATACTATACTTAATTTCATAAGGCAGGAGCTTTTTACTCAAATAGTAAACTGCGTGCTCAATCCCTAACTCGTTTGCTTGGGCTAGCATGGCTCCTATTGACTCTTCTTCTACTGCTAAGTATAGTAACAAGGGTTTACCGGGTTTTGGTGGTTTTAAAATAGGTGGATTTAGCAAATACTCTTTTATTCGTTTAAAGGCCTTTTGACACTCTTCATTCCATAGGACTTGCTGATTCTTTTTAAGCAATTGGAAAATAAGTTCAGAGATTCTGGTGAGCTTTGCTATAAAACTGCTAATGTATTGTAATCTACCAATGAATCCCCAAACTTCTCTCTCCATCTTAGGGGATGACATATCCCTAATTGCTTTAACTTTGTCAGGGTCAATCTCAATACCATTTGGACCAATCACATGTCCTAACAATTTACCTAAGGTAACCTCAAACACACACTTCTTTGAGTTTAGCCTTAGATTATACTTCAATGCTTTATTGAAGAATAATTCTAAGTTTTGGAAGTGTTGTTCCCTTGTATTTGATTTCACCATCATATCATCAACATATACTTCAACTTTGGTATGCATCATTTCATGAAATAATGTGGTGGCCATCCTTTGGTAGGTTTCTCCAGCATTCTTTAATCTGAACGGCATACCCTATAACAAAATATACCCCATGTAGTAATGAAAGAAGTTTTGGATTTATCCTCTTGTGCCATTACACTTGGTCGTAGGCTGCACTATCAATGAGGACATCTATATGGGGTAAAGGAAAATCATCTTTAGGGGAAGCCTTATTTAAATCTCTATAGTCCACACAGACCTTAATTCTTCTATCTTTCTTTGGCACGGGTACTATGTTGGCTAGCAAGTCTGGATAATCTATCACTTCAAGGAACTTTACTTGTATTTGTTTAGTGACCTCTTCTTTAACCAATTCAACCAATTCAGGTCTTAACCACCTAAGCTTTTGTTTAACAGGTTTCATGTGAGTGTAAGTAGGAATCAGATGTTCGGCTATGTCTCGATCTATTCCAGGCATATCCTCATAAGACCAAGCGAATACTTGTTCATTTTTTTTAAAATATTTTTTCAAATCTCTCTCTCTCTCATCAGGAGTAAGTTCGAATGCTATGCTAATGTTTTTAGGATTTTCAGTTGTTTCCAAATTTAATGATTGTCTATCAACAGAGTTAATATTAAAGATGCTCATGTAACCACTATTTAAATATATGTAACCATCAAGAGAAACATCACACAAGTAAGCAAAATCGAACTTTATTGCATTCATTTAGAAAAGAAACAAAGCAGATAAATTAAAATCAAAATCAAAATTATTATTCTCAAAATCATAAAGAAGAACATCTTCAAACTTCTCTCCAACCAAGGTAGCAATCTCCTCTGCAGTCTTCTCAGCTTTCAGGACAACTTCCTTCTCCCCTTCCGGATTGGGTTCTGTGAGTAGGGATTCTTGCCCCCACTCCCGGGGGAATGGTTCTTGAGACTTTGACACTATTTAGGCTTGGGACCTTAGAGAACATGGGCCTAAGCCTGGAAAAAATGGAGTCGCCATCCGGATAGGCCAGGAAAAAAAAGGGATGGATGACTCGATTCCTAAGAAATCCCCAACCCCCTAATGGATGGGTTCAGAAAGTTGGGTATGTGTGGGGAAGGTGAGAAATAGCCCAGCACCCCCACAATGCCCGGTTCATTGGAACCGGCCTCCTTTGCACGTCTTAATATTATAAAATTCTTAAATATAACAATATTATCCATACTACATGCAACAATCAAAATAAATCATCATTGTATTAAAATCAAAGCAATATCCAAACAAAATAAATAAATGGACACCCAACTGAGGATGGAAACATGTCCTTACATCGTCCATGTCTAAAACTAAATAGGACACCCACCAAAAGGTGGAAACGTGTCCTTTACATTAATCCCAAAATATAAAAACAATTTAAATTACATGAAAATTAATTAATGAGGTATCCAATAATGGAAACATACCTCTTACAATTTTAAAATCAAAATAAACAAATAATAATAAAGAAATCATCCATCCACGATAAACAAATCAAATATTAAAATTAAATAAATCACATCAAAACATATAATAAACTACATGATTAAATTTAAAATTAAATAAAGCAATAAATATATATATTTAGTTTTACATCTTAAATTAGGTTTTTTTAATCAAAATTAAGGTTTGGAATTCTTATGAAAAAGGATTAGGGTTTATGAAAATAGGATTGAATGGAATTAGGGCTTAATTAAATTTTAGGTTATGATTTACATATTAGGTTTTTGAAAAATAATTTTAGGATTTTAAATAAAGTCTAGGGTTTTGGTTGTCAAACTAGGGTTATCTAGTTTTAGAAAGCAACATTAGAGTTATAGGTTTTTTTTTTAGGAAAATTAAATTATGGCTTGGGATTTTTGGATTAGGGTTTTACAAAATATAGAATGCTTAAATTAAGACTTTAAGGTTTCAGAAAATTTGATTGATGATTATAAGTGAAAATTAGGAACTTGAATTATTTAATTAAGATTAGATTCTATGATTTAAAATTTGGAACAAATTGAATACTGAAGGTAAGACTTATTGAATGAAATTCCCAAAGTTATGTTTGAAATAACAGTATGTTCAATTAACAAAATAAGAGGAATGAGAATCTAAGCTAAATGAATTAATGAATTAATGAAGATGTACCTGTGTTGTAGGCTCCTCCAATTTTCAATGCGTTGAATCAAATATGATGTTTATAACAACCTAAATCAGCTCCTGTTATTGGTGGAGGGAAACAATTGCTTAAGGCAATTGTTATATTGTTATTGTTTGTCTCAACTGCTTCTTGATGATTAGGGTTTCATAAAACTCTTATCCTCGCTTTCCTTTACTGCCAGTTTATTAATCACAGTTGCTCCTTTGATTTTTTATATTGCTCATTCTCTTTTACTGGCAATCTATTAATTCTAGTAGCCTTCCCATTTCTTCTTTGTTTCATTCCTCCCTCTTTTTATTCGTGTTAATCATGTATTTATATAAAAACCAACACTTTAACCTAAACCTAATCCGACTTTGATAAGGTAATTAGGAAGTCTAATGGCTAGCACAATTATTTCTAGGACTCGGATTAAAGGCCGAAATCGACATGGAGTGCAACTCATATCGATTTGGGGTGTCCAAATCGATATGAGGTAGATTCCATATCAATTTGGCCTAGCCAAATCGATATGAAATTGCCTCATATAGATTTGGCTTGCCAAAATCGATATAAGGCCTTGCCCCTATCGATTTAGAAAGCTCAAATAGATATGGGTAGTACCCATATCGATTTGGCCCTCCCAAATCGATATGGCAGTGCCCATATCAAACCAACTCGACCAAAACCATTAACTTCAACACAAATCGGTCCACAAGAATTAAATTTTCAGCCAATATTTTTGTAATTTTGATATAACTTCCAATTTAATTAAGAAATCTAAATTTATAATGGACCAGCATAAACCTTTTAAATTTAAACCGGTCCAAATTTAAGGGTCCACAGTTTGCCCCCTGCTTGAATGATCTGAGACTTGGTCGAAGAGAGTGAAAAGCAACATGACTTTGAGTAGATTTTGGATGAGGATAGGTTCTTGACCTGAGGTTGGGTATTGGATCCAAGATTGGGTACTTGGACCCAAGACTGAATTGGATTTGGGTACTTGGACCTGAGATTGAATTGAATTTGGGTACTTGGACCCGAGATTGGGTACTTAGACTCGAGATTGGGTACTTAGACCCGAGACTAGATTGAATTTGGGTTCTTGGACCCGAGACTGGGTACTTGGTCCCGAGACTGAATTGGATTTGGGTACTTGGACCCGAGATTGGGTACTTAGACCCGAGATTGAGTTTGGATACTTGGACCCAAGACTGGAAGAATTTGGGTTCTTGGATCTGAGACTGGATACTTAGACCCGAGACTGAATTATATTTGGGTACTTGTATCCAAGATTTGTACTTGGACTCGAGATTGAATTGGATTTGGGTACTTGGACCCAAGACTGGATTGGGTACTTAAATCCAAGACTGATTTTGATTCGGGTACTTGGACCCAAGACTGAATTGAATTTGGGTACTTAGACCCAAGATTAAATTTGATTTGGGCACTTGGACCCGAGACTAAATTGAGTTTGGGTACTTGGACCTGAGAATGGGTACTTGGATCGGAGATTGGGTTTAGTTCTGTTACTTGGATCCGAAACTGGATTTTTAGACCTGAGACTGAATTTTATTTGGGTACTTGGACCCGAGACTGGGCACTTGGACCCTAGACTAAATTGAGTTTGGGTAATTGTACCCAAGATTGGGTACTTAGACCCTAGACTGGGTACTTGAACCCGAGATTGAATTGAATTTGGACACTTGAACCCGAGATTGAATTGAATTTGGGTACTTGGACCCGAGATTGAATTTGATTTGGGCACTTGGATCTGAGACTGAATTGAATTTGGGTACTTGGACCCGAGACTGGGTACTTGGACCTGATACTAAATTTGATTTGGGTACTTGGACCCAAGATTAGGTACTTAGACTCGAGATTAGGCACTTAGACTCGTGACTGAGTTGGATTTGTGTTCTTGGACCCGAGATACCTATATACTCTTGCCCCTTGTGTAGGCTTAAACCCATGATTTTTTCTATGCTGCTTTGGTTGATGCTTGTCTTATCTGGCTCTTCACACAAGCTTGTATTTCTTCTTTCACAAAATAACTGGAGCTTCCTCAAGCAATGGGGCCTTCCATGCCCCTTGATTCCATTCCAGCTTCATGTTTGCTTCATGGAGCATTGCTACTTACTTTTGACAAAGAAAAATGCAGTGTGATATGCTCATGTATGCAAGATATGTATGAGTAATACTTTCAGTGGTTTCATTGACTCGCAGACCAAGGTGATCAGCTGAAACGTTCTCATTGGTTCCTTTCATATGCTTGTTCAAGTCTTGCATTAGAATGAAAGAAAGCTTAGCATTTATGGCTTTTATCTTCAAGATGTTGAGAATATGAGTGGTGGAGACCCTAAGCTACAGAGTCAGGGATACATCCATTTCAAACTATGTTTCAGCATGTTAGTTGGTAGCTTCTTCATGACCTTGCAATAATCATTTCCTTTGTCCAATGTGTTCTTTGAGGTTTGATAGTTCAACATACTCCCCTTGATTTTTTTTTGAATTTTCAATTTTGAATTTTGATTTTGAAATCAAATGTTGGCTTTGCCAAATTAATGTCAATTTACCTCAGGACTTGATTTTTCAAATTAAAATATCTATAACATGACAACCCTAGTTACCGTACTAAACTTGGGAATCATTTCTATTTAAGCAAGAATTATTACACTTCAGATAGGCACATACACATTACTTGGCCAAAGGTCTCATTGAGTTTAAATATTGTCTATCTCATATGCATGCTTATTTAAACTATCTCCACTAATAGACTCTACCTACCAATAGAGATCAACAGGTCTTTGATAGGCTTAAAATGGGGCCGATATGGGACACAGGTTTAAGTGAAGGTCATTTTGAGATTGGAGCTGATGTGACACAATGGACAAACCTTCACACTATAAACTGCTTGATTGAATTTTAGGCAGTTGGAAGCAATCTTGCTAGACTCCAAATTCCTTCTATCTTTTTGGCATTAATCTGGATCTTGATTTGGATAGTCTTTTCACTCGTAAAAGGTTTGGTACCTAAATTCATTCCCTTTACTTTCTCTTTATTTTTTCTTACTCTTCCCTTTCTTTGAGTATTTTGTCCTTCTCTATAGGATTGTTAAGTACAAAAATTTCAAGAACTGGATGATCTTTCTCATTTTTCTCTGATTTTTATCAAATCTTTAGTTTGGTTGGACCAATTCAAGTTAAATTGTCCTTATAAACCAAATTGAAGCCTTTTGTTGCCTTAGGTAAAAGAGAACTTGGTTGGCTTTCTGAACCGTTTTAGGTTTTATTTTATTTTCTTTTCCTTTTCTTTCTTTTTTTTTCTTCTTTTTTTTGGTTCTAGCTCGAAAAGAGTTATCTTGTTTGTACCAACTTGGGTTCTAATAATGGATGAGTGGAGTGACATAAATCTTCTTTAACAGGGATAAATCATTTATTACTCTGATGTTATCTTGATAGATGGGAGATATTAGAAGAATTTCAACTACCCTTATGTTCTTGATAACATCAACTATCCTTATAATTTTGGCTATGCGTTACTCTCTTTGATCTTCTTGCCTCTTCACCATAGTAATCATAAGACTTTTCATAAGTATCACAACATCTTAGGGTAGGTTGTTGGGTTTGTAAGCCAATGAAATGAAAGCTAAAATTTTATGAAGGCTCAAAGGGACAACTAAGGATTGATATTTAATTGGGTAGATACTAGTTGTTGGCTCACCAAACAATGCCTGGATTATTTCTCTCTTAAATAAGCAGAGTTCAATTTCACCTCAAAAGTTTGTCAAAGCATGTTCTAAGACTGACTGGGTGTAGACCCTTAATTTTTGACCCAATCCGGTCTAATATATTTTGTTTTGTCCAAAATAATTTTTGTGTTATCTAATATATTTTAATTGGTCCAAAATGATTTTTGTTATCTTAATTAAATAATTTTTTTATTATCTAATTTTTATTAAAAAAATAAAAATAAAAATAAAAATAAAAATCAGCGACGAAAAAATCGTCGCTGAAAATTCCAGTGCGGGCTTGGCCGTGGGCCATTTCGCCTGCAGGAGTTTCCTGCCGGCGAAATGGCCCTCACGCTGATTCCCCACTCCCCTTTTTCAGTTTCCTTTTCTTATTCTATAATGTATGCAGTGAGCAACTAGGAAAAAAATAAAAAAAAAACTTCTATAAATATGGATTAAACAACACGGAAAAGAGGAGGAGAAATTGATGACCTAGAGTGAGTAGGAAAACTTGGAAACTTTAAAAATTCTTTCTGGCAATAAACTGAATCGGATTTTGGAGGGAGAAAATAAGCAATTTAAGCAATTCAAAGGCAAGAAAAGCTTGTCTTTGACTTGGTTCATACAAGAAGCAATTTTGGTGCAACCCGAGGAAAGAAGGTTTGAATTCTTGATTCCTTTTATTTTTTCTCAGTAGCTAAACATCTCATTATTTCTTTTAATTCAAAATCCCAGAACTTTAATATAGCTTTTCTTAAAAACACTAATTCGTTGCTTTATTTTCCAAAGAATTTAAAGTTATTAATTTAGTTTCTTCAAAACCCTAATTTACATTCCAAATTTTCAAAACCCTTAAATTATATTTTGTTTCTTTCCAAACGCTTTAAAAACTTCTTTTTTTGCTTTTAAAAACTTTAAATCGTTTGTTTATTTTCATAAAACCTCATAAAAATATCAAATTGATTTTCAAATCCTAAAAGCTTCATCCATCAACGAAAACCCTAATTTTAAATCACTAAACCCTAACTCAACTCCAAACCTAAAATAGTGAACATTAACCCCTTTAAAACCTTAAACCCTAATTTTTTATGAACCCAAATCCTTTAAAACCTTAAAAATCATATAAACACAAATATTTTAATTTTACACAGTAAGCTTGAAACCATTATTTAAAACACAAATCAAAAGTATTTTAAAGTGTCCAAAAACCCTAGTTTCATGATTTCACCATTCAAACCTTAATTTGTCTAATCAAAGTGTCTTACTAACCTTTTAAAACATAAAATCCTTAATTTATTTTAATTCTTTAAAAAGTCATAGTAGCTTAAACTCATGAAAATCCAAAATCCTAAACATATGAAATAAAGGATCCTAAATGGAAACAATAGCTATAACTTAGATTTTTTATTTGCCTTATTCAATTCCATATTTAATTATGCTTTGATTTATTTCATATGCTTTAATTTATTTAAGTTCAATACTTGATTTATTTAATTTATCATGAATGGATGTTTACTTTCTATTGATGTTTAATATCTTTGATGAATGATGTAACACCCTGATACCCTATATAAGTACTATGCGTATACCTAGTATACATACAGTAAATATATAAAGTATAAGGATGTCACTTTTCGTTACCTTTTAAAAACCTGTAACAGAGTTCAAACCATAATACATTAATTTAAATAACATTTACAAAATCATTATCTTTATCAAAAACTTCATTTATACATATAAATACTCTCTCGTCAGAAATACATCATAATTAAAGTTTATACATGTATGCATTACCCTCTAGTTGGTCTCGACAAACTTTACTCTTCTTGTGGCATAACAAAAGACTTCATATCTTCCATCTATATACCTGCGCGAATAAACACCCGCGCTAAGCCCGAGAGCTTAGTAGTCCAACTATAAAATATAAACATATAGTATAGAAGTATTGACATATAATGATACATCAATTCAATATATAATTAGTTCTTATCATATCTTCTTTTCTTTTTAATTTCATCTTTAATATATCCTAGCTAATTTCAAATATGATGTACATATATACATAATATTATCACCAACCCCAATGCATCACCAATACTCAAAATCAATATATTAATTCCCCTACATTATATATACCATACCAATCATTATTGCAATACACAAATTACATATCATACAAATCATAAATCACATTTACAATAAAGACAACCTTTATCATCAACCACAATTTATTTACATATTACACTTAATAACATTATATTATTCACAATTCACCAAGCATAATTCATTATTAATACTCACAATCAATATTTCAATACTTGCAATTCACATTGACAATAAAGACAGACTCGGGCCCAAAACACTAATATGTTATTCAAAGTTCAGAGTTACTGCTTTGGTTCATAGTCACAATCATCACGCCCGTAGGCAATGTATATTCATGTATCTCTATCCACGGATAGTGTAACAGACCCAGTCTCTTGGACCATCAACTCAACACATATGAGGAGATCCTCAACCCGGCAAGACTGTTACAAATCATATATCTCATATTCACAATTCTCATAGTGTAATAGACCCAGTCTCTTGGACCATCAACTCAACACATATGAGGAGATCCTCAACCCGGCAAGACTGTTACCTTTCATCATTTCTTAGGCATGCCACCCAAATCCAGAACTCTGAAACTGAATAACATATTAAACAAACAATTCATTTATTATTTCATTATCAATCTCATCATCAATTAGGCCAACATGCCTTATCTCTTTCAATTGAATTATCATAGCCAATCACAATGGCTTCATATCATATCATATCTCAATCCATATGATACATATAGCATCATTGATATCACATTTCAAAGTATATTATTCATATAATACAATGCCATACACAAGATTCACAATGCATATAACATAACATTTTCTCACTTCTCAAAACACATTAACATCATTCATTACTAGAGCATTTATCATAACAAATTGCACATACCTTAAGAATGATCCTCATTTCTTCCTACCTTTCCCATTTCATATTTCATCCTTTATATATATTCTTCATTTACATTCACAATATAATAGCTTATTTAACACTTTCATCCCAATGTGTTAATGTTCAAAGACATATAAGGATATACAATCAAATAGGGTTTATGCTTACCTGGTTAATGATCTTCACATCCTTCACATCATTCAATCATCACCTTAGTCCAATTATGTTAACAATATAATAGATCACTTAACACATTTGCAAACAAATGTGTTAAGCCTCAAATTATGTAATTAAATACAATCATATGTATTGGTACTTACCTCAAGAACTAGTCCCATCAATCTATACATTTCTTTTCTTTCCAAGAATTCTCCACATTTAGGTTAATGCAACCCAATCTCTTCAAAACCTAATCCAAAGGAATATTAGCAAAATGACCATATGAATAGTACATTCTGGTTTAAGACTCCATTTTATCCTTATTTTGAAAAATTGTATAAAATAATCTACTTGACTAAAAATTCTAAAATTTTTACAGAATTTAGTTTCGTATCTTAAAATCATTCCTTTAAAATTTCAGATCAAACTGAACACAAAATCTTGGTCAAATAGTTCACCTAACCAGTCTGCCCCAATTGCCCTGCATCCTGGCAGCAGTTCTGAACTTTGTGAATTCCATAAATCAAATTCAATCAACGTGGTTCCAAATTATTTTTCTCAAATACTAGACTCACTAAGAAACAACATATCCAAAATTCAATTGGATATGATTTTTCTATATTTTATTAAAAATCCCGAAATATAGCTGTCTCAGTTAAGGTACCTGCTGGAACAGGTCTAATAAAAATAATCTTTCTAAACTCATAACCATTCCAAAATCGAATCAACATATTTTTCAGTCATTCTAGACTCATAGAGGCACAACATATCAAAAATTCACTTCAAGAACATTTTTCTATAATTAATTAAAAATCATACAAGTCACAGACTTTACTAATTGTAAAACAGAAAAAAAATTCACTAAACACAACTCTTACTCTTCCATCACCAACACCAACCTAGCTTCTTATCTTTAATTCCATTTCAACACTTTTACACACACCATACACAAACACACTCCATCAACCATCCATATCAACTCACCAATCCCAAACACAATTTCAAAAGAACAAAGGAAAATCAAGAGAAAGAACTTACCTAAGTTGTTGAATTCCACAAATCTTCAATTAAATCCTTTGATTCTCCCTTCAATTTGATGTTAGAATTAAACAAATCTCACTTTGCTCTCTCTTGTCTAAGGAGGAGCCAACCAACGTGGAGAAGAGAAGAAGAAGAAGAAGGAAATGAAGAAAAGACAAAATATCACCTCTTTAAATCTCCACCAAGTGATTCAACAAGAGTAATTACCTAAACACCCTTATACCATTTGTCTTGATTACCATTCATTACATGCCCTTTATAGTAACTTCACACTTAACAAAAATAAATATCTTCTTTCCTTGACTCTTCATTTTGACCAACTTATATGTTATATATATCATCATACACACAACATATACCATTCTCTCTAAACCCTAAATTCTTTCCCAAATCACATATACATAAACATTCTTTTCTCTATTTCTTTTCTCTTGTAATTTAACACATATATTCAATCCAATTATATAACAACAACAACAACATAATCACAACTTATAGGGCATATATGAGGATATTACAAATGATTTATTTATGATGAATGATTATTTACTTTTATCAATTTATTTAGATTTCTAAATGTTGTAAGAGGTATGTTTCCACTTGGTGGGTACCTCATTAGTTAAATATCGTGTAATTTAATTTTCTTTTCTATTTTAGAACCTATGTAAAGGGCATATTTCGACCTTTCGTTAGGTGTCCTATTTAGGCATGTGATGTAAGGACATGTTTCCATTTTCGGATGGGTGTCCATTTATTTGTTTTACTTGGACCTTGCTCTAATTTTAATATATTGATGCTTTCTTTTAATTATTATGTGTAATATGGATAATTTTGTTATATTTAAGAATTTTATAATATTAAGACCTATAAAGGAGGCCGGTTCCAATGAATCGGGTGTTGTGGGGGTGCTGGGCCATTTCTCACCTTCCCCACACGTACCCAACTTTCCGAACCCACTGAGGGATTGGGGATTCCTTAGAAATTGAGTCATCCACCCCTTTCTTTTTTTCCCGGCCCGTCCGGGTGGCGACTCCATTTTCTTAGGACTTAGGTCCGTGTTCTCTAAGGCCCTGAGCCTAAACAGTGCCGAAGTCGCAAGAACCATTCCACCGGGAGTGGGGGCGAAAATCCCCGCTCACAGTGGCGACTCCACTGGGGAAAAGAGAAGTTGATTCCGTTGTTCTTTATATTATTCTATTCTTTCTTATAATGATATTATCCATTGCATCATATTAGATTGCATCGTGTGTGTGAGTAAGGATGCCCGTGTTACCCGTGTTGTGTTATGTGAGGGATACCATACTTTCACTCAAGGTATGGAGATAGAGTGCCCTTCCCGACCTATGAATAAGCCGAGGAGGAATGCTACATCGGGATACGAGAACTGGTTATGTCAGCTTACTTAATGTTCCTTATAAAAATTTTCCAAAAATTTTGACGGACTCTCCCTTAAAATTCTAGGTCCCAAGTGTCGACAAACTTGATTTTTCTTTTTTTTGAAAAAACATTTTGTTTCACAATTCAACTCAAGCACACTCCCAATAATCCACCCTTATAACCTCAACTACAATCCTGCAAGAAGAATTCACACTTCTATATTCACAACCCAACTCAATTTAAAACCATACAGTTATTATATATTTCTAGATTTATATGCTACATCAAGTTATCTCTTTGTATTGTTCAAATAAGTACATGCCAGTTTCTAATACCAAAATACAAAATGAAGAGCACCACCTAAGTTTGTTGATGACCGACAGATCGCAGGACTTCTCTGCTTGCTACTGGCTCCTTGCTAATAACCTATGAGTTTAGAAGAAACTAAACTCGCTAAGCATTGCTTAGTGGGTACTTTAACTAATTACAGAAAATAAATAATAAAAGCATAATGCACTTTTAAAAGCAATGAGTCGTATTGAAAAATAATATCACAGTAAAAATAATCCATACATGTCATATATTCAGTTATTATCATTTTATCAATTCGCTCCACAAGGTAATTTGGTAGACTAACGTATGGTAAAGAACTAACTGAAACAACTGTATATATATTCTGTGGCTGTGGCCCTAAAAAAATTGCGGACCAAGCCCTATGGAATCTGTGGCCGAAGCCCTCAGACCGAAGTCCTATATAACTCGGGTGATTGCCCTATATAACTCGGACCGAAGTCCTATATAGCTCAGGTCGTCACCCTATATAACTTGGACTGAAGTCCTATATTAAAGTAGCACTGTATATAGTATGATATATCATACCCTTACCCTACTCAGTACTATCCCAGATACCCAGTGGAGCCAAAATTTTCATGCCATTTCTTAATCGAATATGCATTATACAATTATCGACTTATGTTTCTTATATTATTTAAACGTGAAATATCATATTTTGTCATTTTAATAACATATTATGCTCATTTATATGCATAAGGAATCAATTGGATTACTTTTGAAAAAATGACCAAATGAATATTAGCAAAATGACCATATGAATAGTAAATTCTGGTTTTGGACTCAACTTGATCCTTATTTTGAAACATTGTATAAAATAATCTACTTGACTAAAAACTCTAAAATTTTTACAGAATTTAGTTTTACATCTTAAAATCATTCCTTTAAAATTTCAGATCAAGCTGGACACAAAATCTTGGTCAAGTAGTTCACCCAACCAGACTGCTCCAGTTGCCCTGCATCCTGGCAGCAGTTCTGAATTTTGTGAATTCCGTAAACTAAATTCAATCAATGTGGTTCCAAATTATTTTTCTCAAATACTAGACTCACTAAACAACAACATATCCAAAATTCAATTGAATATTATGTTTCTAAATGTTATTAAAAATCCAGAAACATGGCTGTCTCAACCAAGGTACCTCCTAGAGCAGGTCTAACGGAAATAATTTTTCCATAATCATAACCATTCCGAATTCAACTCAAAATATTTTTCAGTCATTCTAGACGAATTGAGGCACATCATATCAAAAATTCACTTCAAGAAAATTTTTTTATATTTAATTAAAAATCATACAAGTCACAACATTTCACCAATTCTAAAACAGAAAAATTTCAAGAAAATGAACAAACAATTAGTTAAAGTACCAAACCTTGCTTTTCCTTGCTCTTCTTGTCTAATTCACATCCTTTCCTCTCTAATCTCCTTGATTTCCTATGAATTTAACATGTCACATATGTAAGAACAAACCCTAGATATGAACACGATGCTACCTTATGATTTTCTAACAATCCTTTACTTATTCTTACTAATAATCACCATTTTCATCATTTCCTTTAAGTAGTTTATCATTTTTCACCATAATCATCAACTTATTAATACTTTCCCAACATGAACATAATATCAAATCTTCCTAAACATAGCCTAATACCTAATTCTAATGAAAGAATAAGACTTAGGATGGTATCTTACCTTATTTCCTATTGAATTTCACTTGAAAAATGGCTTAGACTTGAAAATTTTCTCCTTGAAAATGGAAGGGAGGGGGGAGCACGACCTAAGGAAGAAGAAAAGTGGTGATGGTGGTGTTTTTTGATCCTTTACTTGTGTTTGGAAGACCAAAATTAGTTGTTTATAATTTAATTTCCATTTAATTAATTTGTTTATTTTCAATGGCCATGATTTGTCCAACCCATTTGGGCTTAATGGCTAGGATTTGGCCACTTGAAAGTGGCTTTTTGTTCTTTTAAAATTTTCCCCCAAAGTTATATTTAATTACAAAATCGCCCCTCCGGTGGAAATGTCCAAAATGCCATTGTCGAAAAATCGCCCGTAACTTACAAACCGTGCGTTTTCGGGAAAAATCGTGCGCCACCATTACGACCCGATTAATCGCAAGAACACATTTATGGAATCTATTAGGGTCACTATTAAGAGTCGACACAACTTTTCAGAAAATTACTCTTACATCCTCGGCCTTTCAAAAAATTACCTTTAGGTTCTGTCGACTTCACGGGCCTCCTTTGCACACCGATTTTGTTTTTGACTGTCTCGAGCCTCTATTTGACCACTTATTTATGTCCTTCTTGCCTAATACTCGACTACCTAAACTTTGGGATGTGACAGTTCTACCTCCCTTAATTTAAGTTTCGCCCCGAAACTTACTTATTCATGCATGATTCTTACGTGTAATTACACATCATCAATATAACTAATAATCGTCACATATACACACATATGTACTCAAGACACTAATTTTAAACTTACGTACCTTCATTTCCTTCTTCTGTTTTATTCTCTTCTGCCCTCATGTAATATATCCTGGCTGGCGCTCTCGATTCAGGGCGATCTACTGTCTCCGATCTTGTTCCTATTTGATTACTACCATTTTCTCTGCCTCTTCCTCTTTCTCGACCTTTACCGCTGCTACTTGCTACTTGTGTTCTTTCAGGAACTTTTGAAATCTCTGCCACATTTCTAGGACAATCCTTCTTAAGGTGATCAGTGGCACCACAAAGTATACAAGCTCCAGTAACTAACCAACATTCTCCCCTATGCTTTCATCCACAATGCTCACACGAGGGGTATGGTGTATATTCAGTCCTTCCTGAACCTTTACTTGATCCTCTGCTTATTCCTCCCGTGCTGGCTACTGAGGTAGCTTGAAAATTAGGTTCTTTAGATGGTCTTAAATTCTGCTTTACACTCATAAAGGATCCTTCAACCTTAGTTCTCTTGCTAGCAGACTGATAATTACCTGGGGCATTCTGTGCTTGCTCTCTTTTCTGTTGAATTCTCTGTTGATGATTCCTCATATTTACTTGCACCTTTTCAACATCCAATGCTTTAGCCACCAACTTTGAAAACTTTGTATTATCCAATGGCATTAGCTGTATCTTAATTTCATCATTAAGTCCTTCTAAAAATTTCTCGCATCGCTCAGCTTCAGTTTCTATTAACTTCTTTCCATACTTACTAAGGCGCGTAAACTCCTTCTCATATTCTGATACCGTCATTCTGCCTTGTTTCAAATGAATGAACTCATTGCGCCTTGCAGTCAAATATGCATCAGTGATATACCTCTTTTTAAACTCACTCTTGAAGAATTCCCAAGTTCGCTGTTCTGGTGGAACCCGCTGCTGCGTGGTATCCCACCATATGTACGCCTCCTCTGTCAGGAGCGAGGTATCACAAACCACTCTTTCCTCCGGAGTGCATTGGAGCTGGTCAAGAACTCTAATGATACTATCTAACCAATATTCTGCTTCCTCAGATCCCTCTTCACGACCAGCCTTAAATTCCTTTGCACCATACTTTCTTAACTTCTCGATCGGGGGTTTCCTATCTCCCTCAGCAGCAGGGCCCCTTCCGGCCATTTGCTGAAAAGCTATTGCAATCTGCCTAAGATAAGTCTCCGGACCGGGTATTTCAGCTGCTGCTGACCCTAGTCTATGAGCTTCCCCGGCATCTGCAAACCCAGATGCTTGCGATTCTATGTTTCGTTCCATAGCTTGCCACAAATCTAGAGACATCCTACATTGACATAAATAGCTATCTGCTTAATTCATCAACATATAACTCGATTATCAATTCCTATCTGGCATGTACATCTACCTATTCATCATATAACTTTCTCCTTACTTTATCTTACATGGCACACATAGTTACTTACTTACTACCTATCTCCCATAATCGACTAAACCAATGCTCTGATACCACAAATTTTAGCACCCCTTCTCGACCTATGAATAAGCCGAGGAGGAATGCTACATCGGGATACGAGCACTGGTTATGTCAGCTTACTTAATGTTCCTTATAAAAATTTTCCAAAAATTTTGACGGAGACTCCCTTAAAATTCTAGGTCCCAAGTGTCGACAAAACTGATTTTTCTTATTTTTGAAAAAACATTTTGTTTCACAATTCAACTCAAGCACACTCCCAATAATCCACCCTTATAACCTCAACTACAATCCTGCAAGAAGAATTCACACTTCTATATTCACAACCCAACTAAATTTAAAACCATAGAGTTATTATACATTACTAGATTTATATGCTACATCAAGTTATCTCTTTGTATTGTTCAAATAAGTACATGCCAGTTTCTAATACCAAAATACAAAATGAAGAGCACCACCTAAGTTTGTTGATGACCGATAGATCGCAGGACTTCTCTGCTCGCTACTGGCTCATTGATAATAACCTACGAGTTTAGAAGAAACTAAACTCGCTAAGCATTGCTTAGTGGGTACTTTAACTAATTACGGAAAATAAATAATAAAAGCATAATGCACTTTTAAAAGCAATGAGTCGTATTGAAAAATAATATCACAGTAAAAACATTCCATACATGTCATATATTCAGTTATTATCATTTTATCAGTTCGCTCCACAAGGTAATTTAGTAGACTAACGTATGGTAAGGAACTAACTGAAACAACTGTATATATATTCTGTGGCTGTGGCCCTAAAAAAATTGCAGACCAAGCCCTGTGGAATCTATGGCCGAAGCCCTCGGACCGGAGTCCTAGATAACTCGGGCGATTGCCCTATATAACTCAGACCGAAGTCCTATATAGCTCGGGTTGTCACCCTGTATAACTTGGACCGAAGTCCTATATTAAAGCAGCACTGCATATAGTGTAATATCCCAAATTATGCCCTAAAAGTTTTAATACAATTGTTGTTTGATTTGAATTTAATGTACATATGTTTTTGCAAAGGAAATGATTGTGTTAATGGAATGTATATGTTGTATATATGTTAATATATATAACATATATGTTGGTCAAATGGAGAGTCAAGGGAAGAAGATATTTTATTTGGGATGATGTGAAATTACTTCAATGGGCATATAAGTGACAAAGGTTAAGTTGAATGGATGAGGGTATTTAGGTAATTGCTTGGCTAGAATTGCTTGGTGGAGATTTAAAGAAGAAAAGAAGTTGACTTGTGTTTATTTTTCTTTTCTTCTCATTTGTGTGCCGGCTATCCAAGAAAAGAGAGAGCAAGAAAGGTGTTCTTAATGCTAGAATCAAATTGAAGGAGGAATCAAAGGTTTTGGTTGGAGATTTGTGAAATTTCTTCATTTAAGGTAAGTACTCTCTTGTTTCCTTTTGTTATTTTGAAGTTGTGTATAAGATGAGTTATAATTTGTTGATATTATGATTTGGTGTGTTTGAGATGTGTTAACAAGTGTTGAAATTGATTGTAAGTTAAAAAGAAATTGAATTGGTGTTGGTTTTGTTTTGAAGATGGTGAGTTAAGTGGATGTTGATGGTGAAAGATCAAGAGTGAAGTTGGTTTTATGGTTTTGAGGTGGTTAATGATTATATGTATGGTTAATGTGAATATTGTGTTAAACATGCAAAATAAGTGTTAATGACTTTGATTACATCTATTTGAATGAGTTTATGTTGTGCATAATGTGATTAATTTCAATCAAAACAGTGTTGGCTATGGTTAGGGTTTTTGTTCATAAGAGACACGGCTAAACCAAGGAAGAGACACGGCCAAGTCTATGGAAATTTGGCCGTGTTGGATGATTTTTGGAGAGGACACGGCCGTGTCCCTTGCCCATGTTTGCTTCTGTTGCTTCTGGTTGAGAGACACGGCCACAAGCTTGGCCGAATCCCTTGAGTGTGTTGGCCACTGTGATTTTTCCTTGCTCTTCTTACATGGTTGAGATTGAACTTACATTTGATAATGCATATGATACTATATGAACAAGGTTATGTATTATGCATTGTGAATCTTGTGAATGGTAATGTGTATATGAATAATGTACTTTGAAATGCTATATTAATGAGGCTATATGTATAATATGAATGGAAATATGTAATGATATGAGGCCATTGTGATTTGGCTATGATGATTCCATTGAAAGAACATAAGGCATGTTTGCCTAATTGATGATGGTAATTGAGAATGAGATAATAAATGAATTGTGTGTCTAATGTGTTATTCATTTTCAGAGTTTTGTTGTTGGTGGCATGCCTATTGGTAACATTCTCTTGAAGTTAGTTTGGATTTGATCCTTGAAGCCTAATTGAGATATTACAACCCTTGAAGCTAGGTTGGGTTGGTTCTTGAAGCCAAGTTGGGTTGATACTTAGCATGCTTTGTTCCCCTTGAAGCTTGGTTGAACCTAATCCTTGAAGCCTAGTTGGGTTTATGATAATGATAAATGTGATAATAAAACCAAAGCACTAACTCTGAAAATTGAATGGCATATTAGAGTGTTTTGGGCCCATGATTGTCTTTGTATATAATGTGATTCTTGAATGGTAAAATCAGTGGAACTATGAAGATGTAATATGAATATTGTTATGACATTGAACATAGTATGATGTGGTAATGTGATGTACTTCTATGTTTATGGTTTATGAAATATAAAGGTGTGATGTTAGCTTTTCACTTATGATGTTAACTTTATGATTTAGATGTGTAACATTACTTTGCCTTAAAGTATAATGTTGGTATATTTTGTACTACTAAGCCGATGGCTTAGCGCGATAGTGTTTGATCGCACAGGTGACAGAGTTGAACCTGAGAGCTCCTCGAGACCAAGTGAGACTAGACATTGAGGATTTTTCTTTTGGGACTTAAAGATCAGAGAAGAGCTGCCAATCATGTATATATTCTATGTTTTGTAAATTTTGATTTATAACATATTTGTAATAACTTCCACTGTGAATTATTAAACATTTTATATATAGTGTCTTTTGGATTTCTTTTATTTGTTTGACAGTGATTTCACTTATTTACAAAGATATTTGTTGTCTTTTTAAACCGTGTCATTTTCTATATTCAGTATACGTATATTACGATCGTTTAAGCATGCTTGGTACGTATACAGGGTATAGAGGTGTTACAATTGTTTTGGTATCAGAGCCTAGGTTTGAGATTCTCAACCTAGGTCAAGTGTAAGAAAAAGAGTGTTTTGATTTTAAAACGTGGATTTTTGAATAACATACATGTTTGGCATTGGCAGTCTCTGATCTTTAATGAGAGGTATTCTCCTGTGTTTGCAGATATAGGTTGTGATGGATTCTCACTCACGTCTGTCAGTCGAGGGTAGTGCTGAGAGTATAGCTCCTGATGAGATTAGAGAGGGAGCTAGAGTGGATAGTGCTGGAGAGGTACCTGCTTCTGTGTCGGGGAGACCAGCTGGTGAGGAGGTTCCCCAGGTTGGTTTAGGCATGTGATTGATTTGTTGAGGCAAGCACCAGTACAACCACCGCCACCACCCCCACAGCCTTTGGTATCAGTGAGACAGTATGATAAGCTAAGGAAGTATGGAGCAAAAGATTTTCTAGGTACTATTGATCCAGCTGTAGCAGAACAGTGGCTAGACAAAGTACAGAGAATATTTGTTCAGTTGCAAGCCACTCCAGAGGAAAAGTTTGATTATGCAAGATCATTGTTGCAAAAGGACGCATATGACTGGTGGAAGACAGTGCCCCATGCTATGGATGATCCACCAACATTGTCCTATGCTGATTTTCTAAGAGAGTTTGAATTGAAGTATACTCCTAGGGAGTACAAAGATGTGAAGAAAATGGAGTTTCTAAGCTTGAAGCAAGATCACCGGACTGTGACGGAATATGAGTTAGAGTTTATCCGGTTGAGCCAGTATGCTGGGGGTATTATATATGATGAGATAGATAGATGCCAGAGATTTGAGGAGGGATTGAGGCCCTCTATCATGTGTTTGGTGGCTGGATCTAGATATCGTGATTTTTCCTAGCTGGTTGCAGCAGCTAGGAGTGTGGAGAGAGCTCAGGTTATTGCAGCTGCTTCAGAGGAAGAGATCAGGATTAGAAGGCCCCAGTTTGAGGCAGGGTCTTCATCTGTGAAAAGAGGTAAAGGAAGTTATGTTCCTCGGGTTAGTAGGAGTCAGAGGCCAGCGGGTAGGTCAGTACAGTTTCAGAGGCAGAGATCTAGACCTATAGTTTCAGTGGCGAGTGCTCCTACCTCAGTGACTCAGAGATCCACCTTACCCATATGCATTCATTGTGGTAGGCCACATGGTGGTACTTGTTGGAAGACTGGTGTAGCAGGGGTATGTTTCAGTTGTGGATCTCCCGATCATTTTGTGAGAGATTGTCCTGAGAGACAGGAGCGGATGTCAGTGGATACTGCAGCTTCCCGACCTAGTGTGAGGGGAGGTCGAGGAGGCAGAGGTTTCAGCAGAGGAGGCAGATCTGGGTTCAGTTCTAGAGGAGGTTCTACATCCAGGGAGAGTAGACCAGAGGAGGTTGGATCTTCTCAGAGGATTTATGTGATGCAGAGGCAACCAAATGCTTCGGCAGTCATAGCTGGTACTTTTTCTTTATTTGGTATTTTAGTACTTGCTCTGATTGATCCGGGTTCCACACATTCATATATTAGTGCATCTATTTTGCCTGTGTTTGATGTGCATGCTGAATCCCTAGGATTTGATGTATTGGTGACAAATCCGTTAGGGCATAGTGTGATTGTTAGCAAAGTGCACCGAGATAGTGCAGTGATGGTGCAAGGTGAGGAGTTTCTTGGAGATTTGATTGAGATGCCTTTTAAGGAATATGATGTGATCCTAGGCATGGACTGGTTATCTAGACATAGAGCTGTGGTTGACTGCCAAAAGAAAGTTGTTACCTTGAGAACCAGCGATGGTAGAGAGGTGTTAGTATCTAGTGAGCAGGGACAGCTAGCATCCTTGTTTGTTTCAACTGTTGCAGCTAGAAGATTGATTAGAAAAGGGTGTGATGCTTACCTTGCTTATGTTGTAGATACGAGAGTAAAGGGTTTTCAACTTGATAGTATACCCACAGTTGCAGAGTTTCCAGATGTGTTTCCAGAGGAGTTGCCAGGGTTGCCTCCTGAGAGAGAGGTGGAGTTTGGTATTGAATTATTGCCTGGTACCACTCCTATCTCTATTACTCCTTATAGAATGGCACCTGCTGAACTGAGAGAACTGAAGGTGCAGTTACAGGAGTTGCTAGATAAAGGGTTTGTTCGCCCTAGTGTTTCACCGTGGGGAGCTCCTGTCTTATTTGTGAAGAAGAAGGATGGTACTATGAGATTGTGTATCGATTATAGGCAATTGAATAAGGTGACTATTAAAAATAAATATCCTTTGCCTAGAATTGATGATCTCTTTGATCAATTGAAAGGTGCAGCAGTGTTTTCAAAATTTGATTTGAGATCAGGGTACCATCAATTGAGGGTCAGAGCTGAAGATGTTCCTAAGACTGCTTTTCGGACCAGGTATGGGCATTATGAGTTTTTAGTTATGCCTTTTGGTTTGACAAATGCACCTGCAGTTTTTATGGATTTGATGAATAGGGTGTTTAGGCCCTATCTGGATCAGTTTGTAGTGGTCTTTATTGATGACATTCTGGTGTATTCGCGTAATGAGAAGGAGCATGATAAGCATCTGTGGATTGTGCTGCAGATTTTGAGAGAGAAGCAATTGTTTTGCTAAACTGTCGAAATGTGAGTTTTGGCTTGACCAAGTTACGTTTCTCGGTCATATAGTTTCAGCAGAGGGTATTAGAGTTGATCCGAGTAAAGTTGAAGCTATTTTGAATTGGAGTCCACCAAAGTCTATGACTGAAGTTAGAAGTTTTCTGGGTTTGGCAGGCTATTACCGACGGTTTGTGAAAGGATTTTCTTTGATAGCTACTCCACTTACCAGATTGCTTCGAAAGGGAGTTAGATTTGTGTGGACAGATCAATGTCAGGCTAGTTTCAAACAATTGAGAGAAATGTTGACTCAAGCGCCTGTTCTTACTTTACCTATGGAGGATGAACCATATGTGATTTACAGTGATGCTTCACATAGTGGTTTGGGTTGTGTTCTGATGCAAGAAGGTAAAGTGATAGCTTATGCTTCTCGACAGTTGAAACCGCATGAGCTCAATTATCCGACCCATGATTTAGAGTTGGCAGCCATTGTGTTTGCATTGAAGATTTGGCGACATTATCTGTATGGGAAAAAGTGTTTTATATATACTGATCATAAAAGTTTAAAATATTTGGGTGTCCAAAAAGAGCTTAATCTTCGACAGAGGAGATGGTTAGAGTTGATTAAGGACTACGACTGTTTGATTGATTATCATCCTGGTAAGGCAAATGTTGTTGCTGATGCCTTGTGTCGGAAGTCTTTAGTAGGTTTGACTGTTTATTCGCTCTCGTTGCTTGTTGAGTTGAGAACGTTGCATGTTAGATTTGTATCTTGTGATGATGGTGCATTGTTGGCATAGTTGCAATTGAAACCAGTTTTGTTGGATCAGATTAAAGAGGCTCAATTGGCTGATGAGAAGATTCAAAAGATTATTTCAGATTGTCAGAATGGAAAGAGTCGAGATTTCATTGTGAGAAGTGATGGAAGTCTTTGGTTTAAGAACAGATTGTGTGTACCTGATGATACTAATTTGAGAAAGATCATTTTAGAAGAAGCACATTAGTCAGTATTTGCTATGCATTCGGGCAGTACAAAGATGTATCATGATTTGAAACAGTTTTACTGGTGTTCTGGTCTGAAGAGAGATATTGCAGATTTTGTGTCTAAATGTCTCGCATGTCAGAGGGTAAAAGCTGAGCATCAAGTTCCAACAAGATTACTCCAACCGCTATCAGTACCTGAATGGAAATGGGATAGAGTAACTATGGATTTTGTATCTGGTCTGCCATTAACACAAAGGAAGCATGATGCTATTTGGGTGATTGTTGACAGGTTGACTAAATCAGCTCATTTCCTTCCGGTTCGGATGGATTACTCTTTGGAGAGGTTAGCTGAGATATATATTCATGAAATTGTGAAGTTGCATGGTGTCCCAATTTCTATAGTGTCTGATCGAGATCCCCGGTTTACTTCAAGGTTTTGGAAGAGTTTACATGGTGCTTTGGGTTCTCGATTACACTTCAGTACTGCTTTCCATCCACAGACAGATGGGTAGTCAGAGAGAGTGATACAGATTATCGAGGATATGTTGAGAAGCTGTGTCATTGATTTCTCTGGAGGTTGGGATAAATTCTTACCACTTGTGGAATTTGCTTATAATAACAGTCATCAATCCAGCATCGGTATGGCCCCATTTGAGGCATTATATGGTAGACGGTGTAGGACACCTCTATGTTGGAATGAGATTGGAGAAGGTAAGATAATTGGTCCTGATTTGGTTAAAGAAACTGAAGAGAAAGTGAAAATTATTCGAGATAGGTTGAAAACAGCTTCAGACCGACAGAAATCTTATTTTGATTTGAAGAGGAGAGACATTGAGTATAATGTGGGAGATAAGGTATTTTTGAAGGTGTCTCCTTGGAAAATGATCTTGAGGTTTGGTCGGAAAGGGAAATTGAGTCCTCGCTTCATTGGACCGTATGAAGTTTTGGAAAGAGTTGGGCTAGTTGCTTATCGGCTTGCTTTGCCACCTGAGTTGGAGAGGATCCATAATGTATTCCATGTTTCGATGTTGAGGAGATACAGATCGGATCCATCTCATGTGTTGCCAATTGAATCTATCGAAGTTAGTCCAGATTTGACATATGAAGAGGAACCAGTTGCTATCTTGGCATGTGATGTAAAAGAGTTGAGAAATAAGAAAGTGCCATTGGCGAAGGTTCTATGGAAGGATCATGGAAGAGAAGAGGCAACTTGGGAGAGTGAGTAATCAATATCCTCAACTATTCCAGACTTGATATCAGGTAATTTCGAGGACGAAATTTCTTTTTAGAGGGGGAGAATTGTAATATCCCAATGTATGCCCTAGAAGTTTTAATACAATTGTTGTTTGATTTGAATTTAATGTACATATGTTTTTGCAAAGGAAATGATTGTGTTAATGGAATGTATATGTTGTATATATGTTAATATATATAACATATATGTTGGTCAAATGGAGAGTCAAGGGAAGAAGATATTTTATTTGGGATGATGTGAAATTACTTCAATGGGCATATAAGTGACAAAGGTTAAGTTGAATGGATGAGGGCATTTAGGTAATTGCTTGGCTAGAATTGCTTGGTGGAGATTTAAAGAAGAAAAGAAGTTGACTTGTGTTTATTTTTCTTTTCTTCTCATTTGTGTGCCGGCTATCCAAGAAAAGAGAGAGCAAGAAAGGTGTTCTTAATGCTAGAATCAAATTGAAGGAGGAATCAAAGGTTTTGGTTGGAGATTTGTGAAATTTCTTCATTTAAGGTAAGTACTCTCTTGTTTCCTTTTGTTATTTTGAAGTTGTGTATAAGATGAGTTATAATTTGTTGATATTATGATTTGGTGTGTTTGAGATGTGTTAAAAAGTGTTGAAATTGATTGTAAGTTAAAAGAAATTGAATTGGTGTTGGTTTTGTTTTGAAGATGGTGAGTTAAGTGGATGTTGATGGTGAAAGATCAAGAGTGAAGTTGGTTTTAGGGTTTTGAGGTGGTTAATGATTATATGTATGGTTAATGTGAATATTGTGTTAAACATGCAAAATAAGTGTTAATGACTTTGATTACATCTATTTGAATGAGTTTATGTTGTGCATAATGTGTTTAATTTCAATCAAAACAGTGTTGGCTATGGTTAGGGTTTTTGTTCATAAGAGACACGGCTAAACCAAGGAAGAGACACGGCCAAGTCTATGGAAATTTGGCCGTGTTGGATGATTTTTGGAGAGGACACGGCCGTGTCCCTTGCCCATGTTTGCTTCTGTTGCTTTTGGTTGAGAGACACGGCCACAAGCTTGGCCGTGTCCCTTGAGTGTGTTGGCCACTGTGATTTTTCCTTGCTCTTCTTACATGGTTGAGATTGAACTTATACTTGATAATGCATATGATACTATATGAACAAGGTTATGTATTATGCATTGTGAATCTTGTGAATGGTAATGTGTATATAAATAATGTACTTTGAAATGCTATATTAATGAGGCTATATGTATAATATGAATGGAAATATGAAATGATATGAGGCCATTGTGATTTGGCTATGATGATTCCATTGAAAGAACATAAGGCATGTTTGCCTAATTGATGATGAGAATTGAGAATGAGATAATAAATGAATTGTGTGTCTAATGTGTTATTCATTTTCAGAGTTTTGTTGTTGGTGGCATGCCTATTGGTAACATTCTCTTGAAGTTAGGTTGGATTTGATCCTTGAAGCCTAATTGAGATGTTACAACCCTTGAAGCTAGGTTGGGTTGGTTCTTGAAGCCAAGTTGGTTTGATACTTAGCATGCTTTATTCCCCTTGAAGCTTGGTTGAACCTAATCCTTGAAGCCTAGTTGGGTTTATGATAATGATAAATGTGATAATAAAACCAAAGCACTAACTCTGAAAATTGAATGGCATATTAGAGTGTTTTGGGCCCATGCTTGTCTTTGTATATAATGTGATTCTTGAATGGTAAAATCAGTGGAACTATGAAGATGTAATATGAATATTGTTATGACATTGAACATAGTATGATGTGGTAATGTGATGTACTTCTATGTGTATGGTTTATGAAATATAAAGGTGTGATGTTAGCTTTTCACTTATGATGTTAATTTTATGATTTAGATGTGTAACATTACTTTGCCTTAAAGTATAATGTTGGTATATTTTGTACTACTAAGCCGATGGCTTAGCGCGATAGTGTTTGATCGCGCAGGTGACAGAGTTGAACCTGAGAGCTCCTCGAGACCAAGTGAGACTAGACATTGAGGATTTTTCTTTTGGGACTTAAAGATCAGAGAAGAGCTGCCAATCATGTATATATTCTATGTTTTGTAAATTTTGATTTATAACATATTTGTAATAACTTCCGCTGTGAATTATTAAACATTTTATATATACTGTCTTTTGGATTTCTTTTATTTGTTTGACAGTGATTTCACTTATTTACAAAGATATTTGTTGTGTTTTTTAAACCGTGGCATTTTCTATATTCAGTATACGTATATTACGATCGTTTAAGCATGCTTGGTACGTATACATGGTATAGAGGTGTTACATATAATATGATATATCATACCCTTACCCTACTCAGTACTATCCCAGATACCCAGTGGAGCCAAAATTTTCATGCCATTTCTTAATCGAATATGCATTATACAATTATCGACTTATGTTTCTTATATTATTTAAATGTGAAATATCATATTTTGTCATTTTAATAACATATTATGCTCATTTATATGCATAAGGAATCAATTGGATTACTTTTGAAAAATGACCAAATGAATATTAGCAAAATGACCATATGTATAGTAAATTCTTGTTTTGGACTCAACTTGATCCTTATTTTGAAAAATTGTATAAAATAATCTACTTTACTAAAAACTCTAAAATTTTTACAGAATTTAGTTTTACATCTTAAAATCATTCCTTTAAAATTTCAGATCATGCTGGACACAAAATCTTGGTCAAGTAGTTCACCCAACCAGACTGCTCCAGTTGCCCTGCATCCTGGCAGCAGTTCTGAATTTTGTGAATTCTGTAAATTAAATTCAATCCATGTGGTTCCAAATTATTTTTCTCAAATACTAGACTCACTAAACAACAAAATATCCAAAATTCAATTGAATATTATGTTTCTAAATGTTATTAAAAATCCGGAAACATGGCTGTCTCAGTCAAGGTACCTCCTAGAGCAGCTCTAGCAGAAATAATTTTTCCATAATCATAACCATTCCGAATTCAACTCAAAATATTTTTCAGTCATTTTAAAAAAATTGAGGCACAACATATCAAAAATTCACATCAAGAAAATTTTCTATATTTAATAAAAAATCATACAAGTCACAGCATTTCACCAATTCTAAAACAGAAAAATTTCAATAAAATGAACAAATAATTAGTTAAAGTACCAAACCTTGCTTTTCCTTGCTCTTCTTGTCTAATTCACATCCTTTCCTCTCTAATCTCCTTGATTTCCTATGAATTTAACATGTCACATATGTAAGAACAAACCCTAGATATGAACATGATGCTACCTTATGATTTTCTAACAATCCTTTACTTATTCTTACTAATAATCACCATTTTCATCATTTCCTTTGAGTAGTTTATCATTTTTCACCATAATCATCAACTTACTAATACTTTCCCAACATGAACATAATATCAAATCTTCCTAAACATAGCCTAATACCTAATTCTAATGAAAGAATAAGACTTAGGATGGTATCTTACCTTATTTCCTATTGAATTTCACTTGAAAAATGGCTTAGACTTGAAAATTTTCTCCTTAAAAATGGAAGGGAGGGGGGAGAACGACCTAAGGAAGAAGAAAAGTGGTGATGGCGGTGTTTTTTGATCCTTTACTTGTGTTTGGAAGACCAAAATTAGTTGTTTATAATTTAATTTCCATTTAATTAATTTGTTTATTTTCAATGGCCATGATTTGTCCAACCCATTTGGGCTTAATGGCTAGGATTTGGCCACTTGAAAGTGGCTTTTTGTTCTTTTAAATTTTGCCCCCAAAGTTATATTTAATTACAAAATCTCCCCTCCGATGGAAATGTCCAAAATGCCCTTGTCGAAAAATCGCCCGTAACTTACAAATCGTGCATTTTCGGGAAAAATCATGCGCCACCATTAAGATCCGATTAATCCCGAGAACACATTTATGGCATCCGTTAGGGTCACTATTAAGAATCGACACAACTTTTCAGAAAATTACTCTTACGTCCTCGGCCTTTCGAAAAATTACTTTTAGGTCCTGTCGACTTCACGGGCCTCCTTTGCACACCGATTTTGTTTTTTACTATCTCGAGCCTCTATTTGACCACTTATTTATGTCCTTCTTGCCTAATACTCGACTACCTAAACTTTGGGATGTGACATCGAGCATGGCATAACCACTCATAGCCTCACACCATTTGGTATATACTTGCTATGGGAACCTAAGCCTTTTAACCCAAAGACTAAAGCTCATGTAATTGGCCTAGTTACTTTCCTTAGGTTTTACCCCAAATGCATGTTGTTTGACTATGGTTAGTTTATCTCAGTCTAAATCATGGCTTATTTGGTTTGTTCTTTTTCTAATATGACCTAAGTATACTTTAAGATCAAAGTCCAAGCTATTTTCAAAATTTTTCAAGATGGTCTTTGGACATAAGACTTTTCTAAAAACAAATCAAAAATTCTTTGGCCCATGGCCCAAATACTAAGCCCAAAATCCATTTTTCTAAAATCTTTTACAATGGGCTTAGAAACAAAACTATTTTCACCCAACCTTTTCTTACAAAGAGCTTGCAAAAATATTTAGGTCAATTATGAAATACCAAAAATCAATTGTGGGCCTAGTTTACACTAAAAATAAATTAACCATGGGCTTGTTTTTGGCATGAATCATTAGTTACCTTTTTCAAGTGAGAAATCTATCTATAATAAACCTCTTAATTTAGTTTTAATCCAATATAGCATAGAAGCTACTATAGTTGGTTGAATGGATTAAAACCTAATTAATGGGAATTATTATGAGTTGATTTCCATTTTCGAAAATATAACTATTGGTTGAAACGTCCGAGGGAATTATTCGAAAACAAGATACCCCATGTTGGTATTTTGTTAACCATATACCTAGGAAAAGAGACTCGCCATTCGTGTGTGGATGTTATAAGGTTGGAAGGAACGTCCTAATTATCTTTCTTCGTTGATTGTTTGTGCATACATGCATACATGCATACATTTGCATCTCATATCATTGACCCTCTCTGGCTCACAGCCCTAGATTACGATAGTTCAAAAGCTTACAACAATCCGACCTACGCCGGAGATGAAGTATCTAGCAACGACTCAATCACTTGCTCACCAAAAGCAATGGAGCCCGAACAAATTCAAAGGATGCTGGATGAGGCCCTCAATGCCAAGATGGAAGAAATAAAAGAGGCCCTAGCTAAGACCATGAAGAACCAATTGACTGCAATCTTAGAGAATCATGCCGAGGCATCTGCTAGCACTAAGAAGCCAAGAGACAAAGGGAAGACTAAAGTTGGTGAAGTGGTTTTTGATGATGAAAAGATGATCATTGATGATGATGATGATTGGGCTCAATACTACCAAGATGTCCAAGAGAAGAAGAAAGAATAGAAGGTTGTTGAGAAGGCAACTTTTGAAAAGACCGAGACATCCGATGTTGAAAAGATGATTGCTGATTTAGAAAAGAAATTTGAGAAGAAGTTGAAAACCGAAGAGATGTCCGAGATCGATAAACTATTTGAACAAGATGAAGAAGTCCCGTACAAGTTCAAGAGGCCATCCTTTGCAAAGTACAATGGCACCAAAAATCCTCATCTCCATGTGAAGCAGTATATCACTGCCATGCAGTCTGCCCGAGCTACTAAGGCTCAAACCCTAAGCTACTTTATGCTCTCATTGGACCCTATTGTCAAAAATTGGTTTAATACCTTAGATGATGGAACACAAAAGAGTTGGGATCTACTTTACAAAGCCTTCATCCAACAATATGGATAAAATGTTTAGTTAGAAGTTACCTTAATGGAAGTAGAGTCCATTTGGAAAAGGCCGAATGAGAATTTTGTAGACTATGTGAAGAGATGGAGAAACAAGGCCTCTTTACTCAAGAAGAGGCCCGATGAATTCGATCAAATAAGGATGATTGTGAGAGTGGTGTTGCCTAATCTTCATGAGAGGATGTCTCATACACTCATCCGTGATTTCAAATACCTTCTCCAAGCTGGTTTGCAAATTGAAGAATGGTAAAGGGAGAAGAGCCATTTTGCAACAAAAAGGAACGAGAAAGGGAGCTATCAATCTGGTAGCCAAAGCACACAAAAGGCTGCTGTGTTAATGCTACTAACCAAGGAATGAGGAGACAATTTTTTGAATTGGGGAAACCAATGTCTTGGGTTCTCAACAAACTTCAAAGAAAGGGATTGCTACAACCCTTAAATCCTCATCCTTTGCCTAACCCTCTCCCACCTAATTTTGACACCAAAGCATTTTGTCAATTTCACCAAATGCAAGGGCATGACACAGATAGATGTGTAAGGTTGAGACATGAGATCCAAAATCTAATAGATAATGGGAAGCTACCCGAGCCCAATAAGCCAAACTCCAAAGACAGCCCATTACCAAAGTTCAATAGGGTACCACCACCGGCAACATTCATGGTTGGAGAAGGTTTGCATGAGGATTTTGTCATGTCTTCTTTTCAAGATGTGGATGGAGAAGCAACCAAAGAAGAAGAGGCATTTGTCAAAATTAAACAAGCTATGATGGGTGGAGAGGTAACACTTTGTGTTGTCAATGGGTTTTGAGATTCAAGTGATAGTGATGACGATATTGTACCCAAGAAGGAGGAGTGGACTTGGTCTGCGCCCGAAGAAGATAAGGTGATGAACACTAGATCCGGTAACCTTATGCAAGGCCACCACCTAAGGAGGTAGAAACTAATAAAGGGAAGGAAGTTGAAGTAGAAGAAGATGATGCTGTGCTCAAGCAATTGAAAATAACCCAAGCAAGTGTTAGCATTTGGGACTTATTAGCTACTTCTAAAAAGCACTGAGAAACTAAGGCCCAAGCCTTAGCTAGCATGCCCATTTCTACCTCCACAACAACGGAGGAGTTGATCAACTTCATAAAAATTGGGGAGGTAATGATATGTGAAGAGGTTCAAGAAAAGAGTGAAGTTAATATAGGAGCAGTTTCTTTTTTGGATGCGGACTTATCGGAAGAGGTGAGAGACCACATCCGCCCTCTCTTTATCAAAATAGAAGTCAAGGGGAAGAGAAATCCATGTGTAATGGTCAATGATGGGTCCGCCATAAATGTTTATCCACTTAAGATATTGCCAAAGCTAGCTATGTCAACAAGAGATCTAAATCCGACTGAAGTGACAATTCGTGCTTATGACAACACTAAGAGGAATGCCGAAGGGACCTTCAAAGCGGCTGTCAAGGTTGGTCCAATTGAATCTATTGTTGAGTTTGTTGTTTTAGACATACCAGTTACCTTCGCCTTACTCTTGGGGCGACCATGGTTTCATCCTCTTGGTGGAGTTCCTTCCACCTTTCATCAAAAGATCAAGTTCCCCAACGGAGATGGGACAGTGGTCATTGAAGCTGAAGACAATGAGATTGTTAACGCTTTAATGATTGAAAGGCCTCTCAATGATTTTCAAGTAGCTGCAATTTCTGATGATGAAGTGGTGGACTCCAAAGTCTTGAATATGATGAAGAACATGAACTACCTTCCCGGAGCTGGTATTGGAAAGGGTAAGGCCGGTTTGACAAAGTTGCCAGATTTTAGAACTCAAACTTCCAAGAAAGGGTTGGGATATGATGAAGACAATGATGTCCAGCCAAACAAGAGTGAGAAGATGAGCTTCCCACCACTTGAAGAGATTTTTGTCAAAGCTCCAGATATGGGACCATTCAAAAGAAAGCCCGAGCCAATCATGTTCATGGGTAAGTTAATCCCAGGTTTTGAAATTTTTGTCGATGTTGCCGAGCTAGTGGAGCAAGTGAAGAAAGAACTCACCCTGCCAACCAGCAAAGAATCCAATCCAAAAGAGAAGAATAAAGCTGTCATGAAAGCTAAGAAGACTCCGAAAGAGATTGTTGCCCTGGTCGAAGAAAAGTTTGAAGACATCCTGCTTTATGATTCTTAGAACAATGATTTTGATTTTGATTTTAATTTTTCTGCTTTGTATGAGGATGATGATGTTTTCTTTTCCAAAATGAATGCAATAAAGTCTGATTTTGCTTACTTGTGTGATGTTTCTCCTGATGGTTGCATACATTCAAATAGCAGTTACATGAGCATCTTTAATATTAATTCTATTAACACATAATCATTAAATTTGGGAACAACTGAAAATCCTAAAAACATTAGCATAGCATCCGACCTTACTCCTGATGAGAGAGAGAGATTTGAATTTTTTTTAAAAAAATATGAAGAAGTATTTGCCTGGTCTTATGAAGATATGCTGGGGATAGATCGAGACATAGCCGAGCATCATATTCCTACTTACACTCACATAAAACCTGTCAAACAAAAGCTTAGGTGATTAACCCCTGAGTGGGCTAAATTTGTTAAAGAAGAGGTTACTAAGCAAAAACAAGTGAAGTTTTCTTGAAGTGATAGAATATCCAGATTGGTTAGCCAACATAGTACCCGTGCCAAAGAAAGATGGAAGGATAAGGGTCTGTATGGACTATAGAGATTTAAATAAGGCTTCCCCTAAGGATGATTTTCCTTTACCTCATATAGATGTTCTCATTGATAGTGCAGCCTCTAGCGTGCTACACTCATTTGTAGATGGATTTTCAGGATACAATCAAGTGTTAATGGCCCAAGAGGATAAAGCCAAAACTGCTTTCGTTACTACATGGGGTATATTTTGTTATAGGCTGATGCCGTTCGGCTTAAAGAATGCTGGAGCAACCTACCAAAGGATGACCACCACACTATTTCATGACATGATACACAAAGAAGTTGAAGTATATGTTGATGATATGATGGTTAAGTCGGATATAAGGGAGCCTTCCAAAACTTAGAGTTATTCTTCGATAGAGCTTTGAAATATAAGCTTAGATTAAACCCGAAGAAGTGCATATTCGGTGTTACTTTAGGCAAATTATTGGACATGTAATTGGTCTGAATGGCATTGAGATTGATCCTAACAAAGTTAAAGCAATCAGGGATATGCCAACCCCTAAGACGAAGAGAGAAGTTAGGGGATTCATTGGTAAACTGTAGTACATTAGCAGATTTATAGCAAAGCTCACAATAATTTGTGAGCCTATCTTCAAATTGCTTAGAAAGAATCAGCCGGTCGTATGGAATGAATAATGTCAAAAGGACTTTGATCAAATAAAAGAGTATTTGTTGAATCCACCTGTTTTAAAACCACCTAAACCTGGCAAACCTCTATTACTATACTTAGCAGTAGAAGAAGAGTCGATAGGAGCCATGCTAGCCCAAGCAGATGAATCAGGGATTGAGCATGCAATTTACTATTTGAGTAGAAAGCTCCTACCTTATGAAATCAAGTATAGTATCATTGAAAAGACCTGTATAGTCGTGGTTTGGTCTTCTAAGAAGTTGCGGCATTACTTCCAATCGTATAGTGTGCAAGCAATTTCCAGGCTGGATCCAATGAAGTACTTAAGGGAGACACCCTCTTTGATTAGGAAATATGGTCGATGGTTGATAATATTAGAAGAATTTGAGATTGAGTATGTAACCAGGAAAATGATCAAAGGTAGAGTGGTGGCAGAATTCTTGGCCCAACAACCATTATCAGATAGTGAAGAGGTAATCTTGGAATTCCCAAACGAACATTTAGAAGCAATTGAAGTACAAGGGTGGAAAATGTATTTTGATGGAGCGGTAAACAGGAAAGGAGCAGGTTTGAGAGTCATACTAGAATTGCCCAAAGGGGAACTCATCCCTTTAGCCAAAAAATTGAAATTTAGGGCAACCAATAATATGGTGGAGTACGAAGCTTATATTTTTTGTTTGAAAACTCTAATGATTATGAAGGTGGATAAGGTGGAAGTTTTTGGCGATTCATTGCTAGTTGTATCCCAAGTAAATGGAGATTGGGAGTTGAAAGAAGAAAAATTAAAACCATGCCACCATTGCCTGACCATGATGAAGAAGAACTTTAAGGAGTGTAGGTTTATACATCTATCAAGAGAAGAAAATCAGATGGCTGATGCCCTAGCCACATTGGCTTCGATTTGGGAAAACCCTGATAACCTATTCCTTAAGCCTCTGATCTTAACCAGTTCATCAACTCCTTGCTATGAATATGAAACAATCATGGAAATTGATATGGACCATGATGCGTGGTATGATACTATAAGGCAATTTTTGGAAGAAAGAGAATACCCGCCGGGGGCAACAAAGAAAGAGAGAAGAGCCATAAGGCGGTGGTCATTGTAATACATCACCTTCTATGGAGAGTTATATCAAAGATGGCCTGATGGAGTGCATTTGAGATGTTTAAGAAAGCCTGAAGTGGAGCACATCATGTCAGAAATACATGCGGGAAGTTATGGTCCGCACATGAATGGTTTGGCCCTAGTTAAGAAGATTATTTGACAAGGTTACTATTGGTTGACCATGGAGAGAGATTGTATTGAGTTAGTAAAGAGGTGCCAACAATGTTAGATGTATGGTAACTTGAATCACATCCTCCTGAAGAATTGCATTCAATGTCTTCACCCTGGCCATTTGCCACCTGGGGTATCGACATTATAGGAGAGATACATCCGACAGCTTCAAACGGTCACTGTTTCATTGTGGTAGCAGTTGATTATTTTTCAAAATGGGCCGAAGCTGAATCCTTCAATAAAGTGGGTGCAAGCCAAATGGCTAGGTTTATTGAAAAGAACCTCATCTGCAGATACGGGGTCCCGCATAGTGTGATATCAGACAATGGGCTACAGTTTCAAGGAGCAGTTAAGGATTTATTCTCAAAGTACCAAATCCATCATCATCGATCCTCTCCTTATACACCAAAGGCTAATGGTGAAGTTGAAGCAATAAACAAAACAATTAAGCAAATTATGTCCAAGATGACCAAGACTTACAGGGATTGGTTAGAGATACTTCCCTTCGCTTTGTGGGGATATAGGACAAGTGTGCAAACACCTGCTGGAATTACATCGTTCTCTTTGGTTTATGGGATGGAAGCAGTGTTGCCTATTGCAATTGAGATCAAGTCGTTAAGAGTAGTCTTGGAAGCTGAATTGCCTAAAATGGAATGGGTAGCAAGCAGATATACACAGTTAGCTCTACTAGAAGAGAGAAGGTTAAAGGCACTGTATCATCATCAACTGTATCAAAAGAAGATAGCTCGGGCCTATAATAGAAGGGTTAAGGTAAGAAAATTCAGAGTTGGGGATTTGGTGTTGAAGCAGTGTAAGCCTAATTATCCTATCCAAGAGGGAAGTTCAGACCTAGCTGGGAAGGTCCATATGTCGTGAAACAAGTCATGAACAAAGGTGCAGTGAAGTTGTCAGACATGGACGGGAATGAATTTAGTGAGCCCGTAAACATTGATAGGTTGAAGAAGTTTTATGTATGATAAAAAAAAAGGAGGAAAAAAGAGCTCGCTAGGTTGAAAACCCAAAAAGGGAGGCCTAAGCAAAAGTTAGAGCAGTCCGCTAGTTCCAAAAACCCGAAAGGGCGGGCTAGGCAACAATTAGGGCTAAATGAGAGAAAATAGTCAATTAGAAAACCTGAAAGGGCTAGTTGGCAACAGGAGTGATCTTGTGTATGCTGGCTTTATGTTTGGTTGTTCCCCAATTTAATAAAATAGAATTAATATTAAAATTATTCTATGTGCACTGTTATAAGTATTCGACCAGATATGGATGCAATAAATAAACATAATAGCAAAAGGTGATGACAAATTATAAATGGAAAAGAAGCATCTTTTATTACTTTAATTATTTTTCATCCTAACAATACACTTTTTGAATTAACAAATGTAAAATCTATGGCAGTCGATAAGTGTAACGAGCAAGCCAGCTTTGCCTCAGCAGATCCAAGCAGGCTTCAGTCAAGCAAGGCATGTCTAAATCAGGAGCAAAATTAGAATCACGAGGCTCAGCTCCATACTGACGCCCAAGTCGGTGAGGATCATATCATGTACCTTAATGAAGAGTAGCAAGGGGAACGTACATTAAGTATGCCCGCATGGTGATACGAGAAATCTTCCAACAAGGTACCAACCAATGGATATTGACTTCAGAGCATGAGTTGATCCAGTCAACCCAGTGAGCATATGAAGAAGCAGGATGGAGTAGCATCCTAGCATAATGATGATGTGGTAGGTATCTGGCAAAATCCATGGATGGAGTATCAAGCAAACAAAGACGCTCCTGAAGCCAAATCTGTGAAGAAAGAATTAAATTAAAAAAAAAAAGAAGAGAGTTCGCTAAGTTCAAAACTCGCAAGGGCAGCTTAGGAAAAAATTAGGACAGCTCGCTAGTTCCGAAAACCCACTTGGGCGGACTAGGCAAAAATTAGAGTAATAAAGAAAAGAAAGAAAAAAGAAAACCTAAATTGAAAACCCGAAAGGGCAGTTTAGGTAATAACTTGAAGCAACAATGGACTCCCAGTCAGTCTCTTTGACAATCCTGATTTAAATTGGTCTAATCCAACTAAGGTCTAGGTTAAGATCACAGGTACCGGCGATAGTCTCCTTCCATTTGTTCCATAATATCCAATGCTCGTGGATCAATATCGCCGTCGGAAGAAACAAGCAAGAATTGGCCAAGCAAGCAAAGACAGAGCATGCATCCCCATGCCTTAGTAGGGGCCAAATGAGAGAGACAAAAGTCAATCAAAGGAGCAAGTATAATTTTTTCACCTCTCATCAACCGAAGAACTTCAGGTTTTGGAATTTGAAATAACATCTGCATCTTCTGTTGAGTCTTGGAAATCAATGTGGGTAATGCCATTTGTTGATTACTTGGAAATCCAAGGATGGCCTCAAATTCTTCAATTAAGGGACATATTTCAAAGCCATTAATTCTAAATACCCTAGAATCCGTATTCCAAAAGGAAGCCACGGCGTGTAAGAAGGAGTGGTCCAATTTAACATTTTGAAAACATTTTAACATCAAGTTTTGACCATGAAATTTGCTTCCAATGAATGGCATCCATATTCTTAAATAGAATTTTTATTCTCTTTAAATAATGCTCGATCATGGTGAATGAATAAAGAAAAAATTAAAACTATTAAAGGGAGTCTTCACGTTGAAAGAGAAAGAATGTTGGTTTATGTAATAATATATGGTATGAAGGGTGATTTATATAGAAGGAATAAACCTTTTCCAAAATGAAAAGGAAAAGATGATGGGAAAGGGTAAGACCATATGGCATAAGGAAAGGAATTAGCAATAAAATTCCTTTACCACGTTGGATTTGGTTTAGCAAATGAAGTGGATGTGAATTATGAAATTATGTACTGTAACAAAAAAAAAGTGGTGCAGTAACGAAATAAAAAATAAAAAGTTACAGTAAAGAGGAAAATTGTATTTTTTCATTATTGTATAAACTAGGCTCACAATTGATTTTTGGTATTTCATAATTGACCTAAATAATTTATAAGCTCTTTGTAAGAAAAGGTTAGATGAAATGAAAAAATAGTTTTGTTTGACAAACCCATTATAAAAAGATTTTTAGAAAAAATGGATTTTTGACTTTGTATTTGAGTCATGAGAAAAGAATTTTTGATTTGTTTTTAGAAAAGTTTTATATCCAAAGACCATCTTGAAAAGTTTTTAAAATAGCTTTGGTCTTTTGGACTTTAAAGAAAAATTTATTTTGAGCTTACAGATGTACTTGGGTCATATTAGAAAAAAAAAACCAAATAAGTCATGATTTAAGCCAAGATAAATTAACCTTAGTCAAACAACAAGCATTTGGGGTAAAAACCTAAGGAAAGTAACTAGGCCCATTACATGAGCTTTAGTCTTTGGGTTGAAAAGGCTTAGGATCCCATAGCAAGTATATACCAAATGGTACAAGTCTATGAGTGGTTATGCCATGCTCGATCTCCATACCTTGAGTGAAAGTATGGTATCCCTTACATAACACAACACAGGTAACACGGGCGTCCTAACTCATGCACACAATGTAATCTAATGATGCAATGGACAATACCATGATAAGAAAGAATAGAATAATATAAAGACCAACGGAATCAGCTTCTCTTATCCCCAGTGGAGTCGCCACTATGAGCGGAGATTTTTGCCCCTACTTCCGGGGGAATGGTTCTAAGAATACTATCCTAAGCCCGAAAAAAATGGAGTCACCACCCAGATAGACCGAGAAAAAGAAGGGGGTGAATGACTCGATTCCTAAGGAATCCCCAACCCCCTAAGGATGGGTTCAAAAATTTAGATACGTGTGGGGAAGGTGAGAAATGGCCTAGCACCCCCACAACGCCCGGTTCATTGGAACCGCCCTCCATTGCAGGTCTTAATATTGTAAAATTCTTAAATATAACAATATTATCTATACTACATGCAACAATTAAAATAAAGCATCATTATATTAAAATTAAAGCAATATCCAAACAAAACAAAAAAATGGACACCCATCCGAGGATGGAAACATGTCCTTACATCGTCCATGTCTAAAACTAAATAGGACACCCACCAAAAGGTGGAAACATGTCCTTTACATTAATCCCAAAATATAAAAATAATTTAAATTACATGAAAATTAATTAATGAGGTATCCAATAATGGAAACATACCTCTTACAATTTTAATATCAAAATAAACAAATAATGATAATAAAGAAATCATCCATCTACGATAAACAAATCAAATATTGAAACTAAATAAATCACATCAAAACATATAATAAACTACATAATTAAATTTAAAATTAAATAAAGTAATAAATAAATAAATTTAGGTTTACATCTTAAATAAGGGTTTTTAAATCAAAATTAAGGTTTGGAATTCTTATGAAAAAGGATTAGGGTTTATGAAAATAGGATTGAATGGAATTAGGGTTTAATTAAATTTTAGGTTATGATCTACATATTAGGTTTTTTAAAAATAATTTTAGGATTTTAAATAAGGTCTAGGGTTTTGGTTATCAAACTAGGGTTATCTGGTTTTAGAAAGCAACATTAGAGTTATAGATTTTTTTTAGGAAAATTAAATTATGGTTTTGGATTTTTGGATTAGGGTTTTACAAAATATAGAATGCTTAAATTAAGACTTTAAAGTTTCAGAAAATTTGATTGATGTTTATAAGTGAAAATCAGGAACTTGAATTATTTAATTAAGATTAGATTCTATGATTTAAAATTTGGAAATAATTGAATACTGAAGGTAAGACTTATTAAATGAAATTCCCAAAGTTATGTTTGAAATAACAGTATGTTCAATTAACAAAATAAGAGGAATGAGAATTTAAGCTAAATGAATTAATGAATTAATGAAGATGCACCTGTGTTGCAGGCTCCTCCAATTTTCAATGTGTTGAATCAAATCTGATGTTTATCACAGCCTGAATCGGCTCCTGTTATTAGTGGAGGTAAACAATTGCTTGAGGCAATTGTTATATTGTTACTATTTTTCTCAATTTCTTCTTGATGATTAGGGTTTCATAAAACTCTTATCCTCGCTTTCCTTTACTGCCATTTTATTAATCATAGTTGCTCCCCTGATTTTCGATATTGCTCTATCTCTTTTACTGTCAATCTATTAATTCCAGTAGCCTTCCCATTTATTCTTCGTTTCGTTCCTCACTCTTTTTATTCATGCTAATCATATATTTATATAAAAACCAAAAATTTAATGTAAACTTAATCAGATTCTCATAAGGTAATTAGAAAGTCTAATGTCTGGCACAATTATGTTCAGTCCATATCGAACCAACTCGACCAAAACCATTAACTTCAACACAAACTGGTCCAAAATAATTTAATTTTCAGCCAATATTTTTGTAATTTTGATATAACTTCCAATTTAATTCTAAAATTAGGTTTAAGAAATCTAAATTCATAATGGACTAGCATAAACCATTTAAATTTAAATCGGTCCAAATTTAAGGGTCTACAGGTTCTTTGTCGACTAGTAGGGTTAGCTCTTTCTTCAAATTGTGAAGATTGCGAGCTGCTGCCGGCGGGCGCCAATTCACCTGCAGGAATTTCCTATGGGCGAATTGGCCGATTCACCCATAGGAATTTCCTGCGGGCGAAATGGCTAACAAATTTTTTTGTCACCAATTTTTTCATCGTCGATTTTTATTTATTTATTTATTTTTATTTATTTAAATTTACCATTTTTATTTTTATTAAATGTTATAAATAATAAATATTAAAATAAATATTATTTAATTAAAGTACCACAAAAATTATTTTGGACTATATAAAAAAATATCGGACCAGACTGGGTCAAAAATTAAGGGTCTACAGTTTGCCCTCTGCTTGAACGATTTGAGACTATAGCAAAAGAGAGTTAAAAGCAATAAGACTTAATTTTTCTGAGATGGTTGAGGTTTTGGGTTCTGGACCATGTTCGAGTTCTGGACTCAAGGGTAATTTTAGGTTTTGGACCTAAGGGTAATTTGGGTTCTGGACCTAAGCTAAGTTCTGGAGTTAAGGAAAATTTGGGGACCCGAGCTAAGTTCTGGACTTAAGAGAAATTTGAGGTTCTGGACCTAAGCTAAGTTCTAAACTTAAGCGTAATTTGGGTTCTGGACTCGAGCTAAGTTCTGGACTTAAGAGAAATTTTTATTTCTGGACCTAAGCTAAGTTCTGGACTTAAGAGTAATTAGGGTTCTGAAGCCGAGATAAGTTCTGGACCTAAGAGTAATTTGGGTTCTAGACCCGAGCTAAGTTCTGGACTTAAGAGTAATTTGGATTCTGGACCCGATCTAAGTTCTGGACTTAAGAGAGAATTTAGGTTCTGGACCTAAGAGTAATTAGGGTTCTAGACTTAAGAGCAATTTAGGTTCTAGACCTAAGAGTAATTAGGGTTTTGGACCCGAGCTAAGTTTTGGATTTAAGAGAGAATTTAGGTTCTGGACCTAAGCTTAGAGAGATTTAATTGTCTATAAAAAATAGTTATAGTCAGTAGGAGACTAAAGGAATTCGCAAAAAATTTAGAAAATTTTTACCATAAACATATCTTCTCCTTGCCCCCTTCATGTAAAAATATTTAAAATTGCAAAAATATTTTTATACACACAAGTATCTGATTGATTGAATTGAATAATTGAGTTTTCTATTTATTTACCGTGTAGTTACTGTTTATGCACTATTTATCACTATTCAATTACTATTTGTAAATAGTAACCTACTCTTCATCAATAGTAAAATTTACTTTCTTTTTCTTTTTCATGAGAATATCGTTCTTCTTTTGTCTTTTTTCTTTGCCATTTCTCTATATAAACGCAGTAGATTTCTTCATTTCATTGACATCAAACTTCTTCATTTCATTCATTCATAGCTATAAGTCTTTCATTTTAGAGAGTTTAGCATACAGTTTTGGAAAAATGCATGCGTCAAGATCAGGAACTCTATCTAATGCTGAGTTATTAGAGTTTATTCAGTGGCATGAAGATGGAAATGTAAGTCTACTAGCCGGAATGCCACTTCATCGTAGTTCAAATCAAAAGAGCAAGGTAATTATTTATTTTAACAGCAAATTATTTTTTGTAGTTTGTCTTTTTGTTTTATTAATTTTTTTTGTTTTTATATATTCGTTTTCCTTTTCTATTTCTTTTTTTTGTTGTTGTTTTTTTTGCTTTTGTTTTTTTTTTGGTTCTTTTTTGTTTGTTTTCTTTTCTTTTTCTTTTTATATATTTTATGTTTTCTTTTTTTATATATTTCATTTTCTTTTTATTTTTGTTGTTTTTTTAGGAAAATTTAGGAAAAACAAATTAATTAGATGAATTTATTTAAGAATTTAAGGAAATAGAATATAAATAGAATATAAATTAATTTAGTCTAAAAAATCAGTGGTAATGATATAATGATATACTTACCTCGTGTTAACTTACCTGGCTCCATGTTAGAGTGACTGTTGCATTATTCGGGGCGGAGGGTGTGTCTACAAAGTCTGACAATGGTATGATGTAGTGCCTTCTCGGTTAAGGCAGATTATCCTAGATTACGGTTTTGAAAGCTTCATCTTGCAATTACCATCCGAGGAGTATCCGATAGACCAAAGTGTGATCCAGGCGCTTGCAGAACAATGGTTGGACACAAATCATACTTTTCACTTACCCGTTGGAGAGATAACAATTGGTCCGGTCAATTATACAACTATAACTGGTATCCGGTATGATGGCCTTCCGGTTCCTCTTACCAATGTTATTCTGACATTTGAAGAAATCCAACAATTAATTGGTATGGAACCATCATTTAAAGGGCCTTTCAAGATAAAAATTGAGTCAATTCGTAGTTATTGGATGAACTACGAAGGACAGGTTCACAGAGACACAACCAAATAGTGTGCTTGAGGATTTTTGTTGTATTTGCTTGGGTCGACCATTTTAGGCAACACCGAATCCGCCATGCATTTGTCGGTGTTGAGGGCCCTTACTTATATAAGGATGGTACCACTTTACGACTGGGGTGAAGCTGGTCTTGCCTGTCTTTACCATGGTCTTGACAAAATTTGCAGAAATAAGAAGTCCTTTATTGGCTTTATGGTGATTGTCGAGGTACTCTTCTTCCACCAATGTAAATTCCATCCTTATTCTTGCATGAATTTGATTTTTATAATTGTTGTAGGCATGGGCATATGAGCACAATCTTGTGAAGGTGCCTAGCATTTTTCGATAGAGAGTTGGGTATCCGAGATTAAAATTTTGGTTGTCAGATCGTGTAGAAGTTCCCGGCTCTCACCATGTGCACAGCCAACGCTATTTCTTGAGTTTCCTAACTTGGGACCAGGTAAAATATCATTAGCATACTTTAAAATTTATGTAAAAGTTCACTTACCTTATGTCTTTTTGTAGGTCAATTTGGCCTGGTGGAACACAGAAGAGCGGACAAACTTGACTTCCTCCATGAATGCCGCACTGCCTTTTCAACATACTCGCTCAGTCATTGCCGACCCTGTCTCTTGTGGCTGGTTTCTGGGAGAGAGAGTATATGAGTGGTTTCTTGGTCCCGAGCAGCGGAGGATCCCAATGCATTGCCCAAAATATACTTTAAATATCACATCAATGCCGGAGAATGCATGGTGGTTGGCCCGGCACGGTTATGATGTTGAAACATTTCTCTATCCACCGGGTGCATCTTATACCCAGTTTATTCAAATAGGGCTATTGAACTTTAACGTATCTCCCATTGGCATATGGGAGATTCTCAAGGAAAATGAGGATAGAGATGAAGAGTAATATCATGGAGAGGGAGGAGAGTTTGTTCTACATCTTGGGGCTAGCAGATCTCAGGTAAGCTTTTACCATTTTTCCATTGCAATCACTTCTTAACTTATTTTAACTTTTTTAATGATTGTTGCAGGCTGCTGGCTTATTTGATCATGAGGCTGGACCTTCTTTTACTGCTCCTTCATTTTCTCATTCTAGTCCACCGGATATGCCATCTCATCCACAGGGTGTTGACATGAATTACCTGGTAGATTTTCTTGTTCCATGATAATTTATGCTATATGTATGTATGATTATGTATGCTCTTACTCTTTTCCTGTAATATCCCAAAATGTGCCCTAGAAGTTTTGATATAATTGTTGTTTTAATTGAATTTAATGTATTTGTGTAATTGGATAGAGAAAGGAAGTGAAGAGAGAGTTTATATGTTGTATATATGGAAATATATACAACATATACAAGTCAAGTTAGTGGAGGTCAAAGATGATTAATTAATGATTTTAATTAATTAAGTTAATTAATGGAAATGGAAAATTAAGTGAGTGGAATGAGAAATATGGAATATTTTAATATTAAAGCTTGGAGGAGAGGATTTTGAGGAGAGAGTGGTTGAGATTTGACTTTGATTTCTTTCTTTTCTTCATTCTTTCTTTCTTTCTCGGTGGTCCATTTCTTTTCTTTCCTTTTCTTTCCTTGTGGCCGGCTAGCAAAGAACCAAGAGAGAAAGAAAGAGATTTGATCTTCTAACTCAAGATCTAAGGAAGTTTCAAGTAATCAAGTTGGAAATTTAAAAGTTTCTTCATCCTTGGTAAGTTTCCTCTTGATTCCTTGATTTTCTTTTAATATGTGTTTGAGTTTGTTGGTTGATTATTGATGGTATGTAAATATGTTTGATTAAGATGTGTTTAAGAGTGTTTGGTTCAAGTGATTTTGGATTTTGGGGTTGGATTGAAGGAAAGAGTAAGTTGTTGGAAGTGAATGTATTGTGGTTGTGTTTTGGGTTTGTGGTGATGATTTTGATTTGTGTTGGATGTATGTTTTTAGTTGTTTTGGTGTTTTTGCAAGTTTGTTATGGTTCTTGGGTATGTTGAGCTAAGTTTGTTTGAAGTGGATTTTGGTGAAAGGAAGTGATTTGTTGGCTGTGTTGTTGATGTTGCCGGAATCTGGATTTTTGGCCTGACACGCCCATGAGCACGGCCATGTCTTTGGGCATGTCGATGGTTCTGTGTTCTTGGATGGGTGACACAAGCAGTGACACGCCCATGTCACTGAGCGTGTCACAGCTTCTGTGTAGTTGTAGTATTGACACGTCCAGTGACACGCCCATGTCACTGAGCGTGTCATAGCTACTGTGTTGGTGAGGAATTGACACGGCCATGAACACGCCCATGTTGTTGGACGTGTCAATGTTTCTGTGAGACAGAATGTATTACACGTTCAGTGATGCGCCCCTGGTTCTGAGCGTGTCAAAGCTTCTGTGTTGTGAGTTTAGGGCACGGTCAGGGACACGCCCGTGTTGTTGAGCGTGTCATGTGTAGAGTTTGCCCTAGTTAGCCTTATCTATTTTATCTCATATGTATTATTCCTTTTGGATTAGGTTGTGAAGAGGTTGATTTGCCCTAACTTAAGTGGTGAAGAAGTGTTGGAAAAGGGAGTGTATAGATTTGTATAAGTGGTGCTTAAGGTAAATACAAGCTACATTATTGCATACATTCATATGATGTTGAGACTTAACATACATTTGATTGTGAATGTGTTAAGAAATCTAATGTATTGTTGATACTTATTAATAATGTTATGTTTGATATAATGAGATGTGAAACCAATGTGATGGGTTATAATAATATAAATTATATGATTGAGGCATGTTTGCCTATATAATGTTCAATGAAATTGATGATATATATGTATACTATCTTGATGTGATGAGAAGCCATGATTGTTGGCTATGATGATGAAAATGAATTATAATTGAGACATGGTTGCCCATTTTGATTATGAGAATGAAATAAGAATGAAATAAGAAATGAATTGATAAAGAATTGTATAAAGATATAAATGAAAAGATTTTGTGTCTAATATGTTAATTCAATTTTCAGAGTATGGGTTTGGCGGCATGCCTATAAAGTACTGGATAGGTGAAAAGACCGGGTCGTAAGCCGATTCCAGTTGAATAATGTGAAATGTGAATTAAAGTAACAGTCTAGCCGGGTTGAGGATTTCCTCGGGTTTATCCGGGTTGAGGTCCAAGAGACTGGGTCTGTTACAAGTAGCAGTGTAGCCAGGTTGAGGATCTCCTCGAGTTTAGCCGGGTTGAGGTCCAAGAGACTGGGTCTGTTACACTATCCATGGATAGAGATATATATATATGTATCGCCTACGGGCTTGATGATTATGATTATGGACCAAAGCAGTAACTCTGAACTTTGAATAATATATTAGTGTCTTTTGGGCCCAAGTCTGTCTTTGTTTTCAATGTGATTTATGAATGATGAAGTAAATGAAGAATGAGATTCTTGAGAATTGTTTATATGTTTGAGATTATGACATTTGCATTTCATTAAAGTATAATATTATTATTGTTTGTACCACTAAGCCGTTGGCTTAGAGCGATTGTGGTTCATCGCGCAGGTGACAGAGAAGAACTAGAGAGTTCCTCTAGACCGAGTAGAGTCTAGATTTTGAGGCGTTGATAGTGGAGCTTAAAGATCAAAGACATACTGCCAAACATGTATATATTTTATGTTTTGTAAAACTTGAGTTTCGATGTATAAGTATTTGTAAATAATTATTATATTTTCCGCTGCTTTTAAATAAACACTTTATCTTTTGTGTTTATAGTTCTTTTAAATGTTTTAAATTTGTTCATGTTTTTGAAAAGGGATGAGTCGTTTGTTTAGTAAACAGTGGCAACTCTATATTCAGTATACGTATATTACAATCGTATTAGCATGCTGTGTACGTATACGGGGTATAGGGGTGTTACATTTCCTTTCTAGCTCACAGTGGATGCTTGAAGAACAAAATAAGAAACTTCAAAAAGAGCTAGTCGTTAGTCGTCAACAGGTTTCCCATTTTGAAAATTTGTACAATCAGTCAGAGTAAAATTTTTGAGACTTCCGGTTTCAGTGGATGAGAGATCCTGGTGCTTCTTCATCTAGAGGCCCCCAAACTGATGACCATGAGATCCTTTCGTCTACTTCTGATGAGGAATGTTACAGATCGAAACTCCTAGGTAATAGAGATTTTGGTGCTCCTACTTTGGGCGGACTTGGGACAGGTGATATGCCTCCTCCTCCAACAGGCGATGATTTTTTCAGAGCTTTATTTGATGATCTACCACCTCCTTCTTAGTTATGTATGATTATTGTATTAATTGAGGAAATATTATATAAGAAGTATAAAACTAATAATATGCAACTTTTTTTCCTTTTTTTTCTCTTTTTTTATGATTATTACTGCGATACAATTATTATACTTTCCTCTTCATATTTAACATTTACACATTATCACTACAAAACCAAATGCAACGCGGCAATTTAAGATCCTTTTGTCACCAATTCCTTATCCGCATGCCTCTCGGCCTCACTCTTTCCTTATCAATTTTGGAATAGCATGGGTTCTTCTATATAAATCACTTTTTCATGCCATAATTTCATATAAAAACCAAGAGATTTTCCACTTCAACATAAAAACTCCTTTTAACACTTCTGATTTTCCTTCATTCATCAACAATGACCGAAATCCATTTGAAGAAAATAAAAGTTCTATTTAAAAATATGAATGCCATTCATTGGAAACAAATATCTTGGTCAAAAATTGGTACTATAAAGTGTTTTCAAAATGTCAAATTGGACCATTCTTTTTTACATGCCATGGCTTCTTTTTGGAATGTGGATTCTAGGATATTTAAAATTAATGGCTTTGAAATATGTCCCTTGATTGAAGAATTTGAGGCCATCCTTGGATATCCAAGCAATCAACAAATGGCATTACCTATATTGATTTCCAAGACTCAACAAAAGTTGCAGATGTTATTTCAAATCTCAAAGCCCGAAGTTCTACAGTTGATGAGAGGTGAGAAAATTATGCTTGGTCCCTTAATTGACTTTTGCCTTTCTCATTTGGCTCCTACTAAGGCATGGGGATGTATGCTTTGTCTTTACTCGCTTGGCCAATTCTTGTTTGTTTCTTCTGATGGTGATATTGATCCATGAGTATTGGATATCATGGACCAAATTGAAGGAGACCGATACCCGTGATCTTAGTTGAGACTTTAGTTGGATTAGAACAACTTACATCAGGATTGTCAAAGAGACTGACCGGGAGTCCATTGTTGCTTCAGGTAATTACCTAAACTACCCTTTCAGGTTTTCAATTTAGGTTTTTCTTTCTTCTTCTTTTTTATTGTTTTATTGCTCTAATTTTTTCTAGTCCGCCCATATGGGTTTTCGAAACTAGCGAGCTGTCCTAACTTTTTCCTAAGCCGCCCTTGTGGGTTTTCAACTTAGTGGACCTTCCATTTTTTTAATTAATTTTTTTCTTATAGATTTGGCTTCAGGAGAGTCTCTGCTTGCTCGATACTCCATCCATTGATTATGCAAGATATCTGCCACGGCATCATTCTGCTATGAAACTACTCCATCCTGCTTCTTTCTATGCTGACTGGGTTGACTGGATCCACTCACGCGCTGAAGTCAATATCCATTGGTTGGTACCTTGGTGGAAGATTTCTCGTATCACCATGTGGACATTCTTGATGTATGTACCTCTTGCTTCTCTTCATCGAGGTACTTGCTATGATCCTCGCTGACTTGGCTGTCAGTATGGAGCTAAGCCTCGAGGTTCTGAATTCACTCCCAATTTAGATATGCCTTGTTTGACTAAAGCCTTCTTGGATCGACTGAAGCAAAGCTGGCCTTCACGTTACACTTATCTTCTACCATAGATTTTACATATATGATGCAAAAATAATAAAAGAAATAATAAGAGATGCTTCTTTTCCTATTATAATTTGTCATCACCATTTGCTATTGTGTTTATTCATTTCATCCATATATGGTCAAATACTTATAACAGTGCACATAGAACAATTTTAATATTAATTCTGTTTTATTAAATTAGGGAACAACCAAATATAAAGCCAGCATACACAAGATCACTCCTGTTGCCAACTAGCACTTTCGGGTTTTCTAATTGACGATTTTCTCTCATTTAGCCTTAATTGTTGCCCAGCTAGCCCTTTGAGTTTTCGGAACTAGAGGACTGCTCTAACTTTTACCTAGGTTGCCTTTTTTTGGGTTTTCAACCTAGCAAGCTCTTTTTTTTAATATAATTTTTTATACATAAAATCTCTTCAACCTGTCAATGTTCACTGGTTCACTGAACTAATTCCAATCCATGTCTGATAACTTCACTTCACCCTTGTTCATGACTTGTTTCACAACATATGGCCCTTCCCAACTAGGCCTAAACTTCCCTCTTGGATCAGGTACATTAGGTTTACATTGTTTCAGTACAAAATCACCAACTCTGAGTTTTCTGATCTTAACTCTTCTATTGTAGGCCCGAGCTATCTTTCTTTGATATAGTTGATGATGATACAGTGCTTTTAACCTTCTCTCCTCTAGTAAAGCTAACTGTGTGTATCTGTTCACTACTCATTCCATTTCAAGCAGTTCAGCTTCCAAGACCACTCTTAAAGACTTGATCTCAATTTCAATTGGCAACACCGCTTCAATCCCGTAAACCAAAGAGAACGGTGTCATTCCAGTCGGTGTGCACACACTTGTTCTATATCCCCACAAAGCAAAAGGAAGCATCTCTGACCAATCCCTGTAACTCTTGATCATCTTGGATAGAATTTGCTTAATTGTCTTGTTTGTTGCTTCTATTGCACCATTAGCCTTTGGTCTATAAGAAGAAGATCGGTGATGATGGATTTGGTACTTCGAGAATAAGTCCTTAACTACTCCTTGAAACTGTACCCCATTGTGTGATATCACACTGTGCGGGACTCCATACCTGCAGATGATGTTCTTTTCAATAAATCTAGCCATCTGACTTGCGCCCAGTTTGTTGGAGGATTCGGCTTCGACCCATTTTGAAAAATAATCTACTACTACTACTACAATGAAACGGTGATCGTTTGAGGCTGTTGGATGTATCTCTCCTATAATGTCGATACTCCAAGTGGCAAAGGGCCAAGGTGAAGACATAGAATGTAATTCTTCAAGAGGCATGTGATTCAAATTACCATACATCTAACATTGTTGGCACTTCTTTACGAACTCTATACAATCTCTCTCCATAGTCAAGCAGTAGTAACCTTATCGAATTATCTTCTTAACTAGGGCCAAAACACTCATGTGCGGACCTCAACTTCCTACATGTATTTCTGACATGATATACTCCACTTCAGGCTTCCTCAAGCATCTCAAATGCACCCCATTAGGCCATCTTGGATATAACTCCCCATGGAAGGTGATGTATTGTAAGTACCACTGCCTTATGGCTCTTCTTTCTTTCTTTGTTGCCCCCGACGGGTATTCCCTTTCCTCAAGAAATTGTCTTATAGTATCATACCACACATCATGGTCTGTATCAGTTTCCATGATTGTCTCATATTCATAGCAAGGAGTTGACAAACTGGTCAAAATCAGAGGCTTAAGGAATAAGTTGATAGGATTTCCCATACCGAAGCCAATGTAGCTAGGGCATCAACCATCTGGTTTTCTTCTCTTGATAGGTGTAAAAACCTGCACTCCTTGAAGTTCTTCTTCATCATGGTCAAGTAATGGTGGTATGGTTTTAATTTTTCTTCTTTCAACTCCCACTCTCCGTTTACTTGGGACACTACTAGCATCGAATCGCCAAAAACTTCCACCTTATCCACCTTCATAATCAGTTGGGTTTCCAAACCAAAGATACATGATTCGTACTCCACCATATTATTGGTTGCCCTGAATTTTAACTTTTTGGCTAAAGGGATAAGTTCCCCTTTGGGCGATTCTAGTATGACTCCCAAACCTGCTCCTTTCCTGTTTACTGCTCTATCAAAATATATTTTCCATCCTTGTACTTCTATTGCTTCTAAATGTTCATCCGAAAATTCCAAGACTACCTCTTCACTATCTGGTAATGGTTGTTGGGCCAGGAATTCTGCCACCACTTTACCTTTGATTATTTTCCTGGTTACATACTCAATCTCAAATTCTTCTAATATTATCAACCATCGACCATACTTCCCAATCAAAGAGGGTGTCTCCCTTAAGTACTTCATTGGATCCAACCTGGAAATTTCTTGCACACTATAAGATTGAAAGTAATGCCGCAACTTCTTAGAAGACTAAACCATGACTATACAGGTCTTTTCAATGACACTATACTTAATTTCATAAGGTAGGAGCTTTCTATTCAAATAGTAAACTGCATGCTCAATCCCTGACTCATCTTCTTGGGCTAGCATGGCTCCTATTGACTCTTCTTCTACTGCTAAGTATAGTAACAAGAGCTTATTGGGTTTAGGTGGTTTTAAAATAGGTGGATTTAGTAGATACTCCTTTATTCGCTCAAAGGCCTTTGACACTCTTCATTCCACAGGACTGGTTGATTCTTTTTAAGCAATTTGAAGATAGGCTCACAGATTATTGTGAGATTTGCTATAAATCTGCTAATGTACTGTAATTTACTAATGAATCCCCAAACTTCTCTCTCCGTCTTTAGGGCTAGCATATCCCTGATTGCTTTAACTTTGTCAGGATCAATCTCAATGCCATTAGGACCAATCACATGTCCCAACAATTTACCTGAGGTAACCCCGAACACACAATTTTTTGGGTTTAATCTTAACTTATATTTCAATGCTCTATCGAAGAATAATTCTAAGTTTTGAAAGTGTTGTTCCCTTGTACCCTATTTCACCATCATATCTGTTGTCCCAAGATGGCAACCAAGAGGGGGGGGGGGTGAATTGGTTTCCTCAAGAAATAATGACAATTAAAAAACTCAATAAAATAGAAATGCGGAATAGAGAGATGGTTGAGTAATGGAAGAAAGAAAGAACACACAAGATTTATAGTGGTTCGGATTTACTTCAATCCTACATCCACTTCCTTAACAACTTGTTAAGGTTCCAATAATCTTTGAAGTTTTTACAAGCTCACTTCCAACTTTGGTGTTTTCACAAGTTCACACCTAACTTCACAAGTGATTTCTAAGGCTTACACTCAAGAACCTTTAAGGAGTTTTTAAGGCTCACTCTCACAACCCAAACAAGAGTTTTACAAGGCTTACTCTTACAACCCAAGTGTTTTCCAAGCTCACACTCAAACTTATACAATGGTGTTTTCAATGCTTACACCTAACATTCATTATAATTCAAATGTAAGTTTAAGTAAAAGAAAAGTTGTTGCTTGGCTAGCAAATTCTATTTTGCTTCACTTCTATTTTTCTTTTCTTATAGAAGCACTGCATTTATAGCCAATGTGGTCTTACTAGCCGTTACTGATAATAAGAATAAAGTCTTGGTAGTTTAGACCTTCTTTATTAAACTGGCCGATGTATTTCGCGGTCGTCCTTCATACAAGGATGGTTGTGCTCACATCACACGCGGTCGTCCTTGGACAAGGTACGGCCGCTGTATTTAAAAAAGCTTCAACAGTCGAATTTTAGTGCTCTGCAGTAGGAATCTTGCCCATGCTGTGATTGTCGGGACGGTCGCGCCTAACAAAGGTGCGGTCACCCTTTTTGAATGTTGAAGTGGGTTTATAACGGTCATGTCACGTGTCATTCTCTGATAGGGCAGAAGAGATGTCCGCCAAAATTTGAATGTCGCGGTCGCCTTAGGTAGCATCTCGCGGTCGAGTTGACAAACTCGCATCGAACTTCTGGACGCACCTGAGGTCGCAAACACTACTGTCTCTTTAAGCAATTTTCTCCTGCATTGGCAGAGCGGTCGCGAATATGAACGCGCGGTCGCTAAAGTGGTAAGCGAGGCCGTATCATTCGCCGTTCTTGTCACCGTGAACCTTACTGTGATTAGAATGATTTGAGTTCCTTGGGTAGCGGTCGTCCATGACTTGGGACGGTCGCTCTTCTTTAGGTGTGGTCGCTACTGAGGTCGAGTTTCTAACCGCGAAACCTACTGTGATAAGGTTTCATCCTTTAATTGAATGGTGCGGTCGTATTCAGGTGTGGTGCGACCGCTAGAAGTGTTCTGTTCAGCTTTATTTGAAGTAACCTAAGCCTGCAACAAGATTCTCCAAACACATGTTAAATGGATCATTCAATTTGAGTTGTCAAGGATCAAAATTGAGATCATTTGTCTAACAATCTCCCCCATTTTGACTTTGACAATTCAAATGGAATGATAACAAAAATAATAAGTCTAAAATGCTCCCCCTTAACATATGCATGAATCATGGTTAAGTAATCTTGGTGCATTGATATTATTTAATTATCTTGGTGTATTGAATCATGTTTAAACAATCATTCCAAGTTCCAAGTTGTTTACTATTTCTCCCCCATTGTCATAGGCAAAATGCATAATAGAAAGCAAGAAGTTGATTAAAAAGATAGTAAACATCTTGCTTATTAAAAGATGGAGGAAAGTACAAGGATATTAAGCAACAAACATTCAAGACAAAACATAAAATGCAAACTATTAAGACTAAACATCTTGCAAATTTAAACTATTAAACTATTCAGAATCATCATCCTCATCTATCTCTTCTTCTACTAAAGGAGCTTTTCCTTTATCTTGAGGAGCAAAAGAGGTAGAGCTAGTGCTAATGGACTCTTCTTCTTCAGGAAGGCTTTGGGTATGATCACTTATATCCCAATCTTCAAGATTTCATTGAGGCAAGTCCAGTTTGCCTTGCATATCATAAAGATCATGATGCATGTGAGATATAAGGTCAATTCTCTTGTTTAAGTGATGGAATCTTTTGGAGACACTTTTCTTGAACCTAGAGAGTTTCCTGGAGAGAGTTTTGATAGCATTGAGGATGAGTTGAGTAGAGGATGAGGTAGTTTCTTGAGTTGCTTTTGATGAAGTAGCTTTTGGAGGTAATTTCACAGCAACTTCCACAGAGTCTCCCTCTTCCTCAATTTTATACCTTGGCCTTTTCTTTTGTCTATCCACAACTCCTTTCTTGCCAAAATAGTATACATATGTGCCTTCAATCTTCTTTACACATCCAGCATGTTCTAGATAATCAATTGTGATGGCACTAGAGGCAAGATTGAAAGGGTTTCTCAATGTAACTAGGTTCAGATCATTTAGAAGGTTCAGGTGCCTAGCTATTTGAGCAATTTGTGAGGATAAGAAGAAAGTTCCAGTTCTTGTAACTGCATGATGATAGAGGGTGTCAATCAAGAACTTGGTTGTGTTCATTTGGATGTTGTGGGTGAAAGCATATAAAAAGATGAGGTCTCTTTTGGTTACTTTTTCATTCCCATCTGCTCTTTGATGGATGGTGTAGGTGATAATCCTATGGAGCATCCAATGGGTGAGGGATTTGATGTGTCTGGCTTTTGATTCTTTTTCAAAAGAAGTTTCTACAGAAATTTCTTGCCAGAATGCAAAGAGAGTTTGGTTGGAAAAGATTTGATCGTTGTAGGAGGTTATACCATTAGTAGGAAAGTTCCAAATATTGCCAAAGTCTTCTAGGGTTAAGGCTTGGTATTGATCAAACAGTTTAAACCTAACCCCATACCATCCCAGTGCAGAATTAGCACTCTTTTCTATTTGGAAAGACATAAGAAATTCCTTGCTTAAACTGGAATAACCTACCTCTGTAGGAAATACAAACTTTCTCCATCCAAGGACATCTAGTAATCTTTCAATTTCGTCCTTGATATTTAGGGCAGAAAGCATCCCACCAAAAGGAGATTTGGTTCCCTCAACTTTCTTTCTCTTCAGCATAGCATACCTAACATCTTCCTCAGAAGTTTGATGGTGAGGTTTGTGAATTTTCTCACCTCTTTTGGACTGTGGAGGAGATGGAGGATCATCTATAGGTTCTCTTATTGTGATTCCTGGAGCTCTCTTTGCTTTTCCTTTTATTTTGGAGGTTGTCTTCTTTTTGGGAGCCATTAGAATAGAAAGAAAAAGAAGAAAACTGGAAAATAGAGAGTGATTTGAGAAACAGATGAGTTTGAGAGGATTTTCGAGAATCAGAGGGAAGTTTATATGCTTTAATAACCAAAATATCAAAGAAACTGATGTATCATACTCTTAAATAGAAGAAATTAAGAAAATAGCCGTTTATGACTGTTGAAAGTTAAGAGTTGCGACCTGTCATACAGCCAACGGTTACAAAATTTTGAGCAGAGTGTACAGAGTGCGGTCGCACATTCAAAAGGGTACGATCGCGAAATGCGGTCTAGCGACCATTAGCATGATTAGTATGCTCACGGGTGAAGAAACTATCTGTAACGGTCGAAACTGTTCAAATTATTGCGTCCGCGTGCAAATTTTCTCGACCGCTCACAGAGTTTTTTATTTGAATGAATCTGGCAGACGAGATAGCGATCGCTATGGACAATGGAGCGAATGCGACTCACTTAGAAATGAAAGAGTCAAGGAAAGATGGAAGAATTTTCTCATGTTTTAGACAAAAAGAAGTTCATGCACATAGAAACTTCATTGATAGGCAATTAATTCAAAGTGATTCCATCAATCATTCCTAAATTAAGTTTAATGAAGTTAAGTCTATCTTCATTCAAGGGTTTTGTAAATATATCAGCAAGTTGATTTTGTGTATCTATAAATTATAGGATTATATTCTGATTTTGTACATTTTCTCTCAAGAAATGATGTTTAATATCTATATGTTTGGATCTTGAGTGTTGGATAGGATTTTTAGACAAATTGATAGCATTAGTGTTGTCACATTTAATGGAGATATTGTTAAATACTTTACCATAGTCAAGCAATTGTTGTTTCATCCATAATACTTGTGTGCAACAAAAACATGATGCAACATATTCGGCTTCCGTTGTGGATAAAGCAACCGATGCTTGTTTTTTACTATGCCAAGAAACTAGACAATTACCAAGAAAGTGACATGCTCCTGTAGTGCTTTTCCTATCTAAGATACTACTAGCATAATCTGCATATGAAAAGCCTATGATATGAAATGATGTGTTTTTAGGATGTCAAAGTCCTAAATACATTGTACCACTCAAATATTTCAAAATTCTCTTAGTGGCATTCAAGTGTGATTCTTTAGGATTAGTTTGAAATCTAGCACAAAGACATACACTATACATTATATCAGGTCTAGAAGCGGTTAAGTAAAGTAGTGATCCGATGATACCTCGATATTTCTTCTCATCTACTGCTTTACCATTTTCATCTTTACCTAATTTCAAGGATGTGCTCATAGGAGTTTTGCTAGTTTTGCAGCCATCCATTCCAAATTTCTTGATGAGTTCTTTTGTATATTTGGATTGGTTGATGAAGATCCCATCTTCACATTGCTTGACTTACAGTCCAAGGAAGAACTTGAGTTCACCCATCATGCTCATTTCAAATTCCCTATTCATACAAGAAGCAAATTCTTTGCACAAGGCTTCATTAGTAGCTCCAAATATTATGTCATCCACATAAACTTGTACAATTAAAATGTTATGCTTGTCCATTTTAACAAAAAGAGTTGTGTCTACTTTTCCTTTTGAAAAACCATTTTCAAGTAAATATGCACTAAGTTTATCATACCAAGCTCTTGGTGCTTGTTTCAATCCATATAAAGCTTTGGTAAGTTTGAAAACATGATCAGGAAATTTGTAGTTTTCAAAACCAGGAGGTTGTTCTACATAAACTTCTTCGCTTATAAGTCCGTTTAGAAATGCACTTTTAACATCCATTTGAAAAAGCTTAAAGTTCATGTGACATGCAAAAGCAAGTAATATTCTAATAGCTTCTAATCTAGCTACGGGGGCAAAGGTTTCATCATAGTCAATATCTTCTTCTTGATTATAGCCTTTGGCTACCAATCTTGCTTTATTTCTAACAATGTGACCATTTTCATCAAGCTTATTCCTATAGACCCATTTGCATCCTATTATAGAGTGATCTGTAGGTCTAGGAGTAAGTTGCCAAACATTATTTCTTTCAAATTGATTAAGTTCATCTTGCATTGCAGTTATCCAATTTTCATCATTTAAAGCCTCCTCAACAGTCTTTGGCTCAATTTGAGAAACAAAAGCAAAATTAACATCAATATGATTAATTTTGGATCTAGTAATTACTCCCTTAGATGTTTCTCCAATGATGAGTTCCTTAGGATGGTCTTTCTTATATTGCCAATCCTTAGGTAGATCTTGAGTCTTTTCTTCAAGTTCATGCTGATTGATCTTTGGAGCATCAATAGATTCAAGAGGTTCAAGAGTACCTGCAGGGTCATTGAAAGTAATACCTTTCTTCTGATCACGATTAGATGATTCATAAAATACAACATGCATTGATTCTTCTATAACTAGAGTTTTCATGTTAAATACCCTATATGCTTTGCTATATGATGAATATCCTAGGAATATTCCTTCATCTGATTTGGATGAAAATTTTCCAAGATTATCCTTGGTATTCAATATGAAGCATTTGCATCCGAATACTCTAAAATATCCAATTCTGGGTATTCTTCCATTCCATAGCTCATAAGAAGTTTTATTAGTTAAATGCCTTTTGTAAACACGATTTGCAATGTAACAAGCTGTATTAACGGCTTCTGCCCAAAAATAAGATGGTAAATCATATTCATTGAGCATTGTCCTAGCCATTTCAATTAAAGTTCTATTTTTCCTTTCAACTACACCATTTTGCTGTGGAGTTCTAGGAGCAGAAAAATTATGTGAAATGCCAAGTTCATTGCAAAAGCCTTCAAAATTTTCATTCTCAAATTCTTTGCCATGATCTCTTCTAATAGATGTGATCACATATCCTTTTTCATTTTGAACTCTTTTTGCAAACGTTTTGAAGTAATTAAAGGCTTCATTCTTTTGAGCTAAGAAATTAACCCATATGAATCTAGAGTAATCATCAACAAGAACAAATGCATATGATTTGCCTCCTAGGCTTGTAACTCTATTTGGTCCAAACAAGTCCAAATCAATGAGCTCTAAAGGTCTAGAGGTGCTTATAACACTCTTTGATTTAAATGAGCTTTTATGTTGCTTACCATGTTGACAAGGTTCACAAATCCTATCTTTGTCATATTTTATCTTAGGTAGGCCATCAACTAAGTTTTCATTGCAGATATATTTCAATTGATCCATACCAGCATGTCCTAGTCTTCTATGCCATAACCATGCATCATTATTAGTGGACATTAAACATTTAAATGTATGATTTGAATGTATGTTGATATTATAAGTGTTGTTTGTTCTAGTACCCTTAAATATGATAATATCATTTGAATTCGTGATCTTGCATTCTTTGGAATCAAAATTGACAAAGTATGCTTTATCACAAAGTTGAATAACACTTAGCAAGTCATGTTTCAAACCATCAACAAGCCATACATCTTCTATTAAATCCTTACCAATAGAACCAATGGAGCCAACGCCAAGAATTTTACCTTTAGCATTGTTTCCAAAAGTCACATTACCTCCATGTTTGTAGGTAATACTTGTAAAGAGCTTTGCATTCCCAGTCATATGCCTTGAGCATCCACTATCCACAAGCCATGTGCTTTCGTTGATAGTAGATTTTAGGCATACCTGCAAGGCAATAGTGATCATCTTCTTTTATGTACCCACATGAAGTTGGTTCCTTGATGGTTAGTAGTAAAAGTGCCTTCTAACTTGAGATGAGCCTTTCTTATATAACAAGAAAAATTTTTGTGTCCGAATTTCATGCAATATGTGCATTTCCATGGTATTCTATACTTATGCATTTTTCTTTTTGTATTTATAGTATCATGCATACAACTACAGGTATGTGATTTCTTTTGTGCAGGTTTAGTGTATAGAAATGCATAATTATTTTTGGCTTTACTTCCTAGCAAACCATAAGAAGTTCCTTTTGTACTTTTAGACTTGGTGCAAGCATCTTTGATATGAAGATCAGAAATTTCAATTGTAGATGCTATACAAATGTTGGTTTGCTTGGTGCAATGTTGGTTGAGCCATTGAATACTAATCCATATTTTAAGGAAGGTGATCTTTGGTTATTAATTAATGTGTCAATGCTTCCTTTCCTTTATGAAATCTGGAAATTGATTCTTTTAGTTCTTTTAGTTCATGCTTCAATGTTTCATTTTCTTTAATAACTTTTTCTAAGTCATGTGAGTTTTTATTTAACTCTCCTATCGTATTCATCAAGTGTTCATTTGAGGTTTTCAATTCTAAGGTAGAGTTCTTTAAGCATATAAAATCTTTTTCTAACTTAGAGTTTTTGTAATATCCCAACGGATGCCCTAGAAGTTTTAATATAATTGTTGTTTATTGGAATTAAAATGTATATGTGTATTGGAAAGAGAAAAGAATTCAAAAGAGAGTGTATATGTTGTATATATGGAAATATATATAACATATACACAAGTCAAATGGATGGTCAAAGGAAGAAGATATTTATTTTGTTAATTGTGAAATTACTAAAAAGGGCATGTAAGTTAAAGGAAGTTAAAATAAATGGAAGAGGGTATTTAGGTAATTTTCTTTTTAAATTGCTTGGTGGAGGTTTAAAGAGATGCAAAAGTTGACTTTACTTCTTCTACTTTTCATTTTTCTTCTTTCCAATTGCTTGGCCGGCCATCCCAAAGACAAGAGAGCAAGAGAGGGTTCTTGAGTGCTAAAATAAAGTTGAAGGAAGAATCAAGTGATTGAATTGGAAAATCTTGAAGTTTCATCAACCTTGGTAAGTTCTCTCTCTTGATTTCTTTTGTTATTTGAAGTTGTGTAAAAGTTTGATTGTTGATGTTTGAAAGTAGGGTTGTGTTGATTGTAATATGTTGGAATATGTTTGATTTAATAGATTGTGATGTTGATTTTGGTTTAGAGATAAGAAGTTAAATTAGTGTTAGTTTTGGAAGTGTAGAGTTGAGTTTGAATTAGGGTTTTGAGTTGATAATTGTGGTAGATGTTGAGTTTGGTTAATTATTTTCATAGACTTTCATGTTGTTTGTATTTGTTGGAGTTGTAAGCATAAAATATGTGAATTTGATAAAAAAAATAGAGGCATTTTGGATGCCACGCCCGTGGCCTTGGTTGCCATGGCCGTGGCCATTTGTAGCCATGGTCGTGGAGGTTTGGAGCAAAGGAGGCAGAAGTGTTTTCTAACCCACGCCCGTGGGGGTTTTGGTGGCCACAGCTGTGGGCTCTAGCATGGGGTGTTGATTTGTAATGTGTGTTATAAAGGTCTAAGATGAGGTTAATAAGTGATAAATTGTATTAGAATTCATGTATTGTATCATTTTTGGACTAGGTTTTGGAAGAAGGTGATTTGCCCTAATTTGAGAAGTGAAGAATTCTTGGAAAAAAGAAGTGTATAGCTTTGTATAAGTGGTGCTTAAGGTAAGTACAAACTACATTATTGCATACATTCATATGATGTTGGAATTTAAGACATATATGATTGTAAATGTGTTAAGAATTCTAATGCATTGTTGATGCATACTAGTAATGTATGGTTTGGTATAATGTGTATGTTGTGGTGAGCATGAAAAAGATGTGTTAATGTTATTTGTTGTATATACACTTTAATGATGAATTGATTAATGTGATTTGAGATATAATGATTGAAATGAAATGAATAGAGCATGTTCACTATAAGATGATGAATTTAAGATATATGTTCAATGTAATGAATTATGTGTACTTGAATAATGAAGTGTTATATTGTGAATTGAGATGTGAAGCCATTGTGATTGGCTATGGTGATTCAAATGAGATGTGAAGCCATTGTGATTGGCTATGATGACTCAATTGAAATAAGTGGGACATGTTTGCTTAGATGATGATGAGAATTGAGAATAAAGTTGATAATGAATAATAAATGAATTGTGTGGCTAATGTGTTATTCCATTTTAAGAGTTTGTTGTTGGTGGCATGCCTATAGTAACACTCTCTTGAAGTTAGGTTGGCTTGATCCTTGAAGCCAAGTTGGGTTGAAGTTTAATATGTTTTACTCCCCTTGAAGCTTGGTTGGGTCTAGTCCTTTAAGCCTAATTGAGATGTTATAACCCTTGAAGCTAGGTTGGGTTTGGTTCTTGAAGCCAAGTTGGGTTGATACTTAGCATGCTTTGTTCCCCTTGAAGCTTGGTTGAACCTAAATCCTTGAAGCCTAGTTGAGATAATGATAATGATAAATGTGATAATTAAACCAAAACATTAACTCTGAAAGTTGAATGGCATATTAGTGTCTTTGGGCCCATGCTTGTCTTTGTTTAAATGTTATTAATGAATAATGAGATTCAATGTAAGACTTTGTTATTTGATATTCTTATGTATAAAGTATAATGTTTGAACATATCATATTGGCATTGCATTATATTAAAACATAATATTATAGTAGTTTGTACCACTAAGCCGTTGGCTTAGTGCGATTATGATTTATCACGCAGGTAACAGGGAGGAACCGGAGAGTTCATCTAGGCCAGGTAGAGGCTAGATCTTGAGGTGGAGGTAGTGAAGCTTAAAGATCGAAGACATACTGCCAATCATGTATATATCTATGTTTTGTAAAACTTAAGTTTTAATGTATATGTATTTGTAAATATTTGTTACATTTTCCGCTGTGTATTTAGTAAACATTGAGTCTATAGTATTTCATAAATTTCTATAATGTTTTTAATTTATTTATATTATTGAAAAAGGATTATATGTTTGTTTTATAAACAATGGCATACCTATATTCAGTATACGTATATTACGATCGTATTAGCATGTTGTGTACGTATACGGGGTATAGGGCTGTTACAATTTTTCTCTTTATAAAGCATCATTTTAGAAAAATATTTTTCTATTTTAAAGTTCATGTGCTCAATCAAATCACTATCATCTATATCATTTGTATCATTATGTGCTACTAGATCAAAGGATTGAGTACTTACCTCATTGGAGTCATCTTCAATAGCCATGAGACATAGATTTGCAATTCCTTCTTCTTCTTCTTCTTCACTTGAAGAAGAGTCATCCCATGTGGCTTTGAGAGACTTTTTCTTTCTTTATCCCATTTCTTTTTATTCTTTAATTTGAAGCAATCTTATTTAATGTGACCAGTTTTTCCACATTCATAGCATTTTACCTCATTTTTCTTTTCTTTATCTTTGAAGGAGAATTTTGGAGGTGTACCTTTGTTTGCTTGTAATCTTTTCTTCCTTTTCCATTCATTGATTATTTTTTAGAACATTGCCATTTCATCTTCATCATCAGTGCCTTCATTGCTTGAGCTCTCAACTTCTTTGATTGCTTTGAGTGCAATTGGTTTTCTCTTTTCTTTTTCACCTTGATCTTCTTCTTTCTCACTGTGTAGCTCAAATGTGAGTAGTTTACCAACTAGCTCGTCGGTTCTTAATGTGTTGAGATCATGAGCTTCTTCTATGGATGATACTTTTGATTCAAAGTTTTTTCTAGCTCTTAGGGCTCTCAAGATTTTACTGTTTACATCACCTTGTTCATATACCTTGCCATACTTCTTTAGTTCATTGACAATAGCAAGCAAGCGATTGGTCATGTCGGTGACATTTTCATTTGATATCATCTTGAATAGCTCATACTCATGAACATGCATTTGTTTCTTGGGAAATCTCACTTGAGTAGTACCTTCATGGTAGTTTTCGAGTGTTTTCCAAATGCAATGTGCACAAGTTAAATGTTGAACTCTTCCACCTTCTTCTCTTGAAATGGAATTCATCAAGATGGAAGCAGCTCTATTGTTCTTGAATCGATCTTTGACATTGCTAGCTGACCATTGTGCTTTGGGAAGTGGAACTTGAACACCTTCAACTTCATAAGTGGGAGGTTTCCACTCACTTTCCACGAAATCCCATAGTTCAATCCCTTCACTGTCTAGAAACAAATACATTTTGTGTTTCAAGTATGAATAATCAGTTCCATCAAAGTAGGGTCTAAGAATAGTGTTAAGATTTCCATGAGAGTTTGATGAAGAAGAAGTTGCCATAGTGGATCAAATTTCACAATTAAGTTTAAGAAATCTCAGGCTCTGATACCAATTGTTGTCCCAAGATGGCAACCAAGATGGGGGGGGGGTGAATTGGTTTCCTCAAGAAATAATGACAATTAAAAAACTCAACAAAATAGAAATGCGGAATAGAGAGATGGTTGAGTAATGGAAGAAAGAAAGAACACACAAGATTTATAGTGGTTCGGATTTACTTCAATCCTACATCCACTTCCTTAACAACTTGTTAAGGTTCCACTAATCTTTGAAGTTTTTACAAGCTCACTTCCAACTTTGGTGTTTTCACAAGTTCACACCTAACTTCACAAGTGTTTTCTAAGGCTTACACTCAAGAACCTTTAAGGAGTTTTTAAGGCTCACTCTCTCAACCCAAACAAGAGTTTTACAAGGCTTACTCTTACAACCCAAGTGTTTTCCAAGCTCACACTCAAACTTATACAATGGTGTTTTCAATGCTTACACCTAACATTCATTACAATTCAAATGTAAGTTTAAGTAAAAGAAAAGTTGTTGCTTGGCTATCAAATTCTATTTTGCTTCACTTCTATTTTTCTATTCTTATAGAAGCACTGTATTTATAGCCAATGTGGTCTTACTAGCCGTTATTGATAGTAAGAATAAAGTCTTGGCAGTTTAGACCTTCTTTATTAAACTGACTGATGTATTTCGCGGTCATCCTTCATACAAGGATGGTCGCGCTCACATCACACGCGGTCGTCCTTGGACAAGGTACGGTCGCTGTATTTAAAAAAGCTTCAATGGTCGAATTTTAGTGCTCTGCAGTAGGAATCTTGCCCATGCTGTGATTGTCGGGATGGTCGCGCCTAACAAAGGTGCGGTCGCCCTTTTTGAATGTTGAAGTGGGTTTATAACGGTTATGTCAGGTGTCATTCTCTGACAGGGCAGAAGAGATGTCCGCCAAAATTTGAATGTCGCGGTCGCCCTAGGTAGCATCTCGCGGTTGAGTTGACAAACTCGCGTCGAACTTCTGGACGCACCTGAGGTCGCAAACACTACTGTCTCTTTAAGCAATTTTCTCCTGCATTGGCAGAGTGATTGCAATTATGAACGCGCGGTTGCTAAAGTGGTAAGCGAGGCTGTATCATTCGCCGTTCTTGTCACCGCGAACCTTACTGTGATTAGAATGATTTGAGTTCCTTGGGTAGCGGTCGTCCATGACTTGGGACGGTCGCTCTTCTTTAGGTGCGGTCGCTACTGAGGTCGGGTTTCTGACCGCGAAACCTACTGTGATAAGGTTTCATCCTTTAATTGAATGGTGCTGTCGTATTCAGGTGTGGTGCGACCGCTAGAAGTGTTCTGTTCAGCTTTATTAAGTAACCTAAGCCTGCAACAAGATTCTCCAAACACATGTTAAATGGATAATTCAATTTGAGTTGTCAAGGATCAAAATTGAGATCATTTGTCTAACAGTATCATTAACATATACTTTAACCTCTTTATGCATAATGTCATGAAATAGTGTGGTGGCCATCCGTTGGTAAGTTGCTCCAGCATTCTTTAAGCCGAACGACATCACCCTAAAATAAAATATGATCCATGCAGCAATGAAAGTTGTTTTGGCTTTATCCTTTTGGGCCATTAGCACTTGGCTGTATCCGGAAAATCCATCTACAAATGAGTGTAGCATGCTAGAGGTTGCTGTAACACCCCTATATCCCGTATACGTACCAAGCATGCTTAAACGATCGTAATATACGTATACTAAATATAGAAAATGCCACAGTTTTAAAACAATACACAACAAATATCTTTGTAAATAAGTGAAACCAATCTCAAACATTTTAAAAGAAATCCAAAAGACATCATATATAAAAACATTTATTAATTCACAGCGGAAGTTATTACAAATATGTTATAAATCAAAGATTACAAAACATAGAATATATATATACATGATTGGCAGCTCTTCTCTGATCTTTAAGTCCCAAAAGAAAATCCTCAATGTCTAGTCTCACTTGGTCTCGAGGAGCTCTCAGGTTCAACTCTGTCACCTGCGCGATCGAACACTATCGCGCTAAGCCAACGGCTTAGTAGTACAAAGTATACTAACATGATGCTTTAATATGATATAATGTCACAATTAATCTCATACATCATTTAAAAGAATATCACATTTCCACATCATACTTTGTTCAATGTCATAACAACATTCATATTACATCTTCATAGTTCCATTAATTTTACCATTAAAGAATCACATTAAATACAAAGACAAGCATGGGCCCAAAACACACTAATATGCCATTCAATTTTCAAAGTTAATGCTTTGGTTTTGTTATCACATTTATCATCATCATAAACCCAACTAGGCTTCAAGGATTAGGTTCAACCAAGCTTCAAGGGGAACAAAGCATGCTAAGTATCAACCCAACTTGGCTTCAAGAACCAACCCAACCTAGCTTCAAGGGTTGTAACATCTCAATTAGGCTTCAAGGATTAAATCCAACCTAACTTCAAGAGATTGTTACCATTAGGCATGCCACCAACAACAAAACTCTGAAAATGAATAACACATTAGACACACAATTCATTTATTATTTCATTCTCAATTCTCATCATCAATTAGGCAAACATGCCTTATGTCTTTCAATTAAATCATCATAGCCAATCACAATGGCTTCACATCATATTTGAGTTATCATAGCCAATCACAATGGCCTCATATCATATCATATCTCAATTCATATTACACATATAGCATCATTGATATAACATTTCAAAGTACATTATTCATATAACACATTACCATTCACAAGATGCACAATGCATAAAACATAACATTGTTCATATAGTATCATATATATATACCTAACACTTTACATTATTCATTGATTTGTAATCTTCCACATGCATTTGTTTGGATCATTCTTTGTTTTAAAAGTGTTTAGAGTGTTTACTTTTAGGTTTAGGTACAAAAGGATCTTTGAAGAATCAAAACAATGTAAGAAAAGCAAGAAACAATCACAGTAGCTAACACACTCAAGGGACACGGCCAAGCTTGTGGCCATGTCTCTCAACACAAAAATCCAGTAGCAGACACGGGCAAGGGACACGGCCAAGACAGTGGCCGTGTCTCCCAAAAATTCTTTAGTTTGGCCGTGTCTCTTCCTTAGTTTGGCTGTGTCTCTCAAGAATAAAAACCCTAAACATGGCCAAATCTCTTTTAATGGAATTAAAACACATTAAACACAACATAACCTTATTCAAATGGATATAATCAATGTAATTAACACTTATGTTACATATACATCACAATATTCACATTAACAATACATTTAATCACTTACCACTTCAAAACCGTAAAACTAACATCATTCTTATTCTTTCAATATCAACATCCACTTAACTTACCATCTTCAAACCAAAACCAGCACCAATTTAACTTTGTAACTCACAATCAATTTCAACACTTATAAACACATCCCAAACACACCTAATCATAATATTAACAAATCACAACTCACTTCAAGCATAACAAAAGAAAACAAGAGAGTACTTACCTAAAATTGAGGCAATTTCACAAATCTCCAACTTAATCCTTTGATTCTCCCTTCAATTTGATTTTAGAAATCAACAAAAATCACTCTTGTTCTTTTGCTTTAGAGGGCCGGCCACCACAAGAGAAAGAGAAGAAGAAGAAAAGAAAATGAAGACAAGTCAACTTCTCTTCTTTAAATCTCCACCAAGCAATTCTAACAAAGCAAAATTACTTAAATGCCCTTTTCTATTTGTTCTCACTTCCTTTAAAACTCTTGCCCTCTTTAGTAATTTCACTCATCCCAAATTAAAATATCTTCTTCCCTTGACTCTCCATTTGACCAACATATATGTTATATATATTAACATATATAGAACATATACATTCCATTAACACAATCATTTCCTTTGCAAAAACATATATACATTTAATTCAAATCAAACAACAATTGTATTAAAACTTCTAGGGCATACATTGGGATATTACAATTCTCCCCCTCTAAAAAGAAATTTTGCCCTCGAAATTACCTGATATCAAGTTTGAAATAGTTGAGGATATTGATCTCGCATGGATTGCTCACTCTCCCAAGTTGCCTCTTCCTTTGTATGATTCTTCCACAAAATCTTCACAAGTGGCACTTTCTTATTTCTCAATTCTTTCACTTCACGTGCCAAAATAGCAACTGGTTCTTCTTTAAATGTCAGGTCTGAACTTACTTCGATAGATTCCATTGGCAAAACATGAGATGGATCCGACCTGTATTTCCTCAACATAGACACATGGAATACATTATGGATCCTGTCCAACTCAGGTGGCAAAGCAAGCCGATAAGCAACTAGCCCAACTCTTTCCAAAACTTCATACGGTCCAATGAAACGAGGACTCAATTTCCCTTTTCGACCAAACCTCAAGATCTTCTTCCAAGGAGACACTTTCAAAAATACCTTATCTCCCACATTATACTCAATGTCTCTCCTCTTCAAATCTGAATAAGATTTCTGTCGATCTGAAGCTGCTTTCAACTTATCTCGAATCATTTTCACTTTCTCTTCAGTTTCTTTAACCAAATCAGGACCAATTAACTTACCTTCACCAAGTTCATTCCAACATAGAGGTGTCCTACACCGTCTACCATACAATGCCTCGAATGGTGCCATACCAATGATGGATTGATGACTGTTGTTGTAAGAAAATTCCACAAGCGGTAAGAATCCATCCCAACTTCCAGAGAAATCAATGACACAGCTTCTCAACATGTCCTCGATAATATGTATCACCCTCTCAGACTGCCCATCTGTCTGCGGATGAAAAGCAGTGCTGAAATGCAATCGAGAACCCAATGCACCATGTAAACTCTTCCAAAACCTGGAAGTAAATCGGGGATCTCGATCAGACACTATAGAAATTGGGACACCATGCAACTTCACAATCTCATGGATATACAGCTCAGCTAACCTCTCCAAAGAGTAATCCATCCGAACCGGAAGAAAATGAGCTGTCTTAGTCAACCTATCAACAATTACCCAAATAGCATCATGCTTCCTTTGTGTCAATGGTAAACCAGATACAAAATCTATTGTCACTCTTTCCCATTTCCATTCAGGCACTGACAAAGGTTGAAGTAACCCTGTTGGAACTTGATGCTTAGCTTTTACCTTCTGACATGTGAGACATTTGGATACAAACTCCGCTATGTCTCTCTTCATACCAGACCACCAGTAAAACTGCTTCAAATCATGATACATCTTTGTATTGCCCGGATGCATAGCAAACACTGACTGATGTGCTTCTTCTAAAATGATCTTTCTCAAATTAACATCATCAGGTACACACAATCTGTTCTTAAACCAAAGACTCCCATCATTTCTCACAATAAAATCTCGACTCTTTCCATTCTGGCAATCTGAAACAATCTTTTGAGTCTTCTCATCAGCCACTTGAGCTTCTTTAATCTGATCCAACAACACTGGTTTCAATTGCAACTATGCCAACAATGCACCATCATCACAAGATACAAATCTAGCATGCAACGCTCTCAACTCAACAAGCAACGAGAGCGAATAAACAGTCAAACCTGCTAAAGACTTACGACTCAAGGCATCAGCAACAACATTTGCTCTACCAGGATGATAATCGATCAAACAGTCATAGTCTTTAATCAACTCTAACCATCTCCTCTGTCGAAGATTGAGCTCTCTTTGGACACCCAAATATTTTAAACTCTTATGATCAGTATAGATAAAACACTTCTCCCCATACAAATAGTGTCGCCAAATCTTCAATGCAAACACAATGGCTGCTAATTCTAAATCATGGGTCGGATAATTGAGCTCATGCGGTTTCAACTGTCGAGAAGCATAAGCTATAACTTTACCTTCTTGCATCAGAACACAACCCAAACCATGATGTGAAGCATCACTGTAAATCACATATGGTTTATCTTCCACAGGTAAGGTAAGAACAGGCGCTTGAGTCAACATTTCTCTCAACTGATCAAAGCTAGCCTGACACTGATCTGTCCACACAAATCTAACTCCCTTTCGAAGCAATCTGGTAAGTGGAGTAGCTATCAAAGAAAATCCTTTCACAAACCGTCGGTAATAGCCTGCCAAACCTAGAAAACTTCTAACTTCAGTCATAGATTTTGGTGGACTCCAATTCAAAATAGCTTCAACTTTACTCGGATCAACTCTAATGCCTTCTGCTGAAACTATATGACCAAGAAAAGTTACTTGATCAAGCCAAAACTCACACTTCGACAGTTTAGCAAACAATTGCTTCTCTCTCAAAATTTGCAACACAATCCGCAGATGCATGTCATGCTCCTCCTCATTACGCGAATACACCAAAATGTCATCAATAAAGACCACTACAAACTGATCCAAATAGGGCATAAACACTCTATTCATTAAATCCATAGAAGCCGCAGGTGCATTCATCAAACCAAAAGGCATAAAAAGAAACTCATAATGCCCATACCTTGTACGAAAGGCTGTCTTAGGAACATCTTCAGCTCTGACCCTCAACTGATGGTACCCTGATCTCAAATCAATTTTGGAAAACACTGCTGCACCCTTCAATTGATCAAAGAGATCATCAATTCTAGGCAAAGGATATTTATTTTTAATAGTCACCTTGTTCAATTGCCTATAATCGATACACAATCTCATAGTACCGTCTTTCTTCTTCACAAACAAAACAGGAGCTCTCCACGGTGAAACACTAGGGCGAACAAACCCTTTATCCAACAACTCCTGCAATTGCATCTTCAATTCTCTCAATTCAGCAGGTGCCATTCTATAAGGAGTAATAGAGATAGGAGTGGTACCAGGTAATAATTCAATACCAAACTCCACCTCTCTCTTAGGAGGCAACCCTGGCAACTCCTCTGGAAACACATCTGGAAATTCTGCAACTGTAGGTATACTATCAATTTGAGAACCCCTTACTCTCGTATCCACAATATGAGCAAGGTAAGCATCACACCCTTTTCTAATCAATCTTCTAGCTGCAACAGCTGAAAAAAACAAGGATGTTAGCTGTCCTTGCTCACTAGATACTAACACCTCTCTACCATCGCTGGTTCTCAAAGTAACAACTTTCTTTTTACAGTCTACCACAGCTCCATGTCTAGATAGCCAGTCCATGCCTAGGATCACATCATATTCCTTAAAAGGCATCTCAATCAAATCTCCAAGGAACTCCTCACCTTGAACCACCACTGCACTATCTCGGTGCACTTTGCTAACAATCACACTATGCCCTAAAGGATTTGTCACCAATACATCAAATCCTAGGGATTCAGCATGCAATTCAGACACAGGCAGAACAGATGCGCTAATATATGAATGCGTGGATCCGAGATCAATCAAAGCAAGTACTAAAGTATCAAATAAAGAGAAAGTACCAGCAATGACTGCAGAAGCATCTGGTTGTCTCTGCATCACATAAATCCTCTGAGAAGATCCACCCTCCTCTGGTCTACTCTCCCTGGATGTAGAACCTCCTCTAGAACTGAACCCAGATCTGCCTCCTCTGCTGAAACCTCTGCCTCCTCGACCTCCCCTCAGACTAGATCGAGAAGCTGCAGAATCTACTGACATCTGTTCCTGCCTCTCAGGATAATCTTTAACAAAATGATCAGGTGATCCACATCTGAAACATACCCCTGCTACACCAGTCTTCCAACAAGTACCACCATGTGGCCTACCACAATGAATGCATATGGGTAAGGTGGATCTCTGCATCACTGGGGTCGGAGCACTCGCCACTGAAACTGTAGGTCTAGATCTCTGCCTCTGAAACTGTACTGACCTACCAGCTGGCCTCTGACTCCTACTAACCCGAGGAACAAAACTTCCTTTACCTCTTTTCACAGATGAAGACCCTGCCTCAAACTAGGGCCTTCTAACCCTGATCTCTTCCTCTGAAGCAGCTGCAATAACCTGAGCTCTTTCCACAATCCGAGCTACTGCCACAAGCTGGGAAAAATCATGATATCTAGATCCAGCCACAAGACATAAGATAGAGGGCCTCAATCCCTCCTCAAATCTCCTGCATCTATCTATCTCATCAGATATAATACCCCCAGCATACTGGCTCAACCTGATAAACTCTAACTCATATTCTGTCACAGTCCGGTGATCTTGCTTCAAGCTTAGAAACTCCATTTTCTTCACATCCTTATACTCCCTCGGAGTATATTTCAATTCAAACTCTCTTAGAAAATCAACATTGGACAAGGTAGGTGGATCATCCATAGTATGAGGCACTGTCTTCCACCAGTTATATGCATCGTTCTGCAACAAGGATCTTGCATAATCAAATTTTTCTTCTGGAGTGGCTTGTAACTGAACAAATATTCTCTGTACTTTATCTAGCCACTGCTCAGCTACAGCTGGATGAATAGTACCCAAGAAATCTTCTGCTCCGTACTTCCTTAATTTATCATACTGTCTCACTAATACCAATGGCTGTGGGGGTGGCGGTGGTTGCACTGGTGCTTGCCTCATAATCTCTACCACATGCCTAAGCCAAACTGGTGGAACATCCTCACCAGCTGGTCCCCCCGACACAGAAGCAGGTGCCTCTCCAGCACTATCCACTCTAGCTCCATCATCAGGAGCAACACTCTCCGCACTACCCTCAACTGACTGACGCTAATGAGGATCCATCACAACCTATATCTGCAAACACAGCAGAATACTTCTCATTAAAGATCAGAGACTGCCAATACCAACATGTATGTTATTCAAAAATCCACTTTTTAAAATCAAAACATTCTTTTTCTTACACTTGACCTAGGTTGAGAATCTCAAACCTAGGCTCTGATACCAAAACAGTTGTAACACCCCTATATCTCGTATACGTACCAAGCATGCTTAAACGATCATAATATACATATACTGAATATAGAAAATGCCAAAGTTTTAAAACAATACACAACAAATATCTTTGTAAATAAGTGAAACCAATCTCAAACATTTTAAAAGAAATCCAAAAGACATCATATATAAAAACATTTATTAATTCACAGCGGAAGTTATTACAAATATGTTATAAATCAAAGATCACAAAACATAGAATATATGTATACGTGATTGGCAGCTCTTCTCTGATCTTTAAGTCCCAAAAGAAAATCCTCAATGTCTAGTCTCACTTGGTCTCGAGGAGCTCTCAGGTTCAACTCTGTCACCTGCGCGATCGAACACTATCGCGCTAAGCCAACGGCTTAGTAGTACAAAGTATACTAACATGATGCTTTAATATGATATAATGTCACAATTAATCTCATACATCATTTAAAAGAATATCACATTTCCACATCATACTTTGTTCAATGTCATAACAACATTCATATTACATCTTCATAGTTCCATTAATTTTACCATTAAAGAATCACATTAAATACAAAGACAAGCATGGGCCCAAAACACACTAATATGCCATTCAATTTTCAGAGTTAATGCTTTGGTTTTGTTATCACATTTATCATCATCATAAACCCAACTAGGCTTCAAGGATTAGGTTCAACCAAGCTTCAAGGGGAACAAAGCATGCTAAGTATCAACCCAACTTGGCTTCAAGAACCAAGCCAACCTAGCTTCAAGTGTTGTAACATCTCAATTAGGCTTCAAGGATTAAATCCAACCTAACTTCAAGAGATTGTTACCATTAGGCATGCCACCAACAACAAAACTCTGAAAATGAATAACACATTAGACACACAATTCATTTATTATTTCATTCTCAATTCTCATCATCAATTAGGCAAACATGCCTTATGTCTTTCAATTAAATCATCATAGCCAATCACAATGGCTTCACATCATATTTGAGTTATCATAGCCAATCACAATGGCCTCATATCATATCATATCTCAATTCATATTACACATACAGCATCATTGATATAACATTTCAAAGTACATTATTCATATAACACATTACCATTCACAAGATGCACAATGCATAAAACATAACATTGTTCATATAGTATCATATATATATACCTAACACTTTACATTATTCATTGATTTGTAATCTTCCACATGCATTTGTTTGGATCATTCTTTGTTTTAAAAGTGTTTAGAGTGTTTACTTTTAGGTTTAGGTACAAAAGGATCTTTGAAGAATCAAAACAATGTAAGAAAAGCAAGAAACAATCACAGTAGCTAACACACTCAAGGGACACGGCCAAGCTTGTGGCCATGTCTCTCAACACAAAAATCCAGAAGCAGACACAGGCAAGGGACACGGCCAAGACAGTGGCCGTGTCTCTCCAAAAATCATCCAACATGGCCAAATTTCCTTGGACTTGGCCGTGTCTCCCAAAAATTCTTTAGTTTGGCCGTGTCTCTCAAGAATAAAAACCCTAAACATGGCCAAATCTCTTTTAATGGAATTAAAACACATTAAACACAACATAACCTTATTCAAATGGATATAATCAATGTCATTAACACTTATTTTACATATACATCACAATATTCACATTAACAATACATTTAGTCACTTACCACTTCAAAACCCTAAAACTAACATCATTCTTATTCTTTCAATATCAACATCCACTTAACTTACCATCTTCAAACCAAAACAAACACCAATTTAACTTTGTAACTCACAATCAATTTCAACACTTATAAACACATCCCAAACATACCTAATCATAATATTAACAAATCACAACTCACTTCAAGCATAACAAAAGAAAACAAGAGAGTACTTACCTAAAATTGAGGCAATTTCACAAATCTCCAACTTAATCCTTTGATTCTCCCTTCAATTTGATTTTAGAAATCAACAAAAATCACTCTTGTTCTTTGGCTTTGGAGGGTTGGCCACCACAAGAGAAAGAGAAGAAGATGAAAAAGAAAACGAAGACAAGTCAACTTCTCTTCTTCTTTAAATCTCCACCAAGCAATTATAACAAAGCAAAATTACTTAAATGCCCTTTTCTATTTGTTCTCACTTCCTTTAAAACTCTTGCCCTCTTTAGTAATTTCACTCATCCCAAATTAAAATATCTTCTTCCCTTGACTCTCCATTTGACCAACATATATGTTATATATATTAACATATATTGAACATATACATTCCATTAACACAATCATTTCCTTTGCAAAAACATATATACATTTAATTCAAATCAAACAACAATTGTATTAAAACTTCTAGGGCATACATTGGGATATTACAGTTGCACTATCAATGAGAACATCTATATGGGGTAGAGGAAAATCATCTTTAGGGGAAGCCTTGTTTAAATCTCTATAGTCCACACAGACCCTTATTCTTCCATCTTTCTTTGGCATGGGTACTATGTTGGCTAGCCAATCTGGATATTCTATCACTTCAAGGAACTTTACTTGTATTTGTTTAGTGACCTCTTCTGTAACCAATTCAGCCCACTCAGGTCTTAATCGCCTAAGATTTTGTTTGATAGGTTTCATGTAAGTGTAAGTAGGAATAAGATGTTCGGCTATGTCTCGATCTATTCCACGCATATCCTCATAAGACCAAGCAAATACTTCTTCATATTTTTTTGAATATTTTTTCAAATCTCTCTCTCTCATCAGGAGTAAGGTCAGATGCTATGCTAATGTTTTTAGGATTTTCGATTGTTCCCAAATTTAATGATTATGTATCAACAGAATTAATATTAAAGATGCTCATGTAACTGCTATTTGAATGTATGCAACCATCAGGAGAAACATCACACAAGTAAGCAAAATCAGACTTTATTGCATTCATTTTTTAAAAGAAAACATCATCATCCTCATATAAGGTAGAGAAATTAAAATCCTAATCAAAATCATTGTTCTAAAAATCATAAGGCAGAATGTCTTCAAGCTTATCTTCAACCAGGGCAGCAATCTCCTCCAGGGTCTTTTCAGCTTTCAGGGCAGCTTCCTTCTTCTCTTATGATTCTTTGTTGGCTGGAAAGATGAGTTCTTTCTTCACTTGCTCCACTAGCTCGGCAACATCTGCAAAAATTTCAAAACCCTGGATCAACTGTTCCATGAACATGTTTGGCTTGGGCTTTCCTTGGAGTGGTCCCGTGTCTGAAGCTTTGATAAAGATTTTTTCAAGTGGCGAAAAACTCATCTTCTCATTCTTCTTTAGCTGGACATCTTTGTTGGCTTTATCATATCCCAACCCCTTCTTAGAAGTTTGAGTTTTAAAATCTAGAAGCTTTGTCAAATCGACCTTGCCCTTTCCAAGACCAGCTCCGGGAAGGTAGTTCATGTTTTTCATCATGTTTAAGACCTTAGAGTCCACTACTTCATCATAAGAAATTACAACTAGATGGAAACCATCGAGAGGCCTCTCAATCATTAGAGCATTAACAACCTCATTATCTTCGGCCTCGATGACCACTGTCTCATCTCCATTAGGGAACTTGATCTTTTGATGAAGGGTGGAAGAAACTCCACCAAGAGGATGAAACTATGGTCATCCCAAGAGTAAGGCAAATGTAACAGGTATGTCCAAAACAACAAATTCAACAATAGATTCAATTGGACCAACCTTGACAGCAGCTTTGAAAGTCCCTTCTGCATGTCTCTTGGTGTTGTCATAAGCCCAAATGGTTACCTGGGTTGGGTTTAGATCCCTTGTTGACATGGATAGTTTTGGAAATATTTTAAGTGGACAAACATTTATGGTGGACCCATATCAACCATTACACATGGAGTCCTTTTCCCTTTGATTTCTATTTTGATAAAGAGAGGGCGGATGTGATCTCTCCCCTCTTCCGGTAAATCTGCATCTAAGAAAGATACAGCTTCCATATTAACTTCGCTCTTCTCTTGAATATCTTCACATTTCATTACTTCCTCAATTTTTATGAAGTTGATCAGCTCCTCCAGTGTTATGGAAGTAGAAATTGGCATGCTAACCAAGGCCTTGGCCATAGTTTCTCGATGCTTTTTAGAAGTAACCAATAAGTCCCAAATGCTAACACTCGCTTAGGTTCTTTTCAATTGCTTGAGTATGGTATCATGTTCCTCTTCTTTATTCCCCACTTCAACCTCCTTTCCTTCATTAACTTCTACCTCCTTAGGCGGTGGCCTTGCATAAGGTTTATCGAATCTAGTGTTCATTACTTCATCCTCCTCGGGTCAGATCAGATCAATTCTTCTGTAATATCCTCATGTATGCCCTAGAAGTCTTGGTTATGTTGTTGTTATTGTTGATGTTGTTGTTAGTGTTGTTGTTGTTATATATTGGATTGAATATATGTGTTAAATTGTAAGAGAAAAGAAATGGGAAGAGAATGTATATGTATATGTGTTTTGGAGAAGAAATTTAGGGTTTAGAGACAAATGTATATGTTGTGTATATGATGATATATATAACATATAGATTGGTCAAATATAGAGTCAATGCAAGAAGATATTTTTGTGGAATGTGCAATTACATATAAGGGCTTAGATGAGACAAAAGGTTAGTTAAATGGTGAAGGGTGTTTTAGTAATTGCAAGGTTAAAAACACTTGATGGATATAAGAAGCCAAATTTGACTTTGCTCTTCATATTTTCTTCTTCTCTTCATGTGTGGCCGGATTCTCCATAGACAAAGAGAGAAAGAGAGGTGATCTTGAGGTTTGAAGCAAATTGAAGAAGGAATCAAGGGTGTTGGTTAGAGATTTGTGGAATTCTTCATTTAAGGTAAGTTTTCTCTTGATTTCTCTTGTTCTATTTGGAATTTTGTTTGAGTTTGATGGAGTGTGTTTGTGTATGGTGTGTGTAAAAGTGTTGAAATGGAATTAAAGATAAGAAGCTAGGTTGGTGTTGGTGATGGAAGAGTAAGAGTTGTGTTTAGTGAATTTTTTTCTGTTTTACAATTAGTAAAGGCTGTGACTTGTATGATTTTTAATTAATTATAGAAAAATTTTCTTGAAGTGAATTTTTGATATGTTGTGCCTCTATGAGTCTAGAATGACTGAAAAATATTTTGATTCGATTTTGGAATGGTTATGAGTTTAGAAAGATTATTTTTATTAGACCTGTTCCAGCAGGTACCTTAACTGAGACAGCTATATTTCGGGATTTTTAATAAAATGTAGAAAAATCATATCCAATTGAATTTTGGATATGTTGTTGCTTAGTGAGTCTATTATTTGAGAAAAATAATTTGGAACCACGTTGATTGAATTTGATTTATGGAATTCACAAAGTTCAGAACTGCTGCCAGGATGCAGGGCAATTGGGGCAGTCTGGTTAGGTGAACTATTTGACCAAGATTTTGTGTTCAGTTTGATCTGAAATTTTAAAGGAATGATTTTAAGATACAAAACTAAATTCTGTAAAAATTTTAGAATTTTTAGTCAAGTAGATTATTTTATACAAATTTTCAAAATAAGGATAAAATGGAGTCTAAAACCAGAATGAACTATTCATATGGTCATTTTGCTAATATTCCTTTTGGATTAGATTGTGAAGAGGTTGAATTGCCCTAACCGTGTCCCTCAAGTGGCTGCCCGTGTCCCTCAATTGTGTGGGTTAGGGTTTTAATTCTTTGTTCTTCTTGCATTGCTTTGGTTCTCCAAAGGTAGGTTGGTCCTTAAACCTAACCCTAAACACTTTAAACACACTTGAATCAATGAATGATATAATCAAATGCATATGTAAGGTCCTAAAACTATGAATCATATCAATTGTTCTTTGCCCTAATTGCATTGTTGAGATTGAACAATGTTATGTTATGTATTGTGAATGGTAATGTGTTTCATGAGTAATATACATTGAAATTGAAATGTATATCAAAGATGCAATGATAATTTAAATAAGACATGATATGAGACAATGCCATTGTGATTGGCTATGATGATGATATTGAAAGAAAGAAGGCATGTTTGCCTAAATGTGATGAGAATTTGAGAATGGAAATGGTAACTATATAATAAATGAATTGTTTGTTTAATATGTTATTCAGTTTCAGAGTTCTGGATTTGGGTGGCATGCCTAAGAAATGATGAAAGGTAACAGTCTTGCCGGGTTGAGGATCTCCTCATATGTGTTGAGTTGATGGTCCAAGAGACTGGGTCTGTTACACTATGAGAATTGTGAATATGAGATATATGATTTGTAACAGTCTTGCCGGGTTGAGGATCTCCTCATATGTGTTGAGTTGATGGTCCAAGAGACTGGGTCTGTTACACTATCCATGGATAGAGATACATGTATATACATTGCCTACGGGCGTGATTATTGTGACTATGAACCAAAGCAGTAACTCTGAACTCTGAATATCTTATTAAATACTTGTTGGGCCCATAGGTGTCAAGGTTATATGAATGTCTTAAATAATGTTATGAGTTAATGAAATGAGATGTTGTTTGTTGAGTATGATTGATTAATGTTGAATGTGGAAAGATGTTGAAATGTGGTATGCTCATATGACTATGATTTGTGAAATGCATAATTATGTGGTTAACTTTATATTTATGATGTTGATCTTATCAATAACATATGTGACATTGCATTACATTAAAGCATACCATTAGTATGTTTTATCTTACTAAGCCGTTGGCTTAGCGCGATAGTGTTTAATCGCGCAGGTAATAGAGTGGATAGAGTTGAACCCGAGAGTTCATCAAGACCAAGTGAGAGTAGACCTTGAAGAATCCATTTTGGGAGCTTAAAGATCAGAGCAGACTTGCCAATCATGTATATTTCTTTATATTTTGTAAAGAAATGTTTAATATGTAAATATGTACATATTTTATAACTTCCGCTGTGTAATATTTAAATGTATATATATATAACTAATATGTTTTGTTTTATAAGTAAATGATCTACTTTTCTATAATGTATAATGATAAGGGTATTGTATCAAGTTTAAAGTGTTTTGAATGTTAAGAAAACCGTAGCATCCCTATGTTTGATGCACTTATGCTACATTGTTGTAGTTGTAGTGTGTGGGCATTGGATATGGGGGTGTTACATCTTCCTTCTTGGGTACAAGATCGTCATCACTATCGCTTGAATCTCAAAACCCATTCACAACACAAATTGCTACTTCTCTACCCACCATAGCTTGTTTAATTTCGCGAAATACCTCTTCTTCTTTGGTTGCTTCTCTACCCACATCTTGAAAAGAAGACATGACAAAACTTTCATGCAAACCTCCTCCAATCATGTAGGTTGCTGGTGGTGTTACTCTATTCAACCTCGGTAATGGGTTGTCTTTAGTGTTCGGCTTGTTAGGCTCAGGTAGCTTCCCATTATTAATCAAATTTTGGATCTCTTTGTGAGCAAAGATTTTTGCCCCCACTCCCGATGGAATGGTTATTTTGACTTCAGCACTATTTAGGCTCGGGGCCTTAGAGAACATGGACCTAAGTCCGGAGAAAATGAAGTCGCCACTCGGATGGGCCGGGAAAAAGAAAGGGGTGGATGACTCAATTCCTAAGGAATCCCCAACCCCCTAATGGGTTTGAAAAGTTGGGTATGTGTGGGGAAGGTGAGAAATGGCCCAGCACCCCCACAACTCCCGATTCATTGGAACTGGCCTCCTTTATAGGTCTTAATATTATAAAATTCTTAAATATACCAACATTATCCATATTACACACAATAAAAAGAAAGCATCAATATATTAAAATCAAAGCAATGTCCAAGCAAAACAAAACAAATAAATGGGCACCCATCCAAAGATGGAAACATGTCCTTACATCCCATGCCTAAATAGGAAGGTGATGTATTGCAATTACCACCGCCTTATGGCTCTTCTCTCTTTCTTTGTTGCCCCCGGCGAGTATTCTCTTTCTTCCAAAAATCGTCTTATAGTATCATACCACGCATCATGGTCTGTATCAATTTCCATGATTGTTTCATATTGATAGCAAGGGGTTGATGAACTGGTCAAGATCAGAGGCTTAAGGAATAGGCTAACAGGGTTTTCCCATACCGAAGCCAATGTGGCTAGGGCATTAGCCATCTGATTTTCTTCTCTTGATAGGTGTATAAACCTACACTCCTTAAAGTTCTTCATCATGGTCAGGCAATGGTGGTATGGTTTTAATTTTTTCTTCTTTCAACTCCCATTCTCCATTTACTTGGGATACAACTAGCAATGAATCGCCAAAAACTTCTACCTTATCCACCTTCATAATCATTAGGGTTTCCAAATCGAAAATACAAGCTTCATACTCCACCATATTATTGGTTGCCCTAAATTTCAATTTTTTGGCTAAAGGGATGAGTTCCCTTTCGGGCGATTCTAGTATAACTCCCAAACCTGCTCCTTTCCTATTTACTGCTCCATCAAAATACATTTTCCACCCTTGTACTTCAATTGATTCTAAATGTTCATCTGGAAATTCCAAGATTACTTCTTCACTATCTGATAATGATTATTAGGCCAGGAATTCTACCACCACTCTACCTTTGATCATTTTTCTAGTTACATACTCAATCTCAAATTCTTCTAATATTATCAACCATTGACCATATTTTCTAATCAAAGAAGGTGTCTCCCTTAAGTACTTCATTGGATCCAACCTGAAAATTGCTTGCACACTATACGATTGAAAGTAATGCCGCAACTTCTTAGAAGACCAAACCACGGCTATACAGGTCTTTTCAATGATACTATACTTAATTTCATAAGGTAAGAGCTTTCTACTCAAATAGTAAACTGCATGCTCAATCCTTGACTCATCTGCTTGGGCTAGCATGGCTCCTATCGACTCTTCTTCTACTGCTAAGTATAGTAATAGAGGTTTTCCGGGTATAGGTGGTTTTAAAATAGGTGGATTCAACAAATACTCTTTTATTCGCTCAAAGGCTTTTTGACATTCTTCATTCCATATGACCGGCTAATTCTTTTTAAGCAATTTGAAGATATGCGCACAGATTGTTTTGAGCTTTGCTATAAATATGCTAATGTACTGTAATTTACCAATGAATCCCTGAACTTCTCTCTCCGTCTTAGGGGCTGGCATATCCCTGATTGCTTTAACTTTGTAAGGATCAATCTCAATGTCGTTTGGACCAATCACATGTCCTAATAACTTGCCTAAAGTAACACCGAACACACACTTCTTCGGGTTCAGTCTTAGCTTATATTTCAAAGACCTATCGAAGAATAACTCTAAGTTTTTGAAGTGTTGTTCTCTTGTATCCGATTTAACCATCATATCATCAACATATACTTCAACTTCTTTGTGCATCGTGTCATGAAATAGTGTGGTGGCCATCCTTTGGTAGGTTGCTCCAGAATTCTTTAAGCCGAACGGCATCACCCGATAACAAAATATACCCCATGTAGTAATTAAAGCAGTTTTGGCTTTATCCTCTTGGGCCATTAACACTTGATTGTATAAGAAAAATCCATCTACAAATGAGTGTAACACACTAGAGGCTGCACTATCAATTAGAACATCTATATGAGGTAAAGGAAAATCATCCTTAGGGGAAGCCATGTTCAAATCTCTATAGTCCACACAGACCCTTATTCTCCCATCTTTCTTTATCAAGGGTACTATGTTGGCTAGCCAATCTGGATATTCTATGACTTCAAGGAACTTCACTTGTATTTGCTTAGTGACCTCTTCTTTAACAAATTTAGCTTACTCAGGTCTTAATCGCCTAAGCTTTTATTTGACAGGTTTCATGTGAGTGTGAGTTGGAATATGATGCTCAACTATGTCTCGATCTATTCCAGGCATATCCTCATAAGACCAAGCAAACACTTCTTTATATTTTTTGAATATTTTTCAAATCTCTCTCTCATCAGGAGTAAGGTCTGATGCTATGCTAATGTTTTTAGGATTTTCAGTTGTTCCCAAATTTAATGATTGTGTGTTAACAGAATTAATATTAAAGATGCTCATGTAACTGCTATTTGAATGTATGCAACCATCAAGAGAAACATCACACAAGTAAGCAAAATTAGACTTTATTGCATTCATTTTGGAAAAGAAAACATCATCATCCTCATACAAAAGCAGACAAATTAAAATCAAAATCATTATTCTCAAAATCATAAGGCAGGATGTCTTCAAACTTTTCTTCAACCAGGGCAGCAATCACCTCCGGAGTCTTCTCAGCTTTCAGGATAGCTTCATTCTTCTCTTTTGGATTGGATTCTTTGCTGGCTGACAGGGTGAGCTCTTTCTTCACATGGTCCACTAGCTCAGCCACATCTGCAAAAATTGCAAAACTTGGGATCAACATACCCATGAACATGATCGGCTCGGGCTTTCCTTGGAGTGGTCTCATATCTGGAGCTTTGACAAAGATCTCTTCAATTGGTGGGAAGCTCATCTTCTCACTCCGGGAAGGTAGTTCATGTTCTTCATCATTTTCAAGACTTTGGAGTCCACTAATTCATCATCAGAAATTGCAGCTACTTGAAAACCATTGAGAGGCCTCTCAATCATTACAGCATTAACAATCTCATTATCTTCAGCTTCAATGACCACTGTCTCATCTCCGTTGGGGAACTTGATCTTTTGATGAAGGGTGGAAGGAACTCCACCAAGAGGATGAAACCATGTTTGCCCCAAGAGTAAGGTGAAGGTAACTGGTATGTCTAAAACAACAAACTCAACAAAAGGTTCAATTGGACCAACCTTGACAGCAGCTTTGAAAGTTCCTTCGGCATGCCTCTTAGTGTTGTCATAAGCATGAATTGTCACATCGGTTGGGTTTAGATCTCTTGTTGACATAGCTAGCTTTGGCAATATCTTAAGTGGACAAACATTTATGGCGGACCCATCATCAACCATTACACAAGGGTCCAATGAGAGCATGAAGTACCTTAGAGTTTGAGCCTTAGTAGCTCGGGTAGACTGCATAGCAGTGATATACTGCTTCACATGGAGATGAAGATTTTCAGTACCATTGTATCTAGCAAAGGAAAGCATCTTGAACTTATAAGGGACCTCCTCATCTTGTTCAAATAGTTTATCAATCTCAGACATCTATTCGGTTTTCAGCTTCTTCTCAAATTTCTTTTCTAAATCAGCAATCATCTTTTCAATGTCAGAAGTTTCAGTCTTCTCCATAGTTGATCATTCAACAATCTTTGTTTCCTTTTTCTTCTCTTGAGCATCTTGGTAGTATTGAGCCCAATCATCATCATCATCAATGATCACCTTTTCATCATCAAAAACCACTTCACCAACTTTAGTCTTCCCTTTGTCCTTTGGCTTCTTAGTGCTAGCAAATGCCTCGGCATGATTCTCTAAGATTGCAGTCAATTGGTTCTTCATTGTCTCAGCTAGGGCCTCTTTTATTTCTTCCATCTTGGCATTGAGGCCCTCATCCACCATCCTTTGAATTTGTTCGGGCTCCATTGTTTTTGGTGAGCAAGTGATTGAGTCATTGCTAGATACTTCATCCCGGCGTAGGTCGGATTGTTGTAAGCTTTTGAACTGTCGTAATCCAGGGCTGTGAGCCAGAGAGGATCAATGATATGAGATGCAAATGTATGCATGTATGCATAAACAATCAATGAAGAAAGATAATTTGGACGTACCTTCCAACCTTATAACATCCACTCACGAATGGCGAGTCTCTTTTCCTAGGTATATGGTTAACAAAATACCAACATGGGGTATCTTGTTTTCGAATAATTCCCTTGGACGTTTCAATAAATAGTTATATTTTCGAAAATGGAAATCCATCAATGATAATTCCCATTAATTAGTTTTAATCCATCCAACCAACTAAAATAGCTTTTATGCTATATTGGATTAAAACTAAATTAAGAGGTTTATCATAGATAGATTTCCCACTTGAAAAAGGTAACTATTGATTCATGCCAAAAACAAGCCCGTGGTTAATTTATTCTTAGTGTAAACTAGGCCCACAATTGATTTTTGGTATTTCTTAATTGACCAAAATATTTTTGCAAGCTCTTTGTAAGGAGAGGTTGGATAAAAACAATTTTTTTTCTAAGCCCATTATAAAAAGATTTTAGAAAAATAGATTTCGGGCTTAGTATTTGGGCCATGAGCCAAAGAATTTTTGATATGTTTTTAGAAAAGTTTTATGTCCAAAGACCATCTTGAAAAATTTTAAAAATAGCTTTGGTCTTTTGGATTTTCTAAAGAAAAATTTATTTTGAGCTTACAATGTACTTAGGTCATATTAGAAAAAGAACAAACCAAATAAGCCATGATTTAAGCCAAGATAAACGAACGATAGTCAAACAACATGCATTTGGGGTAAAACCTAAGGAAAGTAACTAGGCCAATTACATGAGCTTTAGTCTTTGGGTTAAAAGGCTTAGGTTCCCATAACAAGTATATACCAAATGGTACGAGGCTATGAGTGGTTATGCCATGCTCGATCTCCATACGTTGAGTGAAAGTTTGGTATCCCTTACATAACACAACACGGGTAACACGGGCGTCCTAACTCACACACACGATGCAAACTAATATGATGCAATGGATAATATCATTATAAGAAATAATAGAATAATATAAAGACCAATGGAATCAACTTCTCTTATCCCTAGTGGAGTCGCCACTGTGAGCGGGGATTTTTGCCCCCACTCCAGGTGGAATGGTTCTTGAGCCTTCGGCACTGTTTAGGCTCGGGGCCTTAGAGAACACGGACCTAAGTCTGGAGAAAATGGAGTCGCCACCCGGACAGGCCGGGAAAAAGAAAGGGGTGGATGACTCGATTCCTAAGGAATCCCCAACCCCCTAATGGGTTCAGAAAGTTGGGTAAGTGTCGGGAAGGTGAGAAATGGCCCAGCACCCCCACAATGCCCAGTTCATTAGAACCGGCCTCATTTACAGGTCTTAATATTATAAAATTCTTAAATATAACAACATTATCCATATTACACACAATAAAAAGAAAGCATCATTATATTAAAATCAAAGCAATGTCCAAGCAAAACAAAACAAATAAATGGACACCCATCCAAAGATGGAAACATGTCCTTACATCCCATGCCTAAATAGGACACCCACCAAAAGGTAGAAACATGCCCTTTACATTGGTTCTAAAATAGAAAAGTATTTTAAATTACATGATATTTAACTAATGAGGCAGCCACCAAGTGGAAACATACCTCTTACAACATTTGGAAATAAAAGTAAATAACCATTCATCATAAATAAATCATTCATCAAATGTATTAAACATCAATAGAAAATAAACATCCATCCATGATAAATTAAATAAACCAAGCATTGAACTTAAATAAATTAGAGCATATAAAATAAATCAAAGCATAATCAAATATAGAATTAAATAAGGCAAATAAAAATCTAAATTATAACTACTGTTTCCATTTAGGGTTCTTTATTTCATGTGTTAGGGTTTTTGAATTTATGGAATTTGGTTACTGTGAGTGTTTTAAGGAATTAAAATAGATTAAGGTTTTATGTTTTAAAAGGTTGATAAAGTTCTTTGATTAACCAAATTAATGTTTGGATGGTGAAATCATGAAACTAGGATTTGGACTGTAACACCCCATCTTAGCCTACGTTTATAGACCAAGATGGACTGTTATCTCATGGTGGTTGTGTCTTAATATTTTACTTAGCCAATTTTAAGTGCTGATTTTAAAAAAATTTTGCCAGAGTTTTCCCTATAATTGGTGGTCCCAAGTGTCGACAAAACTGATTTTTCTTATTTTTGAAAAACATTTTGTTTCACAATTAAACTTAAGCACACTCCCAATAATCCACCCTTATAACCTCAACTACAATCCTGCAAGAAGAATTCACACTTCTATATTCACAACCCAACTCAATTCAAAACCATACAGTTATTATACATTACTAGATTGACATGCTACATCAATTTATCTCTTTGTATTGTTCAAATAAGTACATGCCAGTTTCTAATACCAAAATACAATATAAAGAGCACCATCCAAGTTTGTTGATGACCGACAAATCGCAGGACTCCTCTGCTCGCTACTGGCTTCTTGCTAATAACCTACGAGTTTAGAAGAAACTAAACTCGCTAAGCATTGCTTAGTGGGTACTTTAACTAATTACGAAAAATAAATAATAAAAGCATAATGCACTTTTAAAAGCAATGAGTCGTGTTGAAAAATAATATCACAGTAAAAGTAATCCATACATGTTATATATTCAGTTATTATCATTTTATCATTTCGCTCCACAAGGTAATTATGAATACACCGATCTCAAATGAGACCTCATATAGAGTTATGCGTGGTCTTGACCTCACACGACTAATTTCCATGGTCTTGGTCTCACACGATATGGAATATACAAGATAACTGCGTGGTCTTGGTCTCACACGACTAGTTGCCATGATCTTGACCTCACACGATATAACTGCGTGGTCTTGGTCTCACACGTCTAGTTGTCATGATCTTGACCTCACACGATATAACCCCCATTTCAGACCGGTGTTACCCATTTACCGAGTAGAGCATATATTTCATATATATCCATTCACTTTGTATATATACCACATATTCTCCATGTATATACAATGTAGATTTACACAAATATCACATATACTCACATATGTATCATATGTATTCACATAATTTCCATCTTAATTTATTCTTCATATCATAATTAAACTCAATACCAAAAATAAAATAATAAAACACCCACACCAAGTTTTTGACCAAATTAATAATGAAAATTACCATATGAACAATAAACTCTGGTTCTTGACCCAACATGATCCTTGTTTTAGAAATTTTGTATAAAATAATCCACTTGGCTAAAAACTCTAAAATTTTTACATAATTTATTTTTACATCTTAAAATCATTCCTTTAAAATTTCAGATCAAACTGGACACAAAATCTTGGTCAACTAGTTCACCCAACCAGACTGCTCCAGTTGCCCTGCATCCTGGCAGCAGTTCTGAATTTTATAAATTCCGTAAATTAAATTCAATCAATGTGGTTCCAATTTATTTTTCTCAAATATTAGACTTACTAACCAACAACATATCCAAAATTCAACTCAAAATAATGTTTCTATATTTAATTAAAAATCATACAAGTCACAACATTTTACTAATTGTAAAACAGAAAATTTTCAAAAAGAGTTCAATGGTTAAAGTACCAAACCTTGCTCTTTTAATTCCCTTTTTCTTTTCCTTCTTCTCCTTCCTTAATCTTTATTTCTCCTTTAATAAATTCAAGATACAACATAAACCTTAGAAATTTAAAATAATAAATTATCCTCCATTTCTTTTAAACCGAAACCCCAATCCAACCTTACTAAACATTATACATCTTGATTCTTCCATTTAATCAATTAATCTCATCACTTACTTAAAATTTTTCCAATTCCACATAACGACTCTAATCTCCAATCTCCTAATAAATATATAAATACCTAAAATTGATACTAAAATTAAAGTCTACATACTTGAAAACCTTAAAACTTACCTTGAAAAACAAACTTGGAAAAACTTGGAAGTCCTTTGGTATTTTCCTATTGTGGCCGAAATTTGTAAGTGGAAAAGAGAGGGTTTGTTCTTCATTTCATGATATATATATATATATGAGAGATGATGATTACCTTATGTGTTGGAAAAATCCTTTAAGACCACTTGTCCACCTTTCTCTTTCTTCATTTAATACTCATGCTAAATGGTTACTTTTGATTGGCCAACAAGAGATTTTTATAGTTTTCTTTCCCATTACTTCTTCCCACTTTTCCCTCTTCTCATTGGATACCCTAAAGTTGTCCCGTGTTACCCATACGGTCCCGACACGAAACCGGGCCCACTTTACATTCCGGCAATTAATCGATCATATCTCTTAAACCGTACAGTTCCACGAGTCAAACTACATATAGTTTTGATCCTCTTGACCTCTACTTTCTATTTATAAGGTCTATTTTAGGTTTCCAAGTCATTTTGAAAAATTACCAATAAGCCCTCATCTTTTTACAAAATTCCCTTTAGGTCCTTTCTTTGCTCGGGTTTTGTCCGGGCTCCGTTTCTACTGACGATCGTTTCATATTCAACCTCTCGACGTTCTCTACTTACTCTTATGTTTATTTTCTACTTTGGATTCATGTATAAATCTTAATAAAAATGACCAAAATGCCCCTAGTCTACATGTCTTCATTTCTCTTTAACGGGGGGCGTTTTCTGGAAAAACCGTTACGCGTCGTTGCGATATGATTTTTCTCTACTTTCCATTTTTGGAATCTGTTATGTGCACTATTAAGAACCTCCAGTACATCTTTTTGGAAAATTACTCTTAGGTCCTCGGCCTTTCAAAAAATTACCTTTAGGTCCCGTCACTACAAAAATATTCGGCATTTGCGACGGAAATCTGCGACGGACATGTTTCCGTCGCAAATTTGCTACGGATCTGTGACGAATTTGCTACGGAAGGACAAGTCAGAGGAATTTTGAGAAATTGGTCGCAAATCCGTTGCAAATCCGTCGTAGATTTGCGACGAAAATCATTCTGTCGCAAATAATCGTCGCAAAAGTTGGCGCGGAAACTTGGCGCGAGAGAAAACACTAAAAAAACCAATTTGCAACGGAGATCTGCTACCGTCTATTGCCGTCGCAAATTTCACTATAAAAATATTCAGAAATTTGCGACGGACATGTTTCCGTCGCAAATTTGCTACGGATCTGCGACGGATCTGCGACGGAAGGACGAGTCAGAGGAATTTTGAGAAATTGGTTGCAAATCCGTTGCAAATCCGTCGCAGATCTGCGACGAAAATCAGTCCGTCGCAAATAATCATCGCTAAAGTTGGCGGGATTACTCCCGCCGAGAATTTTGTGAAAAATTTTACGTCGCAAATCCGTCGTAGATCCGTAGCAAATTTGCGACGAAAACATGTCCGTCGCAGATTTCCGTCGCAAATGCCGAATATTTTTGTAGTGTTCCTCAGTTAACCCTCTGATTGGGCTTTACCAAGAAGGCACTCATAATGTAGTAGACATTCCCCATTGTAAAGGTCCGTGCTGCAGTTTCTCCCTTTTTAAGTTGGAAATGAATTAATGTTAAATCTTAGTCGGTTTAAATTCTTGTGTTTATTTATTTATTTATTTATTTATTTTTGTTTTTTTGTGGTTTGTGGTTTGTGTAGCTCACCACCCAAGTATTAATGCTGCTGTTGAATTACTTAGACAAGGTCTATTTCTTATTTCATAGTATTTACTTTTGTATACAATGTATAGAATTCCTTATTTGTTTTGAAGTTGGTGTTTAATTTTTTAATTATATTGTTCTCCTTTGGACTGATCTTAGGCATTACTGAATTGAATGTTGAGCCATACGATGAAGATCAGGGGACGGGTGATTTACGATATGTTCAGGTGATTAATGCAGTTATCTATCATTATCAAAATAAGATAGTTGGGTTCATCAATCCTTGATTGTAGAATTCTGTGTAATTTTGATTATTGTGTGTTTTTGGAATGATGATTATCCCGCAGATGGCTGTGACAAATTACAATATTTCTCTTCCTGCATTGGAAAGATATAAAAATGGTTGTTCTCTTAGCTTATGATTTTATTTTCTGCATTGCTTTTATAGACTGTATGATTTTGATCTGCTTAAAATTTCCATAACTAAATAATCTACTTTCTTTAATCTTTTATTATAGGTAAAGTACAAGTTCCTTTAGTTTGGAATTCAAGAAATGTGAACTCTCCTAACGTTGGCAAATTAAATGCCTTGGCTAATGTGAGCTCACAGTTTTTGCATTACTTTCTCAACACTATCATTCTATTTAAATAACATATTTGATTGCAAATTACCATGTTTCACAGTACTTGTGGAGATAAATGGTGGAGTATAAAGTGATGCACATTTCATTCACTCTATATGGGCTAACTTTCAGACATCAACTAGCAATGTGAGTTGAAAGTTCTTTTATGGATAAATAGAATATAATAATTTGGTGCATGCTTTCTTGCATGAGAAGTGCTTATTGATAAAAAAAATGATAGAAGCATAGTATCTATTTCTGTGTTATCAGATTATAAGATGCCCAATTGTAAGAACAATGCAATTAAAACTTCCATATTTTCTTCATGAAAAATACTTCAAATTTTTTCGGATTCTCGGTTTGGGAACAAACAGTGACATAGAAATTGAATTTTGCAATAGTGCTAACTCTACATAACAGTCACATTATCCTGTTGAATAACTGACAAGAATTTGTCAGCTCTTATGTTCTAAAGCATTTTTTATTTGAAACTTAGATTATCTCTACAATGATGCAGATTCTTTTTGGGAATAGGTGGAGACATCTTTTAGGAGACAGAGACTTCTGGGAACATGTTGGAGGGATCGATATATCTTTGGCTCCATCCAGTTTTGGACAAGCAAATACACGGGTAAGACAAACATATAATTTGACAAGTTCTATTCTTATTTGGGATTGCAATCACCGATTTCATTGTTTTATTGCATCACATGTCAGGCTTTGTTTTATTCTTAACCATGCTTCTTTTCAGGCTTTTGATGCTTTGCTGCGAAAGTTACAAAAATATGTTCCTTATGGAGCATTTGTTGCCAATTTATATGCAGGAGCTGGTGTGATTGGGTTATCGTTGGCTGCCACTAGAAAATGCAGGCAATACTTATGTTTATTTATTCTAAATGCTCTAGGGCCTTTTATGTTGAATTAATGGAAATTTAATTGTAGTATTGGAATTATTGCTCTCCATATCTGTTAAGTGTATTGAGGTCAACAAAGAGTCAAATCTATCTTTTGAGAAGACAGTTGAACACCTTCCAAATTCTGTATATGGCAGCATCAGCTGGCATCATGCGGACACTTCAGTTGTTAGTGATTAACTTCTTGATTTTAAATTTGTGATGTCATTTTGTCATTGGCTTTACTTTGAAATGTCATATTCATGTACTCTAGCAAGTGTTCTTCAAGTGTTGCTTTAAAAGAAGAGCAAAGAACCTACAACATTGTCAAAGAAGTAGGCACCAACCATTTTTTAGTCAAAAATGGAGGTGCCTATAAAAATTGAATATTTTTGTAGTGAAAAATTACACTTGGAGCCAATGATTTCATTTCTTGTATTAGCAACCCCAACAGGCCTAATAAATAAATAAATAAATAAATCTCTTTCTCTATCTATCTACGGCGAGGCTATGATGAATACTATTCTCAGTGACCCATGATCAAACTTTACAAGAAATGCAACATTTCATGGCGGGGCAACAAATGGGGAAGGCTTTTCCCTCAGTTTGCAGCCATGGTTCTGTTGTGTTTCTTTCTTGTTCTGTCCATGGCATATCTGATCTGAGCCTCCTCTCTCTCTTCTAATTTCTCCTCTGAAGGCCCAAATTAGATTCGAAGGGAAAATGCTCAATTTTTTGGAGGGGCAACTTTTGGGGTTCAGTAGTTCTTGGATGCAGCCACATCAGTAGTGTTTCTTTCTTGGTTGCAGGCTTCAACCTTGTATGTTTGATCGATTGTAGTGCTAAGGTCTGTTATGTCTATATTAATTTATATCCATTTCTTTCTCTCTGATTTTGTGTTGTTTTTGTGATAAGTGGTTTTGTCAGCATTGCAGCTTCTCATCCAGCATTATACATTGAATTATGATTTGAAATTGGTATGAGTAAATAGAAAACCATAATTCTTGAAACATCAAACCCAACCAAAGCTTTATTGTTAAGTTTTGAGTGCCTTTTTTCAATTGTTTTATCAAAGAATTTCAAGTTGTTGAATTCTTTTCTATTTTCTTGTTGTCTAGATGTTTGTTTATTTTTTTTTAAATTGGAATTACGCAGCTTGTTCATAATACTCATTTTTAAATACTTTTTTTCTATTCAGTTATTCCTTTGTCTTAGATGTTGAGGTTGGTTTAACCTAATTGTTCAAATAAAATGTGATTTATTAGTTAGTTTAAGTTCTACGTGGAGAAAGCCTCTAAGCACTAAATAAACCCGTTACTATATTCATGTGGATGGATTTTCGTAATTCATAACTCCAAATATGTTTTGACATGTCCTTGGATTTTGTTTATTTGATCTTACTGTTGAGATTTTCTGCTCTACATTTATCTTTTTGCTCTACATTTATTAGAGAAGGTAGTCCTAAATCGAACGGAGTGAAAAAAAATTCATATAGCCGACCCAATTAACTTGGGATTAAGGCTTTGTTGTTGTTGTTGTTGTTGTTGATGATTTTACAGTTGAGATTCAGAAAAAAACTAAATCTAAATTTTTTCAGATCTTTAAAAAACTAAATCTGAATTTTTTCAGATCTTTGTTTGAGTTTGGTTTCATAATAGTTTTGTACTAGTGCATGAATCTTATTGCTGCTGTAATTTGTTCTAGTTTTTCACTGTCCAGGTTCCATTTGCTTGCAGAAACACCTTGCAAACCATGATGAACATTTCCTCAAGCTTTGTTAACCTCATATCTTGATCGGAGGATGAAGAACAAGAAATATGTGACCTAAAATCAAGTATTTTTTTAATACAGGGAAGGAGAACTAAGAGGGTGTTTGAGGTTAAAAAATTAGCTTATGAGCATTTAAAAGTTTAGGGTATCATTTGTTTGTATGATCAATAATGAGGCTTTGCTCTCTTATAGGTGGAAGGTTTTCAGGGTGGTTAACTCTACCTCTCTGATCGGCAGCGGAGCCATTGATTTCATGTCTTATATTGCATCCCTTGAAAGAGAAGAAAACGAAAAGCATTATCAAACACTTCTGACTCTTTCTGTCTTTATATATCAATGGTAGTATTAGTAGTAGTAATAATAATAATGAGGCTATGAAGATATACTCAGTGATCTAAAATCAGACTCGGATAGAAAATAGTCAATTTCTTGGCTAGGCAACCTTTCTGGTGTCAGTGAGATGGTGGGTTTTCCCTCACTTACTGGTAGTTCTTGGTTGCAGCCATGATTGGCGGTGTTCTTTTCTTTTCTGATACAAGAAATTTATTTATTTATTTATGTTTTCATCAACAACCACACATGTGTGTGGGGTTCATGGTGGAAGGATCATCAATGGGGCTACAAGTGCTGCAAGCAGACAATTCGGAACAGCTATTGCACAGGGGCTGCTGGAATCAAGGCTGCTGAGGCAGCAACAGATCTCATGAAGGCTAAAATTGCTAGCAAAGAGACCACTGAAGGTTTGTGTATTAACTTTGGTGGCTTCTTTTTGAAGTTCATTATCAATGTTAAAGTTTTTTATTAATCTTGTGTGTTTATGAACCTGCAACAGAGTCGCCAGCACCATTGGAGGAAAAAAGGGTTGCTACTTGGGGAACTGAATACTTCAATGTGAAGCTTCAATTGAATGAATACTTCAATGTGTGGTTAATAAATCATGTGAACACGTTTGGATTTTAGTCAGTTCTTGTTGCCAATCACTTCTGTTTATGCTACAAATGATGAGTATTTGTTGTATGTTTTGATGTTCTTTGAGTTTTGCAGCTTTGTTTGATGTGTTTTATTTGCGAAATCTACAGGATTGTGAAGGTTAAATTCCATGGAGGGACTTGGGGGTGAGGGTGCCTCAGGGGCATCGCCTGTAGCCCAATGGGGACATGATGCTTGGATGATGCTCATATTATTTGTTTCCATTTCAAAATCTGAATATTGGTGGATTAAATTGAATATTGTTGCACAAAACTACCAAGCTAGCATGATTTAGTAAACACTGTTTGTGTGTTGTTCTATTCTTCTTGCTTCTTATCCCAACCCCTTCCAAATAAAATAAAATAAAGAAGAAGAAGAAGAAAATTCTCTAGTAAACATAGGCCTTTCTTGTTCTTGTTTGTATTATGTAATAGGAACCACCTTAAATGCTTGCTAGTACCGGTAGAAGTTTCACCCTTTCAATGTTATGGACTCAGTAAAGGAATTTCAGTTTATTTTTCTGTAATTTAGCTCACAAAGACTGGTTTTACTTAGAATCTTGATTAAGGTACCCAGAGAGCAAGAAACTTGTTACTGTGATCCTCCTTGACTTCCTTATGAGTTGTGATTGAAGAACTTTTTTCTTTACATATAGTCATTCTTCACAAATTCTACTGTTATTCCTTTTAATTTAATTCATATTGTTCTACTTTGCCCCCCTCAGGCTCGGCATAAAAAGGTTGGGGAGAAACCTTTTCTTTCTTTTTCTATATTTGTACAGGTAAGAAACTGATATTTATCAGCTTGTTGATTTTGTTCATTTATTTGTAAATTGATGTCTGACATCTTTGCAAACTTGCTAATTTTTCATTTGGATTTGATATTGTGTTAATCTTATTACTTTTTTTGGACCCATTTAAAACTGTTAAATCGTTCTTTCATTCAATATCTAAAAGACTTTTATGGCTTCGGTGCACTCTGCAACACACATTGAATTCAGAAGCTGTGAACTAGTCGTTGCTTCTTTTGTTGATTCATATTCATTCATAAATGGTGTTTCTTAGTCTCTAAACAGGGGTACTTTCCTTGGACACTTCAATTTAGACCAAATCTATACTCGCAGTATTGACAAATTGACTCATCATGTAAATGGCATTTCTCAAATGCATTTGATATAAGATACAGAGTCAGTTTTCAAAAATGTATATTGATGCATAATCAGTAATAGAATAAAATAAAATTTCTATTTCTTCTGGTTGTAGGCAACGGCGCCAGCGATTCAGACAATAGTTGATGTTAATAAATTAGCAAAGTCAATGCAAAGAGAGCACGTTTACATGCACCCGATGACAAACAGCTTGTGTATATACAAAATTCCTGAGCAGCTACACGAGTTGAATGAAAAAGCCTACACACCACGGTTAGTATTACTTTGATAACATGTATCATATTATTCTTTTCATTTACTCTTTTTAATATTATTTGCAGGTTAATAATGATGATGCAAGTCATGATTCAATGGAAAATGATAATTGAAGATCTATATTGTTATTTTCAAGATAGATTATTTATAGTAGTGTTCTTAACACTTGTATAGTTAAATTGTAAAATATTTTATTTTATTGAAGATTAATAAAAGAATTATTTTTATCAATGTAATTAGTATTTTTTTAGATTGTGTTTAAATGTTCCAAATGTATTTATAAAGTTCTCATAAAATTAATTGATAATACAAATAGTTCCAATAAAAATCAATATTAAATTACTACGGATTTGCTACGAATCTGCGACGGATATTTGAAATCTATGACGGAATCTGCGACAGACACTGCGATGACAATCTGTGACGGCAATCTGCGACGAAATCTGCAATGAATTTGCGACGGAAATCTGTGATAGAATCTGCGACGGAAATCTGCGACGAAATCTGCGACGGAATCTGCGACGGCTGCCCTTTACCCGCAAAAATTTAAGCCCGAGATTTGCAACCGCCGAGTGGTTGCAAATCCGTCGCAATCTGCGACGGCCGGTCGCAAATTGAAAATTGCGACGCCTTTTTTATTAACGGATCGTATCCGTCACAGATCGGTCGCAGATCGGTCGCAAAACTTGATTTGCGACGGATCTGCGACGGATTCTGTCTGTCGCAGATAGCGTGTTTTTTTGTAGTGCGTCGACTTCACGGGCCTCCTTTGCACACCGATTTTGTTTTTGACTATCTCGAGCCTCTATTTGACCACTTATTTATATCCTTCTTGCCTAATACTCGACTATCTAAATTTTAGGATGTGACATGGACAATTTAAAATACTTTTGATTTATGGTTCAAAGCTTACTTTATGAAATTAAAATATTTGTGTTTTTATGGTTTTTAAAGTTTTAAAGGATTAGGGTTTAGAAAAAATTAGGGTTTAAGGTTTTAAAGGGGTTAGGGTTTACTGTTTTAAGTTTTGGAATTGAATTAGGGTTTTAAGACTTTTGAATTAGGGTTTCGGGTAATGAATTTATTTTAGGATTTGGAAAGAGAATTGACAATTTCATGAAGATTTATGAATTTAAACAAAATGATTTAAAGTTTATAAGAGCAAAAAAGATATTTTTAAGGCTTTTGGAAGGAAACAGAACACAATTTAAAGTTTTGATAATTTGGAAAGCAAATCTTAGTTTTGGGGTTTTGAAGAAATAAAACTAATAGCTTTAAACTTTTGGAAAATAAAGCCATGATTAAAGATTTTCATACTTCAGAAAAGGTGAATTGATGTTCTGAGGTTTTTAATTTAAAAGAAACAATTACATGATCTAGCTACTGTGACAAAATAAAAGAAATTAAGAATTCAAACCTTATTTTGTAAGTTTCAACAAAAAATGCTTCTTGGATGAACAAGGTCAAAGACAAGCCTTTTTGCCTTTGAATTGCTTGAATTGTTTTTTGGCTTTCTAAAAAAAAACTGCTTGATTCAATGTTTTCCTTCACAGTTTCGGTTTCCACTTATTAATCCATGTTTCTGCCCAATTTCTTCCTTCTTTCTCCTTGATTTTCCCCCCTCTTTTTTGTATTGTTTAGTCCTTACTTATAGAAGAATTTGATGTATAATTCTAGTTGCTCATGGCATACATTATTCATTAAGAAAAGGAAACAGAAACCTAATCGCATTAAGTTTTAAAAAATTTGCGTCGTAAAAATTTCGCTGGGGAAAAAAACTGCTACAGAAAAATTGCGCTGGCAAAAAAATTTGCCGCAGTTGGCTATGGCAGGGGGCGAGGGCCAGCTTGGGGGGAAATGGCATTGGCCATTTCGCTCCATTTCGCCCGCAAAAAAATTTTGTGAGCGAAATGGCTTTCCTGCCGGCTAAATGGCCCACAGCCATCGTCCCGCGCTGGTTTTCGGCGATATTTTTTCGCCGCTAATTTTTCGGTCGTCGATTTTTATTTTTATTTTTTGATTTTTTTATTAATAAAAATTAGATACTAAAGCAAAAATTATTTAATTAAGATAACAAAAATTATTTTGGACCAATTAAAATATATTAGACAACACAAAAATTATTTTGGACTAAATAAAATATATTGGACGGGACTGGGTCAAAAATTAAGGGTCTACACTCATGCCTCAACCTCACACATCTTTCTTCTTATCTTGAGGATTTTGGAAGTATTGAGCCCAATCATCATCATCATCAATGATCACCTTATCATCATCAAAAACCACTTCACCAATTTTAGCCTTCCCCTTGTCCTTTGGCTTCTTAGTGCTAGCAGATACTTCGGCATTTTTTCCTAAAATTGCAGCCAACTGGTTCTTCATGGTCTCAGCTAGGGCCTCTTTTATTTCTTCCATCTTGGCATTGAGGGCGTCATCCGCCATTCTTTAAATTTGTTCAGGCTCCATTGCTTTTGGTGAGCAAGTGATTGAGTTGCTACTAGATTCTTCATCTCCGGCGTAGGTCGGATTATTGTAAGCTTTTGAACTATTGTAATCCAAGGCTGTGAGCTAGAGAGGATCAATGATATGACATGCGAATGTATGTATGCATGTATGCATGTATGCAAAAACAATAAAAAAAGAAGGGTAAATAGGACGTTCCTTCCAACCTTATAACTTCCACACATGAATAACGAGTCTCTTTTCCTATGTAATATGGTTAATAAAAAAACAACATGGGGTATCTTGTTTTTAAAAATTTCTCTTGGACGTTTCAACCAATAGTTATATTTTGAAAATGGAAATCAGTTCAAGATAATTCCCATTAATTAGGCTTTAATACATCCAACCAACTAAAATAGCTTTTATGCTATATTGGATCAAAACTAAATTAAGAGGTTTATTATAAATAGATTTCTCACTTGAAAAAGTAACTAATGATTCATGCCAAAAACAAGCCCATGATTAATAATTCTTAGTATAAACTAGGCTCACAGTTGATTTTTGGTATTTCGTAATTGACCTAAATAATTTGCAAGCTCTTTGTAAGAAAAGGTTTGATAAAATAATTTTGTTTCTAAGCCCATTGTAAAAAGATTTTAGAAAAAATGGATTTTGGGCTTAGTATTTGGGTTATGAGCAAAAGAATTTTTGATTTCTTTTTAGACGAGTTTTATGTCTAAAGACCATTTTGAAAAGTTTTGAAAATTGCTTTGGTCTTTTGGATTTAGAGAAAAATTTATTTTGAGCTTATAAATGTACTTGGATCATATTAGAAAAAAGAACAAACCAAATATCCCATGATTTAAACCAAGATAAACTAACAATAGTCAAACAACAAGCTTTTGGGGTATAAACCTAAGGAAAGTAACTAGGCCAATTACATGAGCCTTAGACTTTGGGTTGAAAGGCTTAGGTTCTCATAGCAAGTATATACCAAATGGTACGAGGCTATGAGTGGTTATGCCATGCTTGATCTCCATAACTTGAATGAAAGTATGGTATCCCTTACGTAACACAACACGGGTTACACGGGCATCCTAACTCACGCACACGATGCAATATAGTATGATGCAATGGATAATATCATTATAAGAAAGAATAGAATAATAAAAAGACAAATGGAATCAACTTCTCTTATCCCCAGTGGAGTCGCCACTGTGAGAGAGCCCAGTGGAGTCGCCACTGTGAGAGTGGATTTTTGCCCCCACTCCTGGTGGAATGGTTCTTGCGACTTCAGCAATGTTTAGGCTCGAGGCCTTAGAGAACATGGAACTAAGCCCAGAGAAAATGGAGTCGCCACCTGAACGGGCCGGGAAAAACGAAGGGGTGGATGACTCAATTCCTAAGGAATCCCCAACCCCCTAATGGGTTCGGAAAGTTAGGTACGTGTGGGAAAGGTGAGAAATGGCCTAGCACCCCCACAACGCCCGGTTTATTGGAACCGGCCTCCTTTACAGGTCTTAATATTATAAAATTCTCAAATATAACAATATTATCCATATTACATGCAACAATTAAAATAAAGCATCATTATATTAAAATCAAGGTAATGTCCAAACAAAGAAAATAAATGGACACCCATCCGAGGATGGATACATGTCCTTACATCATCAATGTCTAAACTAAATAGGACACCCATCGAAAGATGGAAACATGCCCTTTACATTGGCCCAAAATAAAAAAGCAATTTAAATTACATAATACTTAACTAATGAGGTACCCATAAAGGGGAAACATACCTCTTACAATTTTAATACAAAAACAAACAAATTATAATCATAATAATAAAGAGAATATCCATCCATGATAAATTAAATAAATCAAGCATTGAAATTAAATAAATCAACTATTAAAATATATAATAAACTACATAATCAAATCTAAAATTAAATAAAGTAATAAAAGATATAAATTTAGGTTTATGTCTCAATTTAGGGTTCTTTAATTAACATTTAGGATTTTGGGGATTTTGTAATTATTATTATTATTATTATTATTTAGGCTACTGTGAAGATTTTGGAATAATGGAATAGATTAGGGTTTTATAAATTTAAGAAAGCAGTATGGGTTTTGGTTAATCAAATTAGGGTTCAGGGTTAACATCATGAAATTAGGGTTTTGGGATCTTAAGACATTAGGTTTATAATTCATGTTTACTGGATTTTTAAGTTTACTAGGTTATGGCTTTAAGGTTTAGATTCACTAAATTAGGTTTTAAGATCACTGGATTAGGGTTTAGGAAAACTAGGGTTTACTGTTTGGTTTTTGAGAAAGTTAGGGTTTTTGGTATTTTAGAAAACATATTTGGTTTTAGGATTTAAGAAAATAGTTTAGAGTTTTATATAAAAATAATTATGATTTTTAGAAATCGTAAAGAAGACTAGGGTTTGGAGATTTAAGAAAACATTTGGAAATTTTTTATAAGAAGTTAGGGTTTAGATGAAAGTAGTTCAGAGAAAACAATTTAGGGTTTTCAAGATTTTGGAAATAGAAGAAACACTTTAGGGTTTTTAAGGTTTTTTAAAGGCAGAAAAGACAATTTAGGGTTTTTAAGGTTTTTGGAAATAGAAGAGTAATTTATGGTTTTATGAAGTTTCTGGAAAGAGAAGAACAATTTTAAGGTTTTGAAGTTTTGATCACTGACTAAGGCTACGGGATGAACATATTACCAAGTTTAATAATTTAGGTTACCAAAACAAAAATCAATGATAGACATATTTAAAAGAAAATATGGCAATAACATTGTAAATATAATCAAAGCAAAGATTTATAATCAAACCTTCGTTCATTGGTTTCACCAAAACTGATTTCTGGGTGAACAATGACAAAGGCAGTGTTGCTGCCTTTGATGGATTGTTGATTGCTTCTTGTTGCTAACGTCTCTTGCTAGGGTTTTCTGTCTCTTTTTTCCTCAGTCATAAGTCCAAAGTTTTCCTCCAATAAAAAACCAATTTTTGATCCATTAATTTTGAATTTTAATGTGTTATTTATAGGAAAAATCATAAACCTACTTCTAATTGTTTAAGGAAATTAAAACCAATTAGGAAAAGAAACCAAAACCAAATAGAATTTGGTTTCGGAAAAAACTGCGTTGGAAAATTGCGCTGGCAAAAAAATTGCTGGCGGAAACTGCGAGGATTACGAGATGCTGCGGGCGTGTGCCAATTCGCCGTAGGAAATTCCAATGGTGAATTGGCCCAAGGCCATTTCGCTGCAGGAATTTCCTGCGGCCAAACAGCAAATTCCTGCGGGCGAATTGGCCTTTTCCATTCACCTTCGGCGACAAAATTTTTCGTCGCTGATTTTTCTGTCGTCAATTTTTATTTATTTATTTGTTTATTTTTATTTATTTAACTTTATAATTTTTATTTTTATTAAAAATTATAAATATTAAATATTAAATAAATATTATTTAATTAAAATATCATAAAAATTATTTTGGACTATATAAAAAAATATCAGACCAGACTGGGTTAAAAATTAAGGAACAATAGTAGAGACTGAGATTTGGGATCTTCAACTCTAAAGAAAAGCCCCGTGAAGAGAAAGAAATACATAATAAGATAAATTAGAGGAGCCAGCTGGAAAAGTCAACAATGATGAGCATATGATGTAAGAAATTAGCAAAAATTGTCTAATTCGGGCAATATTTTTAAATTGTAACATGTGAACTGGATGGATAATTAATTAATAAAACATCTATCAAGTTGTTGATTATGTTATCCCTTCAAGTGAGTGGAAGCACCATCAAGTCAACATTGGCCAAGGATTGAAAACAATCAAAATGATAAAGAATGTTATTGGTGCTAACGAAGACAAGATGTGTATGATAGACCAGTTATGACTTATTGTTATTTATATTATTCTTGGATTTAATGTTTTATATTTATTGATGTTGCTCTTGTATTATTTGTGTAGGTGGCAGTCATTAAATGATATAAATTTAGCCATCTTATTAGAATTTTTGAAGAGAACTTTGAACACTGGTCTGGTTTTTTTCATTAGCTTTTCATATAACAAGTTCCAAATCAAAACCCATATGAGTTGTCATTTAAAATTGGAAAGTTAGTGATTAATTTTAGCATTGTTGAGTATTGTTTGGTAATGAGGTCAAAGTATTATAGCATCAAAGATATGCATAGGAGCAATAAATTCCTCATAGAGTGTTACGGTGGATTAAACTAGCAAAGATAGTTTGATGAATTCAAAAAATGCAAGTGTGATGAATTGCAAATTAAATTAGGACTAGTTTGCTTTATTGAGATGCTTATTTTTGGAAAGGGTGTGACTATAGAGATTGAACAAAAAATATTAGCTCTTATAAATATTTGTGTTTAAAATAGCATGGGAGATATTAAGTTGGAAATATTTGTGTTTAAAATTAAAAGAATCTCTTTAAAAGTTGAAGAATAAATCAGAAGGTGGCTATTCTATTATTGGTTTCTCCAACATCAACACATATTGTTGAGCTCAACTTAACACTACTAAAAGCGACTCTTGTAAGTATACGAGGTTGTTTTGATAATGGGTAAAAGTTCCAAGGTAGTCTCTCAAGGATGTTATTTATTTGCAATAATTTGATTAAAACAAAAGAATTAAGGAATAAGTTTGTAGTGTATAAATAATAAATAAGTTTAAAATTAAAAATAAAATGAATAGTGGTTTGCACAGAATTAGTATAGCACTTTCAGAAGGGAATCTAAGATTTACAAAAAATTTTAATCAAAGTATAATTCTCAAATTATCCATTGATATAACCTTGTAACTTAATTTTCTTTCTTAATTTTAATTAGCAGTTATCAATTCAGAATTAATAATTACCAATTATTTTGAATTGAAAATTTAGTGAACCCTATAACTTATATTTCTAATTCATTCTTAGGGCAGTTGAATGCAGAGTTCCAATATTAAGTTTCACCTCTCAGTCCTTCACTCAATATCTGGAGACTTATAGGTGGCCAATCTATTAACCTAATATACATTCCAATGCAATCAACTTATAACAAGGCATATCGATGGAATTCATTGAATTAAATCATTTAATCAAATCTACTAAAAATTCTATGCATGAGTTATTTAGCTCCTCATCTCATCACGAAAGACACTCACTTCAATAGAATTCAAGTTGCAAAATTTCATTAAAGTAACAATATATTGAAACAAGAAAATTATGTAAAATGAATTTAAATAAGAATAAGAAAAAATCATTGTAAAGATAACTAGAGTTGTTCTTCTCCTCCAGCTCAAATTGAACTTGATGAAGAACTCAAATAAACCTTCCCTAAGCTTATAAAGAATTTTGAAGATAAAAGAAAAAATTGATTGAATGAATGAATTTCTTCCTAATCTAATTTTAAGAACTGATGATGATCTTCTTCTCTCTGTGCTCTTCCTTTTCCTTTTCCCGATCTCTTTTATCCTTCTAAAAGCAGTCCTCTTTTTTCTCACAAAATATGCTCTTGTATTTCAACCAGATTTTAAAATAAAAAACATGCTTTAACTTATGCAGTGTGACATGGCCAAACTTCATTCGTCTTAGCCAGGACCTCATGTGACACGACCATGATAGCTGGCCATGTCTAGTTTTGCCTGATTCCGCACTTCTCTTCATAGAATGGAACACGTGGAATAAGGCCAAGCTTAAATTGTCCTAGCTAAAACATGAGACATGGCGAAGACACTAGAACATTTCTAGTTCTATTTTAATTTCAACTTCTTCTTATGAGGGACATGACCAAACTTAAAGTTGTCCTGGCCAGGACATGTGACACTACCAGGACACTAGAGTGTGTCCAAATTTTCTCTGAAACCTTGCCCATTATTTTTCTTACAACTAAGAGTCATGGCCAAGACTTGACTTAACATAGCCCTATTGTATATTTCTTCTAAAATTTGTTTCAAACAATGGACTTAGCACATTTTATTGCCTATTTTCTCATGAGTCCCCTTGCCTCAGCCTAAAACATAAAACCTAACAACAAACTTGAACAAACTATTTAGAAAGCAACTAAAAATCAAACCAAACTACCCTAAAACCATATATAAAAATAATTATAACACGTATCAACTCATATCAATTACATATTAAATTATAGTAAAACATATCAACTCATATCAATTTCAAAATAACTCATATCAACATATATCAACTCATATCAACCCTTATCATCTGATATCAATCCATATTAATTGTACACATAATCGTATCAACCCATATCTATTCATATCAATTGTAAAATAACTCATATTAAAACATCTATAAACTTATATCAACTTTTAACTACCCTTATCAACTGATATTAAATCATATCAACCTATATTAACTCATATCAATTGCATAAATAATCATAGTAATACAAATTGACTCATATCAACCCTATATCAACTCATATCAACATTAAAATGAATCAACCTATGTCAACTCATATCAATTGCATACACAATCATATCAATACAAATTGACTCATATCAAACCCATATCAACTCATATGAACTTTAAAATAACTCATATCAACACATATCAATTTTAAAATAACTCATATTAACACTTATCAACTGATATCAACTCATATCAATTGCATACATTATCATATTAGTACATATGAAGACATATCAAATTATATCAACTTATATTAATTGCAAAATAACTTATATTAACAAATATCAACTTCAAAATAACTTATATCAACTTATAACTATCCTTGTCAACTGATATTAACCTGTATCATCTCATATCAATTGCATACATAATCATATCAACACAAATCAACTCATATCAACCCATATCAACTCATATTAACTTTAAAATAACTCATATCAACACATATCAGCTTCAAAATAACTCATTTCAACTCATATCAATTGATACCAGTCCATTTCAACCCATATATAATCATATCAATACATATCAACTCTTATCAACTCATATCAATTGTAAAATAACTCATATCAACACGTATCAATTTTATATCAACTCATATCAACCCTTATCAGCTGATATCAACCAATATTAATTGCAAAATAAATCATATCAACCCATATTAATTCATATCAACCCATATCAATTCTATATCAAAACCTATCAAACCCACATAAACACATATCAGATCACATCAACAAATATAGGGACAACATATGAACTCCAAAAATCTCATAACTATCCATTATCAAAAGAAACAATAACACCTATTAAAATTGAATAAATACCTTCCATAATTATTAAATATTCAATATAATTATTCCATAATAATACAATTTGTAATTATTCAACATCCACAGTTTAGAACATTTATGATACAACAAACTATGGAAATACATAACAACTCATGAGTACAACATATAAATGTATAGTGATTTTATTTTTGAACACTCAATACTCCTAAAGTACTATGCAGATGAATGCAAATTTTGGAAAGTAGATCTATTATAACCGTGTTCATGACATTGCTGCATTGAGGATAAGTTTTTACCTCACCTGGTGAAATAATCATGCATTTTTTCTCCTCCTAGTTAATGTGCACACATTTGGTGGTTGAAGAGTGATTTTATGAATCTACTCCGAAATAGATCAATCACTAATATGAGGAATTAGATTTATATCTTTTTTGAATGTTTCATACTAAGACTCAAATGAGTAATATGGAGAACAACAATTCATAAACATCAAAGTTGTTGTCTCTCTATAATGTCCAAATTTTTTAAGCAAATGACTTTTTAAAATATATAGATATTAGACTGTGTATAATGATGAGAGTGACCTAGATATTTGAAATAAATGGAAAAATGGGGTCAGTTTAGTTTTAAAAAGTTGAAAGTTAAATCTAGACATGGACAAAATTGGTATTTTTGAAAAATAATCTTTAATTACTGAAACTTTATAGAGATACCCTTTTAACCCTAGAATTGAATTCTTATTTAAATTAGAATGAGAAATATAGGCAATGGAGCTTTAAATGAACTAAAGAATTTATTTTTATGGTTTTACAAAACTAAAAGTTGAATTTAGAAATAATTAAGAATGTGGGTGTAACACCCTTATACCCTACATATGTACAATAGATACATTCCTTTGTTCTGTAAAATACGTATACAAAACACAAGAATGTCACTGCTCAAGTCATTAGAAAATTCTTTCTTAATTTCAATAAAATTGTTCATTCTATAAAAAGATAACTTACTAGATAAACATATAAGTAATTCAAATATTATAATAGTATTTATTAATAAAAATCTTTGAGGAAATTTTGCTAAAGTTTTGACTATAACTTGAGTATTCCCCAATATTCAAATGTTCACAATCTACACTAAAAGATTGCACTCCCAAGATATACTAATTCATTCATTCATGTCTCCAAATGATTATTTTCAAGAGCCAAAATCAATAAAATCACATGTTTATTTATATATATAGAAAACATCTTAAAAAATTATATTATTTCAACAAACATTCAATTTATAATGTTTTTACATAATCCAAAATGTATACAAAACATAATGTGTTTAATCAAAGATGAACAGCTATATGCTACGCAGAAGCCTCTAGTCTGATGGCAAACTGATAAACTTCAAGTATTAACCAAAACTCTAGACTTAGCCAAGTCTAGCAGAACTCCTCATCACTATCTTATCACATGCACGATGGATAAATTGTGCTAAGCTTTTTGGCCTAGTAGAACATATGTTGATAATAAAAGAAATATAAATAAACAATGCAAAATACTTTCCCTTTGAAATTCACAATATCGCGTGTAACTACATTTCAAAAACTCATGTACTTTTCACTCTAACATGCATTGGGCCCAAATGACCTTATATAATATTCAGGTTCTAGAGATATTATTTTCAACTATTTTCACACCCAGTGTCTAGCCTGGAGGCAAATCATAGCAACACCTAATGTCTAGCTTGAAGGTAACTCATATAATATTGATGCCTAACGTCTAGCCCAAAGACAAATCATAGGCATGCCATATCATATCACCAAACACAATACCCTGGAATATGATATTACATAAGGTAACACACATATTATATACATTTCCACACTTTTTCATACATTGGTAATCATGCTACTTTCCATTATTTTTGGAAATTTTTCTATCACTTTACATTATTTCCATACTTTTTTCATAACAAATATCAAATGCTTTGCCACTTATACATTGTGGCTAAATTATGAGTGGGGATTTTGGCCCCCATTCCCACTATTAGGCTCGGAGCCTTAGAGAACACAGGCCTAAATTTTGAGAAAATGGTGTTGCCACCCGGATGGACAGAGAAAAAGAAAGGGGTTAATGACTCGATTCCTAAGGAATCCTTAACCCCCGTTTGGGTTAGGAAAGTTGGGTACGCATAAGAAAGGAGAGAAATGGCCCATCACCCCCCATAATGCCCGGTTCACTAGAACTGGCCTCCTTTTCAAGTTTAAATATTATTAAATTCTTAAGCATTATTATATTATCCATATTACATGCAATAGAAATAAATAAATAAACATCCATCTATGAGCGAGAATTTTCACCCCCACACCCATGTGTCATGGTTCTTGCGACTTCGGTACTGTTAGGCTCAAGGCCTTAGAGAACAGGGGCCTAAACCAGAAAGAAAATGGAGTAGCCACTCAGATGGACTGGGAAAAAGAAAGGGGTGGATGACTCGATTTCTAAGGAATCTCCAACCCCTTAATGGGTTTAGAATGTTGGGTACGCATGGGGAAGGTGGGAAATGGCCCAACACCCCCAAAGCACTTGGTTCATTGAAACCAGCCTCCTTTTTCAGGTTTTAATATCATTAAATTCTTAACTTATTAAAATATCATCCATAATACATGTAAAATAAAGAAATATTTATTAAAAATAAGAAAGTCCAAACTAATAAAAATGGGCACCTGTACAAAATGGAAACATACCCTTACAATAATCTCCATTATCCAAAGTACAAGTAAATAAAAATAGGACACCCACCAATTAGTGGAAACATGTCCCTTATAATTATCCCAAAGTCTTTAAAATAAATTGAATTACATAAACAAAATAAATGGCAAAAATAAGGGCTAGCTAAAAAATAGTATAAAGATAATTGAATAATTAAGAAGAAGATAAACATGCACATCTAAATATTATCCAATTAATGAAACATAGGGCGTGACGATGTGGGTCTCACTTATGGCAGTCCCACTAGCTAGTTAGCGGGTGGGGGTCAAGGGGGCAGTGCCTGTAATATCCCAAAGTGTGCCCTAGAAGTTTTAGTATAAATGTTGTTTGATTTGAATCAAATGTATATGTGTTTTGGAAAGGAAAAGATTGTTTAGAGGAAATGTATATGTTGTATATATGGCAATATATATAACATATATGCAAGTCAAAAGAGTGGTCAAGGGAAGAAGATATTTTAATTTGTGATTTGTGAAATTACTAAAAAGGGCAAGTGCTTTAAAGGAAGTTAAAACAAATTGTAAGAGAGGGTGTTTTGGTAATTCCTTGTTTTGGAATACTTGGTGGAGATTTAAAAAGAAGTTTGACTTTGTTTCTTTATGTTCTTTTCTTCTTTTCCATGGTGTGGCTGGCTCATCCAAAGACAAGAGAAAGCAAGAGAGCAAGAGAGGATTTTAATGTTCTAAGCTCAAATTGAAGGAAGATCTAAGTGATCAAGTTGGTGATTCAAGAAGTTTCATTACTTTGGTAAGTCCTCTTTTGATTTCTTTGCTTATTTGAAGTTGTATTTGAGTTTGATAGATTATTTAAGGGTGTGTTGTTTGATTGTGATATGTTTAAGAGTGTTTGATTAAATTGATTATGGATTTTAAGGATGGATTGAAGAAAAGAGTAAGTTGGTTGGAAGAGATGGTGTTGTATTTGTGTTTAGGGTTTGTGATGATATTTGTGATTTGTGTTTGATGTAGGTGTTGAGTTGTTTTGGTGTTTTTTGTAAGTTTAAGATGGTTTTTGGGTATGTTTTGTTAAGTTTATTTGAAGTGGATGTTGGTGAAAAGAAGTGTTTTGTTGGGTGTTTTGTTGTTTTGGCCGGAATCTGGGTTTTTGGCCTGACACGCCCATGAGCACGTTCATATTCTTAAGCGTGTCAATGGTGTTGGTGGCAGTAGGATTGACACGACCCGTAACACGCCCGTGTTATTAAGCGTGTCATAGCTACTATGAGATTGGAGAATTGACACGGCCATGAGCACGCTCACGTTGTTGGACGTGTCGATGTTTCTGAGAGGCAGAATGTATTACACGCCCAGTGACACGCCCGTGGTTCCGAGCTTGTAAACGCTTATGTGTTGTGGAGTTAGGGCACGGTCAGGGACATGCCCGTGTGGTTGAGCATGTCATGTTTAGAGTTTGCCCTAGTTAACTCTTAACTTGATTATCTTATGTGTATCCCTAAGCAAGTTTATGTTATTATGTTTGGATTAGGTCTTGAAGAAAGTGATTTGTCATTGATCTAAGAATTAAAAGAATCTTGGAAAAGGAAGTGTTTAGAGTTGTGTGAATTGTTATTGAGGTAAGTACAAATATTGCATTATTACTTTGTTGAATTATATGAATAATGTACTTTGTTATGTTTATATCAATGATGCTTTATGTATAATGTGAAGGATATGATGATGTAATTGATTGTGTATTTGAAAGATGAATTGCTATAATGTGGATTGAGATGTGATGGAATATAAAGCCATTGTGATTGACTATAATGACTTTAATGAGGCATGTTTGCCTAATTGATAATGAAGATTGAGAATCGAATTGATAATGAAATAATGAATGAATTGTGTGTCTAATGTGTTATTCCATTTTCAGAGTTTTGTTGATTGGTGGCATGCCTAATAGTAACAATCTCTTGAAGTTAGGTTGGAATTGATCCTTGAAGCCAAGTTGGGTTGAAGTTTAACATGTTTTACTCCCCTTGGAATTGATCCTTGAAGCTTGGCTGGGTCTAATCCTTAAAGCCTGGTTGGGTCTAATCCTTGAAGCCTAATTGAGATGTTACAACCCTTGAAGCTAGGTTGGGTTGGTTCTTAAAGCCAAGTTGGGTTGATACTTAGCATGCTTTGTTCCCCTTGAAGCTTGGTTGAACCTAATCCTTGAAGCCTAGTTGGGATTATGATAATGATGAATGTGATAATTGAACCAAAACATTAACTCTGAAAATTGAATGACATATTAGTGTCTTTTGGGCCCATGCTTGTCTTTGTTTAAATGTGATTTATTAATGGTAAAATAATTGAATAATGAGATCTATGGAAGGACTTTGAAATGTGATATGTTTATATGTGTATGGTTTATGAAAATGTGTGATATTTCATTGCATTAAAGCATAATGTTAGTATACTATGTACTACTAAGCTGTTGGCTTAGCGCGATAGTGGTTAATCGCGCAGGTGACAGAGTTGAACCCGATAGTTCCTCAAGACCGACTGAGATTAGGCATTGAAGAATTTATTTTTGGGACTTAAAGATCAGAGAAGGGCTGCCAATCATGTATAACTTCTTTATATTTTGTAAAGTATTGATTTTAAAGTAAACATATGTATAATTGTAAATATGGATTTGAATGTATGCATATATGTAAATATTTTATAAATTCCGCTGCGTATTAAGTAAACTTTTATATCTATTTTGTTTATATTACAAGTTAATTACTTTATTTTCTACAAAGTATAATGAGATGGAATATCTTATCATTTACAATGATTTAAATGTTAAAGAAAACCGTAGCATCCCTATATTCAGTATTCGTATATTACAGTGTGGTGTTTTGTAGTGTGCGTGTACAGGATATAGGGGTGTTACAATTGTTTTGGTATCAGAGCCTAGGTTTGAGATTCTCAACCTAGGTAAAATGTAAGAAAAAGAATATTTTGACTTTAAAAGTTAGTTTTTGAATAACATACATGTTTGGTATTGGCAGTCTTTGATCTTTAATGAGATGTATTCTGCTGTGTTTGCAGATATAGGTTGTGATGGATTCTCACTTACGTCGGTCAGTAGAGAGTAGTGCTGAGAGTGTAGCTCCGAATGAGGTTAGGGATGGAGTTAGAGTTGATAGTGCTGGAGAGGTACCTTCTTCTATGTCGGGGAGACCAGCTGGTGAGGAGGTTCCGCCAGTTTGGCTTAGGCATGTGGTAGAGATATTGAGGCAAGCACCAGTGCAACCACCGCCACCACCCCCACAGCCTTTGGTATCAGTGAGACATTACGATAAATTAAGGAAGTATGGAGCTGAAGATTTTTTGGGTACTATTGATCCAGCTGTAGCTGAGCAGTGGCTAGATAAAGTACAGAGAATATTCATTCAGTTGCAAGCTACTCTAGAAGAAAAATTTGATTATGCAAGATTATTGTTGCAGAAGGATGCATATGATTGGTGGAAGACAGTACCCCATGCTATGGATGATCCACCTACATTGTCCTATACTGATTTTCTAAGAGAGTTTGAATTGAAGTATACTCCGAGGGAGTATAAAGATGTGAAGAAGATGGAGTTTTTGAGTTTGAAACAAGACAACCGGACAGTAACAGAATATGAGGTTGAGTTCATCCGGTTGAGCCATTATGCTGGGGGTATTATATATGATGAGATTGATAGGTGCAGGAGATTTGAGGAGGGATTGAGGCCCTCTATTATGTGTCTTGTGGCTGGATCTAGATATCATGATTTTTCCCAGCTTGTTGCAGCAGCTAGGAGTGTGGAGAGAGCTCAGGGCATTTGCAGCAGCTGCGTCTGAGGAAGAGATCAGGGTTAGGAGACCCCAGTTTGAAGCAGGGTCTTCATCTGTGAAGAGAGGTAAAGGAAGTTTTGTTCCTCGGGGTAGTAGGAGTCAGAGGCCAGCTGGTAAGTCAATATAGTTTCAAAGGCAGAGATCGAGACCTACAGTTTCAGTGGCGAGTGCTCCGACCCCAGTGATTCAGAGATCCACTCTACCCATATGTATTCATTGTGGTAGGCCACATGGTGGTACTTGTTGGAAGACTGGTGTAGCAGGGGTATGTTTCAGATGTGGCCTGATCATTTTGTTAGAGAGTTTCCTGAGAGGCAGGAGCATATGTCGGTAGATTCCGCAGCTTCTCGACCTAGTGTGAGGGAAGGTCGAGGAGGCAGAAGTTTCAGCAGAGGAGGCAGATCTCGGTTCAGTCCTAGAGGAGGTTCTACATCCAGGGAGAGTAGACCAGAGGAGGCTGGATCTTCTCAGAGGATATATGTGATGCAGAGGCTGCCAGATGCTTCAGCAGTCATAGCTGGTACTTTCTCTTTATTTGGTATTTCAGTACTTGCTTTGATTGACCCAGGATCTACACATTCATATATTAGTGCATCTGTTTTGCCTGTGTCTGAATTGCATGCTGAATCCCTAGGATTTGATGTATTGGTGACAAATCCTTTAGGGCATAGTGTGATTGTTAGCAAGGTGCACCGAGATAGTGCAGTAGTGGTGCAAGGTGAGGAGTTTGTGGAGATTTGATTGAAATGCCTTTTAAGGAATATGATTTGATCCTAGGCATGGACTGGTTATCTAGACATGGAGTTGTGGTAGATTGTCAAAAGAAACTAGTTACTTTGAGAACCGGTGATGGTAGAGATGTGATAGTATCTAGTGAGCAGGGACAACTAGCATCCTTGTTTGTTTCAGCTGTTGCAGCTAGGAGGTTGATTAGAAAATGGTATGATGCTTATCTTGCTCATATTTTGGATACTAGAGTAGTGAGTTCTCAACTTGATAGTATACCTACAGTTGCAGAGTTTCCAGATGTGTTTCCAGAGGAATTGCCAGGGTTGCCTCCTGAGAGAGAGGTGGAGTTTGGTATTGAATTATTGCCTGGTATTACTCCTATCTCTATTACTCCTTATAGGATGGCACCTGCTGAGTTGAAAGAATTGAAGGTGCAGTTGCAGGAGTTGTTGGATAAAGGGTTTGTTCGCCCTAGTGTTTCACCGTGGGGAGCTCCTGTTTTGTTTGTGAAGAAGAAGGATGGTACTATGAGATTGTGTATCGATTATAGGCAATTGAACAAGGTGACTGTTAAAAATAAATATCCTTTGCCTAGAATTAATGATCTCTTTGATCAATTGAAGGGTGCAGCGGTGTTTTCCAAGATTGATTTGAGATCAGGGTGCCATCAGTTGAGGGTTAGAGCTGAAGATGTTCCTAAGACAGCCTTTCGCACAAGGTATGGGCATTATGAGTTTCTAGTTATGCCTTTTGGTTTGACGAATGCACTTGCAGCTTTTATGGATTTGATGAATAGGGTGTTTAGGCCCTATTTGGATCTGTTTGTGGTAGTTTTTATTGATGATATTTTGGTGTATTCGCGTAATAAGGAGGAGCATGACAAGCATCTGCGGATTGTGCTGCAAATTTTGAGAGAGAAGCAATTGTTTGCTAAACTGTCGAAATGTGAGTTTTGGCTTGACCAAGTAACTTTTCTCGGTCATATAGTTTCAGCAGAGGGTATTAGAGTTGATTCGAGTAAAGTTGAAGCTATTTTGAATTGGAGTCCACCAAAGTCTGTGACTGAAGTTAGAAGTTTTTTGGGTTTGGCAGGCTATTACCGACGGTTTGTGAAAGGATTTTCTTTGATAGCTACTCCACTTACCAGATTACTTTGAAAGGGAGTTAGATTTGTGTGGACAGATCAGTGTCAGGCTAGCTTTGAACAGTTGAGAGAAATGTTGACCCAAGCGCCTGTTCTTACTTTACCTGTGAAAGATAAACCATATGTGATTTACAGTGATGCTTCACATAATGGTTTGGGTTGTGTTTTGATGCAAGAAGGTAAGGTTATAGCTTATGCTTCTCGACAGTTGAAACCACATGAGCTCAATTATCCAACCCCATGATTTAGAGCTAGCAGCCATTGTGTTTGCATTGAAGATTTGGCGACACTATTTGCATGGGGAGAAGTGTTTTATCTATACGGACCATAAAAGTTTGAAATTTTTGGGGGGTTCAGAGAGAGCTCAATCTTTGGCAGAGACGATGGTTGGAGTTGATCAAAGACTACGACTGTTTGATTGATTATCATCCTGGTAAGGCAAATATTGTTGCTGATGCCTTGAGTCGGAAGTCTTTAGCAGGTTTGACAGTTTATTTGCTCTAGTTGCTTGTTGAGTTGAGAGCGTTGCATGCTAGCTTTGTATCTTGTGATGATGGTGCATTGTTGGCACAATTGCAATTGAAACCGGTATTGTTGGATCAGATTAAAGAGACTCAATTGGCTGATGAGAAGATTCAAAAGATTGTTTCAGATTGCTAGAATGGAAAGAGTCGAGATTTTATTGTGAGAAGTGATGGGAGTCTTTGGTTTAAGAATAGATTGTGTGTACCTGATGATGCTAATTTGAGAAGGATTATTTTAGAAGAAGTACATCAGTCAGTATTTGCTATGCATCCGGGCAATACAAAGATGTATCATGATTTGAAGCAGTATTACTGGTGGTCCGGTATGAAGCGAGACATAGCGGAGTTTGTATCCAAATGTCTCACATGTCAGAGGGTAAAAGCTGAGCATCAAGTTCCAACAGGGTTACTTCAACCTTTATCAGTGCCTGAATGGAAATGGGAAAGAGTAACCATGGATTTTGTGTCTGGTCTACCATTAACACAAAGAAAGCATGACGCTATTTGGGTGATTGTTGATAGGTTGACTAAGACAGCTCATTTTCTTCCTGTTCGGATGGATTATTCTCTAGAGAGGTTAGCTGAGCTGTATATTCATGAGATTATGAAGTTGCATGGTGTCCCAATTTCTTTAGTGTCTGATCGAGATCCCCGGTTTACTTCAAGATTTTGGAAGAGTTTACATGGTGCTTTGGGTTCTCGACTGCATTTTAGTACTGATTTCCATCCGCAGACAGATGGGCAGTCAGAAAGAGTGATACAGATTATTGAGGACATGTTGAGAAGCTGTGTCATTGATTTCTCTGGAGGTTGGGATAGATTCTTGGCCCTTGTGGAATTTGCATACAATAACAGTCATCAATCTAGCTTTGGGATGGCACCATTTGAGGCATTGTATGGTAGAAGATGTAGGACGCCTCTATGTTGGAATGAAACTGGAGAAGGGATTAATTGGTCCTGATTTGGTTAAAGAAACTGAAGAGAAAGTGAAAATGATTCGAGATAGGTTGAAAGCAGCTTCGACCAACAGAAGTCTTATTCAGATTTGAAAAGGAGAGACATAGAGTTTGATGTTGGAGATAAAGTATTTTTGAAAGTGTCTCCTTGGAAAAAGATTTTGAGATTTGGTCGAAGAGGGAAGCTGAGTCCTCGTTTCATTGGACCTTATGAAGCATTGGAAAGAATTGGACCAGTTGCTTATCGGCTTGCTTTGCCACCTGAGTTGGATAGGATCCATAATGTATTCCATGTTTCTATGTTGAGGAAGTACAGGTCGGATCCATCGCATGTATTGCCAATTGAATCTATCGAGGTGAGTCTAGATCTGACATTTGAAGAAGAACCAATTGCTATTTTAGCACGTGAAGTGAAAGAATTGAGAAATAAGAAAGTGCCACTTGTGAAGATTTTGTGGAAGAATCATGCAAAGGAAGAGGCAACATGGGAAAGTGAACAAACAATGCGAGATTAGTATCCTCAGTTGTTTCAGAATTGATGACAGGTAATTTCGAGGACGAAATTTATTTTTAGAGGGGGAGAATTGTAATATCCCAAAGTGTGCCCTAGAAGTTTTAGTATAAATGTTGTTTGATTTGAATCAAATGTATATGTGTTTTGGAAAGGAAAAGATTGTTTAGAGGAAATGTATATGTTGTATATATGGCAATATATATAACATATATGCAAGTCAAAAGAGTGGTCAAGGGAAGAAGATATTTTAATTTGTGATTTGTGAAATTACTAAAAAGGGCAAGTGTTTTAAAGGAAGTTAAAACAAATTGTAAGAGAGGGTGTTTTGGTAATTCCTTATTTTGGAATACTTGGTGGAGATTTAAAGAGAAGTTTGACTTTGTTTCTTTATGTTCTTTTCTTCTTTTCCATGGTGTGACCGGCTCATCCAAAGACAAGAGAAAGCAAGAGAGCAAGAGAGGATTTTCATGTTCTAAGCTCAAATTGAAGGAAGATCTAAGTGATCAAGTTGGTGATTCAAGAAGTTTCATTACTTTGGTAAGTCCTCTTTTGATTTCTTTACTTATTTGAAGTTGTATTTGAGTTTGATAGATTATTTAAGGGTGTGTTGTTTGATTGTGATATGTTTAAGAGTGTTTGATTAAATTGATTATGGATTTTAAGGATGGATTGAAGAAAAGAGTAAGTTGGTTGGAAGAGATGGTGTTGTATTTGTGTTTAGGGTTTGTGATGATATTTGTGATTTGTGTTTGATGTAGGTGTGGAGTTGTTTTGGTGTTTTTTGTAAGTTTAAGATGGTTTTTGGGTATGTTTTGTTAAGTTTGTTTGAAGTGGATGTTGGTGAAAAGAAGTGTTTTGTTGGGTGTTTTGTTGTTTTGGCCGGAATCTGGGTTTTTGGCCTGACACGCCCATGAGCATGTTCAGATTCTTAGGCGTGTCAATGGTGTTGGTGGCAGTAGGATTGACAAGACCCGTAACACGCCCGTGTTATTGAGCGTGTCATAGATACTGTGAGATTGGAGAATTGACACGGCCATGAGCACGCTCACGTTGTTGGACGTGTCGATGTTTCTGAGAGGCAGAATGTATTACACGCCCAGTGACACGCCCGTGGTTCCGAGCGTGTAAAAGCTTCTGTGTTGTGGAGTTAGGGCACAGTCAGGGACACGCCCGTGTGGTTGAGCGTGTCATGTTTAGAGTTTGCCCTAGTTAACTCTTAACTTGATTATCTTATGTGTATCCCTAAGCAAGTGTATGTTATTATGTTTGGATTAGGTCTTGAAGAAAGTGATTTGTCAATGATCTAAGAAGTAAAAGAATCTTGGAAAAGGAAGTGTTTAGAGTTGTGTGAATTGTTATTGAGGTAAGTACAAATATTGCATTATTACTTTGTTGAATTATATGAATAATGTACTTTGTTATGTTTATATCAATGATGCTTTATGTATAATGTGAAGGATATGATGATGTAATTGATTGTGTATTTGAAAGATGAATTGCTATAATGTGGATTGAGATGTGATGGAATATAAAGCCTTTGTGATTGACTATAATGACTTTAATGAGGCATGTTTGCCTAATTGATAATGAAGATTGAGAGTGGAATTGATAATGAAATAAAGAATGAATTGTGTGTCTAATGTGTTATTCCATTTTCAAAGTTTTGTTGATTGGTGGCATGCCTAATAGTAACAATCTCTTGAAGTTAGGTTGGAATTGATCCTTGAAGCCAAGTTGGGTTGAAGTTTAACATGTTTTACTCCCATTGAAGCTTGGTTGGGTCTAATCCTTGAAGCCTAATTGAGATGTTACAACCCTTGAAGCTAGGTTGGGTTGGTTCTTGAAGCCAAGTTGGGTTGATACTTAGCATGCTCTGTTCCCCTTGAAGCTTGGTTGAACCTAATCCTTGAAGCCTAGTTGGGATTATGATAATGATGAATGTGATAATTGAACCAAAACATTAACTCTGAAAATTGAATGACATATTAGTGTCTTTTGGGCCCATGCTTGTCTTTGTTTAAATGTGATTTATTAATGGTAAAATAATTGAATAATGAGATCTATGGAAGGACTTTGAAATGTGATATGTTTATATGTGTATGGTTTATGAAAATGTGTGATATTGCATTGCATTAAAGCATTATGTTAGTATACTATGTACTACTAAGCCGTTGGCTTAGCGCGATAGTGGTTAATCGCGCAGGTGACAGAGTTGAACCCGAGAGTTCCTCGAGACTGACTGAGATTAGGCATTGAAGAATTTATTTTTGGGACTTAAAGATCAGAGAAGGGCTGCCAAAGTATTTTGTAAAGTATTGATTCTATTGTAAACATATGTATAATTGTAAATATGGCTTTGAATGTATGCATATATGTAAATATTTATAAATTCCGCTGCGCATTAAGTAAACTTATATATCTATTTTGTTTATATTACAAGTTAATTACTTTATTTTCTACAAAGTATAATGAGAAGGAATATCTTATCATTTACAATGATTTAAATGTTAAAGAAAACCGTAGCATCCCTATATTCAGTATTCGTATATTACAGTGTGGTGTTTTGTAGTGTGCGTGTACAGGATATAGGGGTGTTACAGTGCCCCTTGTAGGGGATCAGGGGCAACGCCCCCGAAAGGTAAACAGTTTACATAGTATAGTTTTGTAGTGGAATTAGGGCTTCTATGTAAGCTGGGGTTTTATATTTATAGAAATTAAGGTTTTTAGGGTTTTAGAAAATTAGGGTTTAGGAAAAAAATATCAGGGTTTTAAGATTTAAAAATTGGTTCTAGGTTTTAGGATTGAAAAGTGATTTTAGGGTTTTAGAGAAACAAAATTAGGGTTTTTATTATTAAAACAAGAATATTGTTTTATTTTAAGAAAACCAAACTACTTTGGATATAATTATGAATTTTAGATCACTGGATATATTGAATTCAAATTAATACTACGTGAAATCAATGGCTATTGCTACTGTGATATTGAATCAAGGTTACTGTGATATTGAAAATAGGTTAAGTACACTACCTTGGATAAAATGGTTTACTAGACAATCCAAGTAAGTTTTGTGGGCATAGAATCTTAAATAATATATTGGATATCTCATAAATTATAGTAACAAAATAAAATAACAAAGCAAGAATATATGAGTTACTGTGAATTCAAAATAAACTGAGTAAGGGATTGCAGACCTCCATTGTTGGTTCCACTGATATTTTTGTGTTGATCCAAAATCTATATTTGCACCAATGGTTAAATATTGGTTGACCAGAATGAAGACAGTCATCCACCACCTTCCTAGTTTGATAGTTTTTTCCTCCAATCCTTAATCTTGCTAGGATTTTCGATCGTTTTAATGCTTACTAGCCTTTTTTTTATTTGTTATCGATTATGTATTTATAGTTAAAGCTAAGCCCTAATACACTACTTGATGGTTAAAATGAGTCTAGTTTTGATTAGGAAAGTTAAAAAAAACTTAATTAAGGTTGGATTACAGACATGTGATGAATTGGCATGGCCAATCCACCCTAGCCATGGGCCTGAGGCGAATTGGCATAGCCAATTCATCACAGGGCCAATTTCGTAACAGGCAAGCCCTATGGTGAATTAGCATGCCAATTTTGTCACAGGCCATGCCTATGGAAAATTGGACTGTCAATTCACCACACGCATGGCCTGTGGTGAATCGAGCACGTCCATTTGAAAATTTTGGGTCGGGCCAACTTGTCTTGGGATCCAAACCATTTTTGGCTCTTAAAGTTTTGCTAGACTGGTTTAAACCTTTAGGCATGATGTGAGCGGGGATTTTTGCCCCCACTCCCGGTGGAATGGTTCTTGCGACTTCGGCACTGTTTAGGCTCGGGGCCTTAGAGAACACGGGCCTAAGTTCGGAGAAAATGGAGTCGCCACCTGGACGGGCCGGGAAAAAAAAAGGGGTGGATGACTCAATTCCCAAGGAATCCCCAATCCCTTAATGGGTTCGGAAAGTTTGGTACTTTTGGGGAAGTTGAGAAATGGCCCAGCACCCCCACAATGCCCAGTTCATTGGAACCGGCCTCCTTTACAGGTCATAATATTATAAAATTCTTAAATATAAAAACATTATCTGTATTACACATAATAATTAAAAGAAAGCATCAATATATTAAAATCAAAGCAAGGTCCAAGCAAAACAAATAAATGGTGTAACACCCCTTCCCGGCCTATGTGTATAAGCCTAGTAGAGGTGCCACACTAACCTAATGTTGCTACCAATTTTACTTAGTCACATTTTAGTTCCAGTTTTTACAGAAATTTTGCCAGAGGTTCGCCTACAAATTGGGTCCCAAGTGTTGACAAAACTAGTTTTTCTGATTTTTGAAAACATTTTTACACAAACCAACGCGAATACAATCAGTTTCAATACACTTCCAATGAGTCCACCTTATACCCTCAACTACAAACCTACAAGAAGAGTTCACACTTCTAATACAAAATAAAGTAGAGGTTTATTATTATTACATACTACTAACGTACAGTATAACATAGAAGTTCTCAATCTTATATATACGTATACATGCCACAACTAGCTAACTCATAATGGAAACTAGGAGATCTACCCTGAGATGCTGTGGGTCTGGTCATCTCTTCCCCAAAAGTTAGCTACTGCTCCGAACCTACGAGTCAAGAAAAACTTAACTCGCTGAGCAATGTCGCTCAGTGGTTACTTTACCGATGAAAATATAGTAAAACATGAAAGCATTTCAAATAAAAGGAAATAATTAAATCAAAACTCAACCAACATTAAACCAATGGAATTCATTGTACATTCAGTGTAAATATGCTTCCCACGAATGTAAAATCCATAATTCAAACTCATTTTGCATTACGTAGTTTAAAAGAAATAAGACTTTGGCTCTACTGGTATATAGGGAACCATAGCGATAAGGCAGTGGCCCTCACCACTGCAACATAGGTGGCCCTCACCACCGATATCAAATCATAGGAATGGCCCTCACCATCCTGGTTATAACCAATGGCCCTCACCATTGGCCCCAATGACCCTCACCATTGAGTTCAGATCATAACAATTCAATCACAATATCAAACATTACTGCATAAGTTAGTATAGTGCACCATACCCTTATCTGCCACCCCAACTACCCGGTAGAGCATAAAGGTTAAAATGATTCAATTTAAGTCTCAAACTTCATTTTAGAATGACTCGAGAAATTATTTTAATTTTCATTGCACTTTGCCATTTACGCCACGCTCCACATTCTTTAGTCAAACCATTACCCTTTTTTACATATTTAATATCCACAATAAACATATCAAACATTTCAAAGCGTTTCTCAAAAGATCAAAAATTGACCAAATGAATAGTGTCGCGGCGCGAAAAATCGGCAACGCAAAAAGGCAAGCGCCAAATGAATAATAAAATCTGGGTTTTTGTCAAGATTTCAATCCACTTCAGTCATGCATTTGACCAGGTAAATGATCTTATTTTTGGCTGAAATTTTACAGGAAACTTATATCATATGTTGACTAATTACACGTAAAAGTTCGTTGAAAAATTCATTCATTTGCTACCTCAAACAACTGCCACAAAAAGAGTCCAGAAAACTGCCATATTGGGACCATTTCGGCCCAAACATATGAAAAACATGGGATAGTTTATTTTTTCTTTTTCAAATCAATATGAAGGCTTCTTTAATGATAAAGTGAAGATTCAAACACTTCCCTTTGACAACTTTTGCATGTTTAACTTAAATCAACTAATTAAAGTTCATCAAATCAACTTGCCAAAATTTTTCTCAAAACACTTGGTTTAAATTAAATTTAACCAACTCAATTGCCATAAGAAACCAAGAACATAACAAAAATATTTAATTTAAACTCAATCAATACATTTAAGCATCAACATCGAAAATTCCATAAACCAAAGTTTGTAAGAAAAATAAATTTTCTTTTATGGTAAAGTACCAAACCTTGTTCTTTTAATTCCCCTTTGCTTTTCCTTCTTCTCCTTCCTTAATCTTTGTTTCCCCTTCAAGAAATTCAAGAACACAACCTTAAACATAAACCTTAGCAATTTAGAACAATAAGCTACCATCCATTTCTTTTCAAACTAAACCCTAATCTAACCTTATTAAACCTTAGAAACCTTGATTCTTCCATTTAATTAATCAATATCATCACTACTTAAAATTTTCCCAAATCCACCATAAGAACCCTAATTTCCAACCTTCCAATAGATATATAAATACTTAAAATTGATACTAGAATTGAATTCTACATACTTGAAAACCTTAAAACTCACCTTGAACTTGAATCAAACATGACAAAATTTGGAATTCCTTGGTGTTCTTTCAATGGTGGCCGAAAGTTTGGAGTGGTTGTGGGAGAGAGATTTTGCTCTTCTTGCCATGATATATATAGTGGAAATGATGTCCACTTTTGGGTTGGATGAATGGTTTATGACCATTTGTCCACACCTTTTTTCTTTTCTTCTTTTTATAAACCCTAAATGGCTAATTTTCATTAGGCCAAATGTCTCTTTCTTTTATTTATTTAAAACCCAAGCCCTTAAACTTTCTTTTAATTATATTTTGGCCCCTCCACCTCCTTGTGCTGAAATTTTATGGTCTAAGGTGTGAAAAGACCAAAATAACCTCCGGTCTCGTAACTTTTAAACCGTATAGTTCCACGAGACAAACTACATATGGTTTTGATCCTCTCGACCTCTACTTTCTATTTTTAAGGTCTATTTTAAGTTTTCAAGTCGTTTTGAAAAATTACCAATAAGCCCTTGACTTTTTTTACAAAATTCCCTTTAGGTCCTTTCTTTGCTCGGGTTTTGCCCGGGCTCCGTTTCTTCTGACGATCATTTCATATTTAACCCCTCGACGTCCTCTACTCACTCTTATGTTTATTTCCTACTTTGGATTCATGTATAAATTTTTATTAATAATGACCAAAATGGCCCTAATCTACACGTCTTCATTTCTTTCTAACGGGACGTTTCCTGGAAAAACTGTTACACGCCGTTGCGACCCGATTTTTCTCTACTTTCCATTTTTGGAGTCTGCTATGTAAACTATTAAGAACCTCCAGTACAACTTTTGGAAATTACAGTCACCTCCTCAAAACTTTTTGAAAATTACAGTCACCTCCCCAAAACTTTTCATTTTTTTCAATTAAGTCCCTTTGGTCCTGCGACCTTCTCTAGGAACCGCCATTAGAGATGACCTCTCCAAATCCTTTCTCTTGCTGTGCCCATGACTGCTAGACATAAATATAGTGGGCGGATGTGACAAATGGACACCCACCCGAAGATGGAAACATGTCCTTACATCCCATGCCTAAATAGGACACCCACCGAAAGGTAGAAATATGTCCTTTACATAAGTTCTAAAATAGAAAAGCAATTTAAATTACATGATATTTAACTAATGATGTGCCCACCAAGTGGAAACATACCTCTTACAACATTTGAAAATCTAAATAAATTGATAAAATAAATAACCATTCACCATAAATAAATCATTCATCAAAGCTATTAATCAAAATATAAAGTAAACATCCATCCATGATAAATTAAATAAATCAAGCATTGAAATTAAATAAATCACCATCAAAAAATATAATAAACTATAAAATCAAATCTAAAATTAAATAAAGCAATAAATATGTAAATTTAGGGTTTTAAAGAATTATCAATTGAATTTAGGGTTTTGAAATTTAGGGTTTTAGAAACTAAAGTTTTATAATTAAGGTTTTGAAATTAGGATTTTTATGGTTTTTCAAACTAGGGTTTTGTAATTAGGGTTTTGGAATTAGGGTTTTTGGAATTAGGGTTTTTTGGAATTAGGGTTTTTAAAATTAGGGTTTTTAAAACTAAGGTTTTGGAATTAGGGTTTTTGGAATTAGGGTTTTGGAATTAGGGTTTTTAAAACTAGGTTTTTGGAATTAGGTTTTTAAAATTAGAGTTTTGGAATTAGGGTTTTTGGAATTGACTTAGTGCATAAAAAAACACACAATTTTGGATTTGGAAAAATAAATTAAGGTTTTGGAAAAATAATCAATATTTTGGAGTTTAATAATGAAATGTTTAGGGTTTTGGATAAAAATAGTTTGAGGTTTTGAGTTTTAATGAAATAACATACGGTTCTTGAAGTTAAAGTAAACAAGATAGATTTTAACAATTAATTGTTGACTACTGGATAGTTTTATGCTTTATGAAATATGCCAGTGGGATTACGAATACCAATTGATCAATGTAATAATTAAAGGAAAAGATTAAAGTTATTAAAACAAAAATCAAAGCAAACAATTAAAGTTATTAAAAAGAAAAAATAATTTACTGCATGTTCAAAGATCAAGCTACTGTGTGTTCAAAGTTACTGCATGCATGCATGCTCTTATTAATGAAAGAAACAAAACTATTGTAAACATAAATTATTCATGATTAAAGATCAAAGCTCCACTCATTGGTCACTCCACAATTAATTTCTGGATGAACAATTAACAAAGATAGCACTGCTGTCTTTGATGGATTGATTACAGATGAATGTTTGATGCTAATCTTTTCTATTTGTTACCGTCTCTTTGCTATCTTGTTAATGTTCCTTGTCGTCCCCTCTTAATGTTACCTTGTTAATGTTTTCTCTCCCTTTATGAATTCTAAAACATTGTTACTTATAGCCGACCCTCACTCAGAATCCTTAACCTAATATAAAACAGTCCCTAAAACAAATTCTACTTGAATTAGGAAACATATTGAACCCATGTCGACCTAGTTGCCCTAGGTCGACATGAGACCAACCTCATGTCGACCTTGGGCCTGCCCAAGTCGACATGAGGCATGTTCATGTCGATCTTGGGCTGCCAAGGTCGACATGAGGCATGTTCATGTCGACCTAGCCTCCCAAGGTCAACATGAAGCATGCTCATGTCGACAGGTCGACATGAGGCATGCTCATGTCGATCTTGGGCTGCCAAGGTTGACATGAAGCATGCTAATGTCTCCACGCCAGCCTCAATTAAATTATTCTGACCTTTTTTAACTTATGAACCAAAAAATTTTAATTTGTGCCAATTCCACTTATTTTTAGGGTTTTACAATCAAATATATGCCTCTTTAATCCGAACTGACTCCTTTTAAAAATTATAAACTAGGTTTAAATATTTAAAGTCGGATCAAATTTATTTTGGCATCCTTTAATTAAGGCCATATCAAATTGGGGTAAAAATTAAGGGTCTACAGTTTGCCCCCTACTTGAATGATCTGAGACTACATCAAAAGAGGGTGAAAAGCAATAAGACTTAATTTTTGAGATGGTTGGGGTTTCGTTTTAGGTTTGATTGGGTACTTAGACCCGAGATTGATTTGATTTGGGTACTTGGACCTGAGATTGAATTGGATTTGGGTACTTGGACTCGATATTAGATTGATTTGGGTACTTATGTAATATCCCTAAGTGTGCTTAGAAGTTATGATAATGTTGTTATTATTGAATTGAGTGTGTGATTGATAAGTGGTAATTATGTTGTTTGAAGAAAAGCATTGTGTAGAGTGAAATGTATATGTTGTGTATATGGTCATATATATATAATATAAGTTGGTCAAAGGGCTTGGTCAAGGGAAGAGGATATTTTATTTGTGATTGTGAAATTACCAACATGGGCTTGTAAAAGACAAAGGTTTAGTTATATGGTTGAGGGTAGTTTAGTAATTTTCTTTTGGAAGGGTATTTAATGCCTATTGACTTTGTGTTTTCTTCATCATTTCTTCTTCTTGTTGTTGATGGCCGGCTCACTCAAAGACAAAGGAAAGCAAGAGAGCAAGTGATGATTTTGGAATTTTAAGCTCAAAAGTGAAGGAAGATCTCAAGTATACAAGTTGGAATTTCAAGAATTTCATGATTTTAGTAAGTTTTCTCTTGTTTGCCTTTGTTATTTTTGAAGATGTGTGTGAGTTGAGTTAGGGTTATTGATAGTATGATTAAGTGTGTTGATGATTTGTTGATTAGAGTTGAAATTGATTTTAAAATAAGAAGTTAAATTGGTGTTGGTGATGGAAGAGTAAGAGTTGTGTTTAGTGAATATTTTTCTGTTTTACAATTAGTAAAGGCTGTGACTTGTATGATTTTTAATTAATTATAGAAAAATGTTCTTGAAGTGAATTTTTGATATGTTGTGCCTCTATGAGTCTAGAATGACTGAAAAATATGTTGATTCGATTTTGGAATGGTTATGAGTTTAGAAAGATTATTTTTATTAGACCTGTTCCAGCAGGTACCTTAACTGAGACAGCTATATTTCGGGATTTTTAATAAAATGTAGAAAAATCATATCCAATTGAATTTTGGATATGTTGTTTCTTAGTGAGTCTAGTATTTGAGAAAAATAATTTGGAACCACGTTGATTGAATTTGATTTATGGAATTCACAAAGTTCAGAACTGCTGCCAGGATGCAGGGCAATTGGGGCAGTCTGGTTAGGTGAACTATTTGACCAAGATTTTGTGTTCAGTTTGATCTGAAATTTTAAAGGAATGATTTTAAGATACAAAACTAAATTCTGTAAAAATTTTAGAATTTTTAGTCAAGTAGATTATTTTATACAATTTTTCAAAATAAGGATAAAATGGAGTCTAAAACCAGAATGTACTATTCATATGGTCATTTTGCTTATATTCCTTTTGGATTAGGTTGTGAAGAGGTTGAATTGCCCTAATTTGTGAAGTGAAGAACTATTGAGTGGAGAAGATTTTAGAGTGGTGTGAAATGTTATTAAGGTAAGTACCAATGTTGCATGATTGCATTGTTAATGCATATCACTAATGTATTTTGATGTGTTTATATCATTAATGATATGTATATATATATAATTGTGTTATGGGAAAATGAAAGATGTGAATGATTTGATGAATATTAATGTATGAGAATACAATTGATTGAGTATAATTAAATGATGTTAGGTAAATTATTACATTGTTAATCTAATGTGACTTGTATAGTGTGAAAGAGAAGAGGATCATTCAACAAGGTATGAGCTATGCAAATTTATTATGATAAACACTTTTATGAAGAATTACTTCAATGTACTTTGTAATGTTATAGCAATGATGCTATATGTATAATGTGAATCATGTGATTGAATAATGATATGTTCATTTGGTTAATGTAATTGATGTTGAGTATTATAATGATGATGCACATGATACTATATGAACAATACTATGTTTTGTGTTTTATGAATCTTGTGAATTGTATTGTGCTATATGAATAAGGTACTTTGTAATGTTATAGCAATGATGTTATATGTATCATATGGATTGAGATAGGATATGTTGTGAAGCCATTGTAATTGGCCATGATGATTCAAATGTGAGATGAAGCCATTGTGATTGGCTATGATGATCTAATTGAAAGAAACAAGGCATGTTTGCCTAGATGATAATGAACATTGAGATTGAAATTGATAATGAAACAATAAGTGAAATATGTGTTTAATGTGTTATTCAGTCTTCAGAGTTCTGGGTTTGGAGGCATGCCTATAAAATGAAAAAGGTAACAGTCTTGCCGGGTTGAGGATCTCTTCAAATTGAGTTGAATTGAGGTCCAAGAGACTGGGTCTGTTACACTATGAGAATTGTGAATATGAAATATATGATTGGTAACAGTCTTGCCGGGTTGAGGATCTCCTCATGATGAGTTGATGGTCCAAGAGACTGGGTCTGTTACACTATCCATGGATAGAAATATTGATATATGATGCCTACGGGCTTGATGATTATGATTATAGACCAAAGCAGTAACTCTGAACTCTGAATAACATAGTGGTGTCTGTTGGGCCCGAGTCTGTCTTTGTTGTCAATGTGATATACAAATGTTGAAAGAAATGGATAATGAAATCTTTGGTATACTTCATTGGACATGTGATTGATGATATGTAATATGTGCGTTGAAATATTGATTATGAGCACTAGTGATGAATCATTAATGTTGAATTGTGAATAAAGAAATGTTATGATTGGTATGATGTATAATGTGTGTATTAGCATTGATTATAAATTCAATTGATGAATTGTGGTTGATGACAATGATTGTCTTAATTGGAAATGTGACTTATGATTAGTATGATGTATAATGTGTGTATTGAGATGTTGATTGTGAATATTAGTGATGGGTTGGACTTGGTAGAAATGTTATGTTTATATGTGTATAAGATAGGAGATTAGTTGAAAGATATGAAAGGTGCAAATGAATAGGGATAAACTTAATAAGAACTAAAAGTATATGGAATTGAGATATCTTTATATGTTAGTGTTTCCATGATATATGTTTGTATTTTATATTTGTACTACTAAGCTTTCGAGCTTAGCGCGGATGTATTATCGCGCAGGTAGCTTGGTGGAAGATATGAAGTCTTTTGGTAGGCCACGAGAAGAGTAAGATTTTGTCGAGACCAACTAGAGGGTAATGCATACATGTATCCACTTTAAGTATGTTATATTATATGTATAAATGAAGTTTTGATAAAGGCAATAATTTGTAAGTGTTCTTTAAATTGACCTATTATGGTTTGAATTTTGTTACAGGTATTGAAAGGTAAAAAAAAAAGTGGCATCCTTATACTTTATATACTTACTGTATGTATACTAGGTATATGTATAGTATTTATATGGAGTATTGGGGTGTTACAACTTAGACCCGAGATTGATTTGATTTTGGTACTTGGACCCGAGATTGAATTGGATTTGGGTACTTGGACCCGAGATTAGATTGATTTGGGTACTTAGACCCTAGATTGATTTAATTTGGGTACTTGGACCCGATAATGGGTACTTGGACCCGAGATTGATTTTATTTGGGTACTTGGATCGGAGATTGATTTGATTTGGGTACTTGGACCCGAGATTGATTTGATTTGGGTATGTGGACCCGAGATTGATTTTATTTGGGTATGTAGACCCGAGAATGGGCACTTGGACCCGAGATTGATTTGATTTGGATACTTGGAACATATATTGAATACTTGGACCCGAGATTGGATTTGATTTGGGTACCCGAGACTGATTTTTTATCACAAAGTATACCCTAAAAGTTTTGGAATATTTTATTGTTGTATTGGATTAAATAATTTAAAGGGTATATGGAGATAAAAACAATATATATTCAAGTCATTGGGTATTAGAAGTCAAAAGAGATATTTTGATTAATTAAATGGATTTAATTATGTTAGTGGATGATGATGTTAGTGGGTGAATATTTTATTGTTTAAATGTATGGTGGAGAGTGTTTTGAGGAGAGAGTAGTTGAAGAGTGTTGACTTTCTTTGTAATATCCCAAGGTACACCCTAAAAGTTTTGGAATAATTATTGTGGTGTTTGAATTTAAGGAGTATGTTTAATGGAAGGAGAAAAGAAGTGAAGGTATATATAACATATATAAGTTAAACTAATGAAAGTCAAAAGAAGATAAATGAATTAATTTAATACCCGATTTTGGAGTATATTGGAATGGTAGTTGTGAGAAGATATGTTGGTAGAATATGTAAGGAAAATATTATAAGAAATAGGTGTATATGAGGGATGATATATATTTATGTGGTATTTGAAAAATATGGAAAATATAAAGGAAATATAAAAGAGATATACATATACCAACATATATATTACATATACATAATGTATAAAGTGGTGTAGGAAAAGTAAGTTTATATATTTAATTAATAATAATAATAATAATAATAATAAAAGAAAAAGAAGAAAGAAAAGTCAATGGGAGAAAAGTGTGTGGTGGAGGTTTTTAGAAATAATTTATTATATTATTATTATTATTATTATTATTATTATTATATGATAAACATGAAAAGAAGAAGGGAAAATATATTTTTCTTTTTCTTCTTCTTCTTACACGAGAGAGAGAGAGAGAGAGAGAGAGAGAGAGAGAGAGAGAGAGAGAGAGAGAGAGAGATGTGATTTTACTTATATACGCATTAAATCCATAGGGATTTTGAGAGAATTGAAGATGGATGTTGAAAATTTGGCATAATATTCAAGTAAGTTTTCTTTTGATTTCTCTTGTTCTATTTGGAATTTTCTTTGTGTTTGATGGAGTGTTGTTGATGGTTGGAGTGGGTTTGTGTATGGTGTGTGTAAAAGTTTTGAAATGGAACTAAAGATAAGAAGTTAGGTTGGTGTTGGTGATGGAAGAGTAAGAGTTGTGTTTAGTGAAATTTTTCTGTTTTACAATTAGTAAATGCTGTGACTTGTATGATTTTTAATTAAATATAGAAAAATGTTCTTGAAGTGAATATTTGATATGTTGTGCCTCTATGAGTCTAGAATGACTGAAAAATATGTTGATTTGATTTTGGAATGGTTATGATTTTGGAAAGATTATTTTTATTAGACCTGTTCCAGCAGGTACCTTAACTGAGACAGCTATCTTTCAGGATTTTTCATAAAATGTAGAAAAATAATATCCAATTGAATTTTGGATATGTTGTTGATTAGTGAGTCTAGTATTTGAGAAAAATAATTTGGAATCACGTTGATTGAATTTAATTTACGGAATTCACAAAGTTCAGAACTGCTGCCAGGATGCAGGGCAATTGGAGCAGTCTGGTTGGGTGAACTCTTTGACCAAGATTTTGTGTTCATTTTGATCTGAAATTTTAAAGGAATGATTTTAAGATGTAGAACTAAATTCTGTAAAACTTTTAGAGTTTTTAGTCAAATAGATTATTTTATACAATTTTTCAAAATAAGGATTAAGTTGAGTCCAAAACCAGAATTTACTATTTACATGGTCATTTTGCTAATATTCCTTTTGGATTAGGTTGTGAAGAGGTTGAATTGCCCTAATCTAAGTGTTGAGGATTCTTGGAAGAGTAAGTGTATAGATTGGTGTGAGTTGGTTTTAAGGTAAGTACAAACTACATTATTGCATACATTCATATGATATTGAGACTTGAGACATATTTGATTATAAATGTGATAAGGAATCTAATGCATTGTGGATGTATATTAATAATGTTATGTTTGGTATAATGTGAATGTTGTGATGAGCATGTAAAAATGTTTTCAAAAATCAGAAAAACCAATTTTGTCGACACTTGGGATCCAATTTCTAGGCGAACCTCTGGCAAAATTTCTTTAAAACCGGAACTAAAATTTGAATTAAGTAAAATTGGTAGCAACATTAGGATAGTGTGGCGCCTCTACTCGGCTTACACATGTAGGCTGGGAAGGGGTGTTACAATTTTTGGTATCAGAGCTTAGGTTCGAGATTCTCGGCCTAAGTAGAATTAAAAAGAGAAAGTTTTGAAAAGCTTAAAGAGAATTAAAAAGAAAAGTTTTGAAATGAAATTTGTAATACATGCATATGCATTAACACCTAGGATGGTCTTGGATGTGGCATTATGTGAATTGTAATGTATTTGAATTAGATGAGATGGATGATAGTATGTGGATGAAGTTCTACATGAAAGAAAAAAAAATGAATGAAAAATGATATGGAAACATTCATATGAGTTTAATTGATAAATTAAAGAATGGAAATTTATCCAAGTAAAGTAAATTGTTAAATTTTTTATTTTTGAAATGTGTTTGAAATATAAAGAAATGAATAAGAGAATAAAGTTGAAAATGAGCTAAAAACAACATCAAGATTTAAGTAGGTACTCTTTCCTCTGCAATTTGAATCTCTTTCTAATAAAGCTTATGATTGGATTATTAGAGAGAAGAAATATTATTCGGATGTTAAAATGAATAAATATGTTATTAACTTGAAGGAAATATGGTGGAACATTGAGTGAGTTGATTGGTATAGACAAAATGTGATCATTTAAGGTTTGGGTGTATAAAGTTAAAGTTTTGTTTAAAAGAAAAAGAGATGATGTTGGTTAAGTAAAAAGATATATTGGTATTGTTTGTATTGTTATTTTAATGCAACATTGTGATTTCAATGTTAGAATTGTGATATGTTTGAATATTGTGAAAGCTCATGTTAATGGTGGTAATATGTGACATTTGGATTTTTGAAATGAGCTTAATAATTGTGAAAATTATATGTTTGGATGTTGCTTTGTGGTATATATATAAGATGTTTTTAAAGTTAATATTAAGAAAAGATGAGAATTGTAAGTTGAAGTTTAGGTGAAATAGTGATTTGAGAATTTAGAATTTTAATGGAATGTTGATAAAGATTATTTAGATATTAAACATATGAGCTATTTGCAATGAATATTCTTGCATATGAGAATACTACGAATTGGGTAATGAGATTGATAGTATGAGAATTTGTTTTGAAAACAAAAAGTGATTGAGCGAGTGAAAATAAGTTACTTTAAGTCATTTTGACTGGAAAGGGTGAAAATGGATATGAAGGTACATTAAATGCTTTAAAAAGATGAATAATTTAAATCATGTCAAAAGAATGAGTATGATAATGTTCAAAGAAAAATGATAAACATTAAATTTGTACAGATTGTATGCAAAAGAGAAATTAAATAAAATTACATGATTAAGTGTATACATGCATAGGATATGTGAGATGAGTTTTTCGATATGAATGTAATTGTATTATGTAAGAAATGTGGGAAGTGAGTCACATTATGGATGTGGCCTATGAATATGTAGGTGGTATAATTATTGGTATAATGATATTAAGAATGATATTGCATGTATTAGTGGACCTAAGAGAGATTAGGTCTTGAACTGTGCAAAGCTAGATGGATTATGTAACGAAATTAAGAGTGAGAATGGACTCGAGTAATATTGGATGGTGAAATTGTTATGGTAATCACTGAACCTGATGATTATATAATATTTTGAGTCCCAAGGTATCCACATGTGGGAAGGTTTTATGTATATGTGTATAATAAAAGATTGTAAATGGATTAGAAATAGATTTGAAATGGAGTAACAAAAGGGAAATTGTGTAAGAATTGCATATGATTGAATATGTATACATAAGAGATGTTAATAATAATATAGTTGAACATGAGTTAGGCTAATGATGAACATAATCGAGTGCAAATTGTTTTGAGATAGAGTTGAAATATGTTAACTCTTGGTGTAGCAAAAGTTTAGAGAATGAATATGTAATTATTGTGATATGATTTAGCATTGTAATTAGAAAGGTTGGAAGTTGAATAATAAAGGAACATTATGGATTTATAAGCTTTAGGCATGACCATTAATCTCCTATAATTCTATGATTTGTTTAGTATATTTTGGTCGATTAATTTTGTTATCCACAGATTTGGAACTGAATAACATGACTGTAGTGCAGTTTTGGTGAGATTGATAATTATGTTTCTAGAAACATGGTCAAGAATTATGACTGGTAAAGTTATACTTTATCATTTATTTTGTTAGAAATTTGGTTATAATTATGAAAAGTAAGGAAAGAAAAGAGAAATGTAAAATGTTTTGAGTTATGGCTAATGTGATAGAAAGCTGATTATATAAAGATCGTAATGGTATGAAATGTGAGGAGATATTAAAAAGGGGAAATTACAAAATGTGACTGAAAGTTATACTAAATATGTTTATGGTATAAAGTGAATAAGTGAATGGACTTAAGGTTTAAGTGAGTGAACTATGGATAGAAAGTATGGTATGAGATTATCATGAGAATTGGTGGAAATTATACTAAGATAGTAGAAAATAAACTATGTGTATATTGAAAGATAATTTAAAGTGATTTGTAATCATGATAATTTTACTGAATATGGATCTGAAGAGATCAAGATTTGAATATAAGTTTTCTCTAATGGAATTAAGTTATATATATATTGTAAAATTTCATGATAAGTTTAAATAAATTAATTGTTGATTTGAATTAAACAAGATTGAAACGTGGGTATATTGTGACAGATAGATCAATTTATCTAGATTCTATAAAGATTAAGTGAGAAGCATGCTAAAGAAAAAAAAATTAAGTGTAGGAAAAATAAGGATATTGTTATCAATTAAGGTGTGATAAATGTCTATTATGGAAGTGATTTTAATGATGGGCTAATCAATGATTTTTAAGGTTGAAGTTAAGAGAGTAATTATAAAGAGATGAAGTAATAAAATATCTTGAATGTAATAATTAGACAAAGTACATGTATAATATAAGATGATCTGATTCTTGCATCAAGATAAATTAATTGGGAATGTAATGAGATATTTTGAATGTTTGGATAAAAAAGTAATAAGATATATAAAAAGATCTAATGATGAGTTATGAAATTTAGAGAAGATGATTGACTCTAAGGGAGAGAGTAAAAGTTATATGATGTGATGACATAATAACTTAAGAATATAATTAACTTCATATGAAAGTTAAGATGGTATTATGTTAAGAATGGATTGCTATTGTACTAGATAATTTCGAGGACGAAATTATTTAAGGGGGAGAGAATTGTAATATTCCAAGGTACACCCTAAAAGTTTTGGAATAATTATTGTGGTATTTGAATTTAAGGAGTATGTTTAATGGAAGGAGAAAAGAAGTGAAGGTATATATAACATATATAAGTTAAACTAATGAAAGTCAAAAGAAGATAAATGAATTAATTTAATACCCGATTTTAGTGTATATTGGAATGGTAGTTGTGAGAAGATATGTTGGTAGAATATGTAAGGAAAATATTATAAGAAATAGGTGTATATGAGGGATGATATATATTTATGTGGTATTTGAAAAATATGGAAAATATAAAGGAAATATAAAAGAGATATACATATACCAACATATATATTACATATACATAATGTATAAAGTGGTGTAGGAAAAGTAAGTTTATATAATTAATTAGTTAATACAACAACAACAACAACAACTAAGCCTTAGTCCCAAACAAGTTGGGGTCGGCTGTATGGATCCTCAACAAAATAAGCTCAAAAGACACCAAAAAAGATACTCCAGCCTTAGGCCCCTTCCAAGACACGAATTTTACGTCTCCATTCAAGTCTGTCATTAATCAAATCCGCATCAAGATCTAAGGCACGTAAGTCTCTTGCTATCACCTCCTTCCACACAGTTCTAGGTCTTCCACAACCTCTAGCCCCCTCAATCAACAAATTCTCACACTTACGAACCGCAGCATTAGGAGGTCTTCTTAAAACATGTCCAAACCATCTAAGTCTTCCTTCCCTCACCTTATCTCCGACATCTGCTACTTGGACTTTTTGTCGAATATGAACATTCTTAATTTTGTCCAGTCTGGTAAGTCCACACATCCATCTTAGCATCCTCATTTCTGCCACACTCATCTTATGCAAATGTTGTCCCGTTGGTGCCCAACACTCACTACCATAGAGCATCGCAGGCCTAACAACCGTCCTATAGAATTTACCTTTCACTTTCAGAGGTATTTTCTTATCACATAGAACCCCGGTCGCACCCTTCCACTTCAGCCACCCTACCTGTATTCTGTGAGCCACATCTTCATCTATACGACCATCATTCTGGAACCCAAATATTTGAACTGCTTGGTTTTAGGCACCAAAACTCCATCCAACTTAACCTCATGTTCCTGCTTCTTCCTTAGACTGAACTCACAATGCATATATTCCGTTTTACTCCTACTTAACTTAAAACACTTATCCTCGAGGGTTTTTCTCCACACTTCCAACTTACGGTTTACACCAGCACTAGTCTCATCAATTAAAATAATGTCATCAGCAAACAACATACACCAAGGAACATCATCTTGTATGTTTCTGGTTAGCTCGTCCATAACCAGGGTAAATAAGTATGGACTCATGGCCGAACCTTGATGCAATCCGGTAGTAATCGGGAAAGCCTCAGTGTCTCCACCATGTGTTTTCACACTAGTGGATGCATTCTCATACATGTTCTTGATGATGTTGATATATTTGCTGCTAACTCCTTTCCTCTTCAAAACCCACCATAACAGTTCTCTTGGTACTCTATCATAGGCTTTCTCCAAGTCAATAAATACCATGTGGAGATCTTTCTTCTTCTCTTGATACAATTCCATTAGTCTTCTTAGAAGAGAAATAGCCTCCATGGTAGATCTCCCTAGCATAAACCCAAACTGATTCTCCGAAACTCTTTTAAACTTCCTCAATCTGTGTTCAATAATCCTTTCCCATAATTTCATAGTATGGCTCATAAGTTTGATACCCTGATAATTTGTACAGCATTGAATGTCTCCCTTATTTTTATATATGGGAACCAGGATACTCTTCCTCCAGGCATTCGGCATCTTACGTCCTTTCACAATAGCATTAAAAAGTTTAGTTAACCAAGCAACTCCAACCTCTCCAAGGTTCTTCCAAACCTCTATAGGAATACCATCCGGGCCACAAGCTTTACCAACTTTCATATACTTTCAAGGCTTCTCTTACTTCACTATGCAAGATCCTCCTAGACTAGCTGATATAACCATTTGTTGCAAGAAGACCTTGAAAATCTTGTTCATGTTCAGGGTTGAATTATTATTAATTAATTAATTAATAATAATAATAATAATAATAAAAGAAAAAGAAGAAAGAAAAGTTAAAGGGAGAAAAGTGTGTGGTGGAGGTTTTTAGAAATAATTTATTATATTATATTATTATTATTATTATTATATATATATGATAAACATGAAAAGAAGAAGGGAAAATATATTTTTCTTCTTCTTCTTCTTCTTACACGAGAGAGAGAGAGAGAGAGAGAGAGAGAGAGAGAGAGAGAGATGTGATTTTACTTATATACACATCAAATCCATAGGGATTTTGAGAGAATTGAAGATGGATGTTGAAGATTTGGCATAATATTCAAGTAAGTTTTCTTTTGATTTCTCTTGTTCTATTTGGAATTTTGTTTGAGTTTGATGGAGTGTTGTTGATGGTTGGAGTGTGTTTGTGTATGGTGTGTGTAAAAGTGTTGAAATGGAACTAAAGATAAGAAGTTAGGTTGGTGTTGGTGATGGAAGAGTAAGAGTTGTGTTTAGTGAAATTTTTCTATTTTACAATTACTAAATGCTGTGATTTGCATGATTTTTAATTAAATATAGAAAAATGTTCTTGAAGTGAATTTTTGATATGTTGTGCCTCTATGAGTCTAGAATGACTGAAAAATATGTTGATTTGATTTTGGAATGGTTATGATTTTGGAAAGATTATTTTTATTAGACCTGTTCCAGCAGGTACCTTAACTGAGACAACTATCTTTCGGGATTTTTAATAAAATGTAGAAAATAATATCCAATTGAATTTTGGATATGTTGTTGATTAGTTAGTCTAGTATTTGAGAAAAATAATTTGGAACCACGTTGATTGAATTTAATTTACGGAATTCACAAAGTTCAGAACTGCTGCCAGGATGCAGGGCAATTGGAGCAGTCTGGTTGGGTGAACTATTTGACCAAGATTTTGTGTTTGTTTTGATCTGAAATTTTAAAAGAATTATTTTAAGATGTAAAACTAAATTCTGTAAAAATTTTAGAGTTTTTAGTCAAGTAGATTATTTTATACAATTTTTCAAAATAAGGATTAAGTTGAGTCCAAAACCAGAATTTACTATTCACATGGTCATTTTGCTAATATTCCATTTGGATTAGGTTGTGAAGAGGTTGAATTGCCCTAATCTAAGTGTTGAGGATTCTTGGAAGAGTAAGTGTATAGATTGGTGTGAGTTGGTTTTAAGGTAAGTACAAACTACATTATTGCATACATTCATATGATATTGAGACTTGAGACATATTTGATTATAAATGTGATAAGGAATCTAATGCATTGTGGATGTATATTAATAATGTTATGTTTGGTATAATGTGAATGTTATGATGAGCATGTAAAAATGTTTTCAAAAATCAGAAAAACCAGTTTTGTCGACACTTGGGATCCAATTTCTAGGCGAACCTCTGGCAAAATTTCTGTAAAACCGGAACTAAAATTTGAATTAAGTAAAATTGGTAGCAACATTAGGATAGTGTGGCGCCTCTACTCAGCTTACACATGTAGGCTGGGAAGGGGTGTTACAATTTTTGGTATCAGAGCTTAGGTTCGAGATTCTCGGCCTAAGTAGAATTAAAAAGAGAAAGTTTTGAAAAGCTTAAAGAGAATTATAAAGAAAAGTTTTGAAATGAAATTTGTAATACATGCATATGCATTAACACCTAGGTTGGTCTCGGATGTGGCATTATGTGAATTGTAATGTATTTGAATTAGATGAGATGGATGATAGTATGTGGATGAAGTTCTACATGAAAGAAAAAAAAATGAATGAAAAATGATATGGAAACATTCATATGAGTTTAATTGATAAATTAAAGAATGGAAATTTATCCAAGTAAAGTAAATTGTTAAATTTTTTATTTTTGAAATGTGTTTGAAATATAAAGAAATGAATAAGAGAATAAAGTTGAAAATGAGCTAAAAACAACATCAAGATTTAAGTAGGTACTCTTTCCTCTGCAATTTGAATCTCTTTCTAATAAAGCTTATGATTGGATTATTAGAGAGAAGAAATATTATTCGGATGTTAAAATGAATAAATATGTTATTAACTTGAAGGAAATATGGTGGAACATTGAGTGAGTTGATTGGTATAGACAAAATGTGATCATTTAAGGTTTGGGCGTATAAAGTTAAAGTTTTGTTTAAAAGAAAAAGAGATGATGTTGATTAAGCAAAATTGGTAGCAACATTAGGATGGTGTGGCGCCTCTACTCGGCTTACACATGTAGGCTGGGAAGGGGTGTTACATTCATTCTTTCCTTCTTTCTTTCTTTCTTTCTTTCTTTCTTCTTCCTCGTTCACCTTCATCTTCTTCTTTCCTTCTCTTTGGCCGGCCACCCTTATCAACCAAAGGAGAAGAGATTTTGTTGCTTCCAAGCTCAAAAGATTGAAGGTTTTCAAGAGATCAAGTTGGATTTTTAAGGATTTTCTTCACATTTGGTAAGTTTCCAACTTATTTCTTGGTTTTCTTTTGAGTTTATGTTCTTGGGTTTGTTGGATGGTTGTTGTAGATGTGTTTATGGTTATTTTGGTGTTTGAAGTGTTTTGTCTTAGTAACTTTGATTTTTGGGTTTGGATTGAAGAGACAAGAGTTGTGGGTGTTGTGAGTTTGAGTTGTGTTATATGGTGGTGTTTGTGTTTGATGTTTGTGATTGAGTTATTTTAAGGTTTACTCAAGTATTTTTGAGTTGTTTATGGTTTTGGTTGAGTTATGTGTGGTTGATTTGGCTATTAGAAGATGAGTGTTGGTTGTGGCTTTGTTGGTGTCGATTTTAGGGTTTTTGGCCTGACACGCCTAGGAGCACGACCATGTCTTTGGGTGTGTCGTTGGTTCTATTTTCTGGGTTGGTGAGTAGTGACACGCCCATGTCACTGAGCGTGTCACAACCTCTGCGTTGTAGTAGCATTGACACGGCCAGTAACACGCCCATGTCACTGAGCGTGTCATAGCTACTGTGTTGTTGGAGGATTGACACGGCCAGTGACACGCCCATGTCACTGAGCATGTCAAAGCTTCTGTGTTGTGAGTTTAGGGCACCATCAAGGACACGCCCGTGTTGCAGAGCATGTCAAGTGTAGAGTTTGCCCTAGATAGTTCTCTTTCTTATTTTCTTCTTGTGTATTTCTAAGTGAGTGTGTATGATCACCTTTGGATTAGGTTTTGAAGAGAGTTGAGCTACCTTTATTCAAGTGCTGAGAGTTATCTTGGAAGAGGAGTTGATAGAGTGGTGTTGTTGCTTTAAGAGGTAAGTACAAACTTTGAATGATTGCATACATGTACATGACATTGGGACTTAACACATTTAGTTGAAAATGTGTTAAGTTACTTGATACATTGTTGATGAATGAGTTATATGTTGTGATATGGATAATGTGAATTTTATTGATGTATCAATGCAATTGAGTAAAGTATTGTATATGAAAAGAAATGTGGAAATAGGTGATATGATATGTGAAAACATAATGTAACCAATCGATATTGAGATGAAATAGAAGAATGAGAAAAGTTGATATTATTATAAGGCAATGAGCCTATTTTGATTATGAGAAATGAAATGAGATAAATGAATTAATTGTGTGCCAAGTATGTTATTCAATTTTTAGAGTCCTTGGTTTGGCGGCATGCCTATGAATTTTTGGACAGGTGAAAAGACCGGGTCGTAAGCCGAGTCTAGCTGAAAAATGTGAAATATGATATTTTTGAGGTGAAAAGACTAGGTCGTAAGCCTCAAAAACTGTAACAGTCTAGCCGGGTTGAGGACCAAGAAACTGGGTCCCTAGGGTCTAGCCGGGTTGAGCTCCAAGAGACTGGGTCTGTTACAATCCATGGATATATATTGCCTACGGGGCTAGACACATGGTATCATTATGGACCAAAGCAGTAACTCTGAATTTTGAATAGCATATTAGTTTCGTTTTGCGCCCATGTTTGTCTTTGTTTTAATGTGAATTATGAAATATGATGCAAATGATTAATATATTGAAATATATAATGTAATGATTTGACATATTCATATCTATTGTGTATGAGCATCGCATTGATTTATATTGAATCAAAGTTTGTACCACTAAGCTTTTTGCTTAGCGCGATTGTGGTTCATCGCGCAAGTGGCAGGGTAGTTCTGGTTGTGCCGGAGGGCTCGTCTAGACCGAGTCGAGTCTAGGCTTGAGTTGTGAGAGCAGTGTTGAGTTGTGGGCATCACGATCAGAGACGAACTGCCAGCATGTATAAATTCATATTTTTGTACTTATTGATTTTGATGTAAACATATATATTTTCCGCTGCTTAATTAACAAATATTTTGAACAGACTGTTTTAGATAAGCTTTTGGGTACTAATGTTATATATATATATGTATTTTAACGAAGAAATATTTTCTCTATTACTATTTATAATATAGGTTGAATGTTTAAAGTTTATTCGGATTGACTTATGATGCATATATATTAAAGACTAAAGTTTTGGGTTGTTTAGAAATGAACTGTAGCACCCCTTTATCCGGTATGCGTATATTGCTTGTTTTGCGGGCGTATGCGGTGTGCGTATATTGGGTGTGGGGGGTGTTACATCTGTTTTGGTATCAAAGCCTAGGTTTGAGATTCTCAACCTAGGTGAATTGTAAGAAAAAAAAATTTTGATTTTAAAATATGATTTTTAAATAAGATTCATGCATTGGCACTGGCAGTTTCTGATCAGTGATGAGGTATTTTTTGCTGTGTTTACAGATATAGGTAATGATGGCGTCTCAGTCACGTCAGTCTGTAGAAGGTAGTGCTGAGAGTGTAGCTCCTGTTGAGGGTAGAGATGGAGCTAGGGTTTAGATAGCTGGAGAGGCACCTGCTCATGTGCCAGAGAGACCAGCTGCTGATGAGATGCCGCCAGTTTGGTTGCGGCATGTAGTAGATTTGTTGAGGCAGGCTCCAGTGCAACAGCCGCCACCGCCACCATAGCCGCAAGTACCGGCGAGGCAGTATGATAAATTAAGGAAATTTGGAGCTGAAGACTTCTTTGGTACTACAGATCCTACTGTAGCTGAGCAGTGGTTGGATAGAGTTCAGAGGGTATTTATCCAGTTGCAAGCCACTCCTGAAGAGAAGTTTGATTATGCTAGATCTCTTCTGCAGAGAGATGCTTGTGATTGGTGGAAGACGGTTCCCGATGCCATGGATGATCCACCGACTTTGTCTTATGGTGATTTTCTGCGGGAGTTTGAACATAAGTATACTCCGAGGGAGTATGAGGATGCTAAGAAGATGGAGTTTCTAAATCTGAGGCAGGATAACCGGACGGTGACAAAGTATGAGATAGAGTTCATCCGGTTGAGTCATTATGCCGGTGGGATTATTTCAGATGAGATAGATCGGTGCATGAGATTTGAGGAGGGGTTGAGGCCCTCTATTATGTGTATTGTTGCTGGTTCTCGGTATCAGGATCTTTACCAGCTTGTTGCAGTAGCCAGAAGTGTTGAGAGAGCACAGGCTATTGCAGCAGCTGCTACTAAAGAGGAGACCCGAGTTAGGAGACCCAATTTGAGGCAGGGTCTTCATTTGCAAAGAGAGGTCGAGGAGGTCATTTTCAGAGGTTCAGTAGGGGCCTGAGACAGCCAGTACCACATCAGAGGTAGAGATTGAGACCTACAGTTTCTGTGGCTAGTGCACCAACCCCAGTGGCTCAGAGATCTGTTCCACCTGTTTGTGTTCATTGTGGTAGAGCACACGAAGGTGAATGCAGGTGGAGGAGTACTTCGGGGGTATGTTTCAAATGCGGGTCGCTAGACCATTTCATCAGGGATTGTCCCTAGCTACAGGAGGATGGGCAGGCAGATTCTGCAGTTTCTTGACCTAGTGTGAGAGGAGGTCGTAGTAGCAGAGGTTTTAGTAGAGGTGGTAGACTTGGGTTCAGTCAGAGAGGGTACTCTACATCCGGAGGTAGTAGGCCAGATGAGGCTGGGCCTTCTCAGCGAGTGTATGTGATACAGAGGCAGCCGGATGCTTCAGCTGTCATTGCAGGTACATTTTCTTTATTTGGCATTTTAGTTCTTGCTTTGATTGATCCAGGATCTACTCATTCATATATAAGTGCATCCATCCTGCCTGTGTCTCTATTGCATTCTGAGTCCCTAGGATTTGGTGTCTTGGTGACAAATCCTTTAGGGCATAGTGTTGTGGTGAGTAAGGTGCACCGAGATAGTCCAGTTGTTGTTCAGGATGAGGAGTTTCTTGGTGATTTGATTAAAATGCCTTTTAAGGAGTATGATTTAATTTTAGGCATGGATTGGTTGTCTAAGCATGGAGCTATAGTAGATTGCCAGAAGAAGTGTGTTACCCTGAGAACCGGTGATGATAGAGATGTGATGGTATCTAGTGAACAGAGACAACTTGCATCCATGTTTGTTTCAACTGTTGCAGCTAGGAGGATGATTCAGAAAGGGTGTGATGCTTATCTTGCTCATGTTGTAGATACCAGAATAGTGGGTTCTTAACTTGATAGTATACCCACAGTTGCTGAATTTCCAGATGTGTTTCCTGAGGAGTTGCCAGGGTTACCCCCTAAGAGAGAGGTTGAGTTTGGTATCGATTTGTTGCCTGGTACCACTCCCATCTCTATTACTCCCTATTGAATGGCACCTGCTGAGTTGAGAGAGTTGAAAGTGCAATTACAGGAGTTGTTAGATAAAGGGTTTGTTCACTCTAGTGTTTGTCCGTGGGGAGCTTCTGTTTTATTTGTGAAGAAGAAGGATGGTACTTTGAGATTGTGCATTGATTATAGGCAGTTGAATAAAGTGACCATCAAGAATAAGTATACTTTGCCTAGAATAGATGATCTCTTTGATCAGTTGAAGGGAGCAGCAGTTTTCTCTAAGATTTATTTGAGATCAGGGTACCATCAGTTGAGAATCAGAGAGGAAGATGTTCCTAAGACAACTTTCCGCACAAGGTATGGGCATTATGAGTTTTTGGTAATGCTATTTGGACTGATGAATGCACCTGCAGCTTTTATGGATTTGATGAATAGGGTGTTTAGGCCCTATCTGGATCAGTTTGTGGTGGTCTTTATTGATGATATTTTGGTGTATTCGCACAATGAAGAGGATCATGATGAGCACTTGCAGATTGTATTGCAGACCTTGAGAGAGAAGCAGTTGTATGCTAAGCTGTCGAAGTGTGAGTTTTGGCTTGATCAAGTGACTTTTCTCGGTCATGTAGTTTCAGCAGATGGTATTAGAGTTGATCCGAGTAAAGTTGAGGCCATTTTGAATTGGAGTCCACCGAAGTCAGTGACTGAAGTTAGAAGTTTTCTGGGTTTGGCAGGCTATTATCGATGATTTGTGAAGGGTTTTTCTTTGATAGCTACTCCACTCACCAGATTACTTCGGAAAGGAGTTAGATTTGTGTGGACAGATCAGTGTCAAGCAAGCTTTGAGAAGTTGAAGGAGATGTTGACTCAAGCTCCTATTCTTACCTTGCCTGTGGAAGATAAACCATATGTGATTTACAGTGATGCTTCACATAATAGTTTAGGATGTGTCTTGATGCAAGAGGGTAGAGTCATAGCTTATGCTTCTCGGCAGTTGAAGCCGCATGAGTTGAATTACCCAACGCATGATTTGGAGTTAGCAGCTATAGTTTTTCTTTGAAGATTTGGCTACACTATTTGTATGGGGAGAAGTGTTTTATCTATACGGATCATAAGAGTTTGAAATACTTGGGTGTTTAGAGAGAGCTGAATCTTCGGTAGAGACGATGGTTGGAATTGATCAAAGACTACGACTGTTTGATTGATTATCATCCTGGTAAGACGAATGTTGTTGCTGATGCCTTAAGTCGGAGTCTTTGGCAGGTTTGACTGCTTATTCACTCTCGTTGCTTTTTTGAGTTGAGAGCATTGCATGCTAGTTTTGAATCATGTGATGATGGTGCGTTGTTGGCTCAATTGCAGTTGAGACCGGTGTTGTTGGATAAGATTAAAGAGGCTCAATTGGCTGATGAGAAAATTCAGAAAGTTGTGTCAGAATGCCAAAAAGGCGAGAGCCAAGATTTTCTTGTGAAATATGATGGCAGCCTTTGGTTCAAGGATAGATTGTGTGTTTCTAATGATGCAAGATTGAGAAAGATTATTTTGGAAGAAGCACATCAGTCAACTTTTGCTATGCACCCTGGGAGTACCAAGATGTATCATGATTCAAAACAAAACTATTGGTGGTCAGGTATGAAGAGGGATATAGCGGAGTTTGTATCCAAGTGTCTCACTTGTCAGAGAGTGAAGGCCGAGCACCAAGTTCCAACAGGGTTGCTTCAACCTTTATCAGTGCCTGAATGGAAGTGGAAGCGTGTAACAATGGATTTTGTGACTGGTTTGCTGTTGACTCAGAAGAAGCATGATGCAATTTGGGTGATTGTTGATCGGTTGACGAAGGCAGCTCATTTCCTTCCAGTTCGGATGGACTATTCTCTTGAGAAGTTGGCTGAGCTGTATATCAGTGAGATAGTGAGATTGCATGGAGTTCTAATTTCTTTAGCGTCTGATCGAGATCCTCGGTTTACTTCAAGGTTTTGGAAGAGTTTGCATGCTGCTTTGGGTTCTCGATTGCACTTTAGCACTGCTTTTCATCTGCAGACAGATGGGCAATCAGAGAGAGTGATACAGATTTTAGAGGACATGTTGAGAAGCTGTATCATTGATTTCTCTGGAAGTTGGGACAAACTCTTGCCATTGATGAAATTTGCTTACAACAACAGTCATCAATCTAGTATTAGAATGGCACCTTATGAGGCATTGTATGGTAGAAGATGCAGGAAGGGTCTATGTTGGAATGAAGTTGGAGAAGGCAAATTGGTTGGTCCCGATTTGATTAATGAGACAGAAGGGAAAGTGAAAATAATTCGGGATCGGTTGAAAGCAGCCTCAGATCCAGAAGTCCTATTCAGATTTGAAAAGGAGAGACATAGAGTTTGATGTTGGAGATAAAGTATTTTTAAAAGGGTCTCCTTGGAAGAGAATTTTGAGATTTGTCCGCAAAGGGTAGTTAAGTCCTCGTTTCATTGGACCTTACGAGGTACTGGAGAGAGTTGGACCAGTGGCTTATCGATTAGCTTTACCTCCTGAGTTGGATAAAATTCACAATGTCTTCCATGTATCTATGCTACGAAGGTACAGGTCAGACCCATCTCATGTTTTGTCAGTGGAATCCATTGAGGTGAGTCTGGATCTAACATTTGAAGAAGAACCAGTGGTCATTTTAGCACATGGAGTGAAAGAGTTGAGACATAAGAAAGTGCCAATTGTGAGGGTTCATTGGAAGAATCATGGTAGAGAAGAGGCAACTTGGGAGAGTGAGCAAGCGATGTGAGATCAGTATCCTCAATTATTCCAGACTTGAGAACAGGTAATTTCGAGGATGAAATTTCTTTTTAGAGGGGGAAAATTGTAATATCCCAAAGTATACCCTAAAAGTTTTGGAATATTTTATTGTTGTATTGGATTAAATAATTTAAAGGGTATATGATAGGTATATGGAGATAAAAACAATATATATACAAGTCATTGGGTCTTAGAAGTCAAAAGAGATATTTTGATTAATTAAATGGATTTAATTATGTTAGTGGATGATGATGTTAGTAGGTGAATATTTTATTGTTTAAATGTATGGTGGGGAGTGTTTTGAGGAGAGAGTAGTTGAAGAGTGTTGACTTTCTTTCTTTCCTTCTTTCTTTCTTTCTTTCTTTCTTCTTCCTCGTTCACCTTCATCATCTTCTTTCCTTCTCTTTGGCCGGCCACCCTTATCAACCAAAGGAGAAGAGATTTTGTTGCTTCCAAGCTCAAAAGATTGAAGGTTTTCAAGAGATCAAGTTGGAGTTTTAAGGATTTTCTTCACTTTTGGTAAGTTTCCAACTTGTTTCTTGGTTTTCTTTTGAGTTTATGTTCTTGGGTTTGTTGGATGGTTGTTTTATCTTATGGTTATTTTGGTGTTTGAAGTGTTTTGTCTTAGTAACTTTGATTTTTGGGTTTGGATTGAAGATACAAGAGTTATGGTAGTTGTGAGTTTGAGTTGTGTTATATGGTGGTGTTTGTGTTTGATGTTTGTGATTGAGTTGTTTTAAGGTTTACTCAAGTATTTTTGAGTTGTTGATGGTTTTGGTTGAGTTATGTGTGGTTTATTTGGCTATTGGAAGATGAGTGTTGGTTGTGGCTTTGTTGGTGTCGATTTCAGGGTTTTTGGCCTGACACGCCCAGGAGCACGGCCATGTCTTTAGGCGTGTCGTTGGTTCTATTTTCTGGGTTGGTGACACGAGCAGTGACACGCCCATGTCACTGAGCGTGTCACAACCTCTATGTTGTAGTAGCATTGACACGGCCAGTGACACACCCATGTCATTGAGCGTGTCATAGCTACTGTGTTGTTGGAGGATTGACACGACCAGTGACACGCCCATGTCACTAAGCATTTCATAGCTACTGTGTTTTTGGAGGATTGACACGGCCAGTTACACGCCCATGTCACTGAGCGTGTCAAAGCTTCTGTGTTGTGAGTTTAGGGCACGGTCAAGGACAAGCCCGTGTTGTAGAGCGTGTCAAGTGTAGAGTTTGCCCTAGATAGTTCTCTTTCTTATTTTCTTCTTATGTATTTCTAAGTGAGTGTGTAACACCCTGATACTCCATATAAGTACTATACATATACCTAGTATACATACAATACGTATATAAAGTATAAGAATGTTACTTTTAGATTCAATTTAAAAAAAACCTTTATCCAAGTTCATCAAATTATACATTAATTTAAAACACATTTACAAAAGTCAGTATTCTTATTTATCAAAACTTCATTCATCCATATGAATATATATATTAACTCAAAAATACAATATAATTTAAAATTACACATGTATGCATCACCTTCTAGTTGGTCTCGAGACACCCTTACCCTTCTCGTGGCATAACAGCTAGACTTCCAGATCAACCGCATACATACCTGCGCGATTAAACATCCGCGCTAAGCCCGAAAGCTTAGTAGTACAAATAAATACTAAAACACATTTTACCATAAGAATCATACCTTATATTTTTAGCATTATGTTTTATGGTTCTCTTACCACGTTTTCCTTTCTCAATGCATTCTTCATATGTTCCCACTAATTTCACAATTATTATACATAATTATATAAAGCCTTTACAACACAGTACTTTCCCTTTCTATCTCATATGCATATAAACATACATCATTTCAACCAAAATACCATTCAACGACCTATTCAACACCTTTATGAAAGCAATTCTCACACATTCCTTATTCATATATATATTCTACACATCATACTATATTTTTATAAAATCATATATCAACAAAGTCCCTCAAACATATTCACCTTCAATACATCAATGCACATATTGCAAAATCATACTTTATAACATTCTTTTATCCACAATTCATCAGACATGAATCATACTTCCAATAAAGGCAGTTATAGATCTCATTACTCATTTATTTCAACATTTGAATATTACATTGACAACAAAGACAGACTCGGGCCCAAACAACACACTAATATGTTATTCAAAGTTTAGAGTTACTGCTTTGGTTCATAATCACAATAATCAAGCCCGTAGGCATCATGTATCAATAACTCTATCCATGGATAGTGTAACAGACCCAGTCTCTTGGACCATCAACTCCACATGAGGAGATCCTCAACCCGGCAAGACTGTTACCTGTAACAGACCCAGTCTCTTGGACCATCAACTCGACTAACCTCGAGGAGATCCTCAACCCGGCAAGACTATTACCAATTATATATCTCATAATCATAATTATCATAGTGTAACAGACCCAGTCTCTTGGACCTCATTTCATCTCAAATTAAAGAGATCCTCAACCCGGCAAGACTGTTACCTTTCATTTTATAGGCATGCCTCCAAACCCAGAACTCTGAAATTGAATAACACATTAGTTACACAATTCATTTATTATTTCATTATCCATCTCATTCTCAATTGAATCATAATCTAGGCAAACATGCCTCATTTATCACAATTGAATCATCATAGCCAATCACAATGGCTTTACATCACATCTGTGTTATAATAGCCAATGACAATGGCTTCATATTTCATTTGAATCATCATAGCCAATGACAATGGCTTCTCATTTCATTTGATTTCAATTCTCATTTCATCTTTCATCACAACATCACATCTTTCACATAACACATTACAATTTACAAAGTTCACAATACATAAAACATAACATTGTTCATATAGTATCTTAAACATCATTGTTATCATCATATCACATTGATCAATTCATCACTCAACAATACATAATCAATGGCATTGCACATACCTTTTTCCATGATCATTATATCTTCCACATTTCCTATATCATCATTGTTATATACAAAACAATTTACATTATACATGAATATAGAATCTTCTATATACATTTGGTTGGATCATTATTGTTTTAAGTGTGTTTAGGTATAAAAGACCTCTGAAGATCCAACAATGTATGAAGAACAAATAACAAACACCCAAGCTAACACCCTCAAGGGACACGGCCAAGCTTGTGGCCGTGTCTCTCAATCCAAACATCCAGTAGCAAACACGGTCAAAGGACACGGCCAAGCCAGTGGCCGTGTCTCTCAATCCAATTCAAGCAGTAGCAAACACGGGCAGTGGACACGGCCAAGCCAGTGGCCGTGTCTCTCAACACAACAATCCAGTAGCAGACACAGGCAAGGGACACGGCCGTGTCTCTCCAAAAATCATCCAACACGGCCGAGTTTGCCCTAACTTGGCCGTGTCTCTCATGACTTGGCCATGTTCTTCAATGAATTAAAGGCCAAACACTTCCAAATTCATCTAACCCAAACCCAACCTCAACATTTCATCATTTACCTCACAATTTTCTCAACTTATCATCACTTAAATATCAATTCAACATCTTTACATACTTCACTCTTTCATTATCTTCACTTTACACACTAATTATACCAAACATAACCTCAATCCACAAGAATTCAAAACAAGAAGATAAGAATTTAGATATATACATATAATCAATAAAATCAACTCAAAAGGGAGTACTTACTTGAATAGCTTGCTAAATCTTCAATATCCACTTGCAAACATCTTGATATCCTTAATCTTTGGTGTAACTAGAAGCAAAATCATCTTTCTCTTTCTAGCTTATCTCTCTCTCTCTCTCTCTCTCGTTTACAAAGGAAAAGAAGAAGCAGAGGAAGAAAGAACGTTCTCGTTCTTTCTTTCGTTTCTCTCATATATATATATATAATAATAATAATAATAATAATAATAATAATAATAATAATAATAATACTTAATATTTCTCAAATAACCTCCACCACACATAATTTTCCAACTTTTGACTTTCTTCTTCTCTTTTCTTTTTGTCCTTATTATCATTATTATTATTATTAACTAATTATACAAATATATATACACAACTCACTTTCCTACACCATTTTATATCCCATGTATATGTGATGTATATGTATATGTCTTATATATATATATTATCTTTATATTTCCCATACATACATATACATTAAATCCAAATGCAACAACATTAACTCCAAAACTCTTAGGGTCTATTCCGGGATATTACAATTCTCTCCCCCTTAAATAATTTCGTCCTCGAAATTATCTAGCACACTAACAATCCATTTGGAACAAATCACCATCTTAATTTATCAACTTACATAACTTTTACTCTCCCCCTTTTAGTCAATCATAACTTATCATTATATATCTATTTTTATCTTATAACTTTCTCAACAGAGCAACCAAGATAGCTCATTACATTCCCAATGAATTTTCTTTTATACACTAATCAACTCATCTTATAATCTATATATTCCATTCATCTATTACATTCAAGATATATCACTTCATCTCTTTATAGATAATCAACTTTAACCTTGGAAATTTTTTTGAATTATATCATACTATTGCTTATCTTGTCATTACAATCACTGTCTAAATAAACATTTATCAAACCTCAATGGATAACAAGATCCTTATTTTTCACACATGGAGTTACTTCTTTAGCATGTTTTTCACTTAACTTACATATTAATACATTACCTTTTTTAATTATTTGATAAATAACCAATCTTTTCCCTTTTTATCATGATTAACAACTACTCTAATTCCATTTATTCATGTCCAATCACACTTTAAAATTTTACATCATATACATTATCACGTAAATAATTGTACCCTTGGTATAAATATACATATTGAATCTCAATGATGATTCATAATCTTAGCCAAATCCAGATCAATTGATCCATCTATCACAATATACCCACGTTCTAATCTTGTTCACATCCAATCAACGATTAATTAATCTAACCTTTCACAAAATTTCACAATTTTTATATATATACATATAACTTAATTCCATTAGAGCAAACTTATATTCAATTTCTAATCTCCTTCAATCCATTTTCAGTCAATATCATACGTTATATCTATAACTCATTTACTCAAATCTTGAGTTCATTCCCTTAAACCTTAAGTTACATACCATAAACATATTCAATATAACTTTCATTCATATATTATAATTTCTCCCTTCTTAATATCTCTTCACATTTCCTATCATTGGTATATTTATTTTGTTTACCTTTTTGTCATATTATTCACAGTTGTAACCAAGTTCTTAATAATAAAATAATAAGATACAACTTTATCCATCATAAATTTTAACTACACTCCTCAACCATAATCTCAATCTCATCAAATCTGTATTACAATCATTTTATCCAAGACCCAAATCCATGGATAACAAATTAACCGATCAAATATACTGAACAGAACACATAGCTTTAAGAGATTAATGTTCAAGCCCGGGACTTTCAAATCAATACTGTTCTTTATATAATTCTATTCTCAATCTTTACACATACAAAGCTAAAGTGTATTATAAGATTTATATAGTCCTTCTTTACATTTTTAGTATAACAGAAATTAACACATTCCAACTCCGTTTCAGCCAATTTGCACTCACTTATATGATCCTTATCAACTTAATTCATGCTTCAGCACTATTACTATATACATATTCAATCATAATAGTTTCCACTGTCCACTATTACTCAAGTCCATTTCATACTTACTATCATCACATAATCCATCTAACTTTGCACAGTTCAAGACCTAATCTCTCTTAGGTCCACTCATACATACAACATCATTTCCATAACACTAATTCTATAATAATACCACATACATATTCATAAGTCACCTTCATAATGTGATTCACACACTTGTTTATATCTCATAATTTCATTCATATTGAAAAACTCAATTCACATAGCATATACATGTATACACTTAATTATATGCTCTTATTCTATTTTCTTTTGTCATACATTCCATACAAATTTAATGTTTATTACTTTCTTTCAAACACTATCATTCTCGTTTCTTCAATATAATGTAAAATATTTATCCTCCAAACAAATATATATATATATATATATTCTAACCATAATAACATTTCACATACATCTCATTCAGAATCCTTATGTGACATCTCTTTCACTTTTGTTTTTAAAAGTGTTTAATATACCTTCATATCCATTTTTACTCTTTCCACTCAAATGACTTAAAATAACTCATTTTCATTTGCTTACTCACTTTCTTAATTATTTCAAAACAAATTCTCATATCATTAATCACATTACTCAATTCATAATACTTTCATATGCAATACTAGTCATTCCACCTAGCTCATGTATTGAATATACATTAAACTATCAATATCCAAATAATCTTTATCAAATTCCACTAAAACTTTAACTTTTCAACTTACTACTTTGCTTAAACTTCAATTTACCAAACTCATCTTTTCTTAATATCACTTTAAAAACATCTTACGTATATATATCACAAAGCAATATCAAAATATATACTTTTCACAATTACCAAGCTCATTTCAAAATCTCAAATATCACATATTATCATCATTACCATGAGCTTTCATAATATCAAAGCATCTCACATTTTTAACATTAAATTCACATTATTTACAATATAATCACGATACCAATTTATATTCTTACTTAACCAATATCATCTCTTTTTCCTTTAAACAAAACCTTAACTGTATATATATATCCCAACTTTACATAATCACACTTTGTCTCTACTAATCAACTCATTCAATATTCCACCACACTCTCCTCATTAATAATATAACTTTCGATATTAACAAATTCAACATTAATTCCTCTGTCTAGCAAACTCAACATTAGCTGACCACATAAACTTTATTCTAAGGAAGTTCAAAGTGTAGAAGAAAGAGTACATACTCTTATCTTGATTTGATTTCAACTCATTTTCAACTTTATTCTTCTTTTTTTTTTGTATGTTTCAATTCACATTATGTCCTACATAATATTGCTCATAAACATCAACATTACATTCCATGTTGCACACAACATGACATTTTTCATATGCATCATCAATATACATACATCACATTACATTACATTTCACCATTCGTTTCCCATAATCAATTAGATACTATGCCTCAATTATAATTCATTTCTAACATCATTGCCAACAATCATGATTTCTCATTACATCCAAAATAGTATATACATATATCATCAACTATTTTGAACATCTTTTATAACACAAATATTCTACAACTCATATAATGCCACGTCCGAGACCAAACTAGGTGTGAATGCATATGCATGTATTACCAATTGCATTTCAAAACTTTTCCTTTTTACTTCTCTTTAGGCCTTTCAAAACTTTCTCTTTTTAATTTTACTTAGGCCGAGAATCTAGAACCTAAGCTCTGATACCAAAATAATTGTAACACCCTGATACTCCATATAAGTACTATACATATACCTAGTATACATACAATACGTATATAAAGTATAAGAATGTTACTTTTAGATTCAATTTAAAAAAAAACCTTTATCCAAGTTCATCAAATTATACATTAATTTAAAACACATTTACAAAAGTCAGTATTCTTATTTATCAAAACTTCATTCATCCATATGAATATATATATTAACTCAAAAATACAATATAATTTAAAATTACACATGTATGCATCACCTTCTAGTTGGTCTCGAGACACCCTTACCCTTCTCGTGGCATAACAGCTAGACTTCCAGATCAACCGCATACATACCTGCGCGATTAAACATCCGCGCTAAGCCCGAAAGCTTAGTAGTACAAATAAATACTAAAACACATTTTACCATAAGAATCATACCTTATATTTTTAGCATTATGTTTTATGGTTCTCTTACCACGTTTTCCTTTCTCAATGCATTCTTCATATGTTCCCACTAATTTCACAATTATTATACATAATTATATAAAGCCTTTACAACACAGTACTTTCCCTTTCTATCTCATATGCATATAAACATACATCATTTCAACCAAAATACCATTCAACGACCTATTCAACACCTTTATGAAAGCAATTCTAACACATTCCTTATTCATATATATATTCTACACATCATACTATATTTTTATAAAATCATATATCAACAAAGTCCCTCAAACATATTCACCTTCAATACATCAATGCACATATTGCAAAATCATACTTTATAACATTATTTTATCCACAATTCATCAGACATGAATCATACTTCCAATAAAGGAAGTTATAGATCTCATTACTCATTTATTTCAACATTTGAATATCACATTGACAACAAAGACAGACTCGGGCCCAAACAACACACTAATATGTTATTCAAAGTTCAGAGTTACTGCTTTGGTTCATAATCACAATAATCAAGCCCGTAGGCATCATGTATCAATAACTCTATCCATGGATAGTGTAACAGACCCAGTCTCTTGGACCATCAACTCCACATGAGGAGATCCTCAACCCGGCAAGACTGTTACCTGTAACAGACCCAGTCTCTTGGACCATCAACTCGACTAACCTCGAGGAGATCCTCAACCCGGCAAGACTGTTACCAATTATATATCTCATAATCATAATTATCATAGTGTAACAGACCCAGTCTCTTGGACCTCATTTCATCTCAAATTAAAGAGATCCTCAACTCGGCAAGACTGTTACCTTTCATTTTATAGGCATGCCTCCAAACCCAGAACTCTGAAATTGAATAACACATTAGTTACACAATTCATTTATTATTTCATTATCCATCTCATTCTCAATTGAATCATAATCTAGGCAAACATGCCTCATTTATCACAATTGAATCATCATAGCCAATCACAATGGTTTTACATCACATTTGTGTTATAATAGCCAATGACAATGGCTTCATATTTCATTTGAATCATCATAGCCAATGACAATGGCTTCTCATTTCATTTGATTTCAATTCTCATTTCATCTTTCATCACAACATCACATCTTTCACATAACACATTACAATTTACAAAGTTCACAATACATAAAACATAACATTGTTCATATAGTATCTTAAACATCATTGTTATCATCATATCACATTGATCAATTCATCACTCAACAATACATAATCAATGGCATTGCACATACCTTTTTCCATGATCATTATATCTTCCACATTTCCTATATCATCATTGTTATATACAAAACAATTTACATTATACATGAATATAGAATCTTCTATATACATTTGGTTGGATCATTATTGTTTTAAGTGTGTTTAGGTATAAAAGACCTCTGAAGATCCAACAATGTATGAAGAACAAATAACAAACACCCAAGCTAACACCCTCAAGGGACACGGCCAAGCTTGTGGCCGTGTCTCTCAATCCAAACATCCAGTAGCAAACACGGTCAAAGGACACGGCCAAGCCAGTGGCCGTGTCTCTCAATCCAATTCAAGCAGTAGCAAACACGGGCAGTGGACACGGCCAAGCCAGTGGCCGTGTCTCTCAACACAACAATCCAGTAGCAGACACGGGCAAGGGACACGGTCGTGTCTCTCCAAAAATCATCCAACACGGCTGAGTTTGCCCTAACTTGGCCGTGTCTCTCATGACTTGGCCGTGTTCTTCAATGAATTAAAGGCCAAACACTTCCAAATTCATCTAACCCAAACCCAACCTCAACATTTCATCATTTACCTCACAATTTTCTCAACTTATCATCACTTAAATATCAATTCAACATCTTTACATACTTCACTCTTTCATTATCTTCACTTTACACACTAATTATACCAAACATAACCTCAATCCACAAGAATTCAAAACAAGAAGATAAGAATTTAGATATATACATATAATCAATAAAATCAACTCAAAAGGGAGTACTTACTTGAATAGCTTGCTAAATCTTCAATATCCACTTGCAAACATCTTGATATCCTTAATCTTTGGTGTAACTAGAAGCAAAATCATCTTTCTCTTTCTAGCTTCTCTCTCTCTCTCTCTCTCTCTCGTTTACAAAGGAAAAGAAGAAGCAGAGGAAGAAAGAACGTTCTCGTTCTTTCTTTCGTTTCTCTCATATATATATATATATAATAATAATAATAATAATAATAATAATAATACTTAATATTTCTCAAATAACCTCCACCACACATAATTTTCCAACTTTTGACTTTCTTCTTCTCTTTTCTTTTTGTCCTTATTATCATTATTATTATTAACTAATTATACAAATATATATACACAACTCACTTTCCTACACCATTTTATATCCCATGTATATGTGATGTATATGTATATGTCTTATATATATATATTATCTTTATATTTCCCATACATACATATACATTAAATCCAAATGCAACAACATTAACTCCAAAACTCTTAGGGTCTATTCCGGGATATTACAGAGTGTGTATGATCACCTTTGGAATAGGTTTTGAAGAGAGTTGAGCTACCTTTATTCAAGTATTGAGAGTTATCTTGGAAGAGGAGTTGATAGAGTAGTGTTGTTGCTTTAAGAGGTAAGTACAAACTTTGAATGATTGCATACATGTACATGACATTGGGACTTAACACATTTAGTTGAAAAATGTGTTAAGTTACTTGATACATTGTTGATGGATGAGTTATATGTTGTGATATGCATAATGTGAATTTTATTGATGTATCAATGCAATTGAGTAAAGTATTGTATATGAAAAGAAATGTGGAAATAGGTGATATGATATGTGAAAACATAATGTAACCAATCGATATTGAGATGAAATAGAAGAATGAGAAAAGATGATATTATTATAAGGCAATGAGCCTATTTTGATTATGAGAAATGAAATGAGATAAATGAATTAATTGTGTACCTAGTATGTTATTCAATTTTCAGAGTTTTGGGTTTGGCGGCATGCCTATGAATTGCTGGACAGGTGAAAAGACTAGGTCCTAAGCTGAGTCCAGCTGAAAAATGTGAAATATGATGTTTTTGAGGTGAAAAGACTGAGTTGTAAGCCTCACAAACTGTAACAGTCTAGCCAGGTTGAGGACCAAGAAACTGGGGCCCTATGATCTAGCCGGGTTGAGGTCTAAGAGACTGGGTCTGTTACAATCCATGGATATATATTGCCTACGGGGCTAGACACATGGTGTCATTATGGACCAAAATAGTAACTCTAAACTTTGAATAGTATATTAGTTTCGTTTTGGGCCCATGTTTGTCTTTGTTTAATGTGAATTATGAAATGTGATGCAAATGATTAATATATTGAAATATATAATGTAATGAGTTGACATATTCATATGTATTGTGTATGAGCATCGCATTGATTTATATTGAATCAAAGTTTGTACCACTAAGCTTTCTGCTTTGCGCGATTGTGGTTCATCGCGCAGGTGGCAGGGTAGATCCGGTTGTGCCGGAGGGCTCGTCTAGACCGAGTCGAGTCTAGGCTTGAGTTGTGAGAGCAGTGTTGAGTTGTAGGCATCACGATCAGAGACGAACTGCCAGCATGTATAAATTCATATTTTTGTACTTATTGATTTTGATGTAAACATATATATTTTCCGCTGCTTAATTAACAAATATTTTGAACAGACTGTTTTAGATAAGCTTTTGGGTACTAATGTTATATATATGTATTTTAACGAAAAAATATTTTCTCTATTACTATTTATAATATAGGTTGAATGTTTAAAGTTTATTCGGACTGACTTATGATGCATATATATTAAAGACTAAAGTTTTGGGTTGTTTAGAAATGAACCGTAGCACCACTTTATCCGGTATGCGTATATCGCTTGATGTGCGGGCGTATGCGGTGTGCGTATATTGGGTGTGGAGGTGTTACAGATTTGATTTGGATACTTGGACCCGAGACTGGGTACTTGGACCCGGGATTGGATTTGATTTGGGTACTTGGACTCGAGATTGATTTTATTTAGGTACTTGGACCCGAGATTTATTTGATTTGGGTACTTGGACCCGAGAATAATTTGGGTTTTGGACCCGGTTTAAGTTATGGACGGAAAAAGATTTGGGTTTTGGACCCGAGATGATTTGGGTTCTGGACCCGGTTCGAGTTCTAGACTCGAAAAAGATTTGGGTTCTGGACTTGGGATGATTTGGGTTCAGGACCCGAGATTTAACTAAAATAATTTTCAAAAAATTTAGCTAATTTTTACCATGCACATATCTTCTCCTTCCCCCTACGTGTAAAAATATTTAAATAGTACAAAAAAAATATTTATATACACGCAACTTTTTGAATGAATAAATTGAACAATTGAATTTACTGTTTATTTATTGTGTAGTCACTATTAATACACTATTTATAAATAGTAAATCTTACTTTTGATGAATAGTAAAATTTTACTATTCATAAATAGTAAAATTTACTTTTTATCAATAGTAATTTACTATATATAAATAGTAAAATTTACTATTATCAATAGTAATTTACTATGCATAAATAGTAAATTTACTATTTATCAATAGTAAAATTTACTTTTTGAATTTTGTTTTTTTCCTTTGCCGTTCCTCTATATAAGCACCTCATTTCTTCATTTTATTTTTATAAAGAGTTCGTATCTTTTCTTTCAAACTAAACACTGTCAGTATTATAAGGTTCATAAATCTCAAGCAGTTACCATGTCAGTCGTTCAACACTCTTCAAGGCATAGGACTCGGTCAAATAATGAATTAATTTCTTACCTTCGAGATAATGAAATTGTGCAAATTTCGATGTTACCCGGCATGCATCTCCATCGAAGTTTCAAAGATAAAACACTAGCAAGTGGTACTTTTCCGTACATATAAGTAATTTATTGCAAAATTTGTTAGTATAATTATATTCATATAGATTACACAAGAGTAAGTATGTAGCAGAATTTATTTGACAAAATTTATAAATTTATGCATGAAAAATGATTGTGTAAGAATGAAACACATCAATTGTTGTGCGAGAAGTTATTTGTCTATGTCCCCTTTTTATTTATTTTTATTTATTACCCTTTTTTATTTTATTATTTTTTATCGTTACTATTACTTTACATATTTATACAAAAGTATTTTATTTTAATTTAATAATAATTTTTTATTATTTTATTCTTATTTTATTTATTTATTATTGCTTTATATATTTATACAAAATTATTTTATCTTATTATTATTTTTTATTACATATATTTTTTATTATTTAATTTAATTAATAATTATTTTTAACATTTAACATATTCTATATTATTTACTATTTCATATTACTATTATTTACTTTTTATTTATTTATTATTATAGTTATACTTACTTTTTTATTTTTAAAGTGTGTGTGTGAAATTACATGTGTACTTATCTGGACTTACCTGCATTTGGGCAGCATGATGGTTGCGATATCAAAGTAGGAGGAAATATTCACAAGGCCCGTAAGTGGTATGACCAGGCCCTGCCCTCAGTAAAGAGAATGGTGCAGGAAAGTAGTTTTGAGGACTTCATTTTGCAATTACCAGCACGGGGCTATCAAATAGACCGGAGCGTGATCCAGGCACTTGCAGAATGATGGGTTGACACAACTCATACTTTTCACTTGCCCATTGGAGAGATGATAGTTGGTTCGGTTGACTTTGCTCTTACAGCTGGCCTCCGATGTGATGGAACCCCTGTCCCTTTAACCTGCAATATTCTGAAAGAAGAAGAAATCCAACAATTGATCAGTGTCAAGCCCCAATATAGAAGGTCGTATAAGATCCGATATGAGCCCATCCGAGAGTAATGGATAAAGTACTGTAACACCCCTATATCCCGTATACGTACACAGCATGCTAATACGATCGTAATATACATATACTGAATATAGAAATGCTACGATATACTTAATAAATGACTCATCCCTTTTACAAAAACATGAACAAGTTTAAATCATTTAAAAGAAATTATAAAAGACAAAAGATAAAATGTTTAATTAAAAGCAGCGGAAAATATAACAAATATTTACAAATACTTATACATTAAAACTCAAGTTTTACAAAACATAAAGTATATACATGTTTGGCAGTATGTCTTTGATCTTTAAGCTCCACTATCAACACCTCAAGATCTAGACTCTACTCGGCCTAGATGAACTCTCCGGTTCTTCCCTGTCACCTGTGCGATAAACCACAATCGCGCTAAGCCAACGGCTTAGTGGTACAAACTACAATGATATCATGCTATAATGAAATGCCAATGTCATACTTTTCAACATACAAGTGATTCTCAAGAATCTCATATTTCATGATATTACTTTTCATCGTATCAAACATTTGTGTCATCAATTATAGAACATATTGAACTCAAAACAAGCCTAGATCTCAATATTTATTTATTTCATCATTTATAAATCACATGGAAAACAAAGACAAGCAAGGGCCCAAAAAGAAACTAATATGTTATTCAAAGTTCAGAGTTACTGCTTTGGTCCATATCATAATCATCAAGCCCGTAGGCAACATATATATATATATATCTATCCATGGATAGCGTAACAGACCCAGTCTCTTGGACCTCAACCAGGTTAGAACCGAGGAAATCCTCAACCCGGATAGACTATTACTGTTTTTGAGGCTTACGACCCAGTCTTTTCACCCCAAAAACATCACATTTCACATTTATCATTTCACATATTTCAACTGGAATCGGCTTACGACCTGGTCTTTTCACCTATCCAGTGATTCATTGGCATGCCACCAAACTCAGAACTCTAAAAGTTGAATAACACATTAGACACACAATCTTTTCATTTATTTATATCTTTATACATTTCTTTCTCAATTCATTTCATTCTCATAATCAAATAGGCAATCATGCCTCCTTTATCTCATTTGCATTATCATAGCCAACAACCATGGCCTCATATCTCATAATAACTCAAATCACATTAATACAATTCATCATATCACCATATCTTTCACATTTCATATTCCATATTTCATATAGACAAATATGCTTTAACCATTCCATTATGTCTCAATTAATCATTTAAGTACTCACAATCAATTACATTGAACATCCATTAAGAATGATCATCATTGATATATATTTACATAGCAATTTACCTTATTCATAGATTTAGAATCTTCAACATACATTCCACATAATCCACATTATGCACAACATAGCATTATTCATATGCATCATTAATGTTCACATTATATCCAACATAACATTATTAATAAACATCAATAATACATTAGATTTCTTAACACATTTACAATCAAATGTATGTTAAGTCTCAACATCATATGAATGTATGCAATAATGTAGTTTGTACTTACCTTAAGCACCACTTATACAAATCTATACACTTCTTTTTCCAAGAATTCTTCACTTCTTAAATTAGGGCAAATCACCTTCTTCCAAAACCTAGTCCAAAAATGATACAATACATGAATTCCAATTCAATTTATCACTTATTAACCTCATCTTAGACCTTTGGATCACAAATTACAACTCAACATCACTAACTAAAGCCCACGGCCATGGCCACCCCAACCCCCACAGGCGTGGGTTAGAGAATGGATCTGCCTCCCTTGCTCCAAACCTCCACGGCCATGGCTACAAATGGCCACGGCCATGGCAACCAAGGCCACGGGCGTGGCACCCAAAGTGCTACTGCTTCTGACCAAATTCACATATTCTAGGCTTACAACTCCAACAAACACAAACAACATGAAGATCTATGAAAATAATTGATCAAACTCAAGTTAAACATCATTTACAACTTCAAAACCCTAAAACCAACATCACTCTTACTCTTTCCATACCAACATCAACTTAACTTATTATCTTCAAACCAAAACCAACACCACAATCAATTAAATCAAACATACTTCAACATACTACAATCAACACAACCCTCTTTTCAAACATCAACAATCAAACTTTTACACAACATCAAATAAACAAGAGAAATCAAGAGAGAACTTACCAAAATTGATGAATCTTCAAAATTTTCCAGCTCAATCACTTGAATCTTCCTTCAATTTGAAACTTGGAACTCAAAACAACCTCTTGCTCTCTTGTCTTGGTGATACCCGGCCACACAAAAGAAAAGAAGAAAATGAAAGATACAAAAGAAGCAAAGTCAAATTTCTCTTCTCTTTAAACCTCCACCAAGCATTCCAAATAAAAAATTACTTAAATACCCTCTTCTATTCATTATAACTCCCTTTCATTTATTATCCTTTTTAGTTATTTCATAAATAACAAAATAAATATCTTCTTCTTTTGACCATCCATTTTGACTTGTATATATATGTTGTATATATTCCCATATATACAACATATACATTTCTCTCTTAAATTCTTTTCTCTTTCAAAATTAACATATATATTAAATCCAAATAAAACAACAATTATATCAAAACTTCTAGGGCACATTTTGGGATATTACAATTGTCCCCCTCTAAAAAGAAATTTCGTCCTCGAAATTACCTGCTATTATGTCTGAAACAGTTGAGGATACTGATCTCGCATTGCTTGCTCGCTCTCCCAAGTTACTTCTTCTCTTCCATGATTTTTCTAAAGAACCTTCACGAGTGGCACTTTCTTATGTCTCAACTCTTTTACTTCGTGTCCCAAAATAGCAACTGGTTCTTCTTCAAATGTCAGATCCGAGCTCACCTCAATAGATTTAACTGATCTATACCTCCGCAACATAGAAACATGGAATACATTATGGATTCTATCCAACTCAGGTGGCAAAGCAAGACGATAAGCAACTGGCCCAACTCTTTCTAAAACTTCATACGGTCCAATGAAACGAGGACTCAGCTTCCCTTTTCGACCAAATCTCAATATCTTTTTCCAAGGAGACGCTTTCAAAAATACTCTATCTCCAATATCAAACTCTATGTCTTTCCTCTTCAAATCTGAATAAGATTTCTGTCGGTCTGAAGCCGCTTTTAACTGATCCCGAATTATCTTCACTTTCTCTTCAGTCTCTTTAACCAAATCAGGACCAATTAACTTGCCCTCTCCAATTTCATTCCAACATAAAGGTGTTTTGCATCTTCTACCATACAATGCCTCAAATGGTGCCATACCAATACTGGATTGATGATTGTTGTTGTAAGCAAATTCCACAAGTGGCAAAAATCTATCCCAACTTCTAGAGAAATCAACGACACAACTTCTCAACATATCCTCAATAATCTGTATCACTCTCTCTGACTGCCCATCTGTCTGTGGATGGAAAGCGGTACTAAAGTGTAATCGAGAACCCAATGCATCATGTAAACTCTTCCAAAACCTCGAAGTAAACTGGGGATCTCGATCAGACACTAAAGAAATTGGGACTCCATGCAACTTCACTATTTCACTGATATACAGCTCAGCCAACCTTTCAAGAGAATAGTCCATTCTAACAGGAAGGAAATGAGCTGTCTTTGTCAACCGATCAACAATCACCCAAATGACATCATGCTTTTTCTGAGTCAATGGTAAACCAGATACAAAATCCATTGTTATTCTCTCCCATTTCCATTCAGGCACTGTTAAAGGTTGAAGTAACCCTGTTGGAACTTGATGCTCAACTTTCACCCTCTGACACGTGAAACATTTGGACACAAATTCCGCTATGTCTCTCTTCATACCAGACCACCAGTAGTGCTGTTTCAAATCATGGTACATCTTTGTACTTCTAGGATTTATAGTAAAAACTGATTGATGTGCTTCTTTCAAAATGATCTTTCTCAAACTATTATCATTAGAAACACATAACCTATCCTTGAACTAAAGACTACCATCATTTTTCACATGAAAATTTCGGCTCTCCCCATTTCGGCAATCCGATACAATTTTTTGAATTCTCTCATCTGCCAATTGAGCCTCCTTTATCTGATCCAACAATACTGGTCTCAACTGTAGCTGAGCCAATAATGCACCATCATCACATACTTCAAAACTAGCATGCAATGCTCTCAACTCGACAAGCAACGAGAGCAAATAAATAGCCAAACCTGCTAAAGATTTTCGACTCAAGGCATCAACAACTACATTCGCCTTACCAGGATGGTAATCAATCAAGCAGTCATAGTCTTTAATCAGTTCTAACCATCACCTTTGCCGAAGATTCAGCTCCTTCTGAACACCCAAATATTTCAAACTTTTGTGATCCGTATAGATAAAACATTTCTCCCCATATAAATAGTGTCGCCAAATCTTCAAAGCAAACACTATAGCTGCCAATTCCAAATCATGAGTCGGATAATTAAGCTCATGTCGCTTCAACTGCCGAGAAGCATAAGCTATGACTTTACCCTCTTGCATCAAAACACATCCCAAACCATTATGTGAAGCATCACTATAAATCACATATGGTTTATCTTCTACGGGTAAAGTAAGAACAGGTGCTTGAGTTAACATTTCTTTCAACTGCTCAAAGCTAGCTTGACACTGATCCGTCCACACAAATCTAACTCCCTTTCGAAGCAATTTGGTGAGTGGAATAGCTATCAAAGAAAAACCTTTCACAAACCGTCGATAATAGCCTGCCAAACCCAGAAAACTTCTAACTTCAGTTACAGACTTTGGTGGACTCCAATTCAAAATAGCTTCAATTTTACTTGGATCGACTCTTATACCATCCGCTGAAACTATATGACCCAGAAAAGTAACTTGGTCAAGCCAAAACTCACATTTTGACAGCTTAGCATACAACTGCTTCTCTCTCAAGATCTGTAACATAATCCGCAGATGCTTGTCATGCTCCTCCTTATTACGTGAGTACACCAAAATATCATCAATGAAAACCACCACAAACTGATCCAGATAGGGCCTAAACACCCTATTCATCAAATCCATGAAAGCTGCAGGTGCATTCGTCAACCCAAAAGGCATTACTAAAAACTCATAATGCCCATACCTAGTGCGGAAAGCTGTCTTAGAAACATCTTCAGCTTTAACCCTTAACTGATGGTACCCTGATCTCAAATCAATCTTGGAAAACACCGCTGCTCCTTTCAATTGATCAAAGAGATCATCAATCCTAGGAAAAGGATATTTATTCTTAATAGTCACTTTGTTCAATTACCTATAATCAATGCATAACCTCATAGTACCATCCTTCTTCTTCACAAACAACACAGGAGCTCCCCAAGGAGAAACACTGGGGCGAATAAACCCTTTATCCAACAACTCCTGTAACTGCACCTTCAACTCTCTCAATTCAGCACGTGACATTCGATAAGGAGTGATAGAGATGGGAGTGGTACCAGGTAACAGATCGATACCAAACTCAACCTCTCTCTCAGGGGGTAACCCTGGCAACTCCTCAGGAAACACATCCGAAAAATCTGCAACTGTGGATATTTTATCAAGTTGAGAACCTACTACCCTAGTATCCACAACATGAGCAAGATAAGCTTCACACCCTTTTCTAATCAACTTTCTAGCTGTTACAGCTGATACAAACAAGGATGCAAGTTGTCTCTGCTCACTAGATACTATCACATCCCTACCATCACTGGTTCTCAAAGTAACACACTTCTTTTGACAATCTACCACAGCTCCATAATTAGACAGCCAATCCATGCCTAAGATCAAATCATATTCTTTAAAAGGCATTTCAATCAGATCACCAAGAAACTCCTCACCCTGCACCACAACTGCACTATCACGGTGCACCTTACTAACAACCACACTATGTCCTAAAGGATTTGTCACCAAAACATCAAATCCTAAGGATTCTGAATGCAATTTAGACACAGGCAATATGGATGCACTTATGTATGAATGAGTAGATCCTGGATCAATTAAAGCAAGTACTGAAATGCCAAATAAAGAAAATGTACCCGCTATGACTACTGAAGCATCTGGCTGCCTCTGCATCACATACACCCTCTGAGAAGATCCGGCTTCATCTGGCCTACTGCCTCCGGATGATGATCCTCCTCTCTGACTATACCCGGATCGACCACCCCTACTGAAACCTCTGCCTCCTTGACCACCCCTGCTGACACTGGGTCGAGAGGCTGCAGACTCAGCCTGCCTCTGCTCCTGCATCTCAGGACACTCCCTAATGAAATGATCAGGTGATCCACACCTGAAACACACAGCTGATCTACTAATCTTCCAGCAAACACCCACATGGTTTCTACCACAAAACTCACATGTAGGTGGAGTAGACCTCTGAATTACTGGAGTCGGAGCACTAGCTATAGAAGCTATAGGTCTCGGTCTCTGTCTCTAATACTGCACTTACCTACCCGGCTGTCTCTAACTCCTACTGATTCTTGGAACAAAACTTCCTCTACCCCTCTTCACAGATGAAGACCCTGCCTCAAACTGGGGTCTCCTGACCCTGGTTTCCTCCTCAGTAGCAGCTGCTACAATGCTCTGTGCTCTCTCAACACTTCTAGCTGCTGCAACTAGCTGAGAGAAATCCTGGTACCGAGAACCAGCCATGATGCACACAATAGAGGGCCTCAATCACTCCTCAAACCTTCTGCACCGGTCTATTTCATCAGAGATAATTCCCCCGGCATAGCGACTCAACCGGATGTACTCAATCTCATATTCTGTTACCGTCCGGTTGTCTTGCCTCAAATTCAAGAATTCCATCTTCTTAATATCTTTATACTCCCTCGGAGTATATTTCTGCTCGAACTCCCTCAGAAAATCCCCATATGATAATGTAGGTGGATCATCCATGGCATGAGGAACCATTTTCCACCAGTCATAGGCATCTTTCTGTAAGAGGGATCTGGCATAGTCAAACTTCTCATTCGAAGTGGCTCGCAACTGAATGAATATCCTCTGCACCTTATCCAACCACTGCTCAGCCACTGCAGGATCGGTAGTGCACAAGAAATCTTCAGCCCCATATTTTCTCAACTTGTCATAATGTCTTACCGGCACCTGAGGCTGTGGTGGTGGTGGTGGCTGCACTGGAGCTTACCTCAACAGTTCTACCACATGCCTTAACCAACCCGGCGGAGCCTCCTCAGCAGCGGATCTCTCTGGCACAGAAACAGGTGCCTCACTAACCCTCTCAATCCTAGCTCCATCTCTACTCTCCTCAGGAGCTACACTTTCCGCACTACCCTCAACAGACTGTCGTGAATGAGATGCCATCTCTACCTATATGTGCAAACACAGCAGAATATTCCTCATTAAAGATCAAAGACTGCCATACCAAAACATGTATTTTACTTAAAAACCCACTTTAAAAATTAAAATATTCTTTTTCTTACAATATACCTAGGTTGAGAATCTCAAACCTAGGCTCTGATACCAAAACATTTGTAACACCCGTATATCCCGTATACATACACAGCATGCTAATACGATCGTAATATACGTATACTGAATATAGAAATGCTACGATATACTTAACAAATGACTCATCCCTTTTACAAAAACATGAACAAGTTTAAATCATTTAAAAGAAATTATAAAAGACAAAAGATAAAATGTTTAATTAAAAGCAGCGGAAAATATAACAAATATTTACAAATACTTATACATTAAAACTCAAGTTTTACAAAACATAAAGTATATACATGTTTGGCAGTATGTCTTTGATCTTTAAGCTCCACTATCAACACCTCAAGATCTAGACTCTACTTGGCCTAGATGAACTCTCTGGTTCTTCCCTGTCACCTGTGCGATAAACCACAATCGCGCTAAGCCAACGGCTTAGTGGTACAAACTACAATGATATCATGCTATAATGAAATGCCAATGTCATACTTTTCAACATACAAGTGATTCTCAAGAATCTCATATTTCATGATATTACTTTTCATCGTATCAAACATTTGTGTCATCAATTATAGAACATATTGAACTCAAAACAAGCCTAGATCTCAATATTTATTTATTTCATCATTTATAAATCACATGGAAAACAAAGACAAGCAAGGGCCCCAAAAGAAACTAACATGTTATTCAAAGTTCAGAGTTACTGCTTTGGTCCATATCATAATCATCAAGCCCGTAGGCAACATATATATATATATATCTCTATCCATGGATAGCGTAATAGACCCAGTCTCTTGGACCTCAACTTGGTTAGAAACAAGGAAATCCTCAACCCGGCTAGACTGTTACTGTATTTGAGGCTTACGACCCAGTCATTTCACCCCAAAATCATCACATTTCACATTTATCATTTCACATTTTTCAACTGGAATCGGCTTACGACCCGGTCTTTTCACCTATCCAGTGATTCATTGGCATGCCGCCAAACTCAGAACTCTGAAAGTTGAATAACTCATTAGGCACACAATCTTTTCATTTATTTATATCTTTATACATTTCTTTCTCAATTCATTTCATTCTAATAATCAAATAGGCAATCATGCCTCCATTATCTCATTTGCATTATCATAGCCAACAACCATGGCCTCATATCTCATAATAACTCAAATCACATTAATACAATTCATCATATCACCATATCTTTCACATTTCATATTCCATATTTCATATAGATAAACATGCTTTAACCATTCCATTATGTCTCAATTCATCATTTAAGTACTCACAATCAATTACATTGAACATCCATTAAGAATGATCATCATTGATATATATTTACATAGCAATTTACCTTATTCATAGATTTAGAATCTTCAACATACATTCCACATAATCCACATTGTGCACAACATAGCATTATTCATATGCATCATCAATGATCACATTATATCCAACATAACATTATTAATAAACATCAACAATACATTAGATTTCTTAACACATTTACAATCAAATGTATGTTAAGTCTCAACATCATATGAATGTATGGAATAATGTAGTTTGTACTTACCTTAAGAACCACTTATACAAATCTATACACTTCTTTTTCCAAGAATTCTTCACTTCTTAAATTAGGGCAAATCACCTTCTTCCAAAACCTAGTCCAAAAATGATACAATACATGAATTCCAATTCAATTTATCACTTATTAACCTCATCTTAGACCCTTGGATCACAAATTACAACTCAACATCACTAACTAAAGCCCACGGCTGTGGCCACCCCAACCCCCACGGGCGTGGGTTAGAGAATGGATCTGCCTCCCTTGCTCCAAACCTCCACGGCCATGGCTACAAATGGCCACGGCCATGGCAACCAAGGCCACGGGCGTGGCATCCAAAGTGCTACTGCTTCTGACCAAATTCACATATTCTAGGCTTACAACTCCAACAAACACAAACAACATGAAGATCTATGAAAATAATTGATCAAACTCAAGTTAAACATCATTTACAACTTCAAAACCCTAAAATCAACATCACTCTTACTCTTTCCATACCAACATCAACTTAACTTATTATCTTCAAACCAAAACCAACACCACAATCAATTAAATCAAACATACTTCAACATACTACAATCAACACAACCCTCTTTTCAAACATCAACAATCAAACTTTTACACAATTTCAAATAAACAAGAGAAATCAAGAGAGAACTTACCAAAATTGATGAATCTTCAAAATTTTCCAACTCAATCACTTGAATCTTCCTTCAATTTGAAACTTGGAACTCAAAACAACCTCTTTCTCTCTTGTCTTGGTGATTCCCGGCCACACAAAAGAAAAGAAGAAAATGAAAGAAACAAAAGAAGCAAAGTCAAATTTCTCTTCTCTTTAAACCTCCACCAAGCATTCCAAATAAAAAAATTACTTAAATACCCTCTTCTATTCATTATAACTCCCTTTCATTTATTGTCCTTTTTAGTAATTTCATAAATAACAAAATAAATATCTTCTTCTTTTGACCATCCATTTTGACTTGTACATATATGTTGTATATATTCCCATATATACAACATATACATTTCTCTCTTAAATTCTTTTCTCTTTCAAAATTAACATATATATTAAATCCAAATAAAACAATAATTATATCAAAACTTCTAGGGCACATTTTGGGATATTACAAGTACACTCGACCCGTACAGGGTGAGAGGGCAAAACAATATACTCAGGGATTTTTATTGTATTTGTTTGGGTCAACCATTTTGGGTAGCACCGAGTCTGCCATTCACTTATCCGTATTGCGCTTCCTTTCTGACTTGGATCACGTATCTTCTTATGCATGGGGGGAAGCTGGTCTAGCTTGTCTTTATCACGATTTTGATGTGCTCAGTAGGAAGAAAAGATCCTTTATTGGTCTTGCGGCCATTGCTGAGGTGCCATTTCCTTTAAAATTATTGATCCACACAGTGCATGTGCATAGGCTTAATTTTCTCTTTTATGTGCAGGTCTGGGCATACGAGCATAACTTGGTGAGGGTTCCAAACATTTCATAGCCATGAGTCAATTTTCCAAGGTTGGGTGTTTGGTTGTCGGGTCACAGGGAAGTGTCCGGGAGTCACCATGTGCACTCTCATCGTTACCACTTGAGTCGTCTGACCTGGGATCAAGTAAGAAAAATGTTAATATTAATATCAAACCTATGATAAAAGATAAATTACCGATTTTCTTTTCTGCAGGTGGATACAGCCTGGTGGAGAGCTGAAGAGAAAAATGGCTGGATTAGATGCATGACTGATGCAATGCCTTTGCACAACTCTCGTCGAATTATGGCTGGCCCGGTCTCTAGCGGGTGGTTTCTATGTGATAGAGTACATGACTGGTTCCTTGGACCTAACCGGCACAAAGTACCAGTTGATATTCCATCATATGTTCTGAACCTTAATGCATTGCCAGAGCCCTTTTGGAGTCGTTCACGACTTCATGCTCTCACCGGATGTGTCATATGCTCAATTTATCCAAGATTATCTACTAAGTTTTGAAGTGTCACCTGTTGGTGTCCGTGGGCTATCTAGAGGTGAAGAAGAAATAGAAGCGGAGTAAGGAGAAGGTGAGGAAGATGAGGAAGAGGGTGAGGATGAGGATGAGGAAGAAGACGAGCAGGAGCCTTCTTCTCAAATCCATGGCAATTCCGGGGCTGGCACTTGTTTTATTAGTTTTTGTTATAGATTTGTGCCTTGTTTATTATGATAATTATTGTTTTATTTAGGTATTTTGTTAATTTTTATCGGTTTGTTTTGTGTTTTTATTAATTTTGGTATTTTAGTTTATTTCAGTGTTTATGTTATTTTTGATTTAGTTTTTAGTATGTGTTTGTGATTTGTTGGTTATTGTCTATTTATTTCTTGTTTAAAGTTTGTTTTGAGTTTGGTGTTAGGCTAAAACAGGCAAGGAAACAAATTGAAGGAGAAAGGGGCAGTGGCTGACACAGGCAAAGGACACGGCCAAGTCACTGGCCGTGTCCCATACCAAGTTAAAAAGGAAGAGCAAGTCCCAGTAGCAGACACATGCAAGGGACACGGCCAAGTCAGCGGTCGTGTCCCTCTAAAGAAGCCCAACACGGCCAAGTCACCTTCACTTGGCCGTGTCTCACTTAGTTCCAAAGGAAAAAAGAAGCAAATCTTCACAGAAGCAGACACAGGCAAGGGACACGGCCAAGTCACTGGCCGTGTCCCTCCAAAATAGCCCAACAAGGCCAAGTCAAGCTTCAGCTGGCCGTGTCACTCAACAAAGAAGAAAAGAAGAAAAGGCAAGCAATAGGTGACACATGCAAGGGACACGGCCAAGACAGTGGCCGTGTCCCTCCAAAGAGCACTCACACGGCAAAGTCACTTCTGACCTGGCCGTGTCCCTCATGAGCCAAACACGCAGCGAATTTTAAAGCGGACGTTTCATATAAAAAGAAAGGAAAAGCTAGAGTTTTAGGGACGGTTGGCGATTTTGAGAGAGAATAGAGCCGTCAAAGAGATTAGGGTTTTTGTTAACTTTGTTTTTCTTTGATTTCAATTACACTTTGGATTAAAACTAGCTAGATTAGATTGTTCATGCCATTGATATATCCTTCTTGCAAGATTTGAACAAAAGATTCTTCAGAAGCTTCAAGGAGTTGTAACTTGGTTTTGTTCTCGAACTTATTCTCTTTAATTTCATTGAATGGATATTATCATGTCTATTTTGATTTCTTTGAACATTAATGAGATGAATATGTTTGATTGCATTATGAACTAATTTGATCTAGTCTAGGGTTTGTATGGATCTGCTATGATTGTATGAATTGGTTATTCTCTTAGCTAATAATTTCTTTAGCCTTTATTGAATGAAATATTGTTAACATATAATTGATTGGCCACCAATTGTGTGTTTTAGGTATTAGATGATGGATTGAGAGATGAAGTCTAATGCTGGAACAATTCAATTAAGGACTTAGGTGAATTAGAGATATAACCTATTAAAAAGATTGTTTCAATTATAACAAGATTAGTTGTAAGAGGTTTGAATGCGAGAGCTTATTTCCTTGACTCAATTAATTAAGTTGTTTAAGATTTAATCCTTGAAATTAAATTAGTTAAGTGGAATAACCATTCATACATATCAGTAGTAGAGAAGTGCAAACCCTAGACCATTTTATTAAGTGAATCAAATCATCAATTAAATTTACTTTAATTTTTTTAAACTTTAATCAATCTATTTTTTTAATTGTTAGCAATTTAAATTTCTTCATTACTTGTTATTTAAAATCTGATAATCAATTAGTCACTTTAGCTTCCTTGTGAGATGACCTTGGGGCAATCCCCTTTGCTACAGCTACCTCGTATACTTGCGAGTGATGCTTTGTGATAAAGTTAATTCGAAAGCAACAGCACTTCCCAGGTATCTATCACTTTGTCATTACAACTGTCTCTTTGTTTATCTATTCTGATTATTTATATAAACATTGTAGGCTGCTGATTCCTCTGACTATGGAGCTGTCCCTCAGTATAATACTCCGATACAGCGACAATTTTCTCCATTTACCCCTTCTCATTTAGATGTGCCATCTGATTCGCAGAGCTTTGATTTGAATAACCTGGTTAGTCATTTTTATCCTATAATGATGTATGCTTGCATGTATGTATGAAAATGTATGGACTTACTCTTTCCTTTTCTGGCTCACAGTGGATGCTTGAGGAGCAAAATAAGAAGCTTCAGGAGAAACTAGATGCGAGTCGTCAACATGCGGCACATTTTGAGGAAATGTATCAACAAGAGGCACGGGACTTCCGATACTTTCAATTTCGGGGCATGAGGGAACCAAATATCCCTTCATCAAGAGGATCCCGGACTGTTGGCCATGATATACCACCTTCCTATTTAGGTGATGATAGAACCAACTTTCAAAGTCCTGGAGGTTTAGATATTCCTTCTTCGAGCGGATATGGGATAGATAATATGCCCCCTCCTCCAACGGGTGATAATTTTTTTTTTGGGCTTTGTCTAATTATGAACCGCCTCCTTCCTCGCAGTGACAAAAATATAAAACTTGTAATAAAAACTTGTAACAAAACTTGTAAGCCAAAAATATTAATAATAATTTTTGTTTTGTACACCTTCTTTTTTTTTTACTTTTGTTCTTCTTCTTCTTCTTCTTCTTCTTTTTAATTAGATGCAGTGGCTTTGTTAAATTAGTGCCATAGTACCTCAGGACTCGACTTTTCAAATTAACATTTCTATAACATCACAGCCCTAGTTACCATACTAAATTCGGGAATTATTCTAGTTAAGCAAGAACTGTTGCACTTCAGATAGGCACATACACATTACTTAGCCAAAGGTCTCATTTGAGTTTGAATATTGTCTATCTCATATGCATGCTAATTCAAACTATCTCCACTAATAGACTCTACCTACCAAGAGAGATCAAAAGGTCTTTGATAGGCTTGAGATGGGGTCTACGAGGGACATGGGTTAAATGAAGGCCATTTTGAGATAGGAGCTGATTTGACACAATGGACAAAGCCTCACACTATAAATTTCTTGTTTGAATTTTAGGTAGCTTGGAGGCAATCTTGCTAGACTCCAAATTCCTTCTATCTTCTTGCAGACCCTTAATTTTTAACTCAATCCGGTCCAATATGTTTTATTTAGTCTAAAATGATTTTTGTTGTCTAATTGGTCCAAAATAACATGAGAGATTTTGCTAGACCTGTCATTGGGACTTCCACATCTTGTATAAGGTTGACAGACGCAGCAAGGAACTATGAGTTGAAGAACATTCATTACAACATGCTGCCATCATTCTATGGAGTTCCAAATGACGATCCTTTGAACTTTATTCAGGATTTCTACTCCCCCCTCAACACTTTTCCTTTGGGAGGACTAACAGAAGATTAGTTGAGGATGAGATGTTTCCCTTAGACTTTGAAGGATAGGGCAAAGAGTTGGCTAATGATGTTGCCTGAAAATTCACTGACAACTTGGGAGCAAGTTTATAACAAGTTCATGGGCAAGTTCTATTCACACCAAAAGACAGCTGAGTTGAGAGGGAAGATTGCTACATTCTCTCAATTTGAAGGAGAACCATTTCATGAGGCTTGGGACAGATTTAAGATGCTATTGATCCAGTGTCCACATCATCACTACCCACTTCAACTTCTGAACCAGTTTTTCTATGATGGTCTCACCCAGCAATTTCAGAACACTGTCGATAATGCAGCTGGGGGAGCTATGGGAGAAAAGACAGCTGATGAGACTTATGAGATTTTTGAGATGTTGGGAGCTAATTCTCAACAAAAGAGTGTAAGGGGAAGAAGTAAAGGGGTGAATCAACTAGAAGCCAATAGTGAAATGGTCAGTCAAATAGCTGAATTGACAAGGCAGGTTCAAATGCTAAACATGAAGAAAAATATTTCTTCATCTACTCAAGAAGTGTGTGGAATCTGTGGGACATTAGGGCATGGAGCAAACAGTTGCCCCTCTGCATATGAATCATATGGGAATGAAGCTGAGCAAGTCAATGCCATGGGGGGATTTCAACCAAGAGCCAGGAATGATCCTTACTCCAACACTTACAATCCTGGTTGGAGGAATCCCCCAAATTTTTCTTGGGCAACAAATAATTCTCAGCAGCCTTTTCATTTGCTCCAGAGACAGAACCAAGAGCAGGGCCAATCCTCAAATCAAGGGCAGTCTAAGATAGAAAGTTTGGAGGAAAGTTTACAGGCTTTTATCCAGGTCAGTGCTAAGAATCAAGAGATAACAAACAAGAGGCTGGATTCATTAGAAGCATCTTTTAAGAAAGTGGAGTCACAAGTTGGACAACTTGCACAACAGATGAAGATTCAACAAAAGGAGAAATTCCCAAGTCAACCTGAGCAGGCACAATCAGTGACTATTCTTAGAAGTGGTAAGGAAATTTATAATAATGTTGAAAATGATTCTGTGAATGCAGGTAACAAAGAGAACATGAAGGAAGGAGAACCAAAGAACAAAGTTGTTGGAGAAAGATCAGTGGAGAAGTCACCTACAGCAGATCTACATAAGGCAAGCAATCCATACCGGCCACCTATACCATTCCCCAGCAGGTTGAAGGATGATAAACCAGATAAGCAATTTTCTAACATCTTCAACATGCTGTCTAAGGTAAGTATTAACTTACCCTTACTTGAGGCAATAAAGAACATGCCGGCTTATGCCAAGTTCTTCAAAGAGCTGATCACCAAGAAAAAGAGGTATGAGACGAATGAAAAGGTGATAGTTTCAGAGGTAGCTAGTGCTGTTCAGCAGCATAAACTACCTCCCAAACTAAAGGATCCTGGAAGCTTTATAATTCAAATTTCTGTGGGAAATGGAAAGGGGACTGAAGGCATGTGTGATCTAGGAGCCAGTGTGAATTTAATGCCTTATTCTGTGTATCGTGAGTTAGAATTAGGGGAACTTAAACCAATAAAAATGGTGTTGCAATTAGCTGATAGATCTCTTAGATTCCCGAAAGGGGTTATAGAAAATGTGTTAGTTAAAGTTGGTGGTTTGATAGTACCTGTGGATTTCATTGTTCTTGACATGGAAGTAGGTAATTCTTCACCATCTGCACACACCATTCTGCTGGGTAGGGCTTTTATGGCTACTACCAACACCTTAATAGATGTTAAAAATGGTAAGTTGTCAATGACTGTCCTAGGGCAAACTGTTGAATTTTCTATTTTTAACACTTCTCCTATTCCTACAACTGCTTTATATGAGGAATGTTCTTTAATTAATAGTGTTGAAGCAGTTGTTTCAGATGTTGTGTTACAGACAGACTCCCCAAATAAATTGAAGGTGACACTGACCTTAGAAGAGGGGGCTAAACTAGTGAGGGAGACCCAAAGGTGCCTTAACCCAAAGGCATATGAGAGCTCGAGGATTTACAAGGATCGCATAAAAGCACTTCATGACAGATTTATTGGGCGACAGACATTGAGTCCAGGTATGAAAGTTTTACTTTTTAATTCTCGACTCCGTCTGTTTTCAGGTAAACACAAATCTCGATGGAGTGGTCCTTTCGAGGTAACTAAGGTATGTCCTTCTGGTGCCATTGAATTGCTTAACTCTAGAACTAATAAGATTTTTAAAGCAAACAGACATAGAGTTAAACCATATAAAGAAGGATTTCATGAAGTGAGGATCATTGACAGTACTTTGATCCACGATTCCTAGTTTTGCATGATGTCCAGCTTTATGACATTAAAGAAGTGCTTAATGGGAGGCAACCCATTAGTTTGAATTTCTTTTTCATAATTATAATTTTATATTTAGCAATTTTGATTTTATGTTTAGTTTAAATAAATGGAAACCCTTAAGCTCTCTTGTATCTTTTTTTTGACCATTTGTGTTTGTGATGAAAAGTTAGGGTTTTGCCTTACCAGGGTACGATGGAAGACAGGTTGTACTTAACTCTTTCTCTTTATTATTCTTGTTTTCCATTGAGGACAATGGAAATTCTAAAGTGTGGGGTAATCTTTTAGCTGTTCCTTAATTCTTGTTTTGTTTGTCTTGGTGTGTTTTATTGTGTTGTGCATGGCATAATTGTTGAAAATTCATTGATCTTTTCTGTGATTCTAGCATTGTAGTTGAGACTTTAGTATCAACATAGAAATGAGCATTTGAATTCATTCAGGATCAATTTTCATATTCTGCAAATATAAATCTTTATGAACCCACCTGTGTGAGTTTTGAGCCTCATAAATTTGATATTATTGTCAAATGATTTTCTTTTCTTAAGTGTGCACCTTTATGATTTGGCATCTCTAGAGTTTGCTTTTGCATACTAATTAAACTCACATTATGATTTAATCTCAAGTTTTAAAATGATGAAGGCAAATTAGGTTAGCCCTTTAGCTTAAAAAGACCTCCCTTAATATTGATTTCCTTAGTGAGCCAAGTTAAGCCTTTGACCTTTTCTTGTTTGATCAACACAATTCTCAACTTAACATGTTCTTATTATCATCATACCTGCATTAAGGAATGGAGTTCTTATTATATGACAATAGGGTGGTTTATTTCAAAGTGTGGGGTAAGCAAAAAAAAATGGTATTACTATTTGGGGTTGAAATGCATACTTTGCACTTTGTATTTGATTAAGAGTTGACTATTCTTTTCCTCTAAATGTTAAGCTAGATGATCTATGCAATGTTATATTTTGTATATACATGTATTAAAAAAAATAAAATAAAAAAACATTTTATATATAATAAAAGAAAAAGAAAAAGAGAAAATAAAAAAAAGAGATATATATATATACAAAAATCAAATATGTTCTAGCATTGGTTATCAAAAGAGGAATGTTGACTCATGTATTTATGCAAGTATGTGAAGTATTAATGGATTGGTGAGTATGCCATTTGAGGGAGTTGTGAGTTTCTTAAGCAAGAGTAGTGTCTAATTTAGATACTCCATTTCTTGATGCTCCAGCCTAAATGTCTTTTCTCACACCTTTACCTTAGCCCCATTACATCCAAATGAAAGACCTTCAGATTATTTCTTGAGAAAATCAGTGAGGGAGATTGGATAATTAAGCAAGTTTATGGTAGTATACAATCATGAGTGGTTTGAGTGATTAACTTTTGAAATCGAGTGAAACACTTAGATGAGAGATAAGATTTGTATGTCTGGATTAATGAATGAGTTAAGAAAATCTTGATTGAAGGAAATTGCAATTATTTATGTCTGATGTCTTGAAGTATTTCATCTATATGCTGGAATTATAGTTAAGGTTGTTTGAGTTTTTAATTTATGCCATGTGAATTTGCTTGAGGACAAGCAAAGTTTTAAGCGTGGGGTAGTTGTTTTATTAGTTTTTGTTATAGATTTGTGTCTTGTTTATTATGATAATTATTGTTTTATTTAGGTATTTTGTTAGTTTTTATATGTTTGTTTTGTGATTTTATTAATTTTGGTATTTTAGTTTATTTTAGTGTTTATGTTATTTTTGATCTAGTTTTTAGTATGTGTTTGTGTTTTGTTGGTTATTGTCTATTTATTTCTTGTTTAAAGTTTGTTTTGAGTTTGGTGTTAGGTTAAACCAGGCAAGGAAACAAATTGAAGGAGAAAGGGGCAGTGGCTGACACAGGCAAAGGACATGGCCAAGTCACTGGCCGTGTCCCATACCAAGTTAAAAAGGAAGAGCAAGTCCCAGTAGGAGACACATGCAAGGGACACGGCCAAGTCAGCGGTCGTGTCCCTCCAAAGAAGCCCAACACGGCCAAGTCACCTTCACTTGGCTGTGTCTCACTTGGTTCCAAAGGAAAAGAGAAGCAAATCTTCACAGAAGCAGACACAGGCAAGGGACACAGCCAAGTCACTGGCCGTGTCCCTCCAAAATAGCCCAACACGGCCAAGTCAAGCTTCAGCTGGCCGTGTCACTCAACAAAGAAGAATAGAAGAAAAGGCAAGCAGTAGGTGACACATGCAAGGGACACGGCCAAGTCAGTGGCCGTGTCCCTCCAAAGAGCACTCACACGGCCAAGTCACTTCTGACCTGGCCGTGTCCCTCATGAGCCAAACACGCAGCAAATTTTAAAGCGGACGTTTCATATAAAAAGAAAGGAAAAGCTAGGGTTTTAGGGACGGTTGGCGATTTTGAGAGAGAATAGAGCCGTCAAAGAGATTAGGGTTTTTGTTAACTTTGTTTTTCTTTGATTTCAATGACACTTTGGATTAAAACGAGCTAGATTAGATTGTTCATGCCATTGATATATCCTTCTTGCAAGATTTGAACAAAAGATTCTTCAAAAGCTTCAAGGAGTTGTAACTTGGTTTTGTTCTCGAACTTATTCTCTTTAATTTCATTGAATGGATATTATCATGTCTATTTTGATTTCTTTGAACATTAATGAGATGAATATGTTTGATTGCATTATGAACTAATTTGATCTAGTCTAGGGTTTGTATGGATCTGCTATGATTGTATGAATTGGTTATTCTCTTAGCTAATAATTTCTTTAGCCTTTATTGAATGAAATATTGTTAACATATAATTGATTGGCCACCAATTGTGTGTTTTAGGTATTAGATGATGGATTGAGAGATGAGGTCTAATGCTGGAACAATTCAATTAAGGACTTAGGTGAATTAGAGATATAACCTATTAAAAAGATTGTTTCAATTATAACAAGATTAGTTGTAAGAGGTTTGAATGCGAGAGCTTATTTCCTTGACTCAATTAATTAAGTTGTTTAAGATTTAATCTTTGATATTAAATTAGTTAAGTGGAATAACCATTCATACATATCAGTAGTAGAGAAGTGCAAACCCTAGACCATTTTATTAAGTGAATCAAATCATCAATTAAATTTACTTTTATTTGTTTTAAACTTTAATCAATCTATTTTTTTAATTGTTAGCAATTTAAATTTCTTCATTACTTGTTATTTAAAATCTGATAATCATTTAGTCACTTTAGCTTCCTTGTGAGATGACCTTGGGGCAATCCCCTTTGCTACAGCTACCTCGTATACTTGCGAGTGACGCTTTGTGATAAAGTTAATTCGAAAGCAACAACACTTCCCAGGTATCTATCACTTTGTCATTACAACTGTCTCTTTGTTTATCTATTCTGATTATTTATATAAACATTGTAGGCTGCTGATTCCTCTGACTATGGAGCTGTCCCTCAGTATAATACTCCGATACAGCGACAATTTTCTCCATTTACCCCTTCTCATTTAGATGTGCCATCTGATTCGCAGAGCTTTGATTTGAATTACCTGGTCAGTCATTTTTATCCTATAATGATGTATGCTTGCATGTATGTATGAAAATGTATGGACTTACTCTTTCCTTTTCTGGCTCACAGTGGATGCTTGAGGAGCAAAATAAGAAGCTTCAGGAGAAACTAGATGCGAGTCGTCGACATGCGGCACATTTTGAGGAAATGTATCAACAAGAGGCACGGGACTTCCGATACTTTCAATTTCAGGGCATGAGGGAACCAAATATCCCTTCATCAAGAGGATCCCGGACTGTTGGCCATGATATACCACCTTCCTATTTAGGTGATGATAGAACCAACTTTCAAAGTCCTGGAGGTTTAGATATTCCTTCTTCGAGCGGATATGGGATAGATAATATGCCCCCTCCTCCAACGGGTGATAATTTTTTTTTTGGGCTTTGTCTAATTATGAACCGCCTCCTTCCTCGCAGTGACAAAAATAGAAAACTTGTAATAAAAACTTGTAACAAAACTTGTAAGCCAAAAATATTAATAATGATTTTTGTTTTGTACACCTTCTTTTTTTTTACTTTTGTTCTTCTTCTTCTTCTTCTTCTTTTTAATTAGATGTAGTGGCTTTGTTAAATTAGTGCCATAGTACCTCAGGACTCGACTTTTTAAATTAACATTTCTATAACATCACAGCCCTAGTTACCATACTAAATTCGGGAATTATTCTAGTTAAGCAAGAACTGTTGCACTTCAGATAGGCACATACACATTACTTAGCCAAAGGTCTCATTTGAGTTTGAATATTGTCTATCTCATATGCATGCTAATTCAAACTATCTCCACTAATAGACTCTACCTACCAAGAGAGATCAAAAGGTCTTTGATAGGCTTGAGATGGGGTCTACGAGGGACATGGGTTAAATGAAGGCCATTTTGAGATAGGAGCTGATTTGACACAATGGACAAAGCCTCACACTATAAATTTCTTGTTTGAATTTTAGGTAGCTTGGAGGCAATCTTGCTAGACTCCAAATTCCTTCTATCTTCTTGCAGACCCTTAATTTTTAACTCAATCCGGTCCAATATGTTTTATTTAGTCTAAAATGATTTTTGTTGTCTAATTGGTCCAAAATAATTTTATTAAATAATTTTTGCTTTAGTATCTAATTTTTATTAATAAAAAATAGAAATAAACAAATAAAAGTAAAAAATAAAAATAAATATCGGAGTCAAAAAATCTGACGAAAAAATTGTCGCCCGGACCCGTGGGCATTTCGCCCTCAGGAAATTCCTACGGGCATTTCGCCCTCAGGAAATTTCAGCGCAGTTTTTCCGCAGCAGTTTTTTTTCGGCAGCGCAAATTTTTCAAAACCTAATCCAATTAGGTTTTGGTTTCTTTTTTTTTATTAATATTACTTACCTTAGCTAATTAGGAATAAACAACCTCAAACCACTATAAATAAGGATCAAAGGTTATTAATTTAAGGGAGGCAAAAATCCAAGAGTAGTTTGGAAAATTTGAAACCAAATCAAGGAAAGGAAAAGAAGAAATTCAATTCAACTCATTTCTGGAACAGCAGCAGCACGATTTAGAGGATTCAAAGGCAAAAAAGGCTTGTCTTTGGAGCTAGTTCATCCAAGAAGAATTATTTTTGGAGAAATCATCAAAAGAAGGTACGTGTTAATTAATTTTCTTTAATTGTTTTTTTTACACAGTAGCAAATTTATGAAATCAAAATTAAAAACCTTTGAACTTTAATTTAGTTTTTCTAAAGCCAAAAAAACCTTATTTCATTAGTTTATCTTCCAAAAGGCTTCAAATTGTTATTTTTTCTTCTTAAAAATCTTAAAAATCTAATTGAACATATTTTTCAACAAAACTATGATGTAAATTCTGCTTCTTTTAAAATTTTAAAGTAGGTTCTATTTCATTCAAAAAGCCTTTAAAAAATCTTTTCTACTTATAAAAACTTTAATTTATTTGTTTAAATTCATAAAACTTCATGAAATTATCAAATTGATTTCCAAATTCTTAAAAATTATTCACCCCCAGAGACCCTAAATTCCAAATTATCAAATCCAAATTCAACTTCCAAAATTCAAAATAATGAACACTAACCCTTTTAAAACCTTAAAACCTAATTTTTATGAACCCTAATCCTTTTAAAACATTAAAAAACATAAAAACATAAAAACCTAAATTTTACATAGTAGCTTAAGAACCCAATAACCAAAAATCTCAAATTAAAGTATTTTAAAGTGTTTAAAACCCTAGTTTCATGATATCATCATTCAAACCTTAATTTTGTTAATCAAAGAGTCTTACCAACCCTTTAAAACATAAAACCCTAATTTATTTTAATTCCATAAAAAGTCACAGTAGCCATAATTGGAATTTTATTTGCTTTATTCAATTCCATACTTGATTATGCTTTGATTTATTTCTTATGCTTTAATTTATTTAATTTCAATACTTGATTTATTTAATTTATCATGGATGGATGTTTATTTTCTATTTTGATTAATAGCTTTGATGAATGATTTATTTATGATGAATGATTATTTACTTTTATCAATTAATTTAGATTTCCAAAAGTTGTAAGAGGTATGTTTCCACTTGGTGGGTACCTCATTAGTTAAACATCATGTAATTTAATTTGCTTTTCTATTTTAGAACCTATGTAAAGGGCATGTTTCTACCTTTTTGGTGGGTGTCCTATTTAGGCATGTGATGTAAGGACATGTTTCCATCCTTGGATGGGTGTCCATTTATTTGCTTTGTTTGGACATTGCTTTGATTTTAATATATTGATGCTTTCTTTTAATTATTATGTGTAATATGGATAATGTTATTATATTTAAGAATTTTATAATATTAAGACCTGTAAAGGAGGCCGTTCCAATGAACTGGGCGTTGTGGGGCTGCTGGGCCATTTCTTACCTTCCCCACACGTACCCAACTTTTCGAACCCATTAGGGGGTTGGGGATTCCTTAGGAATTGAGTCATCTACCCCTTTCTTTTTTCCCGGACTGTCCGGGTGGTGACTCCATTTTCTCCGGATTTAGGTCCGTGTTCTCTAAGGCCCGAGCCTAAACAGTGCCGAAGTCCCAAGAACAATTCTACCGAAAGTGGGGGCAAAAATCCCTGTTCACAGTGGCGACTCCACTGGGGATAAGAGAAGTTGATTCCGTTGGTCTTTATATTATTCTTTTCTATCTTATAATGATATTATCCATTGCATCATATTAGATTGCATTGTGTGCGTGAGTTAGGATGCCCGTGTTACCTGTGTTATGTTATGTAAGGGATACCATACTTTCACTCAAGGTATGGAGATCGAGCATGGCATAACCACTCATAGCCTCGTACCATTTGGTATATACTTGCTATGAGAACCTAAGCCTTTTAACCCAAAGACTAAAGCTCATGTAATTGGCCTAGTTACTTTCCTTAGGTTTTATCCCAAATGCATGTTGTTTGACTATGGTTAGTTTATCTTAGTCTAAATCATGGCTTATTTGGTTTGTTCTTTTTTCTAATATGACCTAAGTATATTGTAAGCTCAAAATAAACTTTTCTCTAAAATCCAAAAGACCAAAACTACTTTTAAAATTTTTCAAGATGGTCTTTAGACATAATACTTTTCTAAAAACAAATAAAAAAAAACTTTGGCCCATGGCCCAAATACTAAGCCCAAAATCCATTTTTCTAAAATCTTTTACAATGGGCTTAGAAAAAAAACTATTTTCACCCAACCATTTTTTACAAAGAACTTGCAAAAATATTTAGGTCAATTATGAAATACCAAAAATCAATTGTGGGCCTAGTTTACACTAAGAATAAATTAATCATGGGCTTGTTTTTGGCATGAACCATTGGTTACCTTTTTCAAGGGAGAAATCTATCTGTAATAAACCTCTTAATTTCGTTTTAATCCAACATAGCATAAAAGCTACTTTAGTTGGTTGAATGGATTAAAACCTAATTAATGGGAATTATCATGATTGATTTCCATTTTCGAAAATATAACTATTGGTTGAAACGTCCGAGGAATTATTCGAAAGCAAGATACCCCATGTCGGTATTTTGTCAACCATATACCTAGGAAAAGAGACTCGACATTTGTGTGTGGATGTTATAAGGTTGGAAGGAATGTCCTAATTATCCTTGTTTGTTGATTGTTTATGCATATATGCATACATTTGCATCTCATATCATTGATCCTCTCTGGCTCACAGCCCTGGATTACGATTATTCAAAAGCTTACAACAATCTGACCTATGCCGGAGACGAAGTATCTAGTAATGACTCAATCACTTGCTCACCTAAAATGATGGAGCCCGAACAAATTCAAAGGATGGTGGATGAGGCCCTCAATGCCAAGATGGAAGAAATCAAAGAGGCCCTAGCTGAGACCATGAAGATCCAATTGACTGGAATCTTAGAAAACCATGCCGAGGCATCTGCTAGCACTAAGAAACCAAAGGACAAAGGGAAGACCAAAGTTAGTGAAGTGATTTTTATGATGAAAAGGTGATCATTGATGATGATGATGATTGGGCTCAATACTACCAAGATGTTCAAGAGAAGAAGAAAGAACCAAAGGTTGGTGAGAAAGCAACTATCGAAAAGACCGAGACATCCGATGTTGAAAAGATGATTGCTAATTTAGAAAAGAAATTTGAGAAGAAACTGAAAATCGAAGAGATGTCTGAGATCGACAAACTCTTTGAACAAGATGAAGAGGTCCCTTAAAAATTTAAGATGCCTTCCTTTGCTAAGTACAATGGCACCGAAAATCCTCATCTCCATGTGAAGCAGTATATCACTACCATGCAGTCTGCCCGAGCTACTAAGACTCCAACCCTAAGGTACTTTATGCTCTCATTGGACCCTGTTGTCAAAAATTGGTTCAATACCTTAGATGATGGAACACAAAAGAGTTGGGATCTACTTTATAAAGCCTTCATCCAACAATATGGGTATAATGTTGAGTTAGAAGTTACTTTAATGGAAGTGGAGTCTATTAGGCAAAGGCCAAATGAGAATTTTGTAGATTATGTCAAGAGATGGAGAAACAAGGCCGCTTTGCTCAAGAAAAGGTCCGATGAATCTGATCAAATAAGGATGATCGTGAGAGGTGTCTTGCCCAATCTCCGTGAAAGGATGTCTCACACCCTTATAAGGGATTTCAAAAATCTTCTCCAAGCTAGTCTGCAAATTGAAGAGTGGGAAAGAGAGAAGAATCACTTTTCAATAAGAAGGAATGAGAAAGGGAATTACCAACCTAGTAATCAAAGCACGCAAAATGAAATTGATATTAATGTAACCGGTCAAGGAAATAAAAGACAATTTTCAGATCTGGGGGAGCCTCTATCTTGGGTTTTTAGCAAGCTGCAAAAGAAAGGGTTATTACAACCGTTAGCTCCTCGACCTTTACATAATCCATTGCCAACAAACTTCAATGCCGAGGCCTTATGTCAATTTCATCAAATGCGAGGACATGAAATAGCTAAATGTGCTCGTCTAAGGCATGAGATCCAAGACCTAATCGATAGTGGCAAGCTACACGAGCTGGATAAGCCCAATACCAAGAACAAACCCTTTGCCTAAATTTGGAAGAGTGCCACCACCGAAAACCTTTATGGTGGGAAAAGGATTAGAAAAAGATTTTGTTTTATCCTCTTTTCAAGATGGTGATATTGAAGATATGAAAGGAAAAGAAGCCTAACTTAATGAACTTTCCTTAGCTTGAATGTTGTTTTTCAATTTTACTTTCTTTAATTGGAACTATAATGTTTTTTCAAATTTAAAGTTGCTTGAATAAATTACTTTCATCAAAATTTTTGTTGCTCTTTGTTCATTTTGGTGCTCAACCAATGAGGAATCTAGCTTGATAATTCATGAATTAATATATCTAGGCATCATGACTTGAATGACTTTACTAGGTGAGGAAATTGCTCTACAGCATTGAGTTGTGTATGCTTACTTAGAGAGGGCTCCTGCATAATTATCTTTGTCTAGGTCCTAGTCAGTCTTATAACATGCTTTGACAAACTTTCGAGGCGAAATTGAGCTCTGCTTATTTAAGGGAGAGATGATCTAGGCATTATTTTGTTAGTCAACAACTAGTATCTACCCTATTAAATATCAATCCCTAGTTGTCCCTTTGAGCCTTCATGAAATTTTAGCTTTCTTTTCATTGGCTTAAAAACACCAATAATCTATCCTGAGCTATTATGATACTTTTGATAAGTCTTATGATCACTAGGATAAAGAGGCAAGAAGATCAAAGAAAGCAATGATTGGTCAAGATCATGAAGATAGTTGATGTTTTCAAGACCATAAGGGAAGTTGAAGTTTTCAAGACCATAAGGGTAGTTGAAGTTCCTTTGATATCTCCAATATATCAAAACAACATCATCATTAGAGTAACAAATGATTTATATCTAAAGTTTTATGTTACTCCTGTAACATCCCCACATCCATTACATGCACACTACAATACCACAATGTAGCATACATGCAATAAACATAGAGATGCTACGGATTTTCTTAACATTCAAAACATTTTATATTATAGAAAAGAAGTCATTAAATTGTAGTATAAAATAAATTCAATATATACATACATTCATACATTTAATTATTACACAGCGGAAGTTATAAAATTATTTACATATATGAAAACATTTAAATCTGTATTTACAAATATACATATATTTACATTATAAACAATATTTTACAAAAACATAAAGAAGTTATACTTGATTGGCAAGTCTGCTCTGATCTTTAAGTCCAAAATCAACACCTCAATGTCTACTCTCACTAGGTTTCGAAGAGCTCTCGGGTTTAACTCTATCACCTGCGCGATTAACACTATCGCGCTAAGCCAACGGCTTAGTAAGACAAATCATGCTAATGTTATGCTTTAATGCAATGCAATGTTTCATATATGCATTATCAAATCAACATCAATGATACACACTCAATCAATAAGGATCATATTCAACAGACAATATTCCGTGAATAGTCCATTTCATCATTTATGTAATATTAACATTTCATTGCATTAGAACATCATTTATGATATACATAAAACCTAGACACCTATGGGCCCATCAACTATTTAATATGATATTCAGAATTCAGAGTTACTGCTTTGGTTCATAAACACAATTATCAAGCCCGTAGGCAACAAATACATATATATCTCTATCCATGGATAGCGTAACAGACCCAGTCTCTTGGATCATCAACTCATCTAACTCGAGGAGATCCTCAACCCAGCAAGACTGTTACAAATCAAATATCTCATAATATCAATTATCATTGTGTAACAGACCCAGTCTCTTGGACCTCAATTCAATTCAATTTGAAGAGATCCTCAACTCGGCAAGACTGTTACCTTTCATTAACTAGGCATGCCTCCAAAAACCAGAACTCTGAAACTGAATATCATATTAAGCATACACTTATTTCTTTATTCTCTTTATCAAACTCTTTCTCAATCTTCCTCATCAATTAGGCAAATATGCCATACATCATTCAATTGTATCATCATAGCCAATCATCATGGCTTCTCATCACATCAATACAATTGATCATATTATCATCAATATGCATACAATACATTACATTTCACAAGGTTAACATTATTCATATATATATATATATATATCAACAATGCAATAAGATCTCTTAGTACATTCATATCAAAAGGTGTAAGTTCCATCACATTATACATATAGCATTATTGATATAAACATAACAAAACACATTACTCATCACATAAGTCACAATACATGAAATATCACATAGTATCATATGCATTACCATTATCATCATCATATATGATCAAGCTCAACTTCATATGCATCATCAATGCAATGTCACATGTATGTATCAACACAAGATTTGTACTTACCTCAATCACAAGTCACACAACTCTAAACACCTTCCTTCTTGCAAAGTTCTTCACTTCCCAAATTAGGGAAAATCACCTTCTATAAAACCCTAATCCAAAGAATGATACAATCCATCAATTCCAATACCATTTAATCACTTAATAACTTCATCTTAAACCTTAAATCACAAAATTACACTTCAACATCATTCATTATAGACCACGGTTGTGGCCACCATAACCACCACGGGCGTGGGGTACAAAACACTTCTGCCACTCAAGCTTCCATCCTTCACGGCCATGGCACCAAAAGCCTACCAATGGCCACGGCCATGGCCAATCAAGGCCACGGGCGTGGCATCCAGAAGGCTACTGCCCTCGGCCAAAATCCCATTTCCAAGTCCAAAATTCCAACAAACACCAACCACAAGAAGATCTTTGAAAATAATGAAGCAAACACAAGGAAAACATCATATAACACTTCAAAACCCTAAAACAAAATCAACTCCAATACTTCCAACAACAACACCTCTTAAACTTCTTCACTTAAAATCAAAAACAACATTTAAAAACTCATTACAAACACATTTAATCATCATCTCAACAAACCAAAATTCATTTCCAACTCCACTTCAAAAGAACAAAAGAAAATCAAGAGAAAGGACTTACCAAAGTTGATGAATTTCACAAATCTTCCACTTAATTCCTTGAATCTCCTTTCAAATTGAGTTTAGAACTTCAAGCCCTCTCTAGCTCTTTCTCTTCTTCAATGGCCGGCACACTCACATGAGAAAAGACAAGAAAATAAACTCAAGTCAACCACTTCTTCTTCTTTTAATCTCCACCATGCAATTCCTACAAGGAAAATTACCAAAACACCCTTAACCATTTGTTCTAGCTTTTGTCCCTTGCATGCCCATATATGTAATATCACATATCCCATAAAAATATCTCTCTTCCATTGACCTTGCATTTGACCAACTTATATGTTATATATATTAACATATAAACAACATATACACTTTTCTCTAAACCCTATTTTCTTTCCCAAAACACATATACATAACCATTCTCTTCTCAAATTCTTTTCTTCTCACATAACCTATACATTCAATCCAATTTAAAACAACAACAACAACAACATAGTCAAAACTTCTATGGCATACATGAGGATATTACAATTCTCCCCCTCTAAAAAGAAATTTCGTCCTCGAAATTACCTGGTATTAATTCTGAAACAACTGAGGATATTGATCTCGCATGGTTTGCTCACTTTCCCAAGTTGCTTCTTCTTGTCCATGATTCTTCCACAAAATCTTCACAAGTGGCACTTGCTTGTTTCTTAATTCTTTCACATCACGTGCCAAGACAGCAACTGGTTCCTCTTCAAACGTCAAATCTGGATTCACTTCAATTGATTCAATTGACAACACATGAGATGGATCCGATCTGTATCTTCTCAACATAGAAACATGAAATACATTATGAATACGATCCAACTCAGGTGGCAAAGCAAGTCGATAAGCAACTGGCCCAATCCTTTCTAGAACTTCATACGGTCCAATGAAACGAGGACTTAATTTCCCTTTCCGACCGAACCTCAATATCTTCCTCCAAGGAGATACCTTCAAGAATACCTTATCTCCAACATCAAACTCCATGTCTCTCCTATTCAGATCTGCATAAGACTTCTGCCTGTCCAAAGCTGCTTTCAACCTCCCTCGAATCAACTTCACTTTCTCTTCAGTTTCTTGAATCACATCAGGACCAATTAACTTACCTTCCCCAAGTTCACTCCAACAAAGAGGTGTCCTACACCGTCTGCCATACAATGCTTCAAATGGTGCCATACCAATGCTAGATTGGTGACTGTTATTGTAAGCAAACTCCACAAGAGGTAAGAATCTATCCCAACTTCCAGAGAAATCGATGACACAGCTTCTCAACATGTCCTCAATAATCTGTATCACCCTCTCTGACTGTCCATCCATTTGTGGATGAAAAGCAGTGCTGAAATGCAGTCGAGAACCCAAAGCTCCATGCAAACTCTTCCAAAATCTTGAAGTAAACCTGGGATCTCGATCAGACACCAAAGAAGTTGGAACACCATGCAATTTCACAATCTCATGGATATACAACTCAGCTAACCTTTCCAAAGAGTAATCCATCCGAACCGGAAGGAAATGAGCTGTCTTGGTCAATCTATCCACAATCACCCAAATAGCATCATGCTTTCTTTGTGTCAATGGTAAACCATACACAAAATCCATTGTTACTCTATCCCATTTCCATTCAGGCACTGACAACGGTTGAAGCAACCCAGTTGGAACTTGATGCTCTGCTTTTACCTTCTGACATGTGAGACATTTTGATACAAACTCAGCAATGTCTCTCTTCAAACCAAACCACCAGTAATGCTGTCTCAAATCATGATACATCTTTGTATTGCCCGGATGCATAGCAAACACTGACTGATGTGCTTCTTCTAAAATGATCCTTTTCAAATTAGCATCATCGGGTACACACAATCTATTCTTAAACTAGAGGCTCCCATCACTTTTCACAACAAAATCTCTACTCTTTCCATTCTGACAATCTGAAATAATCTTCTGAATCTTCTTATCAGCCAACTGAGCCTCTTTAATCTGATCCAACAAAACTGGTTTCACATGCAACTGTGCCAACAATGCACCATCATCACAAGATACAAAACTAGCACACAATGCTCTCAACTCAACAAGCAACAAGAGCGAGTAAACAGTTAAACCAGCTAAAGACTTCCGACTCAAGGCATCAGCAACAACATTTGCTTTACCTGGATGATAATCAATCAAGCAGTCGTAGTCTTTAATCAATTCCAACCATCTCCTCTGTCGAAGATTGAGCTCCTTCTGAACCCCCAAATACTTCAAACTCTTGTGATCAGTGTAAATGAAACATTTCTCCCCAAACAAATAATGGCGCCAAATCTTCAATGCAAACACAATGGCTGCCAATTCCAAATCATGGGTCGGATAATTAAGCTCATGCGGTTTCAACTGTCTAGATGCATAAGCTATAACTTTACCTTCCTGCATAAGCACACAACCCAAACCACTATGTGAAGCATCACTGTAGATCACATATGGTTTGCCTTCCACAGGTAAAGTAAGAACAGGCGCTTGAGTCAGCATATCTCTCAACTGCTCAAAGCTAGCCTGACACTGATCCGTCCACACAAATCTCACTCCCTTACGAAGCAATCTAGTGAGTGGAGTAGCTATCAAAGAAAATCCTTTCACAAACCGTCGGTAATAGCCTGCCAAACCCAGAAAACTTCTAACTTCTGTCACAGACTTTGGTGGACTCCAATTCAAAATAGCTTCAACTTTACTCGGATCAACTCTGATGCCTTCTGCTGAAACTATATGACCGAGAAAAGCGACTTGATCCAACCAGAACTCACACTTCGACAATTTGGCAAACAACTGCTTCTCTCTCAAAATCTGCAACACAATCCGCAGATGCATGTCATGTTCCTCCTCATTCCGCGAATACACCAATATATCATCGATGAAGACCACTACAAACTGATCCAGATAGGGCCTAAACACCCTATTCATCAAATCCATAAAAGCTGCAGGTGCATTCGTCAGACCAAAAGGCATAACTAAAAATTCATAATGCCCATACCTGGTCCGAAAAGCTGTCTTCGGAACATCTTCAGCTTTGACCCTTAACTGATGGTACCCAGATCTCAAATCAATCTTGGAGAACACTGATGCTCCTTTCAATTGATCAAAGAGATCATCAATTCTAGGCAAAGGATATTTATTTTTAATGGTCACCTTGTTCAATTGCCTATAATCGATGTACAATCTCATAGTACCATCTTTCTTCTTCACAAATAACACAGGAGCTCCCCTAGGAGAAACACTGGGGCGAATAAATCCTTTATCCAACAACTCCTGTAATTGCACTTTTAACTCCCTCAATTCTGCTGGTGCCATTCTATACAGAGTAATAGAGATAGGAGTGGTACCAGGCAACAATTCAATACCAAACTCCACCTCTCTCTCAGGAGGCAATCCTGGCAACTCCTCTGGGAATACATCTGGGAACTCTGCAACTGTGGCAATGCTATCAATAGGAGAACCTCTTACTCTAGTATCTACCACATGAGCAAGATAGGCTTCACATCCTTTTCTAATCAACCTCCTAGCTGCAACAGCTGAAATAAATAAGGAGGCTAGCTGTCCTTGCTCACTAGATACTATCACCTCTCTATCATCACTAGTTCTCAAAGAAACAATTTTCTTTTTACAATCTACCACAGCTCCATGTCGAGATAGCCAGTCCATGCCCAAAATCACTTCATATTCCTTAAAAGGCATCTCAATTAAATCCCCAAGGAACTCCTCACCCTGCACCACTACTGCACTATCTCGGTGCACCTTGCTAACAATCACACTATGCCCTAAAGGATTTGTCACCAACACATCAAATCCTAGGGACTCAGCATGCATATCAGACACAGGCAAAACAGATGCACTAATATATGAATGTGTGGAACCCGGATCAATCAAAGCAAGTACTGAAGTATCAAATAAAGAAAAAGTACCAGCTATGACTGCCGAAGCATCTGGCTGCCTCTGCATAACATACATCCTCTGGGAAGATCCAACCTCCTCTGGCCTACTCTCCCTGGATGTAGCACCTCCTCTAGCACTGAACCCAGATCTGCCTCCTCTGCTAACACCTCTGCCTGCTCGACCTCCCCTCACACTAGGTCGAGAAGCTGCAGAATCAACTGACATCTGTTCCCGCGTCTCTGGACAATCTCTAATAAAATGATCAGGCGATCCACACCTGAAGCATACAGCTGAACCACTATACCTCCAACAAGCACCCCTATGTGATCCACCACACTGAGCACACACAGGTAGAGCGGATCTCTGAGTCACTGGGGTCGGAGCACTCGCCACTGAAGCTGTAGGTCTAAATCTCTGTCTCTAAAACTGCACTGACCTACCAGCTGACCTCTGACTCCTACTGGCCCAAGGAGCAAAACTTCCCTTACCTCTCTTAATAGAAGAAGACCCTGCCTCAAACTGGGGCCTCCTAACCCTAACCTCTTCCTCTGAAGCAACTGCAATAACTTGAGCTCGCTCTACACTTCGGGCTGCTGCCACAAGCTGAGAAAAATCTTGATATCTAGATCCAGCCACTAAGCACATGATAGAGGGCCTCAATCCCTCCTCAAATCTTCTGCATCTATCTATCTCATATGATATTATGCCCCCAGCATACTGACTTAATCGAATAAACTCAATCTCATATTCCGTTACGGTCCGGTGATCTTGCTTCAAATCTAGAAACTCTCTTTTCTTCCCATCTTTATACTCCCTTGGAGTATACTTCGATTCAAACTCTCTCAGAAAATCTGTATAGGATAAAGTAGGTGGATCATCCATAGAATGGGGCACTGTCTTCCACCAACTATATGCATCCTTCTGCAACAAGGATCTTGCATAATCAAACTTTTCCTCTGGAGTGGCTTGCAACTGAACAAATATTCTCTGTACTTTGTCTAACCACTGCTCAGCCACTGCTGGATCAGTAGTACCTATAAAATCTTCAGCTCCATACTTCCTCAGTTTGTCATAGTGCCTCACAGATACCAAAGGCTGAGGGGGTGGTGGCTGTGGTTGCACTGGTGCTTGCCTCAAAGCTTCTACCACATGCCTAACCCAAGCTGGCGGAACCTCCTCCCCAGCTGGTCTACCCGACACCGAAGCAGGTGCCTCTCCAGCACTATCAACTCTAGCTCCATCCTCAGGAGCAACACTCTCCGCACTTCCCTCAACTGACTGACACGAATGAGGATCCATCACAACCTAAGTCTGCAAACACAGCAGATTACATCTTATTAAAGATCAGAGATTGCCAATCCCAAACATATATGTTATTCAAAAACCATTTTTTTAAATCAAAATAATCTTTTTCTTACATTTTACCTAGGTTGAGAATCTCAAACCTAGGCTCTGATACCAAAACAATTGTAACACCCCCACATCCATTACATGCACACTACAATACCACAATGTAGCATACATGCAATAAACATAGAGATGCTACGGATTTTCTTAACATTCAAAACATTTTATATTATAGAAAAGAAGTCATTAAATTGTAGTATAAAATAAATTCAATATATACATACATTCATACATTTAATTATTACACAGCGGAAGTTATAAAATTATTTACATATATGAAAACATTTAAATCTGTATTTACAAATATACATATATTTACATTATAAACAATATTTTACAAAAACATAAAGAAGTTATACTTGATTGGCAAGTCTGCTCTGATCTTTAAGTCCAAAATCAACACCTCAATGTCTACTCTCACTAGGTTTCGAAGAGCTCTTGGGTTCAACTCTATCACCTGCGCGATTAACACTATCGCGCTAAGCCAACGGCTTAGTAAGACAAATCATGCTAATGTTATGCTTTAATGCAATGCAATGTTTCATATATGCATTATCAAATCAACATCAATGATACACACTCAATCAATAAGGATCATATTCAACAGACAATATTCCGTGAATAGTCCATTTCATCATTTATGTAATATTAACATTTCATTGCATTAGAACATCATTTATGATATACATAAAACCTAGACACCTATGGGCCCATCAAGTATTTAATACGATATTCAGAATTCAGAGTTACTGCTTTGGTTCATAAACACAATTATCAAGCCCGTAGGCAACAAATACATATATATCTCTATCCATGGATAGCGTAACAGACCCAGTCTCTTGGATCATCAACTCATCTAACTCGAGGAGATCCTCAACCCGGCAAGACTGTTACAAATCAAATATCTCATAATATCAATTATCATTGTGTAACAGACCCAGTCTCTTGGACCTCAATTCAATTCAATTTGAAGAGATCCTCAACCCGGCAAGACTGTTACCTTTCATTAACTAGGCATGCCTCCAAAAACCAGAACTCTGAAACTGAATATCATATTAAGCATACACTTATTTCTTTATTCTCTTTATCAAACTCTTTCTCAATCTTCCTCATCAATTAGGCAAATATGCCATACATCATTCAATTGTATCATCATAGCCAATCATCATGGCTTCTCATCACATCAATACAATTGATCATATTATCATCAATATGCATACAATACATTACATTTCACAAGGTTAACATTATTCATATATATATATATATATATATCAACAATGCAATAAGATCTCTTAGTACATTCATATCAAAAGGTGTAAGTTCCATCACATTATACATATAGCATTATTGATATAAACATAACAAAACACATTACTCATCACATAAGTCACAATACATGAAATATCACATAGTATCATATGCATTACCATTATCATCATATATATGATCAAGCTCAACTTCATATGCATCATCAATGCAATGTCACATGTATGTATCAACACAAGATTTGTACTTACCTCAATCACAAGTCACACAACTCTAAACACCTTCCTTCTTGCAAAGTTCTTCACTTCCCAAATTAGGGAAAATCACCTTCTATAAAACCCTAATCCAAAGAATGATACAATCCATCAATTCCAATACCATTTAATCACTTAATAACTTCATCTTAAACCTTAAATCACAAAATTACACTTCAACATCATTCATTATAGACCACGGTCGTGGCCACCATAACCACCACGGGCGTGGGGTACAAAACACTTCTGCCACTCAAGCTTCCATCCTCCACGGCCATGGCACCAAAAGCCTACCAATGGCCACGGCCATGGCCAATCAAGGCCACGGGCGTGGCATCCAGAAGGCTACTGCCCTCGGCCAAAATCCCATTTCCAAGTCCAAAATTCCAACAAACACCAACCACAAGAAGATCTTTGAAAATAATGAAGCAAACACAAGGAAAACATCATATAACACTTCAAAACCCTAAAACAAAATCAACTCCAATACTTCCAACAACAACACCTCTTAAACTTCTTCACTTAAAATCAAAAACAACATTTAAAAACTCATTACAAACACATTTAATCATCATCTCAACAAACCAAAATTCATTTCCAACTCCACTTCAAAAGAACAAAAGAAAATCAAGAGAAAGGACTTACCAAAGTTGATGAATTTCACAAATCTTCCACTTAATTCCTTGAATCTCCTTTCAAATTGAGTTTAGAACTTCAAGCCCTCTCTAGCTCTTTCTCTTCTTCAATGGCCGGCACACTCACATGAGAAAAGACAAGAAAATAAACTCAAGTCAACCACTTCTTCTTCTTTTAATCTCCACCATGCAATTCCTACAAGGAAAATTACCAAAACACCCTTAACCATTTATTCTAGCTTTTGTCCCTTGCATGCCCATATATGTAATATCACATATCCCATAAAAATATCTCTCTTCCATTGACCTTGCATTTGACCAACTTATATGTTATATATATTAACATATAAACAACATATACACTTTTCTCTAAACACTATTTTCTTTCCCAAAACACATATACATAACCATTCTCTTCTCAAATTCTTTTCTTCTCACATAACCTATACATTCAATCCAATTTAAAACAACAACAACAACAACATAGTCAAAACTTCTAGGGCATACATGAGGATATTACAACTCCACTCATCCATTATTGGAAGCCCAAGCTAGTATAAACGATACAACTCTTTTAGAGCTAGAACCAAGCAAAAAAAAAAACAAAAACAAAAAAGAGAAAAAAGAAAAGAAAAAAAAAGAAAAGAAAAAGAAAAGAAAAAGAAAAGAAAAAAAGAAAACCCAAAATGGTTCAAAAAGCCAACTGAGTTCTCTTTTGCCTAAGACAACAAAAGGCTTCCATTTGGTTTATAAGGACGGTTTGACTTGAATTGGTCCAACCCAACCAAAGATTCGATCAAAACCAAAGGAAAAGGAGAAAGACCATTCAGTTCTTGAAAGTTCTATACGTAATAGTCCTATAAGAAAGAAGGACAAAATGATAAAAGAAAGGGAAGAGTAAGGAAAGAGAAAGAAAAGGGAAGAGTAAGAAAAATAAGAGGAAAGAAAAGGGAAAGGAAGAAAAGAAAAGAATTTGGGTCTTAAATTTTTTTGCAAGGGCATAAACTGTTCTAATCAAGATCCAGATTAATGCCAAGAATTTGGAATTTAGAAAGATTACTCCAAGCTGCCGAAAATTCAAACAAGAAATTTGTAGTGTGAGGGTTTGTCCATTGTGTCACACCATCTCCAATCTCAAAATGGCCTTCATTTAAACCCGTGTCCCTCATAGACCCCATTTCAAGCCTATCAAAGACCTGTTGATCTCTCTTAGTAGGTAGAGTCTATTAGTGGAGATAGTTTGGATAAGCATGCATATGAGATAGACAGTATTTAAACCAAATAAGACCTTTGGCCAAGTAATGTGTATGTGTATGGCCAACTAGGGTTGTCATGTTATAGATATATTAATTTGAAAAATCAAGCCCTGAGGTACATTGACATTAATTTGGCAAAGCCAACATTTGATTTCAAAATCAAAGTTCAAAAAAAATAATAAAAAATAAAATAAAATCAAAAAAGTGTTTTGTCATACAAAGCCTTCAAGTTAAGGGAAGTATGTTAAACCTCCAAAGGACACATTGGGCAAAGGAAATGATTATTGGCAAAGGCATACTGAAATATAGTTGGAAATGGATGCATCCCTGACTCTGCTGCTTAGGGTCTCCACCACTCATGTTCTCAACATCTAGAAGATAAAAGCCACAAATGCAAAGCTTTTGATAATTCCAACGCAAGACTTGAACAAGCATCAAAATGGAACCAATAAGAATATTTCTGCCGATCACCTCTATCTGTGAGTCGATGGAACAACTGTAAGTATTATTCATGCATATCATTCATAATTGAGCATATCACATCACACTTTCTTTTCTTGTGTTATCTATTCTTTGGCAAAATGAACAACAAACACCCTGCGAATTAAAGAATCCAAAGAAGATATTGAATCAAGGGGGCATGGAAATCCTATTTACTTGTGGAAGCCCTAGTCACTTTGCAAAGAGAAGAAATGTGTGCATATGCAAAGAACTAGACAAGAAAAACATCAATCAAAGCTTGCATAAAAGAAAAAATCCTTGGGGGGGGGGGGGGGGGCAAGGAGAGGATATAAGATCCAATCAAAATTGGAGAAAAAAAAGGAAAAGCAGTTGCAAGGGAAAAGTGGTTAAAGTGCAAAAACTCCCTTGGAAGATCAAAACAAGGAAAGAAGAACATGGATCAACCAAGACACGGCCAAGCCACTGGTCATGTCCCATCCTAAACCAAGAACAAAGAAGAACCAAAGAAAAGACAGAGAAGCTGACACACCCAGGAGACACGACCAAGCCATACGGCCACAAGCTTTGCCGTGTCACTCCCATCTTCAAAGAATAAAGAAGACCCAATCTCCAAGGATGAAGATCCATTTGCAAGGGTGAAGACCCAATCTCCAAGGATGAAGATCCATTCTGAGGGTGAAGAATCACAATGCATAGAACATCTGGAGCAGTCAGACTTCTCAACTGATAAAAGGTTAGTCAAATTCATTCTCAAGTCCAAGTACCCAAATCAAATCAATCCCGGGTCCAAGTACCGAAGTCAATTCAAGCTCGGGTCCAAGTACCCAATCTTGGGTCTAAGTGCCCAATCTTGGGTCCAAGCACCCAAATCAAATCAATTTAAGGCCGAATATTCCAATACAGTTAGGATCGAGTATCCTAATCCAGTTTAGGATCGAGTATCTGAATCCAGATAGGATCGAGTATCCGAGTCTAGTTTAGGATCGAGTATTCAAATCTCTTTGGTCTAGAACCCAAAGTTTTCCTTAGGTCCAGAACCTAGAATTATCTTTGAGTTTAGAACTCAAACCGGGTCCAGAACCCAAGTTTAACATTAGGTCCAGAACCTATAATTATTTTTAAGTCCAGAACTTAGCTCGGATCCAGAACCCAAATTTTCCTTAGGTCCAGAACCTAGAATTATCCTTGAGTCCAGAACTCAAACCGGGTCCAGAACCCAATTTTACCATTAGGTCCAGAACCTAGAATTATCTTTAAGTCCAGAGCTTAGCTCGGGTCCAGAACCCAAATTTTCCTTAGGTCCAGAACCTAGAATTGTCCTTGAGTCTAGAACTCAAACCAGGTCCAGAACCCAAGTTTACCATTAGGTCCATAACCTAGAATTATTTTTAAGTCCAGAACTTAGCTCGGGCAAATTTTCTTTAGGTCTAGAATCTAGAATTATCCTTGAGTCCAGAACTCGAACCGGCTCCAGAACCCAAATTTTCCTTGTGTCCAGAACCTAGAATTATCCTTGAGTCCAGAACTCGAACCGGGTCCAGAACCTAAATTTTCCTTAGGTCCATAACCTAGAATTATCCTTGAGTCCAGAACTCGAACCGGGTCCAGAACCCAAAACCTTAACCGTTTCATCAAAAATTAAGTCTTATTGCTTTTCAATCTCTTTCACTAAGGTTTCAGATCATTCAAGCAGGGGGCAAACTGTAGACCCTTAATTTTTGACCCAATCCGGTCCAATATGTTTTATTTAGTCAAATGATTTTTGTTGTCTAATTTGTCCAAAATAATTTTTATTAAATAATTTTTGCTTTAGTATCTAATTTTTATTAAAAAATAGAAATAAACAAATAAAAGTCAAAAAATAAAAATAAAAATAAAAATTGGAGTCGAAAAAATCATCGTACGGGCCCGTGGGCATTTCGCCCGCAGGAAATTCCTGCGGCGCAGCCAGCTGCGGCAGATTTTTTCGCCAGCGCAATTTTTCAGTAACAGTTTTTTTTCGGCAGCGCAAATTTTCCGACGCAAATTTTTTGAAACCTAATCCAATTAGGTTTTGGTTTCTTTTTTTTTATTAATATTACTTACCTTAGCTAATTAGGAATAAACAACCTCAAACCACTATAAATAAGGACCAAAGGCAATTAATTTAAGGGAGGCAAAAATCCAAGAGTAGTTTGGAAAATTTGAAACCAAATCAAGGAAGGAAAAGAAGAAATTCAATTCAACTCTTTACTGGAACAGCAGCAGCACGATTTAGAGGATTCAAAGGCAAAAAAAGGCTTGTCTTTAGAGCTAGTTCATCCAAGAAGAATTGATTTTGGAGAAATCATCAAAAGAAGGTATGTGTTAATTAATTTTCTTTAATTGTTTTTTTTACACAGTAGCAATTTTATGAAATCAAAATTAAAAACCTTTGAACTTTAATTTAGTTTTTCTAAAGCCAAAAAAACCTTATTTCATTAGTTTATCTTCCAAAAGGCTTAAAATTGTTATTTTTTCTTATTAAAAATTTTAAAACTCTAATTGAACATATTTTTCAACAAAACTATGATGTAAATTATGCTTCTTTTAAAATTTTAAAGTAGGTTCTATTTCATTCAAAAAGCCTTAAAAAACATCTTTTCTACTTATAAAAACTTTAATTTATTTGTTTAAATTCATAAAACTTCATGAAATTATCAAATTGATTTCCATATTCTTAAAAATTATTCACCACCCGAGACCCTAAATTCCAAATTATCAAATCCAAATTCAACTTCCAAAATTCAAAATAATGAACACTAACCCTTTTAAAACCTTAAACCCTAATTTTTATGAACCCTAATCCTTTTAAAACATTAAAAAACATAAAAACCTAAATTTTACACAGTAGCTTAGGAACCCAATAACCAAAAATCACAAATTAAAGTAAATTAAAGTGTTTAAAACCCTAGTTTCATGATATCATCATTCAAACCTTAATTTTGTTAATCAAAGAGTTTTACCAACCCTTTAAAACATAAAAACCTAATTTATTTTAATTCCATAAAAGTCACAGTAGCCATAATTGGACTTTTATTTGCTTTATTCAATTCCATACTTGATTATGCTTTGATTTATTTCTTATGTTTTAATTTATTTAATTTCAATACTTGATTTATTTAATTTATCATGGATGGATGTTTATTTTCTATTTTGATTAATAGCTTTGATGAATGATTTATTTATGATGAATGATTATTTACTTTTATCAATTAATTTATATTTTCAAAAGTTGAAAGAGGTATGTTTCCACTTGGTGGGTACCTCATTGGTTAAACAATATGTAATTTAATTTGCTTTTCTATTTTAGAACCTATGTAAAGGGCATGTTTCTACCTTTTTGGTGGGTGTCCTATTTAGGCATGTGATGTAAGGACATGTTTCCATCCTTGGATGGGTGTCCATTTATTTGCTTTGTTTGGACATTGCTTTGATTTTAATATATTGATGCTTTCTTTTAATTATTATGTGTAATATGGATAATGTTATTATATTTAAGAATTTTATAATATTGAGACCTATAAAGGAGGCCGGTTCCAATGAACCGGGCGTTGTGGGGGGTGCTGGGCCATTTCTCACCTTCCCCACACGTACCCAACTTTCTGAACCCATTAGGGGGTTGGGGATTCCTTAGGAATCGAGTCATCCACCCCTTTCTTTTTCCCCGGCCCGTTCGGGTGGAGACTCCATTTTCTCCGGACTTAGGTCCGTGTTCTCTAAGGCCCCAAGCCTAAACAGTGCCAAAGTCGCAAGAACCATTCCACCGGGAGTGGGGGCGAAAATCCCTGCTCACACTTCTTGGCATTAATCTAGATCTTGATTAGGACAGTTTTTGCCCTTGCAAAATGTTTGGTTCCCAAATTTGTTTCTTTTCTTCTTCTCCCTTTTCTTTCTTTTTATTTTTCTTACTCTTCCTTCTTCTTTCTCTTTCCTTATTCTTCCCTTTCTTTTATCATTTTGTCCTTCTTTCTTGTAGAACTTTCAAGAAATGGATGGTCTTCCTCCTTTTTCTCCAATTTTGATTTAATCTTTGGTTGGGTTGGACCAATTCAAATAAAAATGTTTTTAAGAACCAATTGGAAGCCTTTTGTTGCTTTAGGTAAAAGAGAACTCAGATGGCTTTCTGAACCGCCTTTTTAGGTTTTATTTTTTCTCTTTTTTCTTTTTTTTCTTTTTTTTCTTCTTTTTTCTTTTTTTTTCTTTTTCTTCTTTTCTTCTTTTTCTTTTGTTTAATTTTATTTTTTTTAGTTCTAGCTCTAAAAGAGTTGTCTTGTTTGTACCAACTTGGGCTTCCAATAATGGATGGGTGGAGTAACATAGATCTTCTTTAACAGGGATAAATCATTTGTTACTCTAATGTTGTCTTGATATTTTAGAGATATTAAGTGAACATCAACTACACTTATGGTCTTGAAAACTTCAACTACCCTTATGGTCTTGAAAATATCAACTATCCTTATGGTCTTGAAAACTTCAATGATCTTGACTATTCATTGCTTTCTTTGATCTTCTTGCCTCTTCATATTAGTGATCATAAGATTTGTCAAAAGTATCACAACTGCTCAGGGTAGGTTGTTGAGGTTATATGCCAATGAAAAGAAAGCTAAAATTTTATGAAGGCTCAAAGGGACAGCTAGAGATTGATATCTAATTGGGTAGATACTAGTTGTTGGCTAACCAAACAATGCCTAGATCATTTCTCCCTTAAATAAGTAGAGTTCAATTTTGCCTTGAAAGTTTGTCAAAGCATGTTCTAATTGGGTGTCCGTTTATTTGCTTTGTTTAGACTAACTAGGACCTAGACAGAGATAATTATGCAGGAGCCCTCTCTAAGTAAGCATACACAACTCAATGCTATAGAGCAATTCCCTTACCTAGTAAAGTCATTCAAGTCATGATGCTTAGATATATTAATTCATGAATTATCAAGCTAGATTCCTCATTGGTTGAGCACCAAAATGAACAAAGACCTACAAAATTTTGATGAAAGTAATTTATTTAAAGCAACTTTAAGTTTGAAAAGCATAATAGTTCAAAATATTAAAGAAAGTAAAACTGAAAAGCAACATTCAAGCTAAGGAAAGTTCGTTGAGTTTAAGCTTCTTTTCCTTTCATATCTTCAATATCCCCATCTTGAAAGGATGATAAAACAAAATCTTCTTCCAATCCTTTTCCCACCATGAAGGTTGCCGGTGGAAGTAGCCTGTTGAACCATGGAAATGGATTATCTTTGGTGTTGGGCTTATCCGGCTCGGGCAACTTGCCATTATCAATTAAATTCTGGATCTCATTCCTTAGTCGAGTACATCTATCAGTCTCATATCCTTGAGTCTGATGAAATTGAGAAAAAGTCTTAGTATCAAATTTTAGGGGTAAAGAATTTGGCAAAGGTCGAGGGGCCAATGGCTGTAATAGTCCCTTCTTTTGTAGTTTGTTGAAGACCCAAGACAAAGGCTTCCCTAGATCTAAAAATTTACACCTCTTTGCTGGTTCAGTTGTTGCATTTTCCTCAACACCTCTTCTTTTCTTTTGATTTTGTTCATTATGGTAGTAGCCACTCTTATTACCCCAATTAGACAGCATATGGTTCAGCTGACCTTGTAGAATAGGGATTAATCCCTCATTTCTCATTCGATCTCTATTAGTGAATATGTTCTCCATGGATGCTGCCTTTCCCTTCCTTCTTATGTCAATGGGAGATGTCTCATAAGCATTGTTGATGATCTCTAGAATTTGAATCAATTGGGTCCTCATAATTTCAACCAATTGATCTCGTAGCTCGGCCATCCTAGCTTTGACAAATTCATTGACTATGTCCCTTAGCTGGTTCGCATCCATCCTTCCAATGAAGTGCTTGAATCAAAATCAATGTTGTAGGTGGCATCGTTTTATGCTCTTGAATTGTTGTAATTCAGGTCTATGAGCCAGAAAGGATCAATGATATGAGATGCAAATGTATGTATGTATGCATGTATGCACAAACAATCAACAAAGAAAGATAATTAGGACATTCCTTCCAACCTTATAACATCCACACACAAATGGCGAGTCTCTTTTCCTAGGTAATATGGTTAACAAAATACCAACATGGGGTATCTTGTTTTCAAATAATTCCCTCGGACGTTTTAACCAATAGTTATATTTTCAAAAATGGAAATCAGTTCACAATAATTCCCATTAATTAGGTTTTAATATATTCAACCAACTATAGTAGCTTCTATGCTATATTGGATTAAAACTAAATTAAGAGGTTTATTATAAACAGATTTCTCACTTGAAGAAGTAACTAATGATTCATGCCAAAAACAAGCCCATGATTAATTATTTCCTAGTATAAACTAGGCTCACAATTGATTTTTTGTATTTCTTAATTGACCTAAATAATTTGCAAGCTCTTTGTAAGAAAATGGTTGGATGAAAATAATTTTGTTTCTAAGCCCATTCTAAAAGACTTTAGAAAAATGGCTTTTGGGCTTAGTATTTGGGCCATGGGCCAAAGAATTTTTGATTTGTTTTTAGAAAAGTCTTATGTCCAAAAACCATCTTGAAAAAATTTTGAAAATAGCTTTGGTCTTTTGGATTTTAAAGAAAAATTTATTTTGAGCTTACAATATACTTAGGTCATATTAGAAAAAGAACAAACCAAATAAGCCATGATTTAAGCCAAGATAAATCAACCATAGTCAAACAACATGCATTTGGGGTAAAACCTAAGGAAAGTAACTAGGCCAATTACATGAGCTTTAATCTTTGGGTTAAAAGGCTTAGGTTCCCATAGCAAGTATATACCAAATGGTACGAGGCTATGAGTGGTTATGACATGCTCGATCTCCATACCTTGAGTGAAAGTATGGTATCCCTTACATAACATAACATGGGTAACACGGGCATCCTAACTCATGCACACGATGCAAACTAATATGATGCAATGGATAATATCATTATAAGAAAGAATAGAATAATATAAAGACCAACGGAATCAACTTCTCTTATTCCCAGTGGAGTCGCCACTGTGAGCGGGAATTTTTGCCCCCACTCCCGGTGGAATGGTTCTAGCAACTTCGACACTGTTTAAGCTTGGGGCCTTAGAGAACACAGGCCTAATCTAGAGAAAATGGAGTAGCCACCCGGACAGGCCGGGAAAAAGAAAGGGGTGGATGACTCGATTCCTAAGGAATCCCCAACCCCTTAATGGGTTCGGAAAGTTGGGTACTTGTGGGGAAGGTGAGAAATGGCCCAGCACCCCTACAACGCCCGGTTCATTGGAACCGGCCTCCTTTACAGGTCTTAATATTATAAAATTCTTAAATATAACAACATTATCCATATTACACACAATAATTAAAAGAAAGCATCAATATATTAAAATCAAAGTAAGGTCCAAGCAAAACAAATAAATGGACACCCACAAGAAGATGGAAACATGTCCTTACATCCCATGCCTAAATAGGACACCCACCGAAAGGTATAAACATGTCCTTTACATAAGTTCTAAAATAGAAAAGCAATTTAAATTACATGATATTTAACTAATGAAGTACCCACCAAGTGGAAACATACCTCTTACAACATTTGGAAATCTAAATAAATTTATAAAATAAATAACCATTCACCATGAATAAATCATTCATCAAAGCTATTAATCAAAATATAAAATAAACATCCATCCATGATAAATTAAATAAATCAAGCATTGAAATTAAATAAATCAACCATCAAAAAATATAATAAACTATATAATCAAATCTAAAATTACATAAAGCAATAAATATGTAAATTTAGGGTTTTGAAGAATTATCAATTGAATTTAGGGTTTCGAAATTTAGTGTTTTAGAAACTAAAGTTTTATAATTAAGGTTTTGAAATTAGGATTTTTAGGGTTTTTGAAACTAGGGTTTTGGAATTAGGGTTTTGGAATTAGGGATTTGGAATTAGGGTTTTTGGAATTAGGGTTTTTTGGAATTAGGGTTTTTAAAATTAGGGTTTTTAAAACTAAGGTTTTGGAATTAAGGTTTTAGGGTTTTGCAATTAGGGTTTTTGGAATTAGGGTTTTTAAAATTAGGGTTTTGGAATTAGGGTTTTTGGAATTGACTTATTGCCTAAAAAAACACAATTTTGGATTTGGAAAAATAAATTAAGGTTTTGGAAAAATAATCAATATTTTGGAGTTTAATAATGAAATGGTTTAGACTTTTGGATAAAAATAGTTTGAGGTTTTGAGTTTTAATGAAATAACATACGGTTCTTGAAGTTAAAGTAAACAAGATAGATTTTAACAATTAATTATTGACTACTGGATAGTTTTATGCTTTATGAAATATGCTAGTGGCATTACGAATACCAATTGATCAATGTGATAATTAAAGCAAAAGATTAAAGTTATTAAAACAAAACCAAAGCAAATGATTAAAGTTATTAAAACAAAAAAACAATTTACTGCATGTTCAAAGATCAAGCTACTGTGTGTTCAAAGTTACTGCATGCATGCATGTTCTTATTAATCAAAGAAACAAGACTACTGTAAACATAAATAATTCATGATTAAAGATCAAACCTCTACTCGTTGGTTACTCCACAATTAACTTCTGGATGAACAATTAACAAAGACAACACTGTTGTCTTTGATGGATTGATTACCGATGAATGTTTGATGCTAATTTTTTCTATTTATTGCCGTCTCTTTGCTATCTTGTTAATGTTCCTTGCCATCCCCTATTAATGTTACCTTGTTACTGTTTTCTCTCCCTTTATGAATTCTAAAACATTGTTACTTATAGCCAACCCTCACTCAGAATCCTTAACCTAATATAAAATAGTCTCTAAAACAAATTCTAGTTGAATTAGGAAACTTATTGAACCCATGTCGCCTAGTTGCCCTAGGTCCATGTGAGACCAACCTCATGTCGACCTTGGGCGGTCCAAGTCGACATGAGGCATGCTCATGTCGATCTTGGGCTGCCAAGGTCGACATGAGGCATGTTCATGTCGACCTAGCCTCCCAAGGTCAATATGAAGCATGCTCATGTCGACCTAGCTTGCCCAAATCAACATGAGGCATGCTCATGTCGACCTAGCCTCCCAAGGTCAATATGAAGCATGCTCATGTTGACCTAGCTTGCCCAAATCAACATGAGGCATGCTCATGTCGATCTTGGGCTGCCAAGGTCGACATGAAGCATGCTACTGTCTCTAGGCCGGTCTCAATTAAATTGTTCTGACCTTTTTTAACTTATGAACCAAAAAATTTTAATTTGTGCCAATTCCACTTAGTTTTATGGTTTTACAATCAAATATATGCCTCTTTAATCCAAACTATCTCCTTTTAAAAATTATAAACTAGGGTTAAATATTTAAAGTCAGATCAAAATTATTTTGGCATCCTTTAATTAGGGCCATATCAAATTGGGGGTAAAATTAAGGGTCTAGACATGATCTAACTTCCTTTTAATTAGGATTGGACTAGATTTGGTCTAAAATTAAGGGTTTACAGTTTGCCTCCTGCTTGAGCGATTTGGAACTTCAGCAAAAGCGAACAAAAAGCAACAAGATTTTGAGCTGATATGGGGTAATGATGAGTTCTCAACCCAAGGTTGATTAGGTTCTAGACCCGAGACTGGATGGGATTCTGGACCTAAGATTAAATTTGGGTTCTAGACTCGAGACTAGGTTTGGGTTCTAGACTTGAGAGTTGATTGGGTGCTGGACCTGAGACTGGATTTGAGTTTTAGACCCGAGACTAGATTTGAGTTCTCGAACCTAAATTGGATTTGGGTTCTCATCCTGAGGCTATTTTTCAGTTCTAGACCTGAGACTGGATTCGAGTTCTAGACTCGAGACTTGATTGGGTTCTTAACCCAAGACTGGATTTAAGTTTTGGACTTGAGACTAGATTCGAGTTCTCAACTCTAAAGTGGATTCGGATTCTGGGCCCTAAACAAGATTTGGGTTCTCGACTCGAGATTGGATTCGGGTTCTTGACCCTACACTTGATTTGGGTTTTTGATCCTAAACTGGATTTGGGTTCTGGACCCGAGACTCAATTTAGGTTCTCAAACCTAAATTAGATTTGGGCATTCAACCATAAATTGGATTTGGGTTCTAGACCCGAGACTGGATTCATGTTCTGGATCCGAGACTAGATTCAAGTTCTCGACCCTAAACTGGATTTGTGTTCTCGACCCTAAACTAAATTTGGATTCTCAACTCAAAACTGGATTTGGGTTTTGGACCCAAGACTAGATTTGAGTTCTCGGCCCTAAACTGGATTTGGGTTTTAGACCTGAGACTAGATTCAAGTTCTGGACCTGAGACTGGATTTAAGTTCTTGACCCGAAATAGGATTCAGATTCTCGATCCTAAACTATATTAGGATTTTGGACCTGAGATTGGATTCAAATACTAGACCTAAACTGGTTTTGGATTCTTGACCCTAAACTGGATTTGGGTTCTTGACTCGAGACTGGATTGGGTTCTGGACATGAGACTAGATTTGGGTTCTCAACCCTATACTTGTTTTTAACTAACCTTTATCAGTTGAGAGTTCTGGCTTTTTTTAGCCATCAATTTTAGCTCTTCAACTGACTGACCTTCAGTCAGTTGAGGATTTTGGCTTTCTTCCAGCCAGTTGCTCCATTCTTCAATGGATTATGTGTCTTTAACCTTCAAAATGGATCTTCATCCTTGGACATCGGGTCTTCATGTTTTGATCATTTGTGTATTTATTTTTAGTGTAATTTTATTAGCTTTTGATTGATTTTTCTTTTAATTTGTGTTTAAAGTTTGTTTGAAGTATTTGATCTAGGTTGAAGAACAAAATAATAGAGCTTTAATTCAATTTGATGGATTATTAAGGTGGAAAAACATGAGATACGGCCAAGACACTTCATGGCTTGGCCTTGTCCCTCATCCAAGAAAAGAGGCAGGAAAATTTGGCAGAGACAGACACACTTAAGAGACACTACTAAGCCGCTAGCCTTGGCCGTGTCTCACCAAAAGAATAAAATAAAGAAGAAGCAAGGAGGATATGCATAAATGAACACACTCAAGAGACATGGCCAAGCCATTGGCCATGTCATATGACACAGCCAAGGCCTTAGTCGTGTCCCATCTAAAGAGCAAAGCAAGGATAGAGACTGTGGAGAACACACTCAAGAGACATGACCAAGTCACTGGCTGTGTCACATGACACAGCCAGGGCCTTGGTCATGTCTCACTTGGAAAAGGAGAAGATATTGAGGTAACAATGGACATGACCACATGGCTTGGTCGTGTCCATAAGAAAATGAGTGACACAACCAAGTCACTCATGACTTGGCTATGTCTTGTGAGAATTCTTTCAATTATTTTACACGAAATGGGGGACAAAATGGGTGACAACAAGTGCTATCTTTTAAAAATAAATAATAAAAGAAGAAAATGGTTGCCTAATTCATGGGATGAAGATTCAAATAATAAAGAAAGTAGTAGAAAAAGTGGAATGTGTGAGTGGGCAAGACATGCTTTGTGTCTTAAGAAATTAAAAAGAATGGAAGGAGAGATATACATACACGTTGGGGGCTTGGTGCTAAGTATCTAGTTCCTTTGGTTCATCTTCTTATTCTTGGTCTTGAGAGACACCATGAACATCACCTTCTTCTTCACCTTCTATTTCTTCCATAGATAAGATTCTTAACATTTTTGGGATAAAATTGGGTGAGCAAGCTCTTCTGAAGGTTAGGGTTTGAAGAAAGCTTGATTGAAGAGTTATGGGCTTGAGAGAGTTACCATTCCATCTCTCAAGAGGAGAGCCATTGATTGAAGAAGGCTTGTTAGTTCTTCATCATATCCAAAGTGGAGCTAGGAGGAAGACTAGAAGTTCAACTCTTAGCAACTTCAAAGGGGTTTTTATATTCTCTCTTTCAATTCATTTCTAGATTGTTGTTATTTGTTAAGAACATTAATATTTCAATGGACAATTGTGATTTGATTTATATCGAGATGAATATTTGTTTTAAATTGATGATGATGAGCTAAATTACTTATACCTAGGGTTTGTAGTAGATTTGATTGAATGACTTGATTTAATATTTCAATTAATATACCTTTTTATTAGTTGATTGTATTGGATTGAATGTTAGGTTGATAGATTAGCTACATATTGACCTTTAGATATTGAATGAAGGACTGAGAGGTGAATTTGATATTGGATATATGCATTCAACTACCCTAAAAATGAATTAGAACTATAAGTTCTAGGGTTTTATTAATTTACAATTTCAAAAAAATTGGTTGTTGTTAATTCATGAATGTGAAAACTAATGAATTGGTAATTACTAATTAGACTCAAGGAACAAATTTAAATACAAGGTTATGTTAAAGGATAATTTGAGAATTAAGCTTTGATTAAATTGATCTACAACCCTAGGCACCACTCGTAGAATTGAATTAATCTTGTAAAACCATTACACACAATACTTTTAGATTTAAATTGCTTTTCACCATTCCAACATATTTCACTCTTGCTTTTAAATTTACTTGTCAATAAAACTATTGCAAAACAATTCCTTCCTTGTGAGACCTTAGGGTGATCAATGTCGTATACTTGCGAGTGTCGCTTGTAGTAGTAATTAATCGAGCACAACACTTCACCCTAACAAAATGGATCTGCATCCTTATACTTCAGGTCTTCACCCTACAAAAATAGATCTTCATTCTTGGACATCGAACCTTCACCCTTTAAAATGGATCTTTATCCTTTGGAGATTGGGTCTTTACCCTTCAAAAATGGATCTTCCCTTTGGAGATTGGGTCTTCACCCTTCAAAATGGATCTTCCTCCTTGGACATTTGTCCTATATTGACTTGAGCTCTTCTAGCTGGATTGATCTTTTGTCTTTTGCATCTTTATTCTTTTGGGGTTCTTACTTTCTTCTTATTTTGTTCTTTTTGTTCTTCGTTTTGAAAAAAAAATCAGCTATTTTTTAGCTGGCCTTTATATCCTCTCTTTGCCCCTTGCGTGGCAAAATATTGAAAGTGAGTCTGAAAATATTTTGTACACACATAAACTCAAAAATTGAAATGAGAAACTTTTCTCCCTGTGTAGGCTCAAACCAATGATTTCTTTTTCCATGAAGGCTCTAATTGTTGTTGACATTTTGACTGGATTCTTTCACAAGCATGCATCTCCATTTTTATAATGTGACTGGATATTCCTCAACCAATGGGCCTTCCATGCCCCCTGATTCCATATTTGCTTCATGTTTGCTTCATAGAGTATCTGTTGACTTTGACAAATGATAGACAATACAGGACAACAAAATGCATTATGACATGCTCATGTATGCATGATATGCATGAATAATACTTACAGTGGTTCAATTGACTCACCGACTGAGTGATCTGCTAAAGTGCTCCCATGGATTCCTTATAGATGCTCATTTAGATATTGCATTAGAATATTAGAAGACTTTGCATCTATGGCTTTTATCTTTTAGATGTACAAAGTACGAGTAATGGGGGCCCCAGCTGGGTATAGACATGAGAGACATCCATTTGGGTGGTAACCTCTCTATGACATGACCTTGCATTAGCTCTCTTCTGCCCATTATGTCCTTTGAGGTTTGACAAATGCAACATGCTTCCCTTAACTTAAAGGTTAATGCTATAAGAAAACATTTTTTATTTTTATTTATTTATTTTGAATCTTTTTTTTAAATCAAATGTTGGCTTTGTCAAATCAGTGTAAATATACCTCAGGACTCAAATTTTCAAATTAACATATCTATAAAATGACAACCCTAGTTACCATACTAAACTCGGGAATCATTTCTATCTAAGTAAGAACTATTACACTTTAGATAGGCACATACACATTACTTGCCCAAAGGTCTCTTTGAGTTTAAATATTGTCTATCTCATATGCATGCTTATTCAAACTATCTCCTCTAATAGACTTTACCTACCAAGAGAGATTAACAAGTCTTTAATAGGCTTGAAATGGGGTCTATAAGGGACATGGTTTAAGCGAAGGCCATTTGTAAATTGGAGCCGATGTGACACTATGGACAAACCTTCACACTACAAACTTCTTGTTAGAACCTTAGACAGTTGGGAGCATGAAAAGATAGAGCTTTGAACATTCCTCCATCTTCTTAGTATTAATCTGGATCTTGATTGGGATAGTCCTTGCCTTTGCAAAAAGTTTGATACCCACATTCCTTTATTTTTCCTCTCTCTCCTTTTTTTCTTTTGGCATTTTATCATTTTGTCCTTTTCCTCTGTAGGGCTGTCAAGTACAGGACTTTTAAGAACTATTGTCCTATCTCCCTAATTTTGGTTGAATCTCTGGTTGGGTTGGACCAATTCAAGTCAATCTATCCTAATAAACTAAGTGGAAGTTTTTTTATGCTTCAGGTAAAAAGAACTTGGTTGGTGGTGTTGTAAGCGGGGATTTTTGCCCCCACTCCCGGTGGAATGGTTCTTGCGACTTCGGCACTGTTTAGGCTCGGGGCCTTAGAGAACACGGACCTAAGTCCGGAGAAAATGGAGTCGCCACCCGGACGGGCCGGGAAAAAGAAAGGGGTGGATGACTCGATTCCTATGGAATCCCTAACCCCTTAATGGGTTCGGAAAGTTGGATACGTGTGGGGAAGGTGAGAAATGGCCCAGCACCCCCACAACGCCCGGTTCATTGGAACCGGCCTCCTTTACAGGTCTTAATATTATAAAATTCTTAAATATAATAATATTATCCATACCACACACAATAAAAAGAAAGCATCATTATATTAAAATCAAAGCAATGTCCAAACAAAACAAAACAAATAAATGGACACCCATCCAAGGATGGAAACATGTCCTTACATCACATGCCTAGATAGGACACCCACCAAAAGGTAGAAACATGTCCTTTACAAAGGTTCTAAAATAGAAAAGAAAATTAAATTACATGATGTTTAACTAATGAGGTACCCACCAAGTGGAAACATACCTCTTACAACTTTTGGAAGTATAAATTGATTGATAAAAGTAAATAATCATCAATCATAAATAAATCATTCATTAAAAGTATTTAAAGAAAATAAACATCCATCCATGATAAATTAAATAAATCAAGTATTGAAATTAAATAGATTAAAGCATAAGAAATAAATCAAGGTATAAATAAATATGGAATTGAATAAAACAAATAAAAGTTCAAGTATAGCTACTATTTCTATTTAGGGTTCTTTATCCCATGTGTTAAGGTTTTGGAAATTCTAAAGTTAAGCTATTGTGACCTTTTAGGGAATTAAAATAGATTAGAGTTTTATGTTTTTTAAAGGTTGGCAAGACACTTTGATTAAACAAATTAAGATTTGAATGGTGAAATCATGAAACTAGGGTTTTGGACACTTTGAAAATACTTTTTTAATTCATGATTTTAAATAGTGATTTAAGCTACTGTGTAATTTTAGGGTTTTCATGTTTTTATGGTTTTCAATGTTTTAAAAGGATTAGAGTTCATGAAAATTAGGGTTTAAGGTTTTAAAAGGGTTAGGGTTCATTGTTTTAGGTTTAAAAGATGAATTTTGGATTTTGGCTTTGAAATTAGGGTTCACGGGTAATGAATTTGAAGTAGAGTTTTAAAAAGCAATTTGATGATTTATGAAGTTTTATGAATTTAAACACATGGATTGAAGTTTTTATAAGTAGAAAAGATGTTTTTTAAGGCTTTTTGAATGAAATAGAACCTACTTTAAAATCTTAAAAGAAACAGATTTTGATTTTGATTTTGTTGAAAAATATGTTCAATTAGAGTTTTAAGATTTTTAAGAAGAAAAAATAACAATTTTAAGTCTTTTTAGAAAAGAATGTCACGTTTTAGTGTTTTAATCTTGGAAAAATCAAATTAAAACTCTCAGATTTTTTATTCAAAAAACCTTAAATTTTATAGATTTGGCTACTGTAAAACATAGATCAAAAAGAATTTAACATACCTCCTTTTGTTGATTCTCCAAAAAATAACTCTTCTTGGATGAACTAGCTCCAAAGACAAGACTTTATTGCCTTTGAATCCCTTAATACGTGCTGCTACTCCCTTAAAAATCAGTTGAATTGAATTGTTGCTTTTCCTTCCTTGATTTTGTTTCCAATCCTAAGCTCACTGTGAAAAAATTTCCTTTCCCTTTTCCTCACTTTTCCTTTTCTTCTATTTGGTTCTATTGGTCCTTATTTATAATGGTTTTATAGGTGGTTTTTTCCTAATTATACATGGCAATTATTATTAATAAAAAATAAAATTAAAACCTAATTGGATTAGGTTTTAAAAATTTGGAGAAAAAATTTTGCACGTGGGTCCGTGGCTGGGGCCAGTCTGCGTGACAGCCCGTAGAAAATTCCTGCGGGAAAGTTATTTCGCCCCCAGGAATTTCCTGCAGGCGAAATAACTCGCCCGCAGCCACCCGCAGGAAATTCCTACGGGAAAGTTATTTCGCCCGCAGGAATTTCCTGCAGGCGAAATAACTAGCCCGCAGTTGCCCGCAGGAAATTCCTGCGGGAAATTATTTCGCCCGCAGGCCTGCGGGTGAGGTGCTGCTGGCCCGACGAGCCCGCGCGACTACTTTTCGCTGCCGATTTTTTTTTACTCTGATTTTTATTTTTATTTTTATTTTTTTGATTTTTATTTGTTTATTTTTATTTTTTATTAATAAAAATTAGATAATAAAGCAAAACTATTTAATTAAAATTATTTTGGACCAATTAGACAACAAAAATCATTTTGGACTAAATAAAGCATATTGGATCGGATTGGGTTAAAAATTAAGGGACTACAGGTGTTTACACTCATAACAATCAATGAAAGATTATTAGCATAGGCTTTCTTATCAATCAAATCTCCACCACAAAATTACAATCAAGCATCAATCAAAAGGTCTTTATTGGGTTGTAATGGGGCTAAGGTAAAGGCATGATATTTAGGAAATGTGAGCTTGATCATTAAGTTCAAGAGCACTTTAAGAATGAAGTACCCGATCATATACATAACCCAACAATCCCAAGGGTTAAAAAGCTTTTCAAGGGAACTCACTTATTAAATATTGCAATGATATTTTCAACTTATTCCAACCCTTCGAATAAGAACAATAATTATTCTTATTATTATATATATATATATTTTATTTTCTCTTTTTTTTTATTTTTTTTATTATTTTGCTTTGCAATCTTAAGCCTACTAAATTTAACCCCACATTTAATTCAACACAACACTCGGTCATAGACGCTCTTAAAATGCTCTTGACCTAATGAAAGGATACGAGTTAAACAACAAGGTTCAAGCTAATGGTGTTGTGAAAAAGAAAGAAAAAGGAAAAATAAAATAAGCTCAAAATTGGCTAACTAAGGTTAAAAATAGGGTTGGTCTTTTTAAGCCAAAGTGGGTTCACCTAATTACCTTAATCATCTTGATGCCTAATTGAAATTTTTATGTAATCTTAAAATGCATGTCAAAGCAAGTTCTAGAAAATCATCAATCTAAGATGTTCACCCACAACAATAATGATAAGTTGATGGCTCAATTTCTCACTAGGTTAAAGGCAATGCAAGGAAAAACCAACAAAATTGACAATAAGCACCAATTCTACTCAATTCTCAAATTCATGCTTCAAAAATTCAAAGGTCATCTATCAACAATTTTTATAACAATTGAACTTTCTAAAAATCATTTATTCAACGAAAAACATTCAAAAACATTAACTAAAACTTAAATAAAACAAGTTAAAAGTAAAAACACAAAAACACATAATGCAATTAAAAGTAAAAACATAAAACACAAAATGCACCCCACACTTAAAGATTCACATTGTCTTCAATGTGAGCATGCATAAACTAAAAGAGAGTTTAGATGATACCTGATTTCCATCATTCCCATATACGATGTGTAGGGCTCCTTCCACCCATAATGCAATTGGAGCCCATATGTGAGAGGATGAACAACATGCAACTTTGAAATGTGCCCAATGTATTGGAAAGCCTAGGTAGCATCCTTGGAAGAGCAATTGTCCAAAAAGAACATGTGAGGGTTGTCTTAGCTTGATCCTCTAATGTTATAGGGACGTGGTAAGAATCTTTTTTAGTTTGCAACATGGTTATATATTGTTTTTGCTCGTTCTCAACACCAAGGGTGGGAGAGATTATAATTTGTTGCATACTGTAATCCCCAAGCAAAACATCTTTTATAATTCTTGGGGTCTTTTTATGTTCAACCAAGTTTGGTTGAATCACTTCTTCATCCTCTTTAGCAATTTGAAGCTCCCCCTCAACAATCTCATTATTTAATAGTAAATTGCTCTCTTCAATTTCTAAATTGGAAAAATTATGTTCTACTTCTAAGGTCATTGCCACCTCAAGCTTATCTACACTATCTTCACCACAAGGCATGTCATAGAGTTTAGAAAGTTGCATACCTTGTTTCTCTTCATTCAACCTACTTGGAAATGGGATTGATGGCATACAAGGATTTGGGGGTTCATGCAATGTTGTCAAAGTTGATGCTTCCAAATCCTCCTCCTTCTTTGATTGAATTAACTCCTCTATGTATGGCTATATTTCCTCACCATCTTCTTCTTGATTAGTTCCTGCATCAAAGGAGTCACAAAAACTGTTATATATCACCCTTTCACTCCTCAAATTTGTGATTACCTTGAATTGCTCCAGTTGGCTAGGAAATAACCTCTTCTTGGTGTGCTTGGAGTTGATGTGCCAGTTGCCCAACTTGAATTTCCATCCTCTTCAATGATTCCTCCAAAGAATCAAACCTCTCATTGCTCCCTTCCTGATTTTGTATGCTAATTTGAAGGTAAGCATTCAAATCATCTTCCACTGTGGATTTCTTGAATTGATCTTGATTTTGTGGGCTAATTTGAATGAAGGCATTCAAACTATCTTCCAAAGTGGGTTCCTTAAGTCGATCTTGATTTTGTGTGCTAGTTTGAATGAAGGCATTCAAACTATCCTCCAATGTGGGTTTCTTAAGGTGATCTTGATTTGAATATTGTTCTTGAGAGTAAGGATTTTTTTGGTAAGGTTGAAAAAATTTTGAGGTGGAATTTGCTGTTGGTTTTCCCAAGAAAAATTTGGGTGGCTTCCCCAGCTTGAATTATAAGGTCTGAGATATGGGTAATTTCCACCCATGTGGTGAAAACTTTCATAGGCATATTCTTCCTCTTGCCTCTCTTGTTATTGTCCATAACCAAATGAACACATGTTTGCTCTATGTCCTGCAATGCCACATGCTGAACATACTTCACGAGTAGGCATAGGTGTTCTTCCTCTTGCATTTAGCATCTTAAATTGGTTCATTAATTCTGCTAATTGCCATGCCATGTCAGAGTCAGGGTTATCATCATAAACCCCTACGTACCTTGAAAACTGCATATTTACAAAAGGTACTCAGCAATTTAATGAAAACAAATAACAAAAAAAATTCAAACAAAACAAACAAACAATTAAAAGAAAACAAACAAACAATTAAATTGTAAAGAAAAATCAAACTATCACTACTTAAACATCCTTCCCCGGCAGCGGCGCCAAAAACTTGTTGCGCTCAAATTAAGTACTACTACAAAGCGTCACTCGCAAGTATACGAGGTAGCTGTAGCAAAGGTGATTGCCCCAAGGTCGTTTCCCCAAGAAGGTGTGGTTTTTAATAGCTTGATTGACAAATTATTTAAATGCTGAAGTTTGTTGTGTTGGGATGGTGCAATAATAATTCAAACCAAAAATTAACGTGTGTAGGGTTGATGTGTGTGATGGGTGTACAAGATCAAATCGATTCTTGGGAAGGTGCATAGGGTTATAGGTCTATTCAATCAAAGCTCAATTCTCAATTATCCATTAACATATCCTTGTAATTAATTTGTTCCTTAAGGTTAATTATTCAATTACCAATTCATTAGTTTTCATATTCATGAAATAGCAATAACCAATTCTTTTACATTGCCAAATTAATAAAACCCTAGAACTTATATTTCTAATTCATTCATAGGGTAGTCGATTGCATAGTTCCGATATCAAATTTCACCTCTCGGTCCTTCATTCAATATCTAGAGATTAATAGGTAGCTAATCTATCAACCTAGCATACAATCCAATGCAATCAACCAATAATAATGTACATCAATGGAAATATCAAATCAAAGCATTCAATCAAATATACTACAAACCCTAGGCATGGGTATTTAGCTTAACATCATCAATTTAAAACATTCATTCATCTCAATATAAAACAAATACAAATTGTTCATTGCAATATCAATTCTCTTAATACAACAACAACAATAGAAATGAATTAAAAGAGAGAATAGAAAAACCCCTTGTGAAGATGCCAATAGTAGGATTACTAGTCTTCCTCCTAGCTCCACTTGATGTATGATGAAGAACTCAAGCCCTCTTCAGTGGTTGATTCCCCTTTGCAATATGGAATGGAGCTTTCTGAAGTCACCAAACCTTGGAATGAAGCTTCTTCAACCTTTAAGAGCTTGTTAGCCCAACTTATCCCAAAGAACCTCAAAGATCTTGTGTATGGAAGATGGAGAAGATGAAGAGGATGGAAATGGAGGATGAAGATGAAAATAGCCAAGGAGAGTGTCACCCTCTCCCTCAAAAATGTGTATATCCAAAAAATTCCAAGAACCCCCCTCCAATTTCCCTCTTCTTCTCTTTTTTAATTCATTCAATACTCAACCCATGCCTTCCAACTCACACCACTCTCCCTTGTTCCCCATATTCACTTTGTTTAATATTACTTTTGGCAAAAATAATACCCTTGTTCACCACTTTGTCCACACCTCATGCAAAAGAATTCAACATTTAATAGGTGACATGGCCAAGCCATGAGTGGCTTGGCCATGTCTCTCATCTTTCTTTGGGACACGGCCAAGCTAGTTGGTCGTGTCTCTTACTGCTCCTTTTCTTTCTTTTTCTTTTCTTTGGTCCCAAGATGAGCAGACATGGCCAAGCTTCAAGCGACATGGCCATGTCATGTGACATGGCCAGTGGCTTGGCCATGTCTCTTGCCAGTGTCGCATTCTGCCTTCTTTCTTTTCTTTTGTTTCATGGAGTGACACGGCCAAGCTCCTGGCCATGTCATGTGACATGGCCAGTGGCTTGGCCGTGTCACTTGCCAGTGTCGCCTTTTGCCTTCTTTCTTTTCTTTGTTCTCAAGTGGTGACACAGCCAAGCTCCTGGCCATGACATGTGACATGGCCAGTGGCTTGGCCATGTCGCTTGCCAGTGTCACCTTCTGCCTTCTATTTCTTTGAGGGACACACATAAGACAATGAGACATGGCCAAGCTTCAAGCGACATGGCCATGTCAGTCAGACATGGGCAAAGACATGGCCATGTCTGTGAGTGTGTCAAGTACTGCCTCTATTTTAGGATAAAACACAGCCAAGACAATGAGACATGGCCAAGCTTCAAGTGACATGGCCATGTCGATCAGACATGGGCAAAGACATGGCCATGTCTGTGAGTGTGTCAAGTACTGCCTCTATTTTTTTTCTTTCTTGGTTTCTTTTCCTTGGGTGAGACATGGCCAGTGGCTTGGCCGTGTCTCTTGGGTGTGTCAGCTACTGTCTTGGAATTCTTTTGAGGGACATGGCCAAGCTTGCTTTGGCTTGGCCATGTCTTGCTTGATTCATGCTCTTTCTTCATTTTTCTTGATTGTTTTGATCATCCAAGGGAGTTTTTGCACTTAAGCCTAAAACAAACACTTTAAACAAACTTAAAACAAAAATCAATCAAAACATTAACTAAAAACACATAAAAATCATACTGAAAACTAGTACAAATATGATCTAAACACTTACTGGATTGCCTTTTTGGATTTTATTTTCTTTTCCTTTATTTTCTTATTTTCTTTTTCTTTTTTCTCTTTTTTCTTTTCTTTTCTTTTTCTTTTATTTTTTCTTCTTTTTTAGGTTCTAGCTCTAAAAGAGTTATCTTGTTTGTACCAACTTGTGTTTTTGATGATGGATGAGTGGAGTGGCATAAATCAGCTTTAGTCCTAACTTTTATCTAAATAAGTCTGTGATATTAGATCTAATTTAGGTTTCCTTCAACTATCATTATAGTATTGAGAACTTCAACTATCCTCATGGTCTTGACTATGCATTCCTTTCTTTGATCTTCTTGCCCTTTCCCCTTAGTGATTATCAGATTTGTCAAAATTATCACAATAGCTTAGGGTAGGTTGTTGGGGTTTGTAAGCTAATTAAAAGAAAGCTAAGATCTCAAGAAGGCTCAAAGGGGCCACTAGGGATTGATGTTAATAGGGAGGATACTAGTTCTTAGCTTACTAAACAATGCCTAGATAATCTCTCCCTTAAATAAGCAGAGTTCAATTTCACCTTGAAAGTTCATTAAAGCATATTCTAAGATGGACTAGGACCTAGGCAAAGGTCATTATGGAGGAGCCCTCTCTAAGTAAGTATACACAGTTAAATGCTATAGAACAATTTCCTCACCTAGTAAAGTCATTCCAACACTGTTTAGATTCATCATTGGTTGAACACTATAATATCAAAAGCCAACTGTGAGCGGAGATTTTTGCCCCCATTTTCGGTGGAATGATTCTTGTGACTTCAACACTGTTTAGGCTCAGGGCCTTAGAGAACACAGGCCTAAGCCCAGAGAAAATGGAGTCACCACCCGAACAGGCCGGGAAAAAGAAAAGGGGTGGATGACTCAATTCCTAAGGAATCTCTAACCCCATAATGGGTTCGAAAAGTAGGGTACATGTGGGGAAGGTGAGAAATGGCCAAGCACCCCCACAATGCCCAGTTCATTGGAATCGGCCTCCTTTTCAAGTCTTAATATTATAAAATTCTTAAATATAATGATATTATCCATACTATACGCTATAAATAGAATAAATAAATACTTTATTAAAAAAATCATGGCAAGGTCCAAACAAAACAAACAAATGGACACCCATCCAAGGATGGAAACATATCCTTATATCGTCCAATGTCTAAAACTAAATAGGACACGCACCAAAAGGTAGAAACATATCCTTTACATTAGTCCCAAAATTAGAACATAAATTAAATTACATGATGCTTAATACATGAGGTACCCAAAATATGGAAGCATACCTCTTACAATGTTAATATCAAAATAAATGAATAATAAACATAATAATAAAGAAAATATCCATCCATGATAAATTAAACCAATCAAACATCGAAATCAAATAAATCAATCATCAAAACATATAATAAATTACATAATCAAATCTAAAATTAAATAAAGCAATAAATATATAAATTTAGGGTTCGTATCTTAAAATAGGGATTTAGAATTTTAATTATTAAATTAGGGCTTTGGAAAAAAGAAAGTTAAATACACAGACTCATAATACAAAATTGAATATTGACCCCTTCGACGAGCCTATACGGCGGTGTTGAAAATTTTGAAAACTAGTTTTAGGGTTTGAGAAAAATATGATCAGGGTTTTTGAAAATAAGGCTGGGATTTTTTAGTTTAGAAATTAGGGTTTAGGTCATGGTTTTGGGATTTAGGTTTTATAAGTTAGGGTTTTAGAATGTTAAACAATTAGGGATTAATGGTTTGAAAACAATTTAGTGTTTGGATTAAGAATATTAACATCATTATTATTATTAAGTACTTTATTCTATTGTGATAATTTTTCAAAAACTTAAACGAAGCCACTGAAGCTACTGTGATGTATTAAAACTTTAAATACACAACCTTTTGTGAATTAGTTTAGGTGAATAAATATACCTAAACAATCAAAGCATATTATATTTATTTAGTTCGAAACATACCTTCATTGTTGGTTCCTCCACAATTTATTGAGTAAAATTCTGGCAGAACAATCACCAAGACAACACTAATTTGTTCCCTTGATTATGGATCCTCTTTTGTTGTTGATTGATTTTTAGATGGTAAATTGCTTCCCCTAATAGTCACTGCCTCTCCAAAAAAGTCCAAAGCTCCCTTCTGGTCGAATCCAATCCTCCAAAAGATCAAAGTCCTTTTCTGTGTGTTTTAATATGGTATTTATAGGCAACTATAATAAAAAAAAATCTAGTATATTAATCAAATTAAAAACTATTTTGGAAATAAAATCAAAAACCAAGTAAAATAAGGTTTCGGCAAAAATTGCTAGCGAGCGAGTTGAGGGTGAGCTACGGGCTAGGCACGGGCAAAATTGCCCACAGGGCGCAATTTTGTTGCAGCAGTAAATTGGCCCATGGCCAATTCGTCGCAAGTGTTCCTGCGGCGAATTGGCCCAAGCCAATTTGTCGCCGATTTTTTTATATATATATATATTTTTTTATTTTCATTATTAAAAATAAATATTATTAAAATAAATATTATTAAAATAAATATTAATTTATTAAAATAAATAATAAATATTAAAATACTACAAAAATTATTTTGGACTATTTAAAAATATTGGACTGGACTGGGTAAAAAATTAAGGTTCTACACGAACAAAATTATAAATTCAATAAAAGTAATTTATTCAAACAATTTTAATTTGAAAAACATAATTCTTCCAATTAAATACTAAAGAAAGCAAAATAAGACGAGCAACATTCAAGCCAAGGGAAGTTCATTGAGTTGGGCCTCTTATCTCTTCATATCTTTAATACTCTCACCTTGAAAGGAGGATAAGACAAGATCTTCCTCCAATCCTCCTCCTACCATGAAGGTTGTTGGTGGAGGTACTCTTCCAAATTTGGGTAAAGGATTGCTCTTGGTATTGGGCTCATCCGGCTCAGATAGCTTACCATTTTCAATAAGATCTTGAATTTCATGTCTTAATCGAGCACACTTATCTATCTCATGCCCTTGCACTCTAGCTGCCATATTGGTAGTTTCTTTTTCATTCCTCTTTCTAGAAAAGTGATTCTTCTCTCATTCCCACTCTTATATTTGCAAGCCAACTTAGAGAAGATCTTTGAAATCTTTGATAAGGGTGTGAAACAGTCTCTCACGAAGGTTGGGTAGGACACCTCTCACTATCATTTTGATATGGTTAGACTCATCGAGCCTCTTTTTAAGAAGAGTAGCTTTACTTCTCCACCTTTTCATATAATCAACAAAACTTTCATTTTGTTTTTGCTTGATAATCTCTACCTTTATTAGGGTCACTTCTAATTCGACATTGTACCCATCTTGCTGAATGAAGGCTTTGTACAGCATATCCCAATCTTTTTGAGTACTTTCCTCTAAGGTGTTGAACTAGTTTTGCACAACACAATCTAATGAGAGCATAAAACACCTTAGAGTTTGAGCCTTGGTAGCTCTAGCAAACTGCATAGCAGTGATGTACTACTTAACATGCAAGTGAGGATTTCTTGTACCATTGTACCTAGCGAAAGATGGAATCTTGAACTTGTAAGGAACTTCTTCACCTTGCTCAAATAACTTGTCCATTTTGACACCTCTTTAGCTTTCAACTTCTTTTCAAACTTCTTTTCTAAATCAACAATCATTTTCTCCACATCCAATGTTTCAATCTTTTCCATAGTTGCCTTCTCCATAGTCTTTGCTTCTTTCTTTTTATCTTGTTGTTCTTGGAAGTACTATTCCCAGTCATCATCGTCCATAGCTTCTTTGTCTTCATCAAAAGCCACTTTGACTATCTTAGCCTTTCCCTTATCCTTTTTGTTTTTGTTACTAACAAATGCTTCAACATTATTGTCCTCTAACAGTGAAAGTAGTTGGCTTCTCACAGTCTCAGCTAGGGCCGCCTTCAATTCTTCCATCTTGGAGTTGAGGACATCATTTACCATCTTCTGAATTTGATCAAGATCCATTGCTTTGGGAGTGAAATTAATTGTATCTTCATTGAACTCTCAGTCACTGACATAGGTCGGGTTGTCGTATGTCTCTGAACTACTATACGTCAGGTCTGTGTGCTAGAAAGGATCAAAGCCATGTAATTCAATGCATGTATGTATGAATGCATGAATACATAAGTAAAAGATAAACAAGGATAATTAGGACATTTCTTCCAACCTTATAACTTCCACACACAAATGGTGAGTCTCTTTTCCTAGGTATATGGTTAACAAAATACAACCATGGTGTAGATCCTTAATGTTTGACCCGGTCCGGTCCAATATAATTTAATTAGTCCAAAATAATTTTTGTGTTGTCTGATATATTTTAGTTAGTCCAAAATAATTTTTATGGTATCTTAATTAATTTTAATATTTATTTTTATTTTAGTAAAAATTGGTGAAATGAATAAAAATTCAAAAATAATAAAAAATAAAAAATAACAAAAAAAAATCGACGACGAAAAAATCGACGATGAAAAAATCATCGCCGAAAGTCAGCGCGGGCCCGTGGGCATTTCACCTGCAGGAAACTCCTGCGGGCGAAATGGCCAGCATAGGAATTTCCTGCGAGCAAAATGGCCTACGGGCCCATTCCACGCTCCCTGCCGCAGCCAGCTGCGGCAGCTTTTCGCCAGCGCAGTTTTTCCGCAGCAGTTTTTTTTTTCCAGCAAAATTTTGCCGATGCAAAATTTTCAAAATCTAATACAATTAGGTTTCGGTGTCCTTTTATTATTCAATAAAGATGCCGTGAATAATTAGGAATGACGGATATAAAACTTATATAAATATGGACTAAACATGTAATATCCCAAAATGTGCCCTAGAAGTTTTAGTATTATTGTTGTTTTATTTGAATTAAAATGTATATGTTATTGGAAAGAGAAAATAATTTAAAGAGGAGTGTATATGTTGTATATATGGACATATATATAACATATACACAAGTCAAATGGATGGTCAAAGGAAGAGGATATTTATTTTGGTTATGTATGAAATTACTAAAAAGGGCAAGTGAAAGGGAGTTTAATTGTATAGAAGAGGGTATTTAGGTAATTTTCTTTTTAAATTGCTTGGTGGAGGTTTAAAGAGAGGGGAAATTTGACTTTGTCTCTTCACTTTGTCATTTTTTTTCCTTTTCTCTTTGTGTTGGCTGGACCTCAAGGAAACAAGAGAGCAAGTGAGGGTTTTTGAATTTTAAGAGCTAATTGAAAGAAGAAAACAAGTTAGAAATTCAAGAAGTTCATCATTTTTGGTAAGTTTTCTCTTGATTTCTCTTGTTCTATTTGGAATTTTGTTTGAGTTTGATGGAGTGTTGTTGATGGTTGGAGTGTGTTTGTGTATGGTGTGTGTAAAAGTGTTGAAATGGAATTAAAGATAAGAAGTTAGGTTGGTGTTGGTGATGGAAGAGGAAGAGTGGTGTTTAGTGAAAATTTTTCTGTTTTACAATTAGTAAAGGCTGTTACTTGTATGATTTTTAATTAAATATAGAAAAATGTTCTTGAAGTGGATTTTTGATATGTTGTGATTTTGGAATGGTTATGATTTTGGAAAGATTATGTTGATTGAAAAATATGTTGATTCGATTTTGGAATGGTTATGATTTTGGAAAGATTATTTTTACTAAACCTGTTCCAGCAGGTACCTTAACTGAGACAGCTATATTTCGGGATTTTTAATAAAATGTAGGAAAATCATATTCAATTGAATTTTGGATATGTTGTTTCTTAGTGAGTCTAGTATTTGAGAAAAATAATTTGGAACCACGTTGATTGAATTTATTTTATGGAATTCACAAAGTTCAGAACTGCTGCCAGGATGCAGGGCAATTGGGGCAGTCTGTTGGGTGAACTATTTGACCAAGATTTTGTGTTCAGTTTGATCTGAAATTTTAAAGTAATGATTTTAAGATGTAAAATTTAGTTCTGTAAAAATTTTAGAATTTTTAGTCAAGTAGATTATTTTATACAATTTTTCAAAATAAGGATAGAGTGGAGTCTAAAACCAGAATGTACAATTCATATGGTCATTTTGCTATTACTCCTTTTGGATTAGGTTGTGAAGAGGTTGAATTGCCCTAACCTAAGTGTTGAGGATTCTTGGAAGAGTAAGTGTATAGATTGGTGTGAGTTGGTTCTAAGGTAAGTACAAATTACATTATTTCATACATTCATATGATGTTGGGATTTAACATACATTTGATTGTAAATGTGTTAAGAAATCTAATACATTGTTAATGCATATTAATAATGTATGTTTGGTATGATGTGAATGTTGTGATGAGTATGTAAAATATGTGTTAATGTCATTGATTATATCCATTTGAATGATGAAATGAAATATGGAATATGAAATGTAAAAGATGTGATGATGAAATGAAATGTGAAAGATATGATATTATGAAGAATTGTTTTATTGTGATTTGAGATCATTTGAGATATGATGCCATGGTTATTGGCTATGATATGCAAATGAAATATATATAATGGAGGCATGGTTGCCTAATTAATTGTGGAATATGAAATGAGAAATAAAATGAAAATATATTTATAAACAAATGAATGAAATGATTGTGTGCCTAATATGTTTATTCAATTTTCAAAGTTCTGGTTTTGGCGGCATGCCTATGAATCACTGGATAGGTGAAATGACCGGGTCGTAAGCCGATTCCAGTTGAAAAATGTGAAATGTGATGTTTTTGGGGTGAAATGACCGGGTCGTAAACCTCAAAAACAAATTATTAAAACTAGATTGGGTGAAATGACTGGGTCGTAAACTCAAATCTAGTTGAATATCCATGGATAAATGTATTGATGATTATGATTATAGACCAAAACAGTAACTCTGAACTTTGAATAGCATATTAGATTATTTTTGGGCCCATGCTTGTTTTGTTTAAATGTGACTATTGAATGGTGAAACAAATGAATAATGAGATGACTACTATACATACATTATTGAAACCGGTAAGATTTGAAATATAATATTTTCTTGAATTGATCTTGAATCTTGATTGTGTGACATTAGCATGGCATTAAAGCATCATAGCACTGTAATTTGTACCACTAAGCTGTTGGCTTAGCACGAATGTGATTCTTCGCGCAGGTGACAGGGAAGAACCAGAGAGTTCCTCTAGGCCGAGTCGAGTCTAGATTTTGAGGTGTTGATAGTGGGCTTAAAGATCAAAGACTGACTGCCAAAGAAATGTATAAATTTTATGGGTTGTAAAACTTGAGTTTGGATATATATGAATTTGTAAATATTGTTATTTTTCGTTGTATAGTGAACAAATATTTTATTTACTGTATTTCATAATAAACCTTTACTTTATGTTGTACTAGAAGTGTAAATCCTTTTTGCAGGTTGTAGTTGAGGTTATAAGGGGGATTTATTGGGAGTGTACTGAGAATGATTTTGTTTGCATTGGTTTGTGTAAAATGTTTTAAAAATCAGAAAAAACCAGTTTTGTCGACACTTGGGACTCAATTTTTAGGCAAAACTATGGCAAAATTTCTGTAAAAATCGGAATTAAAAAAAAATTGACTGAGTAAAATTGGTAGCAACGTTAGGATAGTGTGGCACCTCTACTCAGCTTACATATTTAGGTCGGGAAGGGGTGTTAAAATTTTTGGTATCAGAGCCTAGATTTGAGATTATCAACCTAGGTCAATTGTAAGAAAAAGAATATTTTGATTTTTAAAGTGGGTTTTTGAGTAAAATACATGTTTTGGTATGGCAATCTTTGATCTTTAATGAGGAATATTCTGCTGTGTTTGCAGATATAGGTAGAGATGGCATCTCATTCACGACAGTCTGTTGAGGGTAGTGCGGAAAGTGTAGCTCCTGAAGAGAGTAGAGATGGAGCTAGATTTGAGAGGGTTAGTGAGGCACCTGTTTCTGTGCCAGAGAGATCAGCTGCTGAGGAGGCTCCACCGGGTTGGTTAAGGCATATGGTAGAACTGTTGAGGGGAGCTCCAGTGCAGCCACCACCACCACCACCACAGCCTTAGATGCCGGTAAGACAGTATGACAAGTTAAGAAAATTTGGGGCTGAAGATTTCTTGGGCACTACCGATCCTGCAGTGGCTGAGCAGTGGTTGGATAAGGTATAGAGAATATTCATACAGTTGCAAGCCACTTTGGATGAGAAATTTGACTATGCCAGATCCCTCCTGCAGAAAGATGCCTATGATTAGTGGAAGACAGTTCCTCATGCTATGGATAATCCACCTACATTGTCCTACTATGATTTTCTACGGGAATTTGAGCTGAAATATACTCCGAGGGAGTATAAAGATGTTAAGAAGATGGAATTTCTGAATTTGAAGCAGGACAGCCGGACTGTGACAGAATATGAGATCGAGTTCATCCGGTTGAGTCACTATGCTGGAGGTATTATTTCAGACGAGATAGACCGGTGCAGAAGATTTGAGGAGGGATTGAGGCCCTCTATTATGTGTCTTGTGGCTGGTTCTAGATACCAGGATTTTTCCCAGCTTGTTGCAGCAGCTAGGAGTGTGGAGAGAACCCAGGGTATTGCAGCAGCTGCTACTGAGGAAGAGACCAGGGTAAGGAGACCCCAGTTTGAGGCAGGGTCTTCATCTATGAAGAGGGGTCGAGGAGGTTTTGTTCCGAGAACAAGTAGAACCCAGAGACAGTCTGGCAATCAGTTCAGTATCAGAGGCAGAGGCCAAGACCGACAATTTTTGTAGCTAGTGCCCCGACTCCAGTGATTCAAAGGTCTACTCCACCTGTATGTGAGCATTGTGGTAAGACCCATGGGTGTGTTTGTTGGAAGATTGGTGGATCAGCTGGGTCTTTTAGATGTGGATCACTAGCTCATTTTGTTAGAGATTGTCCTGAGATGCAGGAGTATAGGCAGGCTGATACTGCAGCTTCTCGACCTAGTGTCAGCAGAGGTGGTCGAGAGGGCAGAGGTTTCAGTAGAGGTGGTAGACCTGGTTTAGTCAGAGAGGAGGATCTTCATCCAGGGGCAGCAGGCCAGATGAGGTCGGATCTTCTCAGAGAGTATATGTGATGCAGAGGCAGCCAGATGCTTCAGCAGTTATAGCTGGTACATTCTCTTTATTTGGCATTTCAGTTCTTGCTTTGATTGATCCAGGATCTACTCATTCATACATAAGTGCATCTATCTTGCCTGTGTCTGAATTGCATTCAGAGTACTTAGGATTTGATGTCTTAGTGACCAATCCTTTAGGACATAGTGTTGTGGTGAGTAGGGTGCATCGTGAGAGTGCTGTTGTTGTTCAAGGTGAGGAGTTTCTTGGTGATTTAATTGAAATGCCTTTTAAAGAATATGATTTGATTTTAGGCATGGATTGGTTGTCTAAGCATGGAGCTATAGTGGATTGTCAAAAGAAATGTGTTACTTTGAGAACTGGTGAGGGTAGAAGTATATTAGTATCTAGTGAGCAGAGACAATTTGCATCCTTGTTTGTATCAGCTGTAACAGCCAGAAAGTTTATTAGAAAAGGGTGTGTTGCTTATCTTGCTCATGTTATGGATACCAGAGTAATGGGTTCTCAACTTGATAATATACCCACAGTTGCTGAGTTTTCAGATGTATTTCCAGAGGAGTTGCCAGGGTTACCCCCTGAGAGAGGGGTTGAGTTTGGTATCGATTTGTTGCCTGGTACCACTCCCATCTCTATCACTCCTTATCGAATGGCACCTGCTGAATTGAGAGAGTTGAAGGTGCAGTTGCAGTAGTTGTTGGATAAAGGGTTTATTCGCCCTAGTGTTTCTCCGTGGGGAGCTCCTGTGTTGTTTGTAAAGAAAAAGGATGCTACTTTGAGGTTGTGCATCGATTATAGGCAATTGAACAAAGTAACTGCAACACCCCTTCCCAACCTACATATGTAAGCTGAGTAGAGGCGCCACACTAACCTAATGTTGCTACCAATTTTACTTAGTCAAATTTTAGTTCCGATTTTTACAAAATTTTTGCCATAGTTTCGCCTAAAAATTGAGTCCCAAGTGTCGACAAAATCGGTTTTTTTCTTATTTTCAAAAACATTTTACACAAACCAATGCAAACAAAATCATTCTCAGTACACTCCCAATAAATCCCCCTTGTAACCTCAACTACAACCTGCAAAAAGGATTTACACTTCTAGTACAACATAAAATAAAGGTTTTGTGACAACCCCCATATTTAAATATTACACAGCGGAAGTTATAAAATATTTACATATTTACAAATTCATATACATCAAAACTCAAGTTTTACAACACATAAAATTTATAAATGATTGGCAAGTCTGCTCTGATCTTTAAGCTCCCAAAATGGATTCTTCAAGGTCTACTCTCACTAGGTCTTGATGAACTCTCGGGTTCAACTCTATCCACTCTACTACCTGCGCGATTAAACACTATCGCGCTAAGCCAACGGCTTAGTAAGATAAAACATGCTAATAGTATGCTTTAATGCAATACAATGCCACATATGCTATTGATAAGATCAACATTATAAATATAAAGTTAACACATAATTATGCATTTCACAAATCATAGTCATATGAGCATACCACATTTCAACATCTTTCCACATTCAACATTACTCAATAACCAACATCTTATTTCATTAACTCATAACATTATTTAGGACATTCATATAACCTTGACACCTATGGGCCCAACAAGTATTTAATACGATATTTAGAGTTCAGAGTTACTGCTTTGGTTCATAGTCACAATTCTCATAGTGTAACAGACCCAGTCTCTTAGACCATCAACTCAACACATTTGAGGAGATCCTCAACCCGGCAAGACTGTTACAAATCATATATTTCATATTCACAATTCTCATAGTGTAACAGACCCAGTCTCTTGGACCATCAACTCAACACATTTGAGGAGATCCTCAACCCGGCAAGACTGTTACCTTTCATCATTTCTTAGGCATGCCACCCAAATCCAGAACTCTGAAACTGAATAACATATTAAACAAACAATTCATTTATTATATACTTACGATTTCCATTCTCAAATTCTCATCACATTTAGGCAAACATGCCTTCTTTCTTTCAATATCATCATCTTAGCCAATAACAATGGCTTCACATTTCATTTCACAATATAACATCTCATTATTCAAGTATATATATATATATCTCATCCATGATCACATTATATTTCACATAGCATCATTCATAAATATCAACATTTCATTCCACATTACTCATGAAACACATTACCATTCACAATGCACAACATAACATTGTTCAATCTCAACAATGCAATTAGGGCAAAGAACAATTGATTATAACATTCATTGATTCAAGTGTGTTTAACGTGTTTAGGGTTAGGTTTAAGGACCAACTTACCTTTGGAGAACCAAAGCAATGCAAGAAGAACAAAGAATTAAAACCCTAACCATAAATAGTACATTCTGGTTTTTAAACTCCATTTTATCCTTATTTTGAAAATTTGTATAAAATAATCTACTTGACTAAAAATTCTAAAATTTTTACAGAATTTAGTTTTGTATCTTAAAATCATCCCTTTAAAATTTCAGATCAAACTGAACACAAAATCTTGGTCAAATAGTTCACCTAACCAGACTGCCCCAATTGCCCTGCATCCTGGCAGCAGTTCTGAACTTTGTGAATTCCATAAATCAAATTCAATCAACGTGATTCCAAATTATTTTTCTCAAATACTAGACTCACTAAGCAACAACATATCCAAAATTCAATTGAATATGATTTTTCTACATTTTATTAAAAATCCCGAAATATAGCTGTCCCAGTTAAGGTACTTGCTGGAACAGGTTTAATGAAAATAATCTTTCTAAACTCATAACCATTCCAAAATCGAATCAACATATTTTTCAGTCATTCTAGACTCATAGAGGCACAACATATCAAAAATTCACTTCAAGAACATTTTTCTAAAATTAATTAAAAATCATACAAGTCACAGCCTTTACTAATCCTAAAACAGAAACAATTTCACTAAACACCAATCTTACTCTTCCATCAACAACACCAACCCAACTTCTCATCTATCAAGCAAAATCAATACTTACAATCATACCATAAGCAACTTAATCATACCACTTCAAAATAATTGAAGAAATTAGAGAAAAGATCTTACCTTAGTTAAAAACTTCTTAAATCAACACTTGAACACTTAATCTTTCTTCAATTTAAGCTTGAAATCATCAAAACCATCACTTGTCTCTTTCTTTCTCTTTGGCTATGGAGGGCCGGCCATCAACAAGAAGAAGAAGAAGAAATGAAGAAGAAAACACAAGTCAAACCTTCTTTAAATATCCACCATGTGATTTTATCCAAGCAATTACCAAAGTGCCCTCATTCACATAATTATCTTTTTGTCTTATATGTGCCCAATTAAGTAATTTACCAATCTCAAATAAATATCTTCTCTTGCATTGACCAAGCCTTTTGACCACTTTATATGTCATATATATTAACATATACACAACATATAAATTTGTCTCTAAACCCTATTTCTTCCCAAAATACATATACATATACTTTCTCTTCTCAATTTCTTTTCTCTTACAATTTAACACATATATTCAATCCAATATATAACAATAACAACAACAACAATATGCAAAACTTCTAGGGCATAAATGAGGATATTACAGTAACTATCAAGAATAAGTATCCTTTGCCTCGAATTGATGATCTCTTTGATCAGTTGAAGGGAGCAGCGGTGTTTTCCAAAATTGATTTGAGATCAGGGTACCATCAATTAAGGGTTAGAGCTGAAGATGTTTCTAAGACAGCTTTCCGCACAAGATATGGGCATTATGAGTTCTTGGTAATGCCTTTTGGATTGACGAATGCACCTGCAGCTTTCATGGATTTGATGAATAGGTGTTTAGGCCCTATCTGGATCAGTTTGTGGTAGTTTTCATCGATGATATTTTGGTGTATTCACGTAACGAGGAAGAACATGTCAAGCATCTGCGAATTGTGTTACAGATCTTGAGAGAGAAACAGTTGTATGCTAAGCTATCAAAGTGTGAGTTTTGGCTTGACCAAATAACTTTTCTCGGTCATATAGTTTCAGCAGATGGTATAAGAGTTGATTCGAGTAAAGTTGAGGCCATTTTGAATTGGAGTCCACCAAAGTCAGTGACTGAAGTTAGAAGTTTTCTGGGTTTGGCAGGCTATTATCGAAGGTTTGTGAAAGGTTTTTCTTTGATAGCTACTCCACTCACCATATTGCTTCGAAAGGGAGTTAGATTTGTGTGGACAGATCAGTGTCAAGCTAGTTTTGATCAGTTGAAAGAAATGTTGACTCAAGCACCTGTTCTTACTTTACCCATGGAAGATAAACCATATGTGATTTACAGTGATGCTTCACATAATGGTTTAGGATGTGTCTTGATGCAAGAGGGTAAAGTTGTAGCTTATGCTTCTCGGCAGTTGAAGCCGCATGAGCTTAATTATCCGACACATGATCTGGAATTGGCAGCTATAGTATTTGCTTTGAAGATTTGGCGACACTACTTGCATGGGGAGAAATGTTTTATCTATACGGATCATAAAAGTTTGAAATATTTGGGTGTCCAGAGAGAGCTGAATCTTCGGCAAAGGCGATGGTTAGAGCTGATCAAAGACTATGACTGTTTGATTGATTATCATCCTGGTAAGGCAAATGTAGTTGCTGACGCCTTGAGTCGGAAGTCTCTGGCAGGTTTGGCTGTTTATTCGCTCTCGTTGCTTGTTGAGTTGAGAGCGTTACATGCTAGTTTTGAAGCATGTGATGATGGTGCATTGTTGGCTCAGTTGCAATTGAGACCAGTATTATTGGATCAGATTAAGGAGACTCAATTGACAGATGAGAAAATTCAGAAGATTGTTTCAGATTGCCAAAATGGGGAGAGCCGAGATTTCTTTGGGAGAAGTGATGGTAGCCTTTGGTTTAAGGATAGATTGTGTGTTCCTGATAATGATAGTTTGAAAAAGGTTATTTTGGAGGAAGCACACCAATCGGTTTTTGCTATGCATCCGGGAAGCACAAAGATGTACCATGAATTGAGACAGCATTATTGGTGGTCTGGTATGAAGAGAGACATAGCATAATTTGTGTCCAAATGTCTCACTTGCCAGAGGGTGAAAGCTGAACATCAAGTTCCAACAGGGTTGCTTCAACCTTTAACGGTGCCTGAATGGAAATGGGAGAGAATCACAATGGATTTTGTGTCTGGTTTGCCTATGACACAGAGGAAGCATGATGCCATTTGGGTGATTGTTGATAGGTTGACTAAGACAGCTCA